>OW204025.1:12405000-13605000 GCA_934048045.1 Polygonum aviculare | reverse complement strand
TGGTTTCCATTCTTTTACACGTCCAAAAATCTTTGAACTAATAGAACTTCATAGAAAGATCACCAAACAACACAAACACAGGCATACGAATCATGCGATTTCGAATGTTTCTCAAATTCTCAATAACACAACCTTTCTTATTGATTCGTTTGATATGCCTAGGCTATGGTTTGGGTACCGTTGGTTTCCATTCTTTTTCTCGTCCAAAAATCTTTGAGCTAACAGAACGTGATAGAAAGATCACCAAACAACACAAAGAAACGCGTACGAATCATGCGATTTCGAATGTTTCTCAAATTCTCAATAACACAACCTTTCTTATTGATTCGTTTGATTTGCCTAGCCTATGGTTTGGGAACCATTGGTTTCCATTCTTTTTCTCGTCCAAAAATCTTTGAACTAACAGAACTTGATAGAAAGATCACAAAAAAAAACAAAAAAACGCATACGAATCACGCAATTTCGAATGTTTCTCAAATTCTCAATAACACAACCTTTCTTATTGATTCGTTTGATTTACCTAGGCTATGGTTTGGGAACCGTTGGTTTCGATTCTTTTACTCGTCCAAAAATCTTTGAACTAATAGAACTTCATAGAAAGATCAACAAACAACACAAACACAGACATACGAATCATGCGATTTCGAATGTTTCTCAAATTCTCAATAATTCAACCTTTCTTATTGCTTCGTTTGATTTGCCTAGGCTATGGTTTGGGAACCGTTGGTTTCCATTGTTTTTCTCGTCCAAAAATCTTTGAACTAATAGAACTTCATAGAAAGATCACCAAACAACACAAACACAGGCATACGAATCATGCGATTTCGAATGTTTCTCAAATTCTCAATAATTCAACCTTTCTTATTGATTCGTTTGATTTGCCTAGGCTATGGTTTGGGAACCGTTGGTTTCCATTCTTTTACACGTCATAAAATCTTTGAACTAACAGAACTTGATAGAAAGATCACCAAACAACACAAAGAAACGCATACGAATCATGCGATTTCGAATGTTTCTCAAATTCTCATTAACCCAACCTTTCTTATTGATTCGTTTGATTTGCCTAGGCTACGGTTTGGGAACCGTTGGTTTCCATTCTTTTTCTCTTCCAAAAATCTTTGAGCTAACAGAACGTGATAGAAAGATCACCAAACAACACAAAGAAACGCGTACGAATCATGCGATTTCGAATGTTTCTCAAATTCTCAATAACACAACCTTTCTTATTGATTCGTTTGATTTGCCTAGGCTATGGTTTGGGAACCGTTGGTTTCGATTCTTTTTCTCGTCCAAAAATCTTTGAACTAATAGAACTTCATAGAAAGATCACCAAACAACACAAAGAAACGCATACGAATCATGCGATTTCGAATGTTTCTCAAATTCTCAATAACACAACCTTTCTTATTGATTCGTTTGATTTGCCTAGGCTATGGTTTGGGAACCGTTGGTTTCGATTCTTTTACTCGTCCAAAAATCTTTGAACTAATAGAACTTCATAGAAAGATCAACAAACAACACAAACACAGACATACGAATCATGCGATTTCGAATGTTTCTCAAATTATCAATAATTCAACCTTTCTTATTGCTTCGTTTGATTTGCCTAGGCTATGGTTTGGGAACCGTTGGTTTCCATTGTTTTTCTCGTCCAAAAATCTTTGAACTAATAGAACTTCATAGAAAGATCACCAAACAACACAAACACAGGCATACGAATCATGCGATTTCGAATGTTTCTCAAATTCTCAATAATTCAACCTTTCTTATTGATTCGTTTGATTTGCCTAGGCTATGGTTTGGGAACCGTTGGTTTCCATTCTTTTACACGTCCAAAAATCTTTGAACTAACAGAACTTGATAGAAATATCACCAAACAACACAAAGAAACGCATACGAATCATGCGATTTCGAATGTTTCTCAAATTCTCATTAACCCAACCTTTCTTATTGATTCGTTTGATTTGCCTAGGCTATGGTTTGGGGACCCTTGGTTTCCATTCTTTTTCTCGTCCAAAAATCCTTGAACTAACAAAACTTGATAGAAAGATCACCAAACAACACAAAGAAACGCATACGAATCATGCGATTTCGAATGTTTCTCAAATTCTCAATAACACAACCTTTCTTATTGATTCGTTTGATTTGCCTAGGCTATGGTTTGGGAACCGTTGGTTTCGATTCTTCTACTCGTCCAAAAATCTTTGAACTAATAGAACTTCATAGAAAGATCAACAAACAACACAAACACAAGCATACGAATCATGCGATTTTGAATGTTTCTCACATTCTCAATAACACAACCTTTCTTATTGATTCGTTTGATTTGCCTAGGCTATGGTTTGGGAACCGTTGGTTTCCATTCTTTTTCTCGTCCAAAAATCTTTGAACTAACAGAACTTCATAGAAAGATCACCAAACAACAAAAACACAAGCATACGAATCATGCGATTTCGAATGTTTCTCAAATTCTCAATTATTCAACCTTTCTTATTGATTCGTTTGATTTGCCTAGGCTATGGTTTGGGAACCGTTGGTTTCCAATCTTTTACACGTCCAAAAATCTTTGAACTAACAGAACTTGATAGAAATATCACCAAACAGCACAAAGAAACGCATACGAATCATGCGATTTCGAATGTTTCTCAAATTCTCATTAACCCAACCTTTCTTATTGATTCGTTTGATTTGCCTAGGCTATGGTTTGGGGACAGTTGGTTTCCATTCTTTTTCTCGTCCAAAAATCCTTGAACTAACAAAACTTGATAGAAAGATCACCAAACAACACAAAGAAACGCATACGAATCATGCGATTTCGAATGTTTCTCACATTCTCAATAACACAACCTTTCTTATTGATTCGTTTGATTTGCCTAGGCTATGGTTTGGGAACCGTTGGTTTCCATTCTTTTTCTCGTCCAAAAATCTTTGAACTAACAGAACTTCATAGAAAGATCACCAAACAACACAAACACAGGCATACGAATCATGCAATTTCGAATGTTTCTCAAATTCTCAATAATTCAACCTTTCTTATTGATTCGTTTGATTTGCCTAGGCTATGGTTTGGGAACCGTTGGTTTCCATTCTTTTACACGTCATAAAATCTTTGAACTAACAGAACTTGATAGAAAGATCACCAAACAACACAAAGAAACGCATACGAATCATGCGATTTCGAATGTTTCTCAAATTCTCATTAACCCAACCTTTCTTATTGATTCGTTTGATTTGCCTAGGCTATGGTTTGGGAACCGTTGGTTTCCATTCTTTTACACGTCCAAAAATCTTTGAACTAACAGAACTTGATTGAAATATCACCAAACAACACAAAGAAACGCATACGAATCATGCGATTTTGAATGTTTCTCAAATTCTCAATAACACAACCTTTCTTATTGATTCGTTTGATTTGCCTAGGCTATGGTTTGGGAACCATTGGTTTCCATTCTTTTTCTCGTCCAAAAATCTTTGAACTAACAGAACTTGATAGAAAGATCACAAAAAAAAACAAAAAAACGCATACGAATCATGCAATTTCGAATGTTTCTCAAATTCTCAATAACACAACCTTTCTTATTGATTCGTTTGATTTACCTAGGCTATGGTTTGGGAACTGTTGGTTTCGATTCTTTTACTCGTCCAAAAATCTTTGAACTAATAGAACTTCATAGAAAGATCAACAAACAACACAAACACAGACATACGAATCATGCGATTTCGAATGTTTCTCAAATTCTCAATAATTCAACCTTTCTTATTGCTTCGTTTGATTTGCCTAGGCTATGGTTTGGGAACCGTTGGTTTCCATTGTTTTTCTCGTCCAAAAATCTTTGAACTAATCGAACTTCATAGAAAGATCACCAAACAACACAAACACAGGCATACGAATCATGCGATTTCGAATGTTTCTCAAATTCTCAATAATTCAACCTTTCTTATTGATTCGTTTGATTTGCCTAGGCTATGGTTTGGGAACCGTTGGTTTCCATTCTTTTACACGTCCAAAAATCTTTGAACTAATAGAACTTCATAGAAAGATCACCAAACAACACAAAGAAACGCATACGAATCATGCGATTTCGAATGTTTCTCAAATTCTCATTAACCCAACCTTTCTTATTGATTCGTTTGATTTGCCTAGGCTATGGTTTGGGTACCGTTGGTTTCCATTCTTTTTCTCGTCCAAAAATCTTTGAGCTAACAGAACGTGATAGAAAGATCACCAAACAACACAAAGAAACGCGTACGAATCATGCGATTTCGAATGTTTCTCAAATTCTCAATAACACAACCTTTCTTATTGATTCGTTTGATTTGCCTAGGCTATGGTTTGGGAACCGTTGGTTTCGATTCTTTTTCTCGTCCAAAAATCTTTGAACTAATAGAACTTCATAGAAAGATCAACAAACAACACAAACACAAGCATACGAATCATGCGATTTCGAATGTTTCTCACATTCTCAATAACACAACCTTTCTTATTGATTCGTTTGATTTGCCTAGGCTATGGTTTGGGAACCGTTAGTTTCGATTCTTTTTCTCGTCCAAAAATCTTTGAACTAACAGAACTTCATAAAAAAGATCACCAAACAACACAAACACGTCCAAAAATCTTTGAACTAATAGAACTTCATAGAAAGATCACCAAACAACACAAAGAAACGCATACGAATCATGCGATTTCGAATGTTTCTCAAATTCTCAATAATTCAACCTTTCTTATTGATTCGTTAGATTTGCCTAGGCTATGGTTTGGGAACCGTTGGTTTCCATTCTTTTACACGTCCAAAAATCTTTGAACTAACAGAACTTGATAGAAAGATCACCAAACAACACAAAGAAACGCATACGAATCATGCGATTTCGAATGTTTCTCAAATTCTCATTAACCCAACCTTTCTTATTGATTCGTTTGATTTGCCTAGGCTATGGTTTGGGAACCGTTGGTTTCCATTCTTTTTCTCGTCCTAAAATCTTTGAACTAACAAAACTTGATAGAAAGATCACCAAACAACACAAAGAAACGCATACGAATCATGCGATTTCGAATGTTTCTCAAATTCTCAATAACACAACCTTTCTTATTGATTCGTTTGATTTGCCTAGGCTATGGTTTGGGAACCGTTAATTTCGATTCTTCTACTCGTCCAAAAATCCTTGAACTAATAGAACTTCATAGAAAGATCAACAAACAACACAAACACAGACATACGAATCATGCGATTTCGAATGTGTCTCAAATTCTCAATAATTCAACCTTTCTTATTGCTTCGTTTGATTTGCCTAGGCTATGGTTTGGGAACCGTTGGTTTCCATTCTTTTTCTCGTCCAAAAATCTTTGAACTAATAGAACTTCATAGAAAGATCACCAAACAACACAAACACAGGCATACGAATCATGCGATTTCGAATGTTTCTCAAATTCTCAATAATTCAACCTTTCTTATTGATTCGTTTGATTTGCCTAGGCTATGGTTTGGGAACCGTTGGTTTCCATTCTTTTACACGTCCAAAAATCTTTGAACTAACAGAACTTGATAGAAAGATCACCAAACAACACAAATAAACGCATACGAATCATGCGATTTCGAATGTTTCTCAAATTCTCATTAACCCAACCTTTCTTATTGATTCGTTTGATTTGCCTAGGCTATGGTTTGGGAACCGTTGGTTTCCATTCTTTTTCTCGTCCAAAAATCTTTGAACTAACAAAACTTGATAGAAAGATCACGAAACAACACAAAGAAACGCATACGAATCATGCGATTTCGAATGTTTCTCAAATTCTCAATAACACAACCTTTCTTATTGATTCGTTTGATTTGCCTAGGCTATGGTTTGGGAACCGTTGGTTTCGATTCTTTTACTCGTCCAAAAATCTTTGAACTAATAGAACTTCATAGAAAGATCAACAAACAACACAAACACAGACATACGAATCATGCGATTTCGAATGTTTCTCAAATTCTCAATAATTCAACCTTTCTTATTGCTTCGTTTGATTTGCCTAGGCTATGGTTTGGGAACCGTTGGTTTCCATTGTTTTTCTCGTCCAAAAATCTTTGAACTAATAGAACTTCATAGAAAGATCACCAAACAACACAAACACAGGCATACGAATCATGCGATTTCGAATGTTTCTCAAATTCTCAAAAATTCAACCTTTCTTATTGATTCGTTTGATTTGCCTAGGCTATGGTTTGGGAACCGTTGGTTTCCATTCTTTTACACGTCCAAAAATCTTTGAACTAACAGAACTTGATAGAAATATCACCAAACAACACAAAGAAACGCATACGAATCATGCGATTTCGAATGTTTCTCAAATTCTCATTAACCCAACCTTTCTTATTGATTCGTTTGATTTGCCTAGGCTATGGTTTTGGGACCGTTGGTTTCCATTCTTTTTCTCGTCCAAAAATCCTTGAACTAACAAAACTTGATATAAAGATCACCAAACAACACAAAGAAACGCATACGAATCATGCGATTTCGAATGTTTCTCAAATTCTCAATAACACAACCTTTCTTATTGATTCGTTTGATTTGCCTAGGCTATGGTTTGGGAACCGTTGGTTTCGATTCTTCTACTCGTCCAAAAATCTTTGAACTAATAGAACTTCATAGAAAGATCAACAAACAACACAAACACAAGCATACGAATCATGCGATTTTGAATGTTTCTCACATTCTCAATAACACAACCTTTCTTATTGATTCGTTTGATTTGCCTAGGCTATGGTTTGGGAACCGTTGGTTTCCATTCTTTTTCTCGTCCAAAAATCTTTGAACTAACAGAACTTCATAGAAAGATCACCAAACAACAAAAACACAAGCATACGAATCATGCGATTTCGAATGTTTCTCAAATTCTCAATTATTCAACCTTTCTTATTGATTCGTTTGATTTGCCTAGGCTATGGTTTGGGAACCGTTGGTTTCCAATCTTTTACACGTCCAAAAATCTTTGAACTAACAGAACTTGATAGAAATATCACCAAACAACACAAAGAAACGCATACGAATCATGCGATTTCGAATGTTTCTCAAATTCTCATTAACCCAACCTTTCTTATTGATTCGTTTGATTTGCCTAGGCTATGGTTTGGGGACCGTTGGTTTCCATTCTTTTTCTCGTCCAAAAATCCTTGAACTAACAAAACTTGATAGAAAGATCACCAAACAACACAAAGAAACGCATACGAATCATGCGATTTCGAATGTTTCTCACATTCTCAATAACACAACCTTTCTTATTGATTCGTTTGATTTGCCTAGGCTATGGTTTGGGAACCGTTGGTTTCCATTCTTTTTCTCGTCCAAAAATCTTTGAACTAACAGAACTTCATAGAAAGATCACCAAACAACACAAACACAGGCATACGAATCATGCAATTTCGAATGTTTCTCAAATTCTCAATAATTCAACCTTTCTTATTGATTCGTTTGATTTGCCTAGGCTATGGTTTGGGAACCGTTGGTTTCCATTCTATTACACGTCCAAAAATCTTTGAACTAACAGAACTTGATAGAAATATCACCAAACAACTCAAAGAAACGCATACGAATCATGCGATTTCGAATGTTTCTCAAATTCTCATTAACCCAACCTTTCTTATTGATTCGTTTGATTTGCCTAGGCTATGGTTTGGGGACCGTTGGTTTCGATTCTTTTTCTCGTCCAAAAATCCTTGAACTAACAAAACTTGATAGAAAGATCACCAAACAACACAAAGAACCGCATACGAATCATGCGATTTCGAATGATTCTCAAATTCTCAATAACACAACCTTTCTTATTGATTCGTTTGATTTGCCTAGGCTATGGTTTGGGAACCGTTGGTTTCCATTCTTTTTCTCGTCCAAAAATCTTTAAACTAACAGAACTTCATAGAAAGATCACCAAACAACAAAAACACAGGCATACGAATCATGCGATTTCAAATGTTTCTCAAATTCTCAATAACACAACCTTTCTTATTGATTCGTTTGATTTGCCTAGGCTATGGTTTGGGAACCGTTGGTTTCCATTCTTTTTCTCGTCTAAAAATCTTTGAGCTAACAGAACTTGATAGAAATATCACCAAACAACACAAAGAAACGCATACGAATCATGCGATTTCGAATGTTTCTCAAATTCTCATTAACACAAATTTTCTTATTGATTCGTTTGATTTGCCTAGGATATGGTTTGGGAACCGTTAGTTTCGATTCTTTTTCTCGTCCAAAAATCTTTGAACTAATAGAACTTCATAGAAAGATCACCAAACAACACAAACACAGGCATACGAATCATGCGATTTCGAATGTTTGTCAAATTCTCAATAATTCAACCTTTCTTATTGATTCGTTTGATTTGCCTAGGCTATGGTTTGGGAACCGTTAGTTTTCATTCTTTTACACGTCCAAAAATCTTTGAACTAACAGAACTTGATAGAAAGATCACCAAACAACACAAAGAAACGCATACGAATCATGCGATTTCGAATGTTTCTCAAATTCTCATTAACACAACCTTTCTTATTGATTCGTTTGATTTGCCTAGGCTATGGTTTGGGAACCGTTGGTTTCCATTCTTTTTCTCGTCCAAAAATCTTTGAACTAACAGAACTTGATAGAAAGATCACCAAACAACACAAAGAAACGCATACGAATCATGCGATTTCGAATGTTTCTCAAATTCTCAATAACACAACCTTTCTTATTGATTCGTTTGATTTGCCTAGGCTATGGTTTGGGAACCGTTAATTTCCATTCTTTTACTCGTCCAAAAATCTTTGAACTAATAGAACTTCATAGAAAGATCAACAAACAACATAAACACAAGCATACGAATCATGCGATTTCGAATGTTTCTCACATTCTCAATAACACAACCTTTCTTATTGATTCGTTTGATTTGCCTAGGCTATGGTTTGGGAACCGTTGGTTTCCATTTTGTTTCTCGTCCGAAAATCTTTGAACTAACAGAACTTCATAGAAAGATCACCAAACAACACAAACACAGGCATACGAATCATGCGATTTCGAATGTTTCTCAAATTCTCAATAACACAACCTTTCTTATTGATTCGTTTGATTTGCCTAGGCTATGGTTTGGGAACCGTTGGTTTCCATTCTTTTTCTCGTCCAAAAATCTTTGAACTAACAGAACTTGATAGAAAGATCACCAAACAACACAAAGAAACGCATACGAATCATGCGATTTCGAATGTTTCTCAAATTCTCATTAACCCAACCTTTCTTATTGATTCGTTTGATTTGCCTAGGCTATGGTTTGGGAACCGTTGGTTTCCATTCTTTTTGTCGTCCAAAAATCTTTGAACTTACAAAACTTGATAGAAAGATCACCAAACAACACAAAGAAACGCATACGAATCATGCGATTTCGAATGTTTCTCAAATTCTCAATAACACAACCTTTCTTATTGATTCGTTTGATTTGCCTAGGCTATGGTTTGGGAACCGTTGGTTTCGATTCTTTTTCTCGTCCAAAAATCTTTGAACTAATAGAACTTCATAGAATGATCACCAAACAACACAAACACAAGCATACGAATCATGCGATTTCGAATGTTTCTCACATTCTCAATAACACAACCTTTCTTATTGATTCGTTTGATTTGCCTAGGCTATGGTTTGGGAACCGTTAGTTTCGATTCTTTTTCTCGTCCAAAAATCTTTGAACTAACAGAACTTCATAGAAAGATCACCAAACAACACAAACACAGGCATACGAATCATGCGATTTCGAATGTTTCTCAAATTCTCAATAATTCAACCTTTCTTATTGATTCGTTTGATTTGCCTAGGCTATGGTTTGGGAACCGTTGGTTTCCATTCTTTTACACGTCCAAAAATCTTTGAACTAATAGAACTTCATAGAAAGATCACCAAACAACACAAACACAGGCATACGAATCATGCCATTTCGAATGTTTCTCAAATTCTCAATAATTCAACCTTTCTTATTGATTCGTTTGATTTGCCTAGGCTATGGTTTGGGAACCGTTGGTTTCCATTCTTTTTCTCGTCCAAAAATCTTTGAGCTAACAGAACGTGATAGAAAGATCACCAAACAACACAAAGAAACGCGTACGAATCATGCGATTTCGAATATTTCTCAAATTCTCAATAACACAACCTTTCTTATTGATTCGTTTGATTTGCCTAGCCTATGGTTTGGGAACCATTGGTTTCCATTCTTTTTCTCGTCCAAAAATCTTTGAACTAACAGAACTTGATAGAAAGATCACACACAAAAAAAAAAAACGCATACGAATCATGCAATTTCGAATGTTTCTCAAATTCTCAATAACACAACCTTTCTTATTGATTCGTTTGATTTACCTAGGCTATGGTTTGGGAACCGTTGGTTTCGATTCTTTTACTCGTCCAAAAATCTTTGAACTAATAGAACTTCATAGAAAGATCAACAAACAACACAAACACAGACATACGAATCATGCGATTTCGAATGTTTCTCAAATTCTCAATAATTCAACCTTTCTTATTGCTTCGTTTGATTTGCCTAGGCTATGGTTTGGGAACCGTTGGTTTCCATTGTTTTTCTCGTCCAAAAATCTTTGAACTAATAGAACTTCATAGAAAGATCACCAAACAACACAAACACAGGCATACGAATCATGCGATTTCGAATGTTTCTCAAATTCTCAATAATTCAACCTTTCTTATTGATTCGTTTGATTTGCCTAGGCTATGGTTTGGGAACCGTTGGTTTCCATTCTTTTACACGTCCAAAAATCTTTGAACTAATAGAACTTCATAGAAAGATCACCAAACAACACAAACACAGGCATACGAATCATGCGATTTCGAATGTTTCTCAAATTCTCAATAACACAACCTTTCTTATTGATTCGTTTGATTTGCCTAGGCTATGGTTTGGGTACCGTTGGTTTCCATTCTTTTTCTCGTCCAAAAATCTTTGAGCTAACAGAACGTGATAGAAAGATCACCAAACAACACAAAGAAACGCGTACGAATCATGCGATTTCGAATGTTTCTCAAATTCTCAATAACACAACCTTTCTTATTGATTCGTTTGATTTGCCTAGGCTATGGTTTGGGAACCGTTGGTTTCGATTCTTTTTCTCGTCCAAAAATCTTTGAACTAATAGAACTTCATAGAAAGATCAACAAACAACACAAACACAAGCATACGAATCATGCGATTTCGAATGTTTCTCACATTCTCAATAACACAACCTTTCTTATTGATTCGTTTGATTTGCCTAGGCTATGGTTTGGGAACCGTTAGTTTCGATTCTTTTTCTCGTCCAAAAATCTTTGAACTAACAGAACTTCATAAAAAAGATCACCAAACAACACAAACACAGGCATACGAATCATGCGATTTCGAATGTTTCTCAAATTCTCAATAATTCAACCTTTCTTATTGATTCGTTAGATTTGCCTAGGCTATGGTTTGGGAACCGTTGGTTTCCATTCTTTTACACGTCCAAAAATCTTTGAACTAACAGAACTTGATAGAAAGATCACCAAACAACACAAAGAAACGCATACGAATCATGCGATTTCGAATGTTTCTCAAATTCTCATTAACCCAACCTTTCTTATTGATTCGTTTGATTTGCCTAGGCTATGGTTTGGGAACCGTTGGTTTCCATTCTTTTTCTCGTCCTAAAATCTTTGAACTAACAAAACTTGATAGAATGATCACCAAACAACACAAAGAAACGCATACGAATCATGCGATTTCGAATGTTTCTCAAATTCTCAATAACACAACCTTTCTTATTGATTCGTTTGATTTGCCTAGGCTATGGTTTGGGAACCGTTAATTTCGATTCTTCTACTCGTCCAAAAATCCTTGAACTAATAGAACTTCATAGAAAGATCAACAAACAACACAAACACAGACATACGAATCATGCGATTTCGAATGTGTCTCAAATTCTCAATAATTCAACCTTTCTTATTGCTTCGTTTGATTTGCCTAGGCTATGGTTTGGGAACCGTTGGTTTCCATTCTTTTTCTCGTCCAAAAATCTTTGAACTAATAGAACTTCATAGAAAGATCACCAAACAACACAAACACAGGCATACGAATCATGCGATTTCGAATGTTTCTCAAATTCTCAATAATTCAACCTTTCTTATTGATTCGTTTGATTTGCCTAGGCTATGGTTTGGGAACCGTTGGTTTCCATTCTTTTACACGTCCAAAAATCTTTGAACTAACAGAACTTGATAGAAAGATCACCAAACAACACAAAGAAACGCATACGAATCATGCGATTTCGAATGTTTCTCAAATTCTCATTAACCCAACCTTTCTTATTGATTCGTTTGATTTGCCTATGCTATGGTTTGGGAACCGTTGGTTTCCATTCTTTTTCTCGTCCAAAAATCTTTGAACTAACAAAACTTGATAGAAAGATCACGAAACAACACAAAGAAACGCATACGAATCATGCGATTTCGAATGTTTCTCAAATTCTCAATAACACAACCTTTCTTATTGATTCGTTTGATTTGCCTAGGCTATGGTTTGGGAACCGTTGGTTTCGATTCTTTTACTCGTCCAAAAATCTTTGAACTAATAGAACTTCATAGAAAGATCAACAAACAACACAAACACAGACATACGAATCATGCGATTTCGAATGTTTCTCAAATTCTCAATAATTCAACCTTTCTTATTGCTTCGTTTGATTTGCCTAGGCTATGGTTTGGGAACCGTTGGTTTCCATTGTTTTTCTCGTCCAAAAATCTTTGAACTAATAGAACTTCATAGAAAGATCACCAAACAACACAAACACAGGCATACGAATCATGCGATTTCGAATGTTTCTCAAATTCTCAATAATTCAACCTTTCTTATTGATTCGTTTGATTTGCCTAGGCTATGGTTTGGGAACCGTTGGTTTCCATTCTTTTACACGTCCAAAAATCTTTGAACTAACAGAACTTGATAGAAATATCACCAAACAACACAAAGAAACGCATACGAATCATGCGATTTCGAATGTTTCTCAAATTCTCATTAACCCAACCTTTCTTATTGATTCGTTTGATTTGCCTAGGCTATGGTTTGGGGACCGTTGGTTTCCATTCTTTTTCTCGTCCAAAAATCCTTGAACTAACAAAACTTGATAGAAAGATCACCAAACAACACAAAGAAACGCATACGAATCATGCGATTTCGAATGTTTCTCAAATTCTCAATAACACAACCTTTCTTATTGATTCGTTTGATTTGCCTAGGCTATGGTTTGGGAACCGTTGGTTTCGATTCTTCTACTCGTCCAAAAATCTTTGAACTAATAGAACTTCATAGAAAGATCAACAAACAACACAAACACAAGCATACGAATCATGCGATTTTGAATGTTTCTCACATTCTCAATAACACAACCTTTCTTATTGATTCGTTTGATTTGCCTAGGCTATGGTTTGGGAACCGTTGGTTTCCATTCTTTTTCTCGTCCAAAAATCTTTGAGCTAACAGAACGTGATAGAAAGATCACCAAACAACACAAAGAAACGCGTACGAATCATGCGATTTCGAATATTTCTCAAATTCTCAATAACACAACCTTTCTTATTGATTCGTTTGATTTGCCTAGCCTATGGTTTGGGAACCATTGGTTTCCATTCTTTTTCTCGTCCAAAAATCTTTGAACTAACAGAACTTGATAGAAAGATCACAAAAAAAAACAAAAAAACGCATACGAATCATGCAATTTCGAATGTTTCTCAAATTCTCAATAACACAACCTTTCTTATTGATTCGTTTGATTTACCTAGGCTATGGTTTGGGAACCGTTGGTTTCGATTCTTTTACTCGTCCAAAAATCTTTGAACTAATAGAACTTCATAGAAAGATCAACAAACAACACAAACACAGACATACGAATCATGCGATTTCGAATGTTTCTCAAATTCTCAATAATTCAACCTTTCTTATTGCTTCGTTTGATTTGCCTAGGCTATGGTTTGGGAACCGTTGGTTTCCATTGTTTTTCTCGTCCAAAAATCTTTGAACTAATAGAACTTCATAGAAAGATCACCAAACAACACAAACACAGGCATACGAATCATGCGATTTCGAATGTTTCTCAAATTCTCAATAATTCAACCTTTCTTATTGATTCGTTTGATTTGCCTAGGCTATGGTTTGGGCACCGTTGGTTTCCATTCTTTTACACGTCCAAAAATCTTTGAACTAATAGAACTTCATAGAAAGATCACCAAACAACACAAACACAGGCATACGAATCATGCGATTTCGAATGTTTCTCAAATTCTCAATAACACAACCTTTCTTATTGATTCGTTTGATTTGCCTAGGCTATGGTTTGGGTACCGTTGGTTTCCATTCTTTTTCTCGTCCAAAAATCTTTGAGCTAACAGAACGTGATAGAAAGATCACCAAACAACACAAAGAAACGCGTACGAATCATGCGATTTCGAATGTTTCTCAAATTCTCAATAACACAACCTTTCTTATTGATTCGTTTGATTTGCCTAGGCTATGGTTTGGGAACCGTTGGTTTCGATTCTTTTTCTCGTCCAAAAATCTTTGAACTAATAGAACTTCATAGAAAGATCAACAAACAACACAAACACAGACATACGAATCATGCGATTTCGAATGTGTCTCAAAATCTCAATAATTCAACCTTTCTTATTGCTTCGTTTGATTTGCCTAGGCTATGGTTTGGGAACCGTTGGTTTCCATTCTTTTTCTCGTCCAAAAATCTTTGAACTAATAGAACTTCATAGAAAGATCACCAAACAACACAAACACAGGCATACGAATCATGCGATTTCGAATGTTTCTCAAATTCTCAATAATTCAACCTTTCTTATTGATTCGTTTGATTTGCCTAGGCTATGGTTTGGGAACCGTTGGTTTCCATTCTTTTACACGTCCAAAAATCTTTGAACTAACAGAACTTGATAGAAAGATCACCAAACAACACAAAGAAATGCATACGAATCATGCGATTTCGAATGTTTCTCAAATTCTCATTAACCCAACCTTTCTTATTGATTCGTTTGATTTGCCTAGGCTATGGTTTGGGAACCGTTGGTTTCCATTCTTTTTCTCGTCCAAAAATCTTTGAACTAACAAAACTTGATAGAAAGATCACGAAACAACACAAAGAAACGCATACGAATCATGCGATTTCGAATGTTTCTCAAATTCTCAATAACACAACCTTTCTTATTGATTCGTTTGATTTGCCTAGGCTATGGTTTGGGAACCGTTGGTTTCGATTCTTTTACTCGTCCAAAAATCTTTGAACTAATAGAACTTCATAGAAAGATCAACAAACAACACAAACACAGACATACGAATCATGCGATTTCGAATGTTTCTCAAATTCTCAATAATTCAACCTTTCTTATTGCTTCGTTTGATTTGCCTAGGCTATGGTTTGGGAACCGTTGGTTTCCATGGTTTTTCTCGTCCAAAAATCTTTGAACTAATAGAACTTCATAGAAAGATCACCAAACAACACAAACACAGGCATACGAATCATGCGATTTCGAATGTTTCTCAAATTCTCAATAATTCAACCTTTCTTATTGATTCGTTTGATTTGCCTAGGCTATGGTTTGGGAACCGTTGGTTTCCATTCTTTTACACGTCCAAAAATCTTTGAACTAACAGAACTTGATAGAAATATCACCAAACAACACAAAGAAACGCATACGAATCATGCGATTTCGAATGTTTCTCAAATTCTCAATAATTCAACCTTTCTTATTGATTCGTTTGATTTGCCTAGGCTATGGTTTGGGGACCGTTGGTTTCCATTCTTTTTCTCGTCCAAAAATCCTTGAACTAACAAAACTTGATAGAAAGATCACCAAACAACACAAAGAAACGCATACGAATCATGCGATTTCGAATGTTTCTCAAATTCTCAATAACACAACCTTTCTTATTGATTCGTTTGATTTGCCTAGGCTATGGTTTGGGAACCGTTGGTTTCGATTCTTCTACTCGTCCAAAAATCTTTGAACTAATAGAACTTCATAGAAAGATCAACAAACAACACAAACACAAGCATACGAATCATGCGATTTTGAATGTTTCTCACATTCTCAATAACACAACCTTTCTTATTGATTCGTTTGATTTGCCTAGGCTATGGTTTGGGAACCGTTGGTTTCCATTCTTTTTCTCGTCCAAAAATCTTTGAACTAACAGAACTTCATAGAAAGATCACCAAACAACAAAAACACAAGCATACGAATCATGCGATTTCGAATGTTTCTCAAATTCTCAATTATTCAACCTTTCTTATTGATTCGTTTGATTTGCCTAGGCTATGGTTTGGGAACCGTTGGTTTCCAATCTTTTACACGTCCAAAAATCTTTGAACTAACAGAACTTGATGGAAATATCACCAAACAACACAAAGAAACGCATACGAATCATGCGATTTCGAATGTTTCTCAAATTCTCAATAATTCAACCTTTCTTATTGATTCGTTTGATTTGCCTAGGCTATGGTTTGGGAACCGTTGGTTTCCATTCTTTTACACGTCCAAAAATCTTTGAACTAACAGAACTTGATAGAAATATCACCAAACAACACAAAGAAACGCATACGAATCATGCGATTTCGAATGTTTCTCAAATTCTCATTAACCCAACCTTTCTTATTGATTCGTTTGATTTGCCTAGGCTATGGTTTGGGGACCGTTGGTTTCCATTCTTTTTCTCGTCCAAAAATCCTTGAACTAACAAAACTTGATAGAAAGATCACCAAACAACACAAAGAAACGCATACGAATCATGCGATTTCGAATGTTTCTCAAATTCTCATTAACCCAACCTTTCTTATTGATTCGTTTGATTTGCCTAGGCTATGGTTTGGGGACCGTTGGTTTCCATTCTTTTTCTCGTCCAAAAATCCTTGAACTAACAAAACTTGATAGAAAGATCACCAAACAACACAAAGAAACGCATACGAATCATGCGATTTCGAATGTTTCTCAAATTCTCAATAACACAACCTTTCTTATTGATTCGTTTGATTTGCCTAGGCTATGGTTTGGGAACCGTTGGTTTCGATTCTTTTACTCGTCCAAAAATCTTTGAACTAATAGAACTTCATAGAAAGATCAACAAACAACACAAACACAAGCATACGAATCATGCGATTTTGAATGTTTCTCACATTCTCAATAACACAACCTTTCTTATTGATTCGTTTGATTTGCCTAGGCTATGGTTTGGGAACCGTTGGTTTCCATTCTTTTTCTCGTCCAAAAATCTTTGAACTAACAGAACTTCATAGAAAGATCACCAAACAACAAAAACACAAGCATACGAATCATGCGATTTCGAATGTTTCTCAAATTCTCAATTATTCAACCTTTCTTATTGATTCGTTTGATTTGCCTAGGCTATGGTTTGGGAACCGTTGGTTTCCAATCTTTTACACGTCCAAAAATCTTTGAACTAACAGAACTTGATAGAAATATCACCAAACAAACCAAAGAAACGCATACGAATCATGCGATTTCGAATGTTTCTCAAATTCTCATTAACCCAACCTTTCTTATTGATTCGTTTGATTTGCCTAGGCTATGGTTTGGGGACCGTTGGTTTCCATTCTTTTTCTCGTCCAAAAATCCTTGAACTAACAAAACTTGATAGAAAGATCACCAAACAACACAAAGAAACGCATACGAATCATGCGATTTCGAATGTTTCTCACATTCTCAATAACACAACCTTTCTTATTGATTCGTTTGATTTGCCTAGGCTATGGTTTGGGAACCGTTGGTTTCCATTCTTTTTCTCGTCCAAAAATCTTTGAACTAACAGAACTTCATAGAAAGATCACCAAACAACACAAACACAGGCATACGAATCATGCAATTTCGAATGTTTCTCAAATTCTCAATAATTCAACCTTTCTTATTGATTCGTTTGATTTGCCTAGGCTATGGTTTGGGAACCGTTGGTTTCCATTCTTTTACACGTCCAAAAATCTTTGAACTAACAGAACTTGATAGAAATATCACCAAACAACACAAAGAAACGCATACGAATCATGCGATTTCGAATGTTTCTCAAATTCTCATTAACCCAACCTTTCTTATTGATTCGTTTGATTTGCCTAGGCTATGGTTTGGGGACCGTTGGTTTCCATTCTTTTTCTCGTCCAAAAATCCTTGAACTAACAAAACTTGATAGAAAGATCACCAAACAACACAAAGAACCGCATACGAATCATGCGATTTCGAATGTTTCTCAAATTCTCAATAACACAACCTTTCTTATTGATTCGTTTGATTTGCCTAGGCTATGGTTTGGGAACCGTTGGTTTCCATTCTTTTTCTCGTCCAAAAATCTTTAAACTAACAGAACTTCATAGAAAGATCACCAAACAACAAAAAAACAGGCATACGAATCATGCGATTTCGAATGTTTCTCAAATTCTCAATAACACAACCTTTCTTATTGATTCGTTTGATTTGCCTAGGCTATGGTTTGGGAACCGTTGGTTTCCATTTTTTTTCTCGTCTAAAAATCTTTGAGCTAACAGAACTTGATAGAAATATCACCAAACAACACAAAGAAACGCATACGAATCATGCGATTTCGAATGTTTCTCAAATTCTCATTAACACAAATTTTCTTATTGATTCGTTTGATTTGCCTAGGATATGGTTTGGGAACCGTTAGTTTCGATTCTTTTTCTCGTCCAAAAATCTTAGAACTAATAGAACTTCATAGAAAGATCACCAAACAACACAAACACAGGCATACGAATCATGCGATTTCGAATGTTTGTCAAATTCTCAATAATTCAACCTTTCTTATTGATTCGTTTGATTTGCCTAGGCTATGGTTTGGGAACCGTTAGTTTCCATTCTTTTACACGTCCAAAAATCTTTGAACTAACAGAACTTGATAGAAAGATCACCAAACAACACAAAGAAACGCATACGAATCATGCGATTTCGAATGTTTCTCAAATTCTCATTAACACAACCTTTCTTATTGATTCGTTTGATTTTCCTAGGCTATGGTTTGGGAACCGTTGGTTTCCATTCTTTTTCTCGTCCAAAAATCTTTGAACTAACAGAACTTGATAGAAAGATCACCAAACAACACAAAGAAACGCATACGAATCATGCGATTTCGAATGTTTCTCAAATTCTCAATAACACAACCTTTCTTATTGATTCGTTTGATTTGCCTAGGCTATGGTTTGGGAACCGTTAATTTCGATTCTTTTACTCGTCCAAAAATCTTTGAACTAATAGAACTTCATAGAAAGATCAACAAACAACATAAACACAAGCATACGAATCATGCGATTTCGAATGTTTCTCACATTCTCAATAACACAACCTTTCTTATTGATTCGTTTGATTTGCCTAGGCTATGGTTTGGGAACCGTTGGTTTCCATTTTGTTTCTCGTCCGAAAATCTTTGAACTAACAGAACTTCATAGAAAGATCACCAAACAACACAAACACAGGCATACGAATCATGCGATTTCGAATGTTTCTCAAATTCTCAATAACACAACCTTTCTTATTGATTCGTTTGATTTGCCTAGGCTATGGTTTGGGAACCGTTGGTTTCCATTCTTTTTCTCGTCCAAAAATCTTTGAACTAACAGAACTTCATAGAAAGATCACCAAACAACAAAAACACAGGCATACGAATCATGCGATTTCGAATGTTTCTCAAATTCTCAATAACACAACCTTATTGATTCGTTTGATTTGCCTAGGCTATGGTTTGGGAACCGTTGGTTTCCATTCTTTTTCTCGTCCAAAAATCTTTGAACTAATAGAACTTGATAGAAAGATCACGAAACAACACAAAGAAACGCATACGAATCATGCGATTTCGAATGTTTCTCAAATTCTCATTAACACAAATTTTCTTATTGATTCGTTTGATTTGCCTAGGATATGGTTTGGGAACCGTTAGTTTCGATTCTTTTTCTCGTCCAAAAATCTTTGAACTAATAGAACTTCATAGAAAGATCACCAAACAACACAAACACAGGCATACGAATCATGCGATTTCGAATGTTTGTCAAATTCTCAATAATTCAACCTTTCTTATTGATTCGTTTGATTTGCCTAGGCTATGGTTTGGGAACCGTTAGTTTCCATTCTTTTACACGTCCAAAAATCTTTGAACTAACAGAACTTGATAGAAAGATCACCAAACAACACAAAGAAACGCATACGAATCATGCGATTTCGAATGTTTCTCAAATTCTCATTAACACAACCTTTCTTATTGATTCGTTTGATTTTCCTAGGCTATGGTTTGGGAACCGTTGGTTTCCATTCTTTTTCTCGTCCAAAAATCTTTGAACTAACAGAACTTGATAGAAAGATCACCAAACAACACAAAGAAACGCATACGAATCATGTGATTTCGAATGTTTCTCAAATTCTCAATAACACAACCTTTCATATTGATTCGTTTGATTTGCCTAGGCTATGGTTTGGGAACCGTTAATTTCGATTCTTTTACTCGTCCAAAAATCTTTGAACTAATAGAACTTCATAGAAAGATCAACAAACAACATAAACACAAGCATACGAATCATGCGATTTCGAATGTTTCTCAAATTCTCAATTATTCAACCTTTCTTATTGATTCGTTTGATTTGCCTAGGCTATGGTTTGGGAACCGTTGGTTTCCAATCTTTTACACGTCCAAAAATCTTTGAACTAACAGAACTTGATAGAAATATCACCAAACAACACAAAGAAACGCATACGAATCATGCGATTTCGAATGTTTCTCAAATTCTCATTAACCCAACCTTTCTTATTGATTCGTTTGATTTGCCTAGGCTATGGTTTGGGGACCGTTGGTTTCCATTCTTTTTCTCGTCCAAAAATCCTTGAACTAACAAAACTTGATAGAAAGATCACCAAACAACACAAAGAAACGCATACGAATCATGCGATTTCGAATGTTTCTCACATTCTCAATAACACAACCTTTCTTATTGATTCGTTTGATTTGCCTAGGCTATGGTTTGGGAACCGTTGGTTTCCATTTTGTTTCTCGTCCGAAAATCTTTGAACTAACAGAACTTCATAGAAAGATCACCAAACAACACAAACACAGGCATACGAATCATGCGATTTCGAATGTTTCTCAAATTCTCAATAACACAACCTTTCTTATTGATTCGTTTGATTTGCCTAGGCTATGGTTTGGGAACCGTTGGTTTCCATTCTTTTTCTCGTCCAAAAATCTTTGAACTAACAGAACTTCATAGAAAGATCACCAAACAACAAAAACACAGGCATACGAATCATGCGATTTCGAATGTTTCTCAAATTCTCAATAACACAACCTTATTGATTCGTTTGATTTGCCTAGGCTATGGTTTGGGAACCGTTGGTTTCCATTCTTTTTCTCGTCCAAAAATCTTTGAACTAATAGAACTTGATAGAAAGATCACGAAACAACACAAAGAAACGCATACGAATCATGCGATTTCGAATGTTTCTCACATTCTCAATAACACAACCTTTCTTATTGATTCGTTTGATTTGCCTAGGCTATGGTTTGGGAACCGTTGGTTTCTATTCTGTTTCTCGTCCAAAAATCTTTGAACTAACAGAACTTCATAGAAAGATCACCAAACAACACAAACACAGGCATACGAATCATGCGATTTCGAATGTTTCTCAAATTCTCAATAACATAATCTTTCTTATTGATTCGTTTGATTTGCCTAGGATATGGTTTGGGAACCGTTGGTTTCGCTTCTTTTTCTCGTCCAAAAATCTTTGAACTAATAGAACTTCATAGAAAGATCACCAAACAACACAAACACAGGCATACGAATCATGCGATTTCGAATGTTTCTCAAATTCTCAATAATTCAACCTTATTGATTCGTTTGATTTGCCTAGGCTATGGTTTGGGAACCGTTGGTTTCCATTCTTTTTCTTGTCCAAAAATCTTTGAACTAACAGAACTTGATAGAAAGATCACCAAACAACACAAAGAAACGCATACGAATCATGTGATTTCGAATGTTTCTCAAATTCTCAATAACACAACCTTTCATATTGATTCGTTTGATTTGCCTAGGCTATGGTTTGGGAACCGTTAATTTCGATTCTTTTACTCGTCCAAAAATCTTTGAACTAATAGAACTTCATAGAAAGATCAACAAACAACATAAACACAAGCATACGAATCATGCGATTTCGAATGTTTCTCAAATTCTTAATTATTCAACCTTTCTTATTGATTCGTTTGATTTGCCTAGGCTATGGTTTGGGAACCGTTGGTTTCCAATCTTTTACACGTCCAAAAATCTTTGAACTAACAGAACTTGATAGAAATATCACCAAACAACACAAAGAAACGCATACGAATCATGCGATTTCGAATGTTTCTCAAATTCTCATTAACCCAACCTTTCTTATTGATTCGTTTGATTTGCCTAGGCTATGGTTTGGGGACCGTTGGTTTCCATTCTTTTTCTCGTCCAAAAATCCTTGAACTAACAAAACTTGATAGAAAGATCACCAAACAACACAAAGAAACGCATACGAATCATGCGATTTCGAATGTTTCTCACATTCTCAATAACACAACCTTTCTTATTGATTCGTTTGATTTGCCTAGGCTATGGTTTGGGAACCGTTGGTTTCCATTCTTTTTCTCGTCCAAAAATCTTTGAACTAACAGAACTTCATAGAAAGATCACCAAACAACACAAACACAGGCATACGAATCATGCGATTTCGAATGTTTCTCAAATTCTCAATAATTCAACCTTTCTTATTGATTCGTTTGATTTGCCTAGGCTATGGTTTGGGAACCGTTGGTTTCCATTCTTTTACACGTCCAAAAATCTTTGAACTAACAGAACGTGATAGAAAGATCACCAAACAACACAAAGAAACGCGTACGAATCATGCGATTTCGAATATTTCTCAAATTCTCAATAACACAACCTTTCTTATTGATTCGTTTGATTTGCCTAGCCTATGGTTTGGGAACCATTGGTTTCCATTCTTTTTCTCGTCCAAAAATCTTTGAACTAACAGAACTTGATAGAAAGATCACAAAAAAAAAAAAAAAAAAACGCATACGAATCATGCAATTTCGAATGTTTCTCAAATTCTCAATAACACAACCTTTCTTATTGATTCGTTTGATTTACCTAGGCTATGGTTTGGGAACCGTTGGTTTCGATTCTTTTACTCGTCCAAAAATCTTTGAACTAATAGAACTTCATAGAAAGATCAACAAACAACACAAACACAGACATACGAATCATGCGATTTCGAATGTTTCTCAAATTCTCAATAATTCAACCTTTCTTATTGCTTCGTTTGATTTGCCTAGGCTATGGTTTGGGAACCGTTGGTTTCCATTGTTTTTCTCGTCCAAAAATCTTTGAACTAATAGAACTTCATAGAAAGATCATCAAACAACACAAACACAGGCATACGAATCATGCGATTTCGAATGTTTCTCAAATTCTCAATAATTCAACCTTTCTTATTGATTCGTTTGATTTGCCTAGGCTATGGTTTGGGAACCGTTGGTTTCCATTCTTTTACACGTCCAAAAATCTTTGAACTAATAGAACTTCATAGAAAGATCACCAAACAACACAAACACAGGCATACGAATCATGCGATTTCGAATGTTTCTCAAATTCTCAATAACACAACCTTTCTTATTGATTCGTTTGATTTGCCTAGGCTATGGTTTGGGTACCGTTGGTTTCCATTCTTTTTCTCGTCCAAAAATCTTTGAGCTAACAGAACGTGATAGAAAGATCACCAAACAACACAAAGAAACGCGTACGAATCATGCGATTTCGAATGTTTCTCAAATTCTCAATAACACAACCTTTCTTATTGATTCGTTTGATTTGCCTAGGCTATGGTTTGGGAACCGTTGGTTTCGATTCTTTTTCTCGTCCAAAAATCTTTGAACTAATAGAACTTCATAGAAAGATCAACAAACAACACAAACACAAGCATACGAATCATGCGATTTCGAATGTTTCTCACATTCTCAATAACACAACCTTTCTTATTGATTCGTTTGATTTGCCTAGGCTATGGTTTGGGAACCGTTAGTTTCGATTCTTTTTCTCGTCCAAAAATCTTTGAACTAACAGAACTTCATAAAAAAGATCACCAAACAACACAAACACAGGCATACGAATCATGCGATTTCGAATGTTTCTCAAATTCTCAATAATTCAACCTTTCTTATTGATTCGTTAGATTTGCCTAGGCTATGGTTTGGGAACCGTTGGTTTCCATTCTTTTACACGTCCAAAAATCTTTGAACTAACAGAACTTGATAGAAAGATCACCAAACAACACAAAGAAACGCATACGAATCATGCGATTTCGAATGTTTCTCAAATTCTCATTAACCCAACCTTTCTTATTGATTCGTTTGATTTGCCTAGGCTATGGTTTGGGAACCGTTGGTTTCCATTCTTTTTCTCGTCCTAAAATCTTTGAACTAACAAAACTTGATAGAATGATCACCAAACAACACAAAGAAACGCATACGAATCATGCGATTTCGAATGTTTCTCAAATTCTCAATAACACAACCTTTCTTATTGATTCGTTTGATTTGCCTAGGCTATGGTTTGGGAACCGTTAATTTCGATTCTTCTACTCGTCCAAAAATCCTTGAACTAATAGAACTTCATAGAAAGATCAACAAACAACACAAACACAGACATACGAATCATGCGATTTCGAATGTGTCTCAAATTCTCAATAATTCAACCTTTCTTATTGCTTCGTTTGATTTGCCTAGGCTATGGTTTGGGAACCGTTGGTTTCCATTCTTTTTCTCGTCCAAAAATCTTTGAACTAATAGAACTTCATAGAAAGATCACCAAACAACACAAACACAGGCATACGAATCATGCGATTTCGAATGTTTCTCAAATTCTCAATAATTCAACCTTTCTTATTGATTCGTTTGATTTGCCTAGGCTATGGTTTGGGAACCGTTGGTTTCCATTCTTTTACACGTCCAAAAATCTTTGAACTAACAGAACTTGATAGAAAGATCACCAAACAACACAAAGAAACGCATACGAATCATGCGATTTCGAATGTTTCTCAAATTCTCATTAACCCAACCTTTCTTATTGATTCGTTTGATTTGCCTATGCTATGGTTTGGGAACCGTTGGTTTCCATTCTTTTTCTCGTCCAAAAATCTTTGAACTTATTAAACTTGATAGAAAGATCACGAAACAACACAAAGAAACGCATACGAATCATGCGATTTCGAATGTTTCTCAAATTCTCAATAACACAACCTTTCTTATTGATTCGTTTGATTTGCCTAGGCTATGGTTTGGGAACCGTTGGTTTCGATTCTTTTACTCGTCCAAAAATCTTTGAACTAATAGAACTTCATAGAAAGATCAACAAACAACACAAACACAGACATACGAATCATGCGATTTCGAATGTTTCTCAAATTCTCAATAATTCAACCTTTCTTATTGCTTCGTTTGATTTGCCTAGGCTATGGTTTGGGAACCGTTGGTTTCCATTGTTTTTCTCGTCCAAAAATCTTTGAACTAATAGAACTTCATAGAAAGATCACCAAACAACACAAACACAGGCATACGAATCATGCGATTTCGAATGTTTCTCAAATTCTCAATAATTCAACCTTTCTTATTGATTCGTTTGATTTGCCTAGGCTATGGTTTGGGAACCGTTGGTTTCCATTCTTTTACACGTCCAAAAATCTTTGAACTAACAGAACTTGATAGAAATATCACCAAACAACACAAAGAAACGCATACGAATCATGCGATTTCGAATGTTTCTCAAATTCTCATTAACCCAACCTTTCTTATTGATTCGTTTGATTTGCCTAGGCTATGGTTTGGGGACCGTTGGTTTCCATTCTTTTTCTCGTCCAAAAATCCTTGAACTAACAAAACTTGATAGAAAGATCACCAAACAACACAAAGAAACGCATACGAATCATGCGATTTCGAATGTTTCTCAAATTCTCAATAACACAACCTTTCTTATTGATTCGTTTGATTTGCCTAGGCTATGGTTTGGGAACCGTTGGTTTCGATTCTTCTACTCGTCCAAAAATCTTTGAACTAATAGAACTTCATAGAAAGATCAACAAACAACACAAACACAAGCATACGAATCATGCGATTTTGAATGTTTCTCACATTCTCAATAACACAACCTTTCTTATTGATTCGTTTGATTTGCCTAGGCTATGGTTTGGGAACCGTTGGTTTCCATTCTTTTTCTCGTCCAAAAATCTTTGAGCTAACAGAACGTGATAGAAAGATCACCAAACAACACAAAGAAACGCGTACGAATCATGCGATTTCGAATATTTCTCAAATTCTCAATAACACAACCTTTCTTATTGATTCGTTTGATTTGCCTAGCCTATGGTTTGGGAACCATTGGTTTCCATTCTTTTTCTCGTCCAAAAATCTTTGAACTAACAGAACTTGATAGAAAGATCACAAAAAAAAACAAAAAAACGCATACGAATCATGCAATTTCGAATGTTTCTCAAATTCTCAATAACACAACCTTTCTTATTGATTCGTTTGATTTACCTAGGCTATGGTTTGGGAACCGTTGGTTTCGATTCTTTTACTCGTCCAAAAATCTTTGAACTAATAGAACTTCATAGAAAGATCAACAAACAACACAAACACAGACATACGAATCATGCGATTTCGAATGTTTCTCAAATTCTCAATAATTCAACCTTTCTTATTGCTTCGTTTGATTTGCCTAGGCTATGGTTTGGGAACCGTTGGTTTCCATTGTTTTTCTCGTCCAAAAATCTTTGAACTAATAGAACTTCATAGAAAGATCACCAAACAACACAAACACAGGCATACGAATCATGCGATTTCGAATGTTTCTCAAATTCTCAATAATTCAACCTTTCTTATTGATTCGTTTGATTTGCCTAGGCTATGGTTTGGGCACCGTTGGTTTCCATTCTTTTACACGTCCAAAAATCTTTGAACTAATAGAACTTCATAGAAAGATCACCAAACAACACAAACACAGGCATACGAATCATGCGATTTCGAATGTTTCTCAAATTCTCAATAACACAACCTTTCTTATTGATTCGTTTGATTTGCCTAGGCTATGGTTTGGGTACCGTTGGTTTCCATTCTTTTTCTCGTCCAAAAATCTTTGAGCTAACAGAACGTGATAGAAAGATCACCAAACAACACAAAGAAACGCGTACGAATCATGCGATTTCGAATGTTTCTCAAATTCTCAATAACACAACCTTTCTTATTGATTCGTTTGATTTGCCTAGGCTATGGTTTGGGAACCGTTGGTTTCGATTCTTTTTCTCGTCCAAAAATCTTTGAACTAATAGAACTTCATAGAAAGATCAACAAACAACACAAACACAAGCATACGAATCATGCGATTTCGAATGTTTCTCACATTCTCAATAACACAACCTTTCTTATTGATTCGTTTGATTTGCCTAGGCTATGGTTTGGGAACCGTTAGTTTCGATTCTTTTTCTCATCCAAAAATCTTTGAACTAACAGAACTTCATAAAAAAGATCACCAAACAACACAAACACAGGCATACGAATCATGCGATTTCGAATGTTTCTCAAATTCTCAATAATTCAACCTTTCTTATTGATTCGTTAGATTTGCCTAGGCTATGGTTTGGGAACCGTTGGTTTCCATTCTTTTACACGTCCAAAAATCTTTGAACTAACAGAACTTGATAGAAAGATCACCAAACAACACAAAGAAACGCATACGAATCATGCGATTTCGAATGTTTCTCAAATTCTCATTAACCCAACCTTTCTTATTGATTCGTTTGATTTGCCTAGGCTATGGTTTGGGAACCGTTGGTTTCCATTCTTTTTCTCGTCCTAAAATCTTTGAACTAACAAAACTTGATAGAATGATCACCAAACAACACAAAGAAACGCATACGAATCATGCGATTTCGAATGTTTCTCAAATTCTCAATAACACAACCTTTCTTATTGATTCGTTTGATTTGCCTAGGCTATGGTTTGGGAACCGTTAATTTCGATTCTTCTACTCGTCCAAAAATCCTTGAACTAATAGAACTTCATAGAAAGATCAACAAACAACACAAACACAGACATACGAATCATGCGATTTCGAATGTGTCTCAAATTCTCAATAATTCAACCTTTCTTATTGCTTCGTTTGATTTGCCTAGGCTATGGTTTGGGAACCGTTGGTTTCCATTCTTTTTCTCGTCCAAAAATCTTTGAACTAATAGAACTTCATAGAAAGATCACCAAACAACACAAACACAGGCATACGAATCATGCGATTTCGAATGTTTCTCAAATTCTCAATAATTCAACCTTTCTTATTGATTCGTTTGATTTGCCTAGGCTATGGTTTGGGAACCGTTGGTTTCCATTCTTTTACACGTCCAAAAATCTTTGAACTAACAGAACTTGATAGAAAGATCACCAAACAACACAAAGAAACGCATACGAATCATGCGATTTCGAATGTTTCTCAAATTCTCATTAACCCAACCTTTCTTATTGATTCGTTTGATTTGCCTAGGCTATGGTTTGGGAACCGTTGGTTTCCATTCTTTTTCTCGTCCAAAAATCTTTGAACTAACAAAACTTGATAGAAAGATCACGAAACAACACAAAGAAACGCATACGAATCATGCGATTTCGAATGTTTCTCAAATTCTCAATAACACAACCTTTCTTATTGATTCGTTTGATTTGCCTAGGCTATGGTTTGGGAACCGTTGGTTTCGATTCTTTTACTCGTCCAAAAATCTTTGAACTAATAGAACTTCATAGAAAGATCAACAAACAACACAAACACAGACATACGAATCATGCGATTTCGAATGTTTCTCAAATTCTCAATAATTCAACCTTTCTTATTGCTTCGTTTGATTTGCCTAGGCTATGGTTTGGGAACCGTTGGTTTCCATTGTTTTTCTCGTCCAAAAATCTTTGAACTAATAGAACTTCATAGAAAGATCACCAAACAACACAAACACAGGCATACGAATCATGCGATTTCGAATGTTTCTCAAATTCTCAATAATTCAACCTTTCTTATTGATTCGTTTGATTTGCCTAGGCTATGGTTTGGGAACCGTTGGTTTCCATTCTTTTTCTCGTCCAAAAATCTTTGAACTAACAGAACTTGATAGAAATATCACCAAACAACACAAAGAAACGCATACGAATCATGCGATTTCGAATGTTTCTCAAATTCTCATTAACCCAACCTTTCTTATTGATTCGTTTGATTTGCCTAGGCTATGGTTTGGGAACCGTTGGTTTCCATTCTTTTTCTCGTCCAAAAATCTTTGAACTAACAGAACTTGATAGAAATATCACCAAACAACACAAAGAAACGCATACGAATCATGCGATTTCGAATGTTTCTCAAATTCTCAATAATTCAACCTTTCTTATTGATTCGTTTGATTTGCCTAGGCTATGGTTTGGGAACCGTTGGTTTCCATTCTTTTACACGTCCAAAAATCTTTGAACTAACAGAACTTGATAGAAATATCACCAAACAACACAAAGAAACGCATACGAATCATGCGATTTCGAATGTTTCTCAAATTCTCATTATCCCAACCTTTCTTATTGATTCGTTTGATTTGCCTAGGCTATGGTTTGGGGACCGTTGGTTTCCATTCTTTTTCTCGTCCAAAAATCCTTGAACTAACAAAACTTGATAGAAAGATCACCAAACAACACAAAGAAACGCATACGAATCATGCGATTTCGAATGTTTCTCAAATTCTCATTAACCCAACCTTTCTTATTGATTCGTTTGATTTGCCTAGGCTATGGTTTGGGGACCGTTGGTTTCCATTCTTTTTCTCGTCCAAAAATCCTTGAACTAACAAAACTTGATAGAAAGATCACCAAACAACACAAAGAAACGCATACGAATCATGCGATTTCGAATGTTTCTCAAATTCTCAATAAAACAACCTTTCTTATTGATTCGTTTGATTTGCCTAGGCTATGGTTTGGGAACCGTTGGTTTCGATTCTTCTACTCGTCCAAAAATCTTTGAACTAATAGAACTTCATAGAAAGATCAACAAACAACACAAACACAAGCATACGAATCATGCGATTTTGAATGTTTCTCACATTCTCAATAACACAACCTTTCTTATTGATTCGTTTGATTTGCCTAGGCTATGGTTTGGGAACCGTTGGTTTCCATTCTTTTTCTCGTCCAAAAATCTTTGAACTAACAGAACTTCATAGAAAGATCACCAAACAACAAAAACACAAGCATACGAATCATGCGATTTCGAATGTTTCTCAAATTCTCAATTATTCAACCTTTCTTATTGATTCGTTTGATTTGCCTAGGCTATGGTTTGGGAACCGTTGGTTTCCAATCTTTTACACGTCCAAAAATCTTTGAACTAACAGAACTTGATAGAAATATCACCAAACAAACCAAAGAAACGCATACGAATCATGCGATTTCGAATGTTTCTCAAATTCTCATTAACCCAACCTTTCTTATTGATTCGTTTGATTTGCCTAGGCTATGGTTTGGGGACCGTTGGTTTCCATTCTTTTTCTCGTCCAAAAATCCTTGAACTAACAAAACTTGATAGAAAGATCACCAAACAACACAAAGAAACGCATACGAATCATGCGATTTCGAATGTTTCTCACATTCTCAATAACCCAACCTTTCTTATTGATTCGTTTGATTTGCCTAGGCTATGGTTTGGGGACCGTTGGTTTCCATTCTTTTTCTCGTCCAAAAATCCTTGAACTAACAAAACTTGATAGAAAGATCACCAAACAACACAAAGAACCGCATACGAATCATGCGATTTCGAATGTTTCTCAAATTCTCAATAACACAACCTTTCTTATTGATTCGTTTGATTTGCCTAGGCTATGGTTTGGGAACCGTTGGTTTCCATTCTTTTTCTCGTCCAAAAATCTTTAAACTAACAGAACTTCATAGAAAGATCACCAAACAACAAAAAAACAGGCATACGAATCATGCGATTTCGAATGTTTCTCAAATTCTCAATAACACAACCTTTCTTATTGATTCGTTTGATTTGCCTAGGCTATGGTTTGGGAACCGTTGGTTTCCATTTTTTTTCTCGTCTAAAAATCTTTGAGCTAACAGAACTTGATAGAAATATCACCAAACAACACAAAGAAACGCATACGAATCATGCGATTTCGAATGTTTCTCAAATTCTCATTAACACAAATTTTCTTATTGATTCGTTTGATTTGCCTAGGATATGGTTTGGGAACCGTTAGTTTCGATTCTTTTTCTCGTCCAAAAATCTTTGAACTAATAGAACTTCATAGAAAGATCACCAAACAACACAAACACAGGCATACGAATCATGCGATTTCGAATGTTTGTCAAATTCTCAATAATTCAACCTTTCTTATTGATTCGTTTGATTTGCCTAGGCTATGGTTTGGGAACCGTTAGTTTCCATTCTTTTACACGTCCAAAAATCTTTGAACTAACAGAACTTGATAGAAAGATCACCAAACAACACAAAGAAACGCATACGAATCATGCGATTTCGAATGTTTCTCAAATTCTCATTAACACAACCTTTCTTATTGATTCGTTTGATTTTCCTAGGCTATGGTTTGGGAACCGTTGGTTTCCATTCTTTTTCTCGTCCAAAAATCTTTGAACTAACAGAACTTGATAGAAAGATCACCAAACAACACAAAGAAACGCATACGAATCATGCGATTTCGAATGTTTCTCAAATTCTCAATAACACAACCTTTCTTATTGATTCGTTTGATTTGCCTAGGCTATGGTTTGGGAACCGTTAATTTCGATTCTTTTACTCGTCCAAAAATCTTTGAACTAATAGAACTTCATAGAAAGATCAACAAACAACATAAACACAAGCATACGAATCATGCGATTTCGAATGTTTCTCACATTCTCAATAACACAACCTTTCTTATTGATTCGTTTGATTTGCCTAGGCTATGGTTTGGGAACCGTTGGTTTCCATTTTGTTTCTCGTCCGAAAATCTTTGAACTAACAGAACTTCATAGAAAGATCACCAAACAACACAAACACAGGCATACGAATCATGCGATTTCGAATGTTTCTCAAATTCTCAATAACACAACCTTTCTTATTGATTCGTTTGATTTGCCTAGGCTATGGTTTGGGAACCGTTGGTTTCCATTCTTTTTCTCGTCCAAAAATCTTTGAACTAACAGAACTTCATAGAAAGATCACCAAACAACAAAAACACAGGCATACGAATCATGCGATTTCGAATGTTTCTCAAATTCTCAATAACACAACCTTATTGATTCGTTTGATTTGCCTAGGCTATGGTTTGGGAACCGTTGGTTTCCATTCTTTTTCTCGTCCAAAAATCTTTGAACTAATAGAACTTGATAGAAAGATCACGAAACAACACAAAGAAACGCATACGAATCATGCGATTTCGAATGTTTCTCAAATTCTCATTAACACAAATTTTCTTATTGATTCGTTTGATTTGCCTAGGATATGGTTTGGGAACCGTTAGTTTCGATTCTTTTTCTCGTCCAAAAATCTTTGAACTAATAGAACTTCATAGAAAGATCACCAAACAACACAAACACAGGCATACGAATCATGCGATTTCGAATGTTTGTCAAATTCTCAATAATTCAACCTTTCTTATTGATTCGTTTGATTTGCCTAGGCTATGGTTTGGGAACCGTTAGTTTCCATTCTTTTACACGTCCAAAAATCTTTGAACTAACAGAACTTGATAGAAAGATCACCAAACAACACAAAGAAACGCATACGAATCATGCGATTTCGAATGTTTCTCAAATTCTCATTAACACAACCTTTCTTATTGATTCGTTTGATTTTCCTAGGCTATGGTTTGGGAACCGTTGGTTTCCATTCTTTTTCTCGTCCAAAAATCTTTGAACTAACAGAACTTGATAGAAAGATCACCAAACAACACAAAGAAACGCATACGAATCATGTGATTTCGAATGTTTCTCAAATTCTCAATAACACAACCTTTCATATTGATTCGTTTGATTTGCCTAGGCTATGGTTTGGGAACCGTTAATTTCGATTCTTTTACTCGTCCAAAAATCTTTGAACTAATAGAACTTCATAGAAAGATCAACAAACAACATAAACACAAGCATACGAATCATGCGATTTCGAATGTTTCTCAAATTCTCAATTATTCAACCTTTCTTATTGATTCGTTTGATTTGCCTAGGCTATGGTTTGGGAACCGTTGGTTTCCAATCTTTTACACGTCCAAAAATCTTTGAACTAACAGAACTTGATAGAAATATCACCAAACAACACAAAGAAACGCATACGAATCATGCGATTTCGAATGTTTCTCAAATTCTCATTAACCCAACCTTTCTTATTGATTCGTTTGATTTGCCTAGGCTATGGTTTGGGGACCGTTGGTTTCCATTCTTTTTCTCGTCCAAAAATCCTTGAACTAACAAAACTTGATAGAAAGATCACCAAACAACACAAAGAAACGCATACGAATCATGCGATTTCGAATGTTTCTCACATTCTCAATAACACAACCTTTCTTATTGATTCGTTTGATTTGCCTAGGCTATGGTTTGGGAACCGTTGGTTTCCATTTTGTTTCTCGTCCGAAAATCTTTGAACTAACAGAACTTCATAGAAAGATCACCAAACAACACAAACACAGGCATACGAATCATGCGATTTCGAATGTTTCTCAAATTCTCAATAACACAACCTTTCTTATTGATTCGTTTGATTTGCCTAGGCTATGGTTTGGGAACCGTTGGTTTCCATTCTTTTTCTCGTCCAAAAATCTTTGAACTAACAGAACTTCATAGAAAGATCACCAAACAACAAAAACACAGGCATACGAATCATGCGATTTCGAATGTTTCTCAAATTCTCAATAACACAACCTTATTGATTCGTTTGATTTGCCTAGGCTATGGTTTGGGAACCGTTGGTTTCCATTCTTTTTCTCGTCCAAAAATCTTTGAACTAATAGAACTTGATAGAAAGATCACGAAACAACACAAAGAAACGCATACGAATCATGCGATTTCGAATGTTTCTCACATTCTCAATAACACAACCTTTCTTATTGATTCGTTTGATTTGCCTAGGCTATGGTTTGGGAACCGTTGGTTTCTATTCTGTTTCTCGTCCAAAAATCTTTGAACTAACAGAACTTCATAGAAAGATCACCAAACAACACAAACACAGGCATACGAATCATGCGATTTCGAATGTTTCTCAAATTCTCAATAACATAATCTTTCTTATTGATTCGTTTGATTTGCCTAGGATATGGTTTGGGAACCGTTGGTTTCGCTTCTTTTTCTCGTCCAAAAATCTTTGAACTAATAGAACTTCATAGAAAGATCACCAAACAACACAAACACAGGCATACGAATCATGCGATTTCGAATGTTTCTCAAATTCTCAATAATTCAACCTTATTGATTCGTTTGATTTGCCTAGGCTATGGTTTGGGAACCGTTGGTTTCCATTCTTTTTCTTGTCCAAAAATCTTTGAACTAACAGAACTTGATAGAAAGATCACCAAACAACACAAAGAAACGCATACGAATCATGTGATTTCGAATGTTTCTCAAATTCTCAATAACACAACCTTTCATATTGATTCGTTTGATTTGCCTAGGCTATGGTTTGGGAACCGTTAATTTCGATTCTTTTACTCGTCCAAAAATCTTTGAACTAATAGAACTTCATAGAAAGATCAACAAACAACATAAACACAAGCATACGAATCATGCGATTTCGAATGTTTCTCAAATTCTTAATTATTCAACCTTTCTTATTGATTCGTTTGATTTGCCTAGGCTATGGTTTGGGAACCGTTGGTTTCCAATCTTTTACACGTCCAAAAATCTTTGAACTAACAGAACTTGATAGAAATATCACCAAACAACACAAAGAAACGCATACGAATCATGCGATTTCGAATGTTTCTCAAATTCTCATTAACCCAACCTTTCTTATTGATTCGTTTGATTTGCCTAGGCTATGGTTTGGGGACCGTTGGTTTCCATTCTTTTTCTCGTCCAAAAATCCTTGAACTAACAAAACTTGATAGAAAGATCACCAAACAACACAAAGAAACGCATACGAATCATGCGATTTCGAATGTTTCTCACATTCTCAATAACACAACCTTTCTTATTGATTCGTTTGATTTGCCTAGGCTATGGTTTGGGAACCGTTGGTTTCCATTCTTTTTCTCGTCCAAAAATCTTTGAACTAACAGAACTTCATAGAAAGATCACCAAACAACACAAACACAGGCATACGAATCATGCGATTTCGAATGTTTCTCAAATTCTCAATAATTCAACCTTTCTTATTGATTCGTTTGATTTGCCTAGGCTATGGTTTGGGAACCGTTGGTTTCCATTCTTTTACACGTCCAAAAATCTTTGAACTAACAGAACTTGATAGAAATATCACCAAACAACACAAAGAAACGCATACGAATCATGCGATTTCGAATGTTTCTCAAAAATCTTTTACACGTCAGTCACTTCGCTGGTCCTTACTTCCTGGTAGCTAGCGTCCCTAAGCTTGTGGGACGCCCATGCACACTTGTTGTCCTTTTGGTCACTGACGTTCCTGAACACTTGGACAACTTTATTAGAATCAAAGTGATTTTGTCATATCAAAACTAAGGGACGGTTGTGTGGAACACTAACAAGTACGCAAGCGTTCTTGATAGCGTCCCAACAATTTCCCCCTTTTTGATGATGACAAACTCTTCAGCAAAATAGTTTTGACATTGAAACTTAGCATGCATGAAAACTTAAAAGCGTCCTCTAACACTTAGAGAAATTTCAGTAAGCACAAGTTTTCATTCTTTGATTCTCTAGCATTTGGATTTCAGGGAGAGAAAAGCGTCCTAGAATTTTCTAGGCGTCCTCTATCATTTTAGCATGGCGTTCCTTAGACCTTTCACTTACTAGTTCCCCCTTAACACTTGCTTATTTTAGATAACTATTTCATAGCGCATCTCTGCAAAACTACACTTCCTCCTTTTGGCATCATCGAAAAGGATAACAAGTGATAAGGACGTTAGCATAAACACATAACTAAAAGCAGTGGAACGCTTAAACAAACACATGCAAGCAAACGGTGGAATTTCCATTCAAAAAAAATTAGAGTTATTACAGACCACGGTCATAATGTTTGAAGTTCAAAAGAAGCAAAGGCAAAATATTGAGGGATTAAGAGGTGGGGAACGGCAATCACTGGGAACGGCTCTGGTCTTGAAAGAACTTTAGAAGTTGAGCTTGAAGTTCAGCCGACTTAGTGAGAGCCGCGGACAAATCTTTGATAGATGAGAAGACGTGGCATTGATTGTCCATAATGGCACCCAAGAGTTCTGCAGGAGGATGCTCAAAGACATTTGCAGGAGCAGAACGGGGCCTTGGTCATGGACTTTCTTGGAGCGTCCCTCCTTTAAGTGAGGTGGAAACTTGTCCACGATTTCTGTTGGGTTGGAGGAGGAGAAGGGTTTAGAAGGTTTTGAGAGGGGAGATGAAGGGGATGGACGCTTGGATGGGAGGATTGATTTTGTGGTGATGGAAGGGACTTGAGGAGGTGGTGGAGAAGGACTGGGCACACGGTTTTTTATCATTTTGTATGCCAAAGAGTCCTTAGGGTACATGGGGAATTCAGGTAGGACGGCGTTATGTAGGTCGGGGATTAGGTCAAGCAAAGGAGCAAGGTTCTCACCTCCGAACTGTGAAAAGAAAAGAACGTCGTCCATCCGTCCTGGCAAGTCTTTGTAGTTGGTGTTGTGAAGGCCTTGGATGACGAACCGTTCGATGAACCGCTCGTAGTTCTTTGTTTTGACTTCATCGTTTTTTACGTCCGGTTTGTCCATGCGTTCCCTTATCAAGTTGTAAAGGGTTCGCGGCTTCCTATTGATGAAGTCCACCAATGACTCATTGAGAACGATAGGCTTTGGTTTCTCGATGAAGTGGGACTTCACCAGCTTTCTACGCTTCCCGCCGGTAGAAGATCCGGCCACGTTCTTTAGTTGTTGAGACATTGTCAGATGAGATTTTAGTGAGAGAAAGCTGCCGGAGTTCTAGAGAGAAGTCAGAGCAAATTTGAGAGCGAGAAAGTGGTTGAGCGTAATAAATTCTGAGAGCGACTGTTCTGGCCTTATATAGAGGAAGCGGTGGCACAAACTGTAATTACCACTGTTTTACTATGCGACACCTGGCAAAACTTCCCCCTTAAGATTTGAGCAAAAGCAACGGTCACTGTTCACACTTTCAAAAGTTCAAAATTCTGACTCTTCAACTTCTCCTTAACAACTGAACTGGCGTTCTTACCAACTAGCACTGAGCGTCCTCTCATACTTAGCAAAATTTTACCTCTTCAAACAAACTTGTTCAATCAAACCAACAACCAACTTACCGTTCTTGTGATCACCTTTCGAACCAGTTGAGAACAACGCAAGTACGTCCCGTAAAAGAAAATATGAAGCTCATAGGACGCTTTTGCGGAGTTCTCGGCTAGGGTAAGCTTAGAGTTCCCATCATTTCGGCTTGTAATGAGGGTTGGGTGATCAGGGATACTCTTTTCAAGACAAAATAGAGAAAATTTGAATGGCGTTCCAAAGTAGCAAGCACATGAAGTTTTAGACTAGCATCCTTGCAAATATGAATTCAATGCAAAACAGTCCTTAAACACTTAGAATCTACAAAACATAGTCAATCATTGAGAGAATAGTAGAACGGGACTTGCTACTTAAAAGTTATCATCCCCAAGAGCAGTCTTAGATGCTCAAAGGGACGTCTATCAAGCGCCTTAGTGAAAATATCAGCTATTTGGTCTTCAGTCCTTACATGCTCCGTACTAATGAGTCCTAGTTCAACATTATCACGCAAGAAATGATGTCTTATATGAATATGCTTTGTGCGTGAATGAAAAACAGGATTCTTAGAAATTTCAATAGCACTTGTGTTATCACAGCGAATGGGGATAGTTTCAAGATTGATACCGTAGTCCTCTAGTTGATATTTGATCCAGATGACTTGTGAACAGCACGAGGCAGTAGCAACGTACTCGGCTTCCGTAGTTGAAAGCGCCACAGAGTTCTGTTTCTTAGATCCCCAAGAGACTAAGCATGAACCAAGGAACTGTGCCATTCCTGAAGTGCTTTTTCTGTCAATCACATGACCAGCATAATCAGCGTCCGAGTAGCCACTCAAGAGTGAGGGACGGTTGGTTTGGGAACCGTTGGTTTCCATTCTTTTGGTTTGCCTAGGCTATGGTTTGGGAACCGTTGGTTTCCATTCTTTTTCTCGTCCAAAAATCTTTGAACTAACAGAACTTCATAGAAAGATCACCAAACAACACAAACACAGGCATACGAATCATGCGATTTCGAATGTTTCTCAAATTCTCAATAACACAACCTTTCTTATTGATTCGTTTGATTTGCCTAGGCTATGGTTTGGGAACTGTTGGTTTCCATTCTTTTTCTCGTCCAAAAATCTTTGAGCTAACAGAACTTGATAGAAATATCACCAAACAACACAAAGAAACGCATACGAATCATGCGATTTCGAATGTTTCTCAAATTCTCAATAACACAACCTTTCTTATTGATTCGTTTGATTTGCCTAGGCTATGGTTTGGGAACTGTTGGTTTCCATTCTTTTTCTCGTCCAAAAATCTTTGAGCTAACAGAACTTGATAGAAATATCACCAAACAACACAGAGAAACGCATACGAATCATGCGATTTCGAATGTTTCTCAAATTCTAAATAACACAACCTTTCTTATTGATTCGTTTGATTTGCCTAGGATATGGTTTGGGAACCGTTAGTTTCGATTCTTTTTCTCGTCCAAAAATCTTTGAACTAATAGAACTTCATAGAAAGATCACCAAACAACACAAACACAGGCATACGAATCATGCGATTTCGAATGTTTCTAAAATTCTCAATAATTCAACCTTTCTTATTGATTCGTTTGATTTTCCTAGGCTATGGTTTGGGAACCGTTAGTTTCCATTCTTTTACACGTCTAAAAATCTTTGAACTAACAGAACTTGATAGAAAGATCACCAAACAACACAAAGAAACGCATACGAATCATGCGATTTCGAATGTTTCTCAAATTCTCATTAACACAACCTTTCTTATTGATTCGTTTGATTTGCCTAGGCTATAGTTTGGGAACCGTTGGTTTCCATTCTTGTTCTCGTCCAAAAATCTTTGAACTAATAGAACTTGATAGAAAGATCACCAAACAACACAAAGAAACGCATACGAATCATGCGATTTCGAATGTTTCTCAAATTCTCAATAACACATCCTTTCTTATTGATTCGTTTGATTTGCCTAGGATATGGTTTGGGAACCGTTAGTTTCGATTCTTTTTCTCGTCCAAAAATCTTTGAACTAATAGAACTTCATAGAAAGATCACCAAACAACACAAACACAGGCATACGAATCATGCGATTTCAAATGTTTCTCAAATTCTCAATAATTCAACCTTTCTTATTGATTCGTTTGATTTGCCTAGGCTATGGTTTGGGAACCGTTGGTTTCCATTCTTTTACACGTCCAAAAATCTTTGAACTAACAGAACTTGATAGAAAGATCACCAAACAACACAAAGAAACGCATACGAATCATGCGATTTCGAATGTTTCTCAAATTCTCATTAACACAACCTTTCTTATTCATTCGTTTGATTTGCCTAGGCTATGGTTTGGGAACCGTTGGTTTCCATTCTTTTTCTCGTCCAAAAATCTTTGAACTAACAGAACTTGATAGAAAGATCACCAAACAACACAAAGAAACGCATACGAATCATGCGATTTCGAATGTTTCTCAAATTCTCATTAACACAACCTTTCTTATTCATTCGTTTGATTTGCCTAGGCTATGGTTTGGGAACCGTTGGTTTCCATTCTTTTTCTCGTCCAAAAATCTTTGAACTAACAGAACTTGATAGAAAGATCACCAAACAACACAAAGAAACGCATACGAATCATGCGATTTCGAATGTTTCTCAAATTCTCAATAACACAACCTTTCTTATTGATTCGTTTGATTTGCCTAGGCTTATGGTTTGGGAACCGTTGGTTTCGATTCTTTTACTCATCCAAAAATCTTTGAACTAATAGAACTTCATAGAAAGATCAACAAACAACACAAACACAAGCATACGAATCATGCGATTTCGAATGTTTCTCACATTCTCAATAACACAACCTTTCTTATTGATTCGTTTGATTTGCCTAGGCTATGGTTTGGGAACCGTTGGTTTCCATTCTTTTTCTCGTCCAATAATCTTTGAACTAACAGAACTTCATAGAAAGATCACCAAACAACACAAACACAGGCATACGAATCATGCGATTTCGAATGTTTCTCAAATCCTCAATAACACAACCTTTCTTATTGATTCGTTTGATTTGCCTAGGATATGGTTTGGGAACCGTTGGTTTCGATTCTTTTTCTCGTCCAAAAATCTTTGAACTAATAGAACTTCATAGAAAGATCACCAAACAACACAAACACAGGCATACGAATCATGCGATTTCAAATGTTTCTCAAATTCTCAATAATTCAACCTTTCTTATTGATTCGTTTGATTTTCCTAGGCTATGGTTTGGGAACCGTTAGTTTCCATTCTTTTACACGTCTAAAAATCTTTGAACTAACAGAACTTGATAGAAAGATCACCAAACAACACAAAGAAACGCATACGAATCATGCGATTTCGAATGTTTCTCAAATTCTCATTAACACAACCTTTCTTATTGATTCGTTTGATTTGCCTAGGCTATAGTTTGGGAACCGTTGGTTTCCATTCTTGTTCTCGTCCAAAAATCTTTGAACTAATAGAACTTGATAGAAAGATCACCAAACAACACAAAGAAACGCATACGAATCATGCGATTTCGAATGTTTCTCAAATTCTCAATAACACATCCTTTCTTATTGATTCGTTTGATTTGCCTAGGATATGGTTTGGGAACCGTTAGTTTCGATTCTTTTTCTCGTCCAAAAATCTTTGAACTAATAGAACTTCATAGAAAGATCACCAAACAACACAAACACAGGCATACGAATCATGCGATTTCAAATGTTTCTCAAATTCTCAATAATTCAACCTTTCTTATTGATTCGTTTGATTTGCCTAGGCTATGGTTTGGGAACCGTTGGTTTCCATTCTTTTACACGTCCAAAAATCTTTGAACTAACAGAACTTGATAGAAAGATCACCAAACAACACAAACACACGCATACGAATCATGCGATTTCGAATGTTTCTCAAATTCTCATTAACACAACCTTTCTTATTCATTCGTTTGATTTGCCTAGGCTATGGTTTGGGAACCGTTGGTTTCCATTCTTTTTCTCGTCCAAAAATCTTTGAACTAACAGAACTTGATAGAAAGATCACCAAACAACACAAAGAAACGCATACGAATCATGCGATTTCGAATGTTTCTCAAATTCTCATTAACACAACCTTTCATATTCATTCGTTTGATTTGCCTAGGCTATGGTTTGGGAACCGTTGGTTTCCATTCTTTTTCTCGTCCAAAAATCTTTGAACTAACAGAACTTGATAGAAAGATCACCAAACAACACAAAGAAACGCATACGAATCATGCGATTTCGAATGTTTCTCAAATTCTCAATAACACAACCTTTCTTATTGATTCGTTTGATTTGCCTAGGCTTATGGTTTGGGAACCGTTGGTTTCGATTCTTTTACTCATCCAAAAATCTTTGAACTAATAGAACTTCATAGAAAGATCAACAAACAACACAAACACAAGCATACGAATCATGCGATTTCGAATGTTTCTCACATTCTCAATAACACAACCTTTCTTATTGATTCGTTTGATTTGCCTAGGCTATGGTTTGGGAACCGTTGGTTTCCATTCTTTTTCTCGTCCAATAATCTTTGAACTAACAGAACTTCATAGAAAGATCACCAAACAACACAAACACAGGCATACGAATCATGCGATTTCAAATGTTTCTCAAATCCTCAATAATTCAACCTTTCTTATTGATTCGTTTGATTTTCCTAGGCTATGGTTTGGGAACCGTTAGTTTCCATTCTTTTACACGTCTAAAAATCTTTGAACTAACAGAACTTGATAGAAAGATCACCAAACAACACAAAGAAACGCATACGAATCATGCGATTTCGAATGTTTCTCAAATTCTCATTAACACAACCTTTCTTATTCATTCGTTTGATTTGCCTAGGCTATGGTTTGGGAACCGTTGGTTTCCATTCTTTTTCTCGTCCAAAAATCTTTGAACTAACAGAACTTGATAGAAAGATCACCAAACAACACAAAGAAACGCATACGAATCATGCGATTTCGAATGTTTCTCAAATTCTCAATAACACAACCTTTCTTATTGATTCGTTTGATTTTCCTAGGCTTATGGTTTGGGAACCGTTGGTTTCGATTCTTTTACTCATCCAAAAATCTTTGAACTAATAGAACTTCATAGAAAGATCAACAAACAACACAAACACAAGCATACGAATCATGCGATTTCGAATGTTTCTCACATTCTCAATAACACAACCTTTCTTATTGATTCGTTTGATTTGCCTAGGCTATGGTTTGGGAACCGTTGGTTTCCATTCTTTTTCTCGTCCAATAATCTTTGAACTAACAGAACTTCATAGAAAGATCACCAAACAACACAAACACAGGCATACGAATCATGCGATTTCGAATGTTTCTCAAATCCTCAATAACACAACCTTTCTTATTGATTCGTTTGATTTGCCTAGGATATGGTTTGGGAACCGTTGGTTTCGATTCTTTTTCTCGTCCAAAAATCTTTGAACTAATAGAACTTCATAGAAAGATCACCAAACAACACAAACACAGGCATACGAATCATGCGATTTCAAATGTTTCTCAAATTCTCAATAATTCAACCTTTCTTATTGATTCGTTTGATTTTCCTAGGCTATGGTTTGGGAACCGTTAGTTTCCATTCTTTTACACGTCTAAAAATCTTTGAACTAACAGAACTTGATAGAAAGATCACCAAACAACACAAAGAAACGCATACGAATCATGCGATTTCGAATGTTTCTCAAATTCTCATTAACACAACCTTTCTTATTGATTCGTTTGATTTGCCTAGGCTATAGTTTGGGAACCGTTGGTTTCCATTCTTGTTCTCGTCCAAAAATCTTTGAACTAATAGAACTTGATAGAAAGATCACCAAACAACACAAAGAAACGCATACGAATCATGCGATTTCGAATGTTTCTCAAATTCTCAATAACACATCCTTTCTTATTGATTCGTTTGATTTGCCTAGGATATGGTTTGGGAACCGTTAGTTTCGATTCTTTTTCTCGTCCAAAAATCTTTGAACTAATAGAACTTCATAGAAAGATCACCAAACAACACAAACACAGGCATACGAATCATGCGATTTCAAATGTTTCTCAAATTCTCAATAATTCAACCTTTCTTATTGATTCGTTTGATTTGCCTAGGCTATGGTTTGGGAACCGTTGGTTTCCATTCTTTTACACGTCCAAAAATCTTTGAACTAACAGAACTTGATAGAAAGATCACCAAACAACACAAAGAAACGCATACGAATCATGCGATTTCGAATGTTTCTCAAATTCTCATTAACACAACCTTTCTTATTCATTCGTTTGATTTGCCTAGGCTATGGTTTGGGAACCGTTGGTTTCCATTCTTTTTCTCGTCCAAAAATCTTTGAACTAACAGAACTTGATAGAAAGATCACCAAACAACACAAAGAAACGCATACGAATCATGCGATTTCGAATGTTTCTCAAATTCTCATTAACACAACCTTTCATATTCATTCGTTTGATTTGCCTAGGCTATGGTTTGGGAACCGTTGGTTTCCATTCTTTTTCTCGTCCAAAAATCTTTGAACTAACAGAACTTGATAGAAAGATCACCAAACAACACAAAGAAACGCATACGAATCATGCGATTTCGAATGTTTCTCAAATTCTCAATAACACAACCTTTCTTATTGATTCGTTTGATTTGCCTAGGCTTATGGTTTGGGAACCGTTGGTTTCGATTCTTTTACTCATCCAAAAATCTTTGAACTAATAGAACTTCATAGAAAGATCAACAAACAACACAAACACAAGCATACGAATCATGCGATTTCGAATGTTTCTCACATTCTCAATAACACAACCTTTCTTATTGATTCGTTTGATTTGCCTAGGCTATGGTTTGGGAACCGTTGGTTTCCATTCTTTTTCTCGTCCAATAATCTTTGAACTAACAGAACTTCATAGAAAGATCACCAAACAACACAAACACAGGCATACGAATCATGCGATTTCAAATGTTTCTCAAATCCTCAATAATTCAACCTTTCTTATTGATTCGTTTGATTTTCCTAGGCTATGGTTTGGGAACCGTTAGTTTCCATTCTTTTACACGTCTAAAAATCTTTGAACTAACAGAACTTGATAGAAAGATCACCAAACAACACAAAGAAACGCATACGAATCATGCGATTTCGAATGTTTCTCAAATTCTCATTAACACAACCTTTCTTATTGATTCGTTTGATTTGCCTAGGCTATAGTTTGGGAACCGTTGGTTTCCATTCTTGTTCTCGTCCAAAAATCTTTGAACTAATAGAACTTGATAGAAAGATCACCAAACAACACAAAGAAACGCATACGAATCATGCGATTTCGAATGTTTCTCAAATCCTCAATAACACAACCTTTCTTATTGATTCGTTTGATTTGCCTAGGATATGGTTTGGGAACCGTTGGTTTCGATTCTTTTTCTCGTCCAAAAATCTTTGAACTAATAGAACTTCATAGAAAGATCACCAAACAACACAAACACAGGCATACGAATCATGCGATTTCGAATGTTTCTCAAATTCTCAATAATTCAACCTTTCTTATTGATTCGTTTGATTTGCCTAGGCTATGGTTTGGGAACTGTTGGTTTCCATTCTTTTTCTCGTCCAAAAATCTTTGAGCTAACAGAACTTGATAGAAATATCACCAAACAACACAGAGAAACGCATACGAATCATGCGATTTCGAATGTTTCTCAAATTCTAAATAACACAACCTTTCTTATTGATTCGTTTGATTTGCCTAGGATATGGTTTGGGAACCGTTAGTTTCGATTCTTTTTCTCGTCCAAAAATCTTTGAACTAATAGAACTTCATAGAAAGATCACCAAACAACACAAACACAGGCATACGAATCATGCGATTTCGAATGTTTCCAAAATTCTCAATAATTCAACCTTTCTTATTGATTCGTTTGATTTTCCTAGGCTATGGTTTGGGAACCGTTAGTTTCCATTCTTTTACACGTCTAAAAATCTTTGAACTAACAAAACTTGATAGAAAGATCACCAAACAACACAAAGAAACGCATACGAATCATGCGATTTCGAATGTTTCTCAAATTCTCATTAACACAACCTTTCTTATTGATTCGTTTGATTTGCCTAGGCTATAGTTTGGGAACCGTTGGTTTCCATTCTTGTTCTCGTCCAAAAATCTTTGAACTAATAGAACTTGATAGAAAGATCACCAAACAACACAAAGAAACGCATACGAATCATGCGATTTCGAATGTTTCTCAAATTCTCAATAACACATCCTTTCTTATTGATTCGTTTGATTTGCCTAGGATATGGTTTGGGAACCGTTAGTTTCGATTCTTTTTCTCGTCCAAAAATCTTTGAACTAATAGAACTTCATAGAAAGATCACCAAACAACACAAACACAGGCATACGAATCATGCGATTTCAAATGTTTCTCAAATTCTCAATAATTCAACCTTTCTTATTGATTCGTTTGATTTGCCTAGGCTATGGTTTGGGAACCGTTGGTTTCCATTCTTTTACACGTCCAAAAATCTTTGAACTAACAGAACTTGATAGAAAGATCACCAAACAACACAAAGAAACGCATACGAATCATGCGATTTCGAATGTTTCTCAAATTCTCATTAACACAACCTTTCTTATTCATTCGTTTGATTTGCCTAGGCTATGGTTTGGGAACCGTTGGTTTCCATTCTTTTTCTCGTCCAAAAATCTTTGAACTAACAGAACTTGATAGAAAGATCACCAAACAACACAAAGAAACGCATACGAATCATGCGATTTCGAATGTTTCTCAAATTCTCATTAACACAACCTTTCTTATTTATTCTTTGATTTGCCTAGGCTATGGTTTGGGAACCGTTGGTTTCCATTCTTTTTCTCGTCCAAAAATCTTTGAACTAACAGAACTTGATAGAAAGATCACCAAACAACACAAAGAAACGCATACGAATCATGCGATTTCGAATGTTTCTCAAATTCTCAATAACACAACCTTTCTTATTGATTCGTTTGATTTGCCTAGGCTTATGGTTTGGGAACCGTTGGTTTCGATTCTTTTACTCATCCAAAAATCTTTGAACTAATAGAACTTCATAGAAAGATCAACAAACAACACAAACACAAGCATACGAATCATGCGATTTCGAATGTTTCTCACATTCTCAATAACACAACCTTTCTTATTGATTCGTTTGATTTGCCTAGGCTATAGTTTGGGAACCGTTGGTTTCCATTATTTTTCTCGTCCAAAAATCTTTGAACTAACAAAACTTGATAGAAAGATCACCAAACAAAACAAAGAAACGCATACGAATCATGCAATTTCGAATGTTTCTCAAATTCTCAATAACACAACCTTTCTTATTGATTCGTTTGATTTGCCTAGGCTATGGTTTGGGAACCGTTGGTTTCCATTCTTTTTCTCGTCCAAAAATCTTTGAACTAACAGAACTTGATAGAAAGATCACCAAACAACACAAAGAAACGCATACGAATCATGCGATTTTGAATGTTTCTCAAATTCTCAATAACACAACCTTTCTTATTGATTCGTTTGATTTGCCTAGCCTATGGTTTGGGAACCGTTGGTTTCCTCTCTTTTTCTCGTCCAAAAATCTTTGAACTAACAGAACTTGATAGAAAGATCACCAAAACAACACAAAAAAACGCATACGAATCATGCGATTTTGAATGTTTCTCAAATTCTCAATAACACAACCTTTCTTATTGATTCGTTTGATTTACCTAGGCTATGGTTTGGGAACCGTTGGTTTCTATTCTTTTTCTCGTCCGAAAATCTTTGAACTAACAGAACTTGATAGAAAGATCACCAAACAACACAAAGAAACGCATACGAATCATGCGATTTTGAATGTTTCTCAAATTCTCAATAACACAACCTTTCTTATTGATTCGTTTGATTTGCCTAGCCTATGGTTTGGGAACCATTGGGTTCCATTCTTTTTCTCGTCCAAAAATCTTTGAACTAACAGAACTTGATAGAAAGATCACAAAAAAAAAACAAAAAAACGCATACGAATCATGCAATTTCGAATGTTTCTCAAATTCTCAATAACACAACCTTTCTTATTGATTCGTTTGATTTACCTAGGCTATGGTTTGGGAACCGTTGGTTTCTATTCTTTTTCTCGTCCGAAAATCTTTGAACTAATAGAACTTCATAGAAAGATCAACAAACAACACAAACACAAGCATACGAATCATGCGATTTCGAATGTTTCTCACATTCTCAATAACACAACCTTTCTTATTGATTCGTTTGTTTGCCTAGGCTATGGTTTGGGAACCGTTGGTTTCCATCCTTTTTCTCGTCCAAAAATTTTTGAACTAATAGAACTTGATAGAAATATCACCAAACAACACAAAGAAACGCATACGAATCATGCGATTTCGAATGTTTCTCAAATTCTCAATAACACAACCTTTCTTATTGATTCGTATGATTTGCCTAGGCTATGGTTTGGGAACCGTTGGTTTCCATTCTTTTTCTCGTCCAAAAATCTTTGAACTAACAGAACTTCATAGAAAGATCACCAAACAACACAAACACACGCATACGAATCATGCGATTTCGAATGTTTCTCACATTCTCAATAACACAACCTTTCTTACTGATTGGTTTGATTTGCCTAGGCTATGGGCTGGGAACCGTTGGTTTCTATTCTTTTACTCGTCCAAAAATCTTTGAACTAACAGAAGATAGAAAGATCACCAAAGAACACAAAGAAACGCATACGAATCATGCGATTTCGAATGTTTCTCAAATTATCAATAACACAACCTTTCTTACTGATTCGTTTGATTTGCCTAGGCTATGGTGCGGGAACCGTTGGTTTCTATTCTTTTACTCGTCCAAAAATCTTTGAACTAACAGAAGATAGAAAGATCACCACACAACACAAAGAAACACATACGAATCATGCGATTTTGAATGTTTCTCAAATTCTCAATAACACAACCTTTCTTATTGATTCGTTTGATTTGCCTTGGCTATGGTTTGGGAACCGTTGGTTTCCATTCTTTTTCTCGTCCAAAAATCTTTGAACTAACAGAACTTGATAGAAATATCACAAAACAACACAAAGAAACGCATACGAATCATGCGATTTTAAATGTTTCTCAAATTCTCAATAACACAACCTTTCTTATTGATTCGTTTGATTTGCCTAGCCTATGGTTTGGGAACCGTTGGTTTCCTCTCTTTTTCTCGTCCAAAAATCTTTGAACTAACAGAACTTGATAGAAAGATCACCAAAACAACACAAAAAAACGCATACGAATCATGCGATTTGGAATGTTTCTCAAATTCTCAATAACACAACCTTTCTTATTGATTCGTTTGATTTACCTAGGCTATGGTTTGGGAACCGTTGGTTTCTATTCTTTTTCTCGTCCGAAAATCTTTGAACAAACAGAACTTGATAGAAAGATCACCAAACAACACAAAGAAACGCATACGAATCATGCGATTTTGAATGTTTCTCAAATTCTCAATAACACAACCTTTCTTATTGATTCGTTTGATTTGCCTAGCCTATGGTTTGGGAACCGTTGGTTTCCATTCTTTTTCTCGTCCAAAAATCTTTGAACTAACAGATCTTGATAGAAAGATCACCAAAGAACACAAAGAAACGCATACGAATCATGCGATTTTGAATGTTTCTCAAATTCTCAATAACACAACCTTTCTTATTGATTCGTTTGATTTGCCTAGCCAATGGTTTGGGAACCGTTGGTTTCCTCTCTTTTTCTCGTCCAAAAATCTTTGAACTAACAGAACTTGATAGAAAGATCACAAAAAAAAACAAAAAAACGCATACGAATCATGCAATTTCGAATGTTTCTCAAATTCTCAATAACACAACCTTTCTTATTGATTCGTTTGATTTACCTAGGCTATGGTTTGGGAACCGTTGGTTTCCATTCTTTTTCTCGTCCAAAAATCTTTGAACTAACAGAACTTCATAGAAAGATCACCAAACAACAAAAACACAAGCATACGAATCATTCGATTTCTAATGTTTCTCAAATTCTCAATAACACAACCTTTCTTATTGATTCGTTTGATTTGCCTAGGCTATGGTTTGGGAACCGTTGGTTTCCATTATTTTTCTCGTCCAAAAATCTTTGAACTAACAAAACTTGATAGAAAGATCACCAAACAAAACAAAGAAACGCATACGAATCATGCGATTTCGAATGTTTCTGAAATTCTCAATAAAACAACCTTTTTTATTGATTCGTTTGATTTGCCTAGCCTATGGTTTGGGAACCGTTGGTTTCCATTCTTTTTCTTGTCCAAAAATCTTAGAACTAATAGAACGTGATAGAAAGATCACCAAACAACACAAAGAAACGCATACAAATCATGCGATTTTGAATGTTTCTCAAATTCTCATTAACACAACCTTTCTTATTCATTCGTTTGATTTGCCTAGGCTATGGTTTGGGAACCGTTGGTTTCCATTCTTTTTCTCGTCCAAAAATCTTTGAACTAACAGAACTTGATAGAAATATCACCAAACAACACAAAGAAACGCATACGAATCATGCGATTTCGAATGTTTCTCAAATTCTCAATAACACATCCTTTCTTATTGATTCGTTTGATTTGCCTAGGCTATGGTTTGGGAACCGTTGGTTTCGATTCTTTTACTCATCCAAAAATCTTTGAACTAATAGAACTTCATAGAAAGATCAACAAACAACACAAACACAAGCATACGAATCATGCGATTTCGAATGTTTCTCAAATTCTCAATAACACAACCTTTCTTATTGATTCGTTTGATTTGCCTAGGCTATGGTTTGGGAACCGTTGGTTTCCATTCTTTTTCTCGTCCAATAATCTTTGAACTAACAGAACTTGATAGAAAGATCACCAAACAACACAAACACAGGCATACGAATCATGCGATTTCGAATGTTTCTCAAATCCTCAATAACACAACCTTTCTTATTGATTCGTTTGATTTGGCTAGGATATGGTTTGGGAACCGTTGGTTTCGATTCCTTTTCTCGTCCAAAAATCTTTGAACTAATAGAACTTCATAGAAAGATCACCAAACAACACAAACACAGGCATACGAATCATGCGATTTCGAATGTTTCTCAAATTCTCAATAATTCAACCTTTCTTATTGATTCGTTTGATTTGCCTAGGCTATGGTTTGGGAACCGTTGGTTTCCATTCTTTTTCTCGTCCAAAAATCTTTGAACTAACAGAACTTGATAGAAAGATCACCAAACAACACAAAGAAACGCATACGAATCATGCGATTTTGAATGTTTCTCAAATTCTCAATAACACAACCTTTCTTATTGATTCGTTTGATTTGCCTAGGCTATGGTTTGGGAACCGTTGGTTTCGATTCTTTTACTCATCCAAAAATCTTTGAACTAATAGAACTTCATAGAAAGATCAACAAACAACACAAACACAAGCATACGAATCATGCGATTTCGAATGTTTCTCAAATTCTCAATAACACAACCTTTCTTATTGATTCGTTTGATTTGCCTAGGCTATGGTTTGGGAACCGTTGGTTTCCATTCTTTTTCTCGTCCAATAATCTTTGAACTAACAGAACTTGATAGAAAGATCACCAAACAACACAGACACAGGCATACGAATCATGCGATTTCGAATGTTTCTCAAATCCTCAATAACACAACCTTTCTTATTGATTCGTTTGATTTGGCTAGGATATGGTTTGGGAACCGTTGGTTTCGATTCTTTTTCTCGTCCAAAAATCTTTGAACTAATAGAACTTCATAGAAAGATCACCAAACAACACAAACACAGGCATACGAATCATGCGATTTCGAATGTTTCTCAAATTCTCAATAATTCAACCTTTCTTATTGATTCGTTTGATTTGCCTAGGCTATGGTTTGGGAACCGTTGGTTTCCATTCTTTTACACGTCCAAAAATCTTTGAACTAATAGAACTTGATAGAAAGATCACCAAACAACACAAATAAACGCATACGAATCATGCGATTTCGAATGTTTCTCAAATTCTCATTAACACAACCTTTCTTATTCATTCGTTTGATTTGCCTAGGCTATGGTTTGGGAACCGTTGGTTTCCATTCTTTTTCTCGTCCAAAAATCTTTGAACTAACAGAACTTGATAGAAAGATCACCAAACAACACAAAGAAACGCATACGAATCATGCGATTTCGAATGTTTCTCAAATTCTCATTAACACAACCTTTCTTATTCATTCGTTTGATTTGCCTAGGCTATGGTTTGGGAACCGTTGGTTTCCATCCTTTTTCTCGTCCAAAAATTTTTGAACTAACAGAACTTGATAGAAAGATCACCAAACAACACAAAGAAACGCATACGAATCATGCGATTTCGAATGTTTCTCAAATTCTCATTAACACAACCTTTCTTATTGATTCGTTTGATTTGCCTAGGCTATTGTTTGGGAACCGTTGGTTTCCATTCTTGTTCTCGTCCAAAAATCTTTGAACTAATAGAACTTGATAGAAAGATCACCAAACAACACAAAGAAACGCATACGAATCATGCGATTTCGAATGTTTCTCAAATTCTCAATAACACATCCTTTCTTATTGATTCGTTTGATTTACCTAGGCTATGGTTTGGGAACCGTTGGTTTCCATTCTTTTTCTCGTCCAAAAATCTTTGAACTAACAGAACTTCATAGAAAGATCACCAAACAACAAAAACACAAGCATACGAATCATTCGATTTCTAATGTTTCTCAAATTCTCAATAACACAACCTTTCTTATTGATTCGTTTGATTTGCCTAGGCTATGGTTTGGGAACCGTTGGTTTCCATTATTTTTCTCGTCCAAAAATCTTTGAACTAACAAAACTTGATAGAAAGATCACCAAACAAAACAAAGAAACGCATACGAATCATGCGATTTCGAATGTTTCTGAAATTCTCAATAAAACAACCTTTTTTATTGATTCGTTTGATTTGCCTAGCCTATGGTTTGGGAACCGTTGGTTTCCATTCTTTTTCTTGTCCAAAAATCTTAGAACTAATAGAACGTGATAGAAAGATCACCAAACAACACAAAGAAACGCATACAAATCATGCGATTTTGAATGTTTCTCAAATTCTCATTAACACAACCTTTCTTATTCATTCGTTTGATTTGCCTAGGCTATGGTTTGGGAACCGTTGGTTTCCATTCTTTTTCTCGTCCAAAAATCTTTGAACTAACAGAACTTGATAGAAATATCACCAAACAACACAAAGAAACGCATACGAATCATGCGATTTCGAATGTTTCTCAAATTCTCAATAACACAACCTTTCTTATTGATTCGTTTGATTTGCCTAGGCTATGGTTTGGGAACCGTTGGTTTCGATTCTTTTACTCATCCAAAAATCTTTGAACTAATAGAACTTCATAGAAAGATCAACAAACAACACAAACACAAGCATACGAATCATGCGATTTCGAATGTTTCTCAAATTCTCAATAACACAACCTTTCTTATTGATTCGTTTGATTTGCCTAGGCTATGGTTTGGGAACCGTTGGTTTCCATTCTTTTTCTCGTCCAATAATCTTTGAACTAACAGAACTTGATAGAAAGATCACCAAACAACACAAACACAGGCATACGAATCATGCGATTTCGAAGGTTTCTCAAATCCTCAATAACACAACCTTTCTTATTGATTCGTTTGATTTGGCTAGGATATGGTTTGGGAACCGTTGGTTTCGATTCTTTTTCTCGTCCAAAAATCTTTGAACTAATAGAACTTCATAGAAAGATCACCAAACAACACAAACACAGGCATACGAATCATGCGATTTCGAATGTTTCTCAAATTCTCAATAATTCAACCTTTCTTATTGATTCGTTTGATTTGCCTAGGCTATGGTTTGGGAACCGTTGGTTTCCATTCTTTTTCTCGTCCAAAAATCTTTGAACTAACAGAACTTGATAGAAAGATCACCAAACAACACAAAGAAACGCATACGAATCATGCGATTTTGAATGTTTCTCAAATTCTCAATAACACAACCTTTCTTATTGATTCGTTTGATTTGCCTAGGCTATGGTTTGGGAACCGTTGGTTTCGATTCTTTTACTCATCCAAAAATCTTTGAACTAATAGAACTTCATAGAAAGATCAACAAACAACACAAACACAAGCATACGAATCATGCGATTTCGAATGTTTCTCAAATTCTCAATAACACAACCTTTCTTATTGATTCGTTTGATTTGCCTAGGCTATGGTTTGGGAACCGTTGGTTTCCATTCTTTTTCTCGTCCAATAATCTTTGAACTAACAGAACTTGATAGAAAGATCACCAAACAACACAAACACAGGCATACGAATCATGCGATTTCGAAGGTTTCTCAAATCCTCAATAACACAACCTTTCTTATTGATTCGTTTGATTTGGCTAGGATATGGTTTGGGAACCGTTGGTTTCGATTCTTTTTCTCGTCCAAAAATCTTTGAACTAATAGAACTTCATAGAAAGATCACCAAACAACACAAACACAGGCATACGAATCATGCGATTTCGAATGTTTCTCAAATTCTCAATAATTCAACCTTTCTTATTGATTCGTTTGATTTGCCTAGGCTATGGTTTGGGAACCGTTGGTTTCCATTCTTTTACACGTCCAAAAATCTTTGAACTAATAGAACTTGATAGAAAGATCACCAAACAACACAAATAAACGCATACGAATCATGCGATTTCGAATGTTTCTCAAATTCTCATTAACACAACCTTTCTTATTCATTCGTTTGATTTGCCTAGGCTATGGTTTGGGAACCGTTGGTTTCCATTCTTTTTCTCGTCCAAAAATCTTTGAACTAACAGAACTTGATAGAAAGATCACCAAACAACACAAAGAAACGCATACGAATCATGCGATTTCGAATGTTTCTCAAATTCTCATTAACACAACCTTTCTTATTCATTCGTTTGATTTGCCTAGGCTATGGTTTGGGAACCGTTGGTTTCCATCCTTTTTCTCGTCCAAAAATTTTTGAACTAACAGAACTTGATAGAAAGATCACCAAACAACACAAAGAAACGCATACGAATCATGCGATTTCGAATGTTTCTCAAATTCTCATTAACACAACCTTTCTTATTGATTCGTTTGATTTGCCTAGGCTATTGTTTGGGAACCGTTGGTTTCCATTCTTGTTCTCGTCCAAAAATCTTTGAACTAATAGAACTTGATAGAAAGATCACCAAACAACACAAAGAAACGCATACGAATCATGCGATTTCGAATGTTTCTCAAATTCTCAATAACACATCCTTTCTTATTGATTCGTTTGATTTGCCTAGGATATGGTTTGGGAACCGTTAGTTTCGATTCTTTTTCTCGTCCAAAAATCTTTGAACTAATAGAACTTCATAGAAAGATCACCAAACAACACAAACACAGGCATACGAATCATGCGATTTCAAATGTTTCTCAAATTCTCAATAATTCAACCTTTCGTATTGATTCGTTTGATTTGCCTAGGCTATGGTTTGGGAACCGTTGGTTTCCATTCTTTTACACGTCCAAAAATCTTTGAACTAACAGAACTTGATAGAAAGATCACCAAACAACACAAAGAAACGCATACGAATCATGCGATTTCGAATGTTTCTCAAATTCTCATTAACACAACCTTTCTTATTCATTCGTTTGATTTGCCTAGGCTATAGTTTGGGAACCGTTGGTTTCCATTCTTTTTCTCGTCCAAAAATCTTTGAACTAACAGAACTTGATAGAAAGATCACCAAACAACACAAAGAAACGCATACGAATCATGCGATTTCGAATGTTTCTCAAATTCTCATTAACACAACCTTTCTTATTCATTCGTTTGATTTGCCTAGGCTATGGTTTGGGAACCGTTGGTTTCCATTCTTTTTCTCGTCCAAAAATCTTTTAACTAACAGAACCTGATAGAAAGATCACCAAACAACACAAAGAAACGCATACGAATCATGCGATTTTGAATGTTTCTCAAATCTCAATAACACAACCTTTCTTATTGATTCGTTTGATTTGCCTAGGCTATGGTTTGGGAACGGTTGGTTTCGATTCTTTTTCTCGTCCAAAAATCTTTTAACTAACAGAACCTGATAGAAAGATCAACAAACAACACAAAGAAACGCATATGAATCATGCGATTTCGACTGTTTCTCAAATTCTCAATAACACAACCTTTATTATTGATTCGTTTGATTGGCCTAGACTATGGTTTGGGAACCGTTGGTTTCGATTCTTTTTTTCGTCGAAAAATCTTTGAACTAAAGGAACTTGATAGAAAGATCACCAAACAACACAAAGAAACGCATACGAATCATGTGATTTCGAATGTTTCTCAAATTCTCAATAACACAACCTTTCTTATTGATTCGTTTGATTTGCCTAGGCTATGGTTTGGGAACCGTTGGTTTCCATTCCTTTTCTCGTCCAAAAATATTTGAACTAACAGAACTTGATAGAAAGATCACCAAACAACTCGAAGAAACGCATACGAATCATGCGATTTCGAATGCTTCTCAAATTCTCAATAACACAACCTTTCTTATTTATTGGTTTGATTTGCCTAGGGTATGGTTTTGAAACCGTTGGTTTCGATTCTATTTCTCGTCCAAAAATCTTCGAACTAAAAGAATTTCATAGAAAGATCACCAAACAACACGAAGAAACGCTTATGAATCATGCGATTTCGAATGTTTCTCAAATTCTCAATAACAAAACCTTTCTTAATGATTCGTTTAATTTGCCTAGGCTATGGTTTGGGAACCGTTGGCTACCATTCTATTTCTCGTCCAAAAATATTTGAACTAACAAAACTTGATAGAAAGATCACCAAACAACACAAACACAGGCATACGAATCATGCGATTTCGAATGTTTCTCAAATTCTTAATAACACGACCTTTCTTATTGATTCGTTTGATTTGCCTAGGCTATGGTTTGGGAACCGTTGGTTTCCATTCTTTTTCTCCTCCAAAAATCTTTGAACTAACAGAACCTGATTGAAAGATCACCAAACAACACAAAGAAACGCATACGAATCATGCGATTTCGAATGTTTCTCAAATTCTCAATAACACAACCTTTCTTATTGATTCGTATGATTTGCCTAGGCTATGGTTTGGGAACCGTTGGTTTCCATTCTTTTTCTCGTCCAAAAATCTTTGAACTAACAGAACTTCATAGAAAGATCACCAAACAACACAAACACACGCATACGAATCATGCGATTTCGAATGTTTCTAACATTCTCAATAACACAACCTTTCTTACTGATTGGTTTGATTTGCCTAGGCTATGGGCTGGGAACCGTTGGTTTCTATTCTTTTACTCGTCCAAAAATCTTTGAACTAACAGAAGATAGAAAGATCACCAAAGAACACAAAGAAACGCATACGAATCATGCGATTTTGAATGTTTCTCAAATTCTCAATAACACAACCTTTCTTTTTTTTTTGGTCGACATAACACAACACAACCTTTCTTATTGATTCGTTTGATTTGCCTAGCCTATGGTTTGGGAACCGTTGGTTTCCATTCTTTTTCTCATCCAAAAATCTTTGAACTAACAGATCTTGATAGAAAGATCACCACACAACACAAAGAAACACATACGAATCATGCGATTTTGAATGTTTCTCAAATTCTCAATAACACAACCTTTCTTATTGATTCGTTTGATTTGTCTTGGCTATGGTTTGGGAACCGTTGGTTTCCATTCTTTTTCTCGTCCAAAAATCTTTGAACTAACAGAACTTGATAGAAATATCACAAAACAACACAAAGAAACGCATACGAATCATGCGATTTTGAATGTTTCTCAAATTCTCAATAACACAACCTTTCTTATTGATTCGTTTGATTTGCCTAGCCTATGGTTTGGGAACCGTTGGTTTCCTCTCTTTTTCTCGTCCAAAAATCTTTGAACTAACAGAACTTGATAGAAAGATCACCAAAACAACACAAAAAAACGCATACGAATCATGCGATTTGGAATGTTTCTCAAATTCTCAATAACACAACCTTTCTTATTGATTCGTTTGATTTACCTAGGCTATGGTTTGGGAACCGTTGGTTTCTATTCTTTTTCTCGTCCGAAAATCTTTGAACTAACAGAACTTGATAGAAAGATCACCAAACAACACAAAGAAACGCATACGAATCATGCGATTTTGAATGTTTCTCAAATTCTCAATAACACAACCTTTCTTATTGATTCGTTTGATTTGCCTAGCCTATGGTTTGGGAACCATTGGTTTCCATTCTTTTTCTCGTCCAAAAATCTTTGAACTAACAGAACTTCATAGAAAGATCACCAAACAACAAAAACACAAGCATACGAATCATTCGATTTCTAATGTTTCTCAAATTCTCAATAACACAACCTTTCTTATTGATTCGTTTGATTTGCCTAGGCTATGGTTTGGGAACCGTTGGTTTCCATTATTTTTCTCGTCCAAAAATCTTTGAACTAACAAAACTTGATAGAAAGATCACCAAACAACACAAAGAAACGCATACGAATCATGCGATTTCGAATGTTTCTGAAATTCTCAATAAAACAACCTTTTTTATTGATTCGTTTGATTTGCCTAGCCTATGGTTTGGGAACCGTTGGTTTCCATTCTTTTTCTCGTCCAAAAATCTTAGAACTAATAGAACGTGATAGAAAGATCACCAAACAACACAAAGAAACGCATACGAATCATGCGATTTTGAATGTTTCTCAAATTCTCAATAACACAACCTTTCTTATTGATTCGTTTGATTTGCCTAGGCTATGGTTTGGGAACCGTTGGTTTCCTCTTTTTTTCTCGTCCAAAAATCATTGAACTAACAGAACTTGATTGAAAGATCACCAAACAACACAAAGAAACGCATACGAATCATGCGATTTTGAATGTTTCTCAAATTCTCAATAACACAACCTTTCTTATTGATTCGTTTGATTTGCCTAGGCTATGGTTTGGGAACCGTTGGTTTCCATTCTTTTTCTCGTCCAAAAATCTTTGAACTAACAGAACTTGATAGAAAGATCACCAAACAACACAAAGAAACGCATACGAATCATGCGATTTTGAATGTTTCTCAAATTCTCAATAACACAACCTTTCTTATTGATTCGTTTGATTTGCCTAGCCTATGGTTTGGGAACCGTTGGTTTCCTCTCTTTTTCTCGTCCAAAAATCTTTGAACTAACAGAACTTGATAGAAAGATCACCAAAACAACACAAAAAAACGCATACGAATCATGCGATTTTGAATGTTTCTCAAATTCTCAATAACACAACCTTTCTTATTGATTCGTTTGATTTACCTAGGCTATGGTTTGGGAACCGTTGGTTTCTATTCTTTTTCTCGTCCGAAAATCTTTGAACTAACAGAACTTGATAGAAAGATCACCAAACAACACAAAGAAACGCATACGAATCATGCGATTTTGAATGTTTCTCAAATTCTCAATAACACAACCTTTCTTATTGATTCGTTTGATTTGCCTAGCCTCTGGTTTGGGAACCATTGGTTTCCATTCTTTTTCTCGTCCAAAAATCTTTGAACTAACAGAACTTGATAGAAAGATCACAAAAAAAAACAAAAAAACGCATACGAATCATGCAATTTCGAATGTTTCTCAAATTCTCAATAACACAACCTTTCTTATTGATTCGTTTGATTTACCTAGGCTATGGTTTGGGAACCGTTGGTTTCTATTCTTTTTCTCGTCCGAAAATCTTTGAACTAACAGAACTTGATAGAAAGATCACCAAACAACACAAAGAAACGCATACGAATCATGCGATTTTGAATGTTTCTCAAATTCTCAATAACACAACCTTTCTTATTGATTCGTTTGATTTGCCTAGCCTATGGTTTGGGAACCATTGGTTTCCATTCTTTTTCTCGTCCAAAAATCTTTGAACTAACAGAACTTGATAGAAAGATCACAAAAAAAAACAAAAAAACGCATACGAATCATGCAATTTCGAATGTTTCTCAAATTCTCAATAACACAACCTTTCTTATTGATTCGTTTGATTTACCTAGGCTATGGTTTGGGAACCGTTGGTTTCCTCTCTTTTTCTCGTCCAAAAATCTTTGAACTAACAGAACTTGATAGAAAGATCACCAAAACAACACAAAAAAACGCATACGAATCATGCGATTTTGAATGTTTCTCAAATTCTCAATAACACAACCTTTCTTATTGATTCGTTTGATTTACCTAGGCTATGGTTTGGGAACCGTTGGTTTCTATTCTTTTTCTCGTCCGAAAATCTTTGAACTAACAGAACTTGATAGAAAGATCACCAAACAACACAAAGAAACGCATACGAATCATGCGATTTTGAATGTTTCTCAAATTCTCAATAACACAACCTTTCTTATTGATTCGTTTGATTTGCCTAGCCTATGGTTTGGGAACCATTGGTTTCCATTCTTTTTCTCGTCCAAAAATCTTTGAACTAACAGAACTTGATAGAAAGATCACAAAAAAAAACAAAAAAACGCATACGAATCATGCAATTTCGAATGTTTCTCAAATTCTCAATAACACAACCTTTCTTATTGATTCGTTTGATTTACCTAGGCTATGGTTTGGGAACCGTTGGTTTCTATTCTTTTTCTCGTCCGAAAATCTTTGAACTAACAGAACTTGATAGAAAGATCACCAAACAACACAAAGAAACGCATACGAATCATGCGATTTTGAATGTTTCTCAAATTCTCAATAACACAACCTTTCTTATTGATTCGTTTGATTTGCCTAGCCTATGGTTTGGGAACCATTGGTTTCCATTCTTTTTCTCGTCCAAAAATCTTTGAACTAACAGAACTTGATAGAAAGATCACAAAAAAAAACAAAAAAACGCATACGAATCATGCAATTTCGAATGTTTCTCAAATTCTCAATAACACAACCTTTCTTATTGATTCGTTTGATTTACCTAGGCTATGGTTTGGGAACCGTTGGTTTCCTCTCTTTTTCTCGTCCAAAAATCTTTGAACTAACAGAACTTGATAGAAAGATCACCAAAACAACACAAAAAAACGCATACGAATCATGCGATTTTGAATGTTTCTCAAATTCTCAATAACACAACCTTTCTTATTGATTCGTTTGATTTACCTAGGCTATGGTTTGGGAACCGTTGGTTTCTATTCTTTTTCTCGTCCGAAAATCTTTGAACTAACAGAACTTGATAGAAAGATCACCAAACAACACAAAGAAACGCATACGAATCATGCGATTTTGAATGTTTCTCAAATTCTCAATAACACAACCTTTCTTATTGATTCGTTTGATTTGCCTAGCCTATGGTTTGGGAACCATTGGTTTCCATTCTTTTTCTCGTCCAAAAATCTTTGAACTAACAGAACTTGATAGAAAGATCACAAAAAAAAACAAAAAAACGCATACGAATCATGCAATTTCGAATGTTTCTCAAATTCTCAATAACACAACCTTTCTTATTGATTCGTTTGATTTACCTAGGCTATGGTTTGGGAACCGTTGGTTTCTATTCTTTTTCTCGTCCGAAAATCTTTGAACTAACAGAACTTGATAGAAAGATCACCAAACAACACAAAGAAACGCATACGAATCATGCGATTTTGAATGTTTCTCAAATTCTCAATAACACAACCTTTCTTATTGATTCGTTTGATTTGCCTAGCCTATGGTTTGGGAACCATTGGTTTCCATTCTTTTTCTCGTCCAAAAATCTTTGAACTAACAGAACTTGATAGAAAGATCACAAAAAAAAACAAAAAAACGCATACGAATCATGCAATTTCGAATGTTTCTCAAATTCTCAATAACACAACCTTTCTTATTGATTCGTTTGATTTACCTAGGCTATGGTTTGGGAACCGTTGGTTTCCATTCTTTTTCTCGTCCAAAAATCTTTGAACTAACAGAACTTCTTAGAAAGATCACCAAACAACAAAAACACAAGCATACGAATCATTCGATTTCTAATGTTTCTCAAATTCTCAATAACACAACCTTTCTTATTGATTCGTTTGATTTGCCTAGGCTATGGTTTGGGAACCGTTGGTTTCCATTATTTTTCTCGTCCAAAAATCTTTGAACTAACAGAACTTGATAGAAAGATCACCAAACAACACAAAGAAACGCATACGAATCATGCGATTTCGAATGTTTCTGAAATTCTCAATAAAACAACCTTTCTTATTGATTCGTTTGATTTGCCTAGCCTATGGTTTGGGAACCGTTGGTTTCCATTCTTTTTCTCGTCCAAAAATCTTAGAACTAATAGAACGTGATAGAAAGATCACCAAACAACACAAAGAAACGCATACGAATCATGCGATTTTGAATGTTTCTCAAATTCTCAATAACACAACCTTTCTTATTGATTCGTTTGATTTGCCTAGGCTATGGTTTGGGAACCGTTGGTTTCCTCTCTTTTTCTCGTCCAAAAATCTTTGAACTAACAGAACTTGATAGAAAGATCACAAAAAAAAACAAAAAAACGCATACGAATCATGCAATTTCGAATGTTTCTCAAATTCTCAATAACACAACCTTTCTTATTGATTCGTTTGATTTACCTAGGCTATGGTTTGGGAACCGTTGGTTTCCATTCTTTTTCTCGTCCAAAAATCTTTGAACTAACAGAACTTCATAGAAAGATCACCAAACAACAAAAACACAAGCATACGAATCATTCGATTTCTAATGTTTCTCAAATTCTCAATAACACAACCTTTCTTATTGATTCGTTTGATTTGCCTAGGCTATGGTTTGGGAACCGTTGGTTTCCATTATTTTTCTCGTCCAAAAATCTTTGAACTAACAGAACTTGATAGAAAGATCACCAAACAACACAAAGAAACGCATACGAATCATGCGATTTCGAATGTTTCTGAAATTCTCAATAAAACAACCTTTTTTATTGATTCGTTTGATTTGCCTAGCCTATGGTTTGGGAACCGTTGGTTTCCATTCTTTTTCTCGTCCAAAAATCTTAGAACTAATAGAACGTGATAGAAAGATCACCAAACAACACAAAGAAACGCATACGAATCATGCGATTTTGAATGTTTCTCAAATTCTCAATAACAAAACCTTTCTTATTGATTCGTTTGATTTGCCTAGGCTATGGTTTGGGAACCGTTGGTTTCCTCTTTTTTTCTCGTCCAAAAATCTTTGAACTAACAGAACTTGATTGAAAGATCACCAAACAACACAAAGAAACGCATACGAATCATGCGATTTTGAATGTTTCTCAAATTCTCAATAACACAACCTTTCTTATTGATTCGTTTGATTTGCCTAGGCTATGGTTTGGGAACCGTTGGTTTCCATTCTTTTTCTCGTCCAAAAATCTTTGAACTAACAGAACTTGATAGAAAGATCACAAAACAACACAAAGAAACGCATACGAATCATGCGATTTTGAATGTTTCTCAAATTCTCAATAACACAACCTTTCTTATTGATTCGTTTGATTTGCCTAGCCTATGGTTTGGGAACCGTTGGTTTCCTCTCTTTTTCTCGTCCAAAAATCTTTGAACTAACAGAACTTGATAGAAAGATCACCAAAACAACACAAAAAAACGCATACGAATCATGCGATTTGGAATGTTTCTCAAATTCTCAATAACACAACCTTTCTTATTGATTCGTTTGATTTACCTAGGCTATGGTTTGGGAACCGTTGGTTTCTATTCTTTTTCTCGTCCGAAAATCTTTGAACTAACAGAACTTGATAGAAAGATCACCAAACAACACAAAGAAACGCATACGAATCATGCGATTTTGAATGTTTCTCAAATTCTCAATAACACAACCTTTCTTATTGATTCGTTTGATTTGCCTAGCCTATGGTTTGGGAACCATTGGTTTCCATTCTTTTTCTCGTCCAAAAATCTTTGAACTAACAGAACTTGATAGAAAGATCACAAAAAAAAACAAAAAAACGCATACGAATAATGCAATTTCGAATGTTTCTCAAATTCCCAATAACACAACCTTTCTTATTGATTCGTTTGATTTGCCTAGGCTATGGTTTGGGAACCGTTGGTTTCCTCTCTTTTTCTCGTCCAAAAATCTTTGAACTAACAGAACTTGATAGAAAGATCACAAAAAAAAACAAAAAAACGCATACGAATCATGCAATTTCGAATGTTTCTCAAATTCTCAATAACACAACCTTTCTTATTGATTCGTTTGATTTACCTAGGCTATGGTTTGGGAACCGTTGGTTTCCATTCTTTTTCTCGTCCAAAAATCTTTGAACTAACAGAACTTCATAGAAAGATCACCAAACAACAAAAACACAAGCATACGAATCATTCGATTTCTAATGTTTCTCAAATTCTCAATAACACAACCTTTCTTATTGATTCGTTTGATTTGCCTAGGCTATGGTTTGGGAACCGTTGGTTTCCATTCTTTTTCTCGTCCAAAAATCTTTGAACTAACAGAACTTCATAGAAAGATCACCAAACAACAAAAACACAAGCATACGAATCATTCGATTTCTAATGTTTCTCAAATTCTCAATAACACAACCTTTTTTATTGATTCGTTTGATTTGCCTAGCCTATGGTTTGGGAACCGTTGGTTTCCATTCTTTTTCTCGTCCAAAAATCTTAGAACTAATAGAACGTGATAGAAAGATCACCAAACAACACAAAGAAACGCATACGAATCATGCGATTTTGAATGTTTCTCAAATTCTCAATAACAAAACCTTTCTTATTGATTCGTTTGATTTGCCTAGCCTATGGTTTGGGAACCGTTGGTTTCCTCTCTTTTTCTCGTCCAAAAATCTTTGAATTAACAGAACTTGATAGAAAGATCACCAAAACAACACAAAAAAACGCATACGAATCATGCGATTTTGAATGTTTCTCAAATTCTCAATAACACAACCTTTCTTATTGATTCGTTTGATTTACCTAGGCTATGGTTTGGGAACCGTTGGTTTCTATTCTTTTTCTCGTCCGAAAATCTTTGAACTAACAGAACTTGATAGAAAGATCACCAAACAACACAAAGAAACGCATACGAATCATGCGATTTTGAATGTTTCTCAAATTCTCAATAACACAACCTTTCTTATTGATTCGTTTGATTTGCCTAGCCTATGGTTTGGGAACCATTGGTTTCCATTCTTTTTCTCGTCCAAAAATCTTTGAACTAACAGAACTTGATAGAAAAATCACAAAAAAAAACAAAAAAACGCATACGAATCATGCAATTTCGAATGTTTCTCAAATTCTCAATAACACAACCTTTCTTATTGATTCGTTTGATTTACCTAGGCTATGGTTTGGGAACCGTTGGTTTCCATTCTTTTTCTCGTCCAAAAATCTTTGAACTAACAGAACTTCATAGAAAGATCACCAAACAACAAAAACACAAGCATACGAATCATTCGATTTCTAATGTTTCTCAAATTCTCAATAACACAACCTTTCTTATTGATTCGTTTGATTTGCCTAGGCTATGGTTTGGGAACCGTTGGTTTCCATTATTTTTCTCGTCCAAAAATCTTTGAACTAACAGAACTTGATAGAAAGATCACCAAACAACACAAAGAAACGCATACGAATCATGCGATTTCGAATGTTTCTGAAATTCTCAATAAAACAACCTTTTTTATTGATTCGTTTGATTTGCCTAGCCTATGGTTTGGGAACCGTTGGTTTCCATTCTTTTTCTCGTCCAAAAATCTTAGAACTAATAGAACGTGATAGAAAGATCACCAAACAACACAAAGAAACGCATACGAATCATGCGATTTTGAATGTTTCTCAAATTCTCAATAACACAACCTTTCTTATTGATTCGTTTGATTTGCCTAGGCTATGGTTTGGGAACCGTTGGTTTCCTCTTTTTTTCTCGTCCAAAAATCTTTGAACTAACAAAACTTGATTGAAAGATCACCAAACAACACAAAGAAACGCATACGAATCATGCAATTTCGAATGTTTCTCAAATTCTCAATAACACAACCTTTCTTATTGATTCGTTTGATTTACCTAGGCTATGGTTTGGGAACCGTTGGTTTCCATTCTTTTTCTCGTCCAAAAATCTTAGAACTAATAGAACGTGATAGAAAGATCACCAAACAACACAAAGAAACGCATACGAATCATGCGATTTTGAATGTTTCTCAAATTCCCAATAACACAACCTTTCTTATTGATTCGTTTGATTTGCCTAGCCTATGGTTTCGGAACCGTTGGTTTCCATTCTTTTTCTCGTCCAAAAATCTTAGAACTAATAGAACGTGATAGAAAGATCACCAAACAACACAAAGAAACGCATACGAATCATGCGATTTTGAATGTTTCTCAAATTCTCAATAACACAACCTTTCTTATTGATTCGTTTGATTTGCCTAGGCTATGGTTTGGGAACCGTTGGTTTCCTCTCTTTTTCTCGTCCAAAAATCTTTGAACTAACAGAACTTGATTGAAAGATCACCAAACAACACAAAGAAACGCATACGAATCATGCAATTTCGAATGTTTCTCAAATTCTCAATAACACAACCTTTCTTATTGATTCGTTTGATTTACCTAGGCTATGGTTTGGGAACCGTTGGTTTCTATTCTTTTTCTCGTCCGAAAATCTTTGAACTAACAGAACTTGATAGAAAGATCACCAAACAACACAAAGAAACGCATACGAATCATGCGATTTTGAATGTTTCTCAAATTCTCAATAACACAACCTTTCTTATTGATTCGTTTGATTTGCCTAGCCTATGGTTTGGGAACCATTGGTTTCCATTCTTTTTCTCGTCCAAAAATCTTTGAACTAACAGAACTTGATAGAAAGATCACAAAAAAAAACAAAAAAACGCATACGAATCATGCAATTTCGAATGTTTCTCAAATTCTCAATAACACAACCTTTCTTATTGATTCGTTTGATTTACCTAGGCTATGGTTTGGGAACCGTTGGTTTCCATTCTTTTTCTCGTCCAAAAATCTTTGAACTAACAGAACTTCTTAGAAAGATCACCAAACAACAAAAACACAAGCATACGAATCATTCGATTTCTAATGTTTCTCAAATTCTCAATAACACAACCTTTCTTATTGATTCGTTTGATTTGCCTAGGCTATGGTTTGGGAACCGTTGGTTTCCATTATTTTTCTCGTCCAAAAATCTTTGAACTAACAGAACTTGATAGAAAGATCACCAAACAACACAAAGAAACGCATACGAATCATGCGATTTCGAATGTTTCTGAAATTCTCAATAAAACAACCTTTCTTATTGATTCGTTTGATTTGCCTAGCCTATGGTTTCGGAACCGTTGGTTTCCATTCTTTTTCTCGTCCAAAAATCTTAGAACTAATAGAACGTGATAGAAAGATCACCAAACAACACAAAGAAACGCATACGAATCATGCGATTTTGAATGTTTCTCAAATTCTCAATAACACAACCTTTCGTATTGATTCGTTTGATTTGCCTAGGCTATGGTTTGGGAACCGTTGGTTTCCTCTCTTTTTCTCGTCCAAAAATCTTTGAACTAACAGAACTTGATTGAAAGATCACCAAACAACACAAAGAAACGCATACGAATCATGCAATTTCGAATGTTTCTCAAATTCTCAATAACACAACCTTTCTTATTGATTCGTTTGATTTACCTAGGCTATGGTTTGGGAACCGTTGGTTTCTATTCTTTTTCTCGTCCGAAAATCTTTGAACTAACAGAACTTGATAGAAAGATCACCAAACAACACAAAGAAACGCATACGAATCATGCGATTTTGAATGTTTCTCAAATTCTCAATAACACAACCTTTCTTATTGATTCGTTTGATTTGCCTAGCCTATGGTTTGGGAACCATTGGTTTCCATTCTTTTTCTCGTCCAAAAATCTTTGAACTAACAGAACTTGATAGAAAGATCACAAAAAAAAACAAAAAAACGCATACGAATCATGCAATTTCGAATGTTTCTCAAATTCTCAATAACACAACCTTTCTTATTGATTCGTTTGATTTACCTAGGCTATGGTTTGGGAACCGTTGGTTTCCATTCTTTTTCTCGTCCAAAAATCTTTGAACTAACAGAACTTCTTAGAAAGATCACCAAACAACAAAAACACAAGCATACGAATCATTCGATTTCTAATGTTTCTCAAATTCTCAATAACACAACCTTTCTTATTGATTCGTTTGATTTGCCTAGGCTATGGTTTGGGAACCGTTGGTTTCCATTATTTTTCTCGTCCAAAAATCTTTGAACTAACAGAACTTGATAGAAAGATCACCAAACAACACAAAGAAACGCATACGAATCATGCGATTTCGAATGTTTCTGAAATTCTCAATAAAACAACCTTTCTTATTGATTCGTTTGATTTGCCTAGCCTATGGTTTCGGAACCGTTGGTTTCCATTCTTTTTCTCGTCCAAAAATCTTAGAACTAATAGAACGTGATAGAAAGATCACCAAACAACACAAAGAAACGCATACGAATCATGCGATTTTGAATGTTTCTCAAATTCTCAATAACACAACCTTTCGTATTGATTCGTTTGATTTGCCTAGGCTATGGTTTGGGAACCGTTGGTTTCCTCTCTTTTTCTCGTCCAAAAATCTTTGAACTAACAGAACTTGATTGAAAGATCACCAAACAACACAAAGAAACGCATACGAATCATGCGATTTTGAATGTTTCTCAAATTCTCAATAACACAACCTTTCTTATTGATTCGTTTGATTTGCCTAGGCTATGGTTTGGGAACCGTTAGTTTCCATTCTTTTTCTCGTCCAAAAATCTTTGAACTAACAGAACTTGATAGAAAGATCACAAAACAACACAAAGAAACGCATACGAATCATGCGATTTTGAATGTTTCTCAAATTCTCAATAACACAACCTTTCTTATTGATTCGTTTGATTTGCCTAGCCTATGGTTTGGGAACCGTTGGTTTCCTCTCTTTTTCTCGTCCAAAAATCTTTGAACTAACAGAACTTGATAGAAAGATCACCAAAACAACACAAAAAAACGCATACGAATCATGCGATTTTGAATGCTTCTCAAATTCTCAATAACACAACCTTTCTTATTGATTCGTTTGATTTGCCTAGCCTATGGTTTGGGAACCATTGGTTTCCATTCTTTTTCTCGTCCAAAAATCTTTGAACTAACAGAACTTGATAGAAAGATCACAAAAAAAAACAAAAAAACGCATACGAATCATGCAATTTCGAATGTTTCTCAAATTCTCAATAACACAACCTTTCTTATTGATTCGTTTGATTTACCTAGGCTATGGTTTGGGAACCGTTGGTTTCCATTCTTTTTCTCGTCCAAAAATCTTTGAACTAACAGAACTTCTTAGAAATATCACCAAACAACAAAAACACAAGCATACGAATCATTCGATTTCTAATGTTTCTCAAATTCTCAATAACACAACCTTTCTTATTGATTCGTTTGATTTGCCTAGGCTATGGTTTGGGAACCGTTGGTTTCCATTATTTTTCTCGTCCAAAAATCTTTGAACTAACAGAACTTGATAGAAAGATCACAAAACAACACAAAGAAACGCATACGAATCATGCGATTTCGAATGTTTCTGAAATTCTCAATAAAACAACCTTTCTTATTGATTCGTTTGATTTGCCTAGCCTATGGTTTGGGAACCGTTGGTTTCCATTCTTTTTCTCGTCCAAAAATCTTAGAACTAATAGAACGTGATAGAAAGATCACCAAACAACACAAAGAAACGCATACGAATCATGCGATTTTGAATGTTTCTCAAATTCTCAATAACACAACCTTTCTTATTGATTCGTTTGATTTACCTAGGCTATGGTTTGGGAACCGTTGGTTTCTATTTTTTTTCTCGTCCGAAAATCTTTGAACTAACAGAACTTGATAGAAAGATCACCAAACAACACAAAGAAACGCATACGAATCATGCGATTTTGAATGTTTCTCAAATTCTCAATAACACAACCTTTCTTATTGATTCGTTTGATTTGCCTAGCCTATGGTTTAGGAACCATTGGTTTCCATTCTTTTTCTCGTCCAAAAATCTTTGAACTAACAGAACTTGGTAGAAACATCACAAAAAAAAACAAAAAAACGCATACGAATCATGCAATTTCGAATGTTTCTCAAATTCTCAATAACACAACCTTTCTTATTGATTCGTTTGATTTACCTAGGCTATGGTTTGGGAACCGTTGGTTTCCATTCTTTTTCTCGTCCAAAAATCTTTGAACTAACAGAACTTCATAGAAAGATCACCAAACAACAAAAACACAAGCATACGAATCATTCGATTTCTAATGTTTCTCAAATTCTCAATAACACAACCTTTCTTATTGATTCGTTTGATTTGCCTAGGCTATGGTTTGGGAACCGTTGGTTTCCATTATTTTTCTCGTCCAAAAATCTTTGAACTAACAGAACTTGATAGAAAGATCACCAACCAACACAAAGAAACGCATACGAATCATGCGATTTCGAATGTTTCTGAAATTCTCAATAAAACAACCTTTTTTATTGATTCGTTTGATTTGCCTAGCCTATGGTTTGGGAACCGTTGGTTTCCATTCTTTTTCTCGTCCAAAAATCTTAGAACTAATAGAACGTGATAGAAAGATCATCAAACAACACAAAGAAACGCATACGAATCATGCGATTTTGAATGTTTCTCAAATTCTCAATAACACAACCTTTCGTATTGATTCGTTTGATTTGCCTAGGCTATGGTTTGGGAACCGTTGGTTTCCTCTTTTTTTCTCGTCCAAAAATCTTTGAACTAACAAAACTTGATTGAAAGATCACCAAACAACACAAAGAAACGCATACGAATCATGCGATTTTGAATGTTTCTCAAATTCTCAATAACACAACCTTTCTTATTGATTCGTTTGATTTGCCTAGGCTATGGTTTCGGAACCGTTGGTTTCCATTCTTTTTCTCGTCCAAAAATCTTTGAACTAACAGAACTTGATAGAAAGATCACAAAACAACACAAAGAAACGCATACGAATCATGCGATTTTGAATGTTTCTCAAATTCTCAATAACACAACCTTTCTTATTGATTCGTTTGATTTGCCTAGGCTATGGTTTGGGAACCGTTGGTTTCCATTCTTTTTCTCGTCCAAAAATCTTTGAACTAACAGAACTTGATAGAAAGATCACCAAAACAACACAAAAAAACGCATACGAATCATGCGATTTTGAATGTTTCTCAAATTCTCAATAACACAACCTTTCTTATTGATTCGTTTGATTTACCTAGGCTATGGTTTGGGAACCGTTGGTTTCTATTCTTTTTCTCGTCCGAAAATCTTTGAACTAACAGAACTTGATAGAAAGATCACCAAACAACACAAAGAAACGCATACGAATCATGCGATTTTGAATGTTTCTCAAATTCTCAATAACACAACCTTTCTTATTGATTCGTTTGATTTGCCTAGCCTATGGTTTGGGAACCGTTGGTTTCCTCTCTTTTTCTCGTCCAAAAATCTTTGAACTAACAGAACTTGATAGAAAGATCACCAAAACAACACAAAAAAACGCATACGAATCATGCGATTTTGAATGCTTCTCAAATTCTCAATAACACAACCTTTCTTATTGATTCGTTTGATTTGCCTAGCCTATGGTTTGGGAACCATTGGTTTCCATTCTTTTTCTCGTCCAAAAATCTTTGAACTAACAGAACTTGATAGAAAGATCAAAAAAAAAACAAAAAAACGCATACGAATCATGCAATTTCGAATGTTTCTCAAATTCTCAATAACACAACCTTTCTTATTGATTCGTTTGATTTACCTAGGCTATGGTTTGGGAACCGTTGGTTTCCATTCTTTTTCTCGTCCAAAAATCTTTGAACTAACAGAACTTCTTAGAAAGATCACCAAACAACAAAAACACAAGCATACGAATCATTCGATTTCTAATGTTTCTCAAATTCTCAATAACACAACCTTTCTTATTGATTCGTTTGATTTGCCTAGGCTATGGTTTGGGAACCGTTGGTTTCCATTATTTTTCTCGTCCAAAAATCTTTGAACTAACAGAACTTGATAGAAAGATCACAAAACAACACAAAGAAACGCATACGAATCATGCGATTTCGAATGTTTCTGAAATTCTCAATAAAACAACCTTTCTTATTGATTCGTTTGATTTGCCTAGCCTATGGTTTGGGAACCGTTGGTTTCCATTCTTTTTCTCGTCCAAAAATCTTAGAACTAATAGAACGTGATAGAAAGATCACCAAAAAACACAAAGAAACGCATACGAATCATGCGATTTTGAATGTTTCTCAAATTCTCAATAACACAACCTTTCTTATTGATTCGTTTGATTTACCTAGGCTATGGTTTGGGAACCGTTGGTTTCTATTCTTTTTCTCGTCCGAAAATCTTTGAACTAACAGAACTTGATAGAAAGATCACCAAACAACACAAAGAAACGCATACGAATCATGCGATTTTGAATGTTTCTCAAATTCTCAATAACACAACCTTTCTTATTGATTCGTTTGATTTGCCTAGCCTATGGTTTGGGAAGCATTGGTTTCCATTCTTTTTCTCGTCCAAAAATCTTTGAACTAACAGAACTTGATAGAAAAATCACAAAAAAAACAAAAAAACGCATACGAATCATGCAATTTCGAATGTTTCTCAAATTCTCAATAACACAACCTTTCTTATTGATTCGTTTGATTTACCTAGGCTATGGTTTGGGAACCGTTGGTTTCCATTCTTTTTCTCGTCCAAAAATCTTTGAACTAACAGAACTTCATAGAAAGATCACCAAACAACAAAAACACAAGCATACGAATCATTCGATTTCTAATGTTTCTCAAATTCTCAATAACACAACCTTTCTTATTGATTCGTTTGATTTGCCTAGGCTATGGTTTGGGAACCGTTGGTTTCCATTATTTTTCTCGTCCAAAAATCTTTGAACTAACAAAACTTGATAGAAAGATCACCAAACAACACAAAGAAACGCATACGAATCATGCGATTTCGAATGTTTCTGAAATTCTCAATAAAACAACCTTTTTTATTGATTCGTTTGATTTGCCTAGCCTATGGTTTGGGAACCGTTGGTTTCCATTCTTTTTCTCGTCCAAAAATCTTAGAACTAATAGAACGTGATAGAAAGATCACCAAACAACACAAAGAAACGCATACGAATCATGCGATTTTGAATGTTTCTCAAATTCTCAATAACAAAACCTTTCTTATTGATTCGTTTGATTTGCCTAGGCTATGGTTTGGGAACCGTTGGTTTCCTCTTTTTTTCTCGTCCAAAAATCTTTGAACTAACAGAACTTGATTGAAAGATCACCAAACAACACAAAGAAACGCATACGAATCATGCGATTTTGAATGTTTCTCAAATTCTCAATAACACAACCTTTCTTATTGATTCGTTTGATTTGCCTAGGCTATGGTTTGGGAACCGTTGGTTTCCATTCTTTTTCTCGTCCAAAAATCTTTGAACTAACAGAACTTGATAGAAAGATCACAAAACAACACAAAGAAACGCATACGAATCATGCGATTTTGAATGTTTCTCAAATTCTCAATAACACAACCTTTCTTATTGATTCGTTTGATTTGCCTAGCCTATGGTTTGGGAACCGTTGGTTTCCTCTCTTTTTCTCGTCCAAAAATCTTTGAACTAACAGAACTTGATAGAAAGATCACCAAAACAACACAAAAAAACGCATACGAATCTTGCGATTTTGAATGTTTCTCAAATTCTCAATAACACAACCTTTCTTATTGATTCGTTTGATTTACCTAGGCTATGATTTGGGAACCGTTGGTTTCTATTCTTTTTCTCGTCCGAAAATCTTTGAACTAACAGAACTTGATAGAAAGATCACCAAACAACACAAAGAAACGCATACGAATCATGCAATTTCGAATGTTTCTCAAATTCTCAATAACACAACCTTTCTTATTGATTCGTTTGATTTACCTAGGCTATGGTTTGGGAACCGTTGGTTTCTATTCTTTTTCTCGTCCGAAAATCTTTGAACTAACAGAACTTGATAGAAAGATCACCAAACAACACAAAGAAACGCATACGAATCATGCGATTTTGAATGTTTCTCAAATTCTCAATAACACAACTTTTCTTATTGATTCGTTTGATTTGCCTAGCCTATGGTTTGGGAACCATTGGTTTCCATTCTTTTTCTCGTCCAAAAATCTTTGAACTAACAGAACTTGATAGAAAGATCACAAAAAAAAACAAAAAAACGCATACGAATCATAAAATTTCGAATGTTTCTCAAATTCTCAATAACACAACCTTTCTTATTGATTCGTTTGATTTACCTAGGCTATGGTTTGGGAACCGTTGGTTTCCATTCTTTTTCTCGTCCAAAAATCTTTGAACTAACAGAACTTCTTAGAAAGATCACCAAACAACAAAAACACAAGCATACGAATCATTCGATTTCTAATGTTTCTCAAATTCTCAATAACACAACCTTTCTTATTGATTCGTTTGATTTGCCTAGGCTATGGTTTGGGAACCGTTGGTTTCCATTATTTTTCTCGTCCAAAAATCTTTGAACTAACAGAACTTGATAGAAAGATCACCAAACAACACAAAGAAACGCATACGAATCATGCGATTTCGAATGTTTCTGAAATTCTCAATAAAACAACCTTTCTTATTGATTCGTTTGATTTGCCTAGCCTATGGTTTCGGAACCGTTGGTTTCCATTCTTTTTCTCGTCCAAAAATCTTAGAACTAATAGAACGTGATAGAAAGATCACCAAACAACACAAAGAAACGCATACGAATCATGCGATTTTGAATGTTTCTCAAATTCTCAATAACACAACCTTTCGTATTGATTCGTTTGATTTGCCTAGGCTATGGTTTGGGAACCGTTGGTTTCCTCTCTTTTTCTCGTCCAAAAATCTTTGAACTAACAGAACTTGATTGAAAGATCACCAAACAACACAAAGAAACGCATACGAATCATGCGATTTTGAATGTTTCTCAAATTCTCAATAACACAACCTTTCTTATTGATTCGTTTGATTTGCCTAGGCTATGGTTTGGGAACCGTTGGTTTCCATTCTTTTTCTCGTCCAAAAATCTTTGAACTAACAGAACTTCTTAGAAAGATCACCAAACAACAAAAACACAAGCATACGAATCATTCGATTTCTAATGTTTCTCAAATTCTCAATAACACAACCTTTCTTATTGATTCGTTTGATTTGCCTAGGCTATGGTTTGGGAACCGTTGGTTTCCATTATTTTTCTCGTCCAAAAATCTTTGAACTAACAGAACTTGATAGAAAGATCACAAAACAACACAAAGAAACGCATACGAATCATGCGATTTCGAATGTTTCTGAAATTCTCAATAAAACAACCTTTCTTATTGATTCGTTTGATTTGCCTAGCCTATGGTTTGGGAACCGTTGGTTTCCATTCTTTTTCTCGTCCAAAAATCTTAGAACTAATAGAACGTGATAGAAAGATCACCAAACAACACAAAGAAACGCATACGAATCATGCGATTTTGAATGTTTCTCAAATTCTCAATAACACAACCTTTCTTATTGATTCGTTTGATTTGCCTAGGCTATGGTTTGGGAACCGTTTGTTTCCTCTCTTTTTCTCGTCCAAAAATCTTTGAACTAACAGAACTTGATAGAAAGATCACAAAAAAAACAAAAAAACGCATACGAATCATGCAATTTCGAATGTTTCTCAAATTCTCAATAACACAACCTTTCTTATTGATTCGTTTGATTTACCTAGGCTATGGTTTGGGAACCGTTGGTTTCCATTATTTTTCTCGTCCAAAAATCTTTGAACTAACAGAACTTGATAGAAAGATCACCAAACAACACAAAGAAACGCATACGAATCATGCGATTTCGAATGTTTCTGAAATTCTCAATAAAACAACCTTTTTTATTGATTCGTTTGATTTGCCTAGCCTATGGTTTGGGAACCGTTGGTTTCCATTCTTTTTCTCGTCCAAAAATCTTAGAACTAATAGAACGTGATAGAAAGATCACCAAACAACACAAAGAAACGCATACGAATCATGTGATTTTGAATGTTTCTCAAATTCTCAATAACACAACCTTTCTTATTGATTCGTTTGATTTGCCTAGGCTATGGTTTGGGAACCGTTGGTTTCCTCTTTTTTTCTCGTCCAAAAATCTTTGAACTAACAGAACTTCTTAGAAAGATCACCAAACAACAAAAACACAAGCATACGAATCATTCGATTTCTAATGTTTCTCAAATTCTCAATAACACAACCTTTCTTATTGATTCGTTTGATTTGCCTAGGCTATGGTTTGGGAACCGTTGGTTTCCATTATTTTTCTCGTCCAAAAATCTTTGAACTAACAGAACTTGATAGAAAGATCACAAAACAACACAAAGAAACGCATACGAATCATGCGATTTCGAATGTTTCTGAAATTCTCAATAAAACAACCTTTCTTATTGATTCGTTTGATTTGCCTAGCCTATGGTTTGGGAACCGTTGGTTTCCATTCTTTTTCTCGTCCAAAAATCTTAGAACTAATAGAACGTGATAGAAAGATCACCAAACAACACAAAGAAACGCATACGAATCATGCGATTTTGAATGTTTCTCAAATTCTCAATAACACAACCTTTCTTATTGATTCGTTTGATTTGCCTAGGCTATGGTTTGGGAACCGTTTGTTTCCTCTCTTTTTCTCGTCCAAAAATCTTTGAACTAACAGAACTTGATTGAAAGATCACCAAACAACACAAAGAAACGCATATGAATCATGCGATTTTGAATGTTTCTCAAATTCTCAATAACACAACCTTTCTTATTGATTCGTTTGATTTGCCTAGGCTATGGGTTGGGAACCGTTGGTTTCCATTCTTTTTCTCGTCCAAAAATCTTTGAACTAACAGAACTTGATAGAAAGATCACAAAACAACACAAAGAAACGCATACGAATCATGCGATTTTGAATGTTTCTCAAATTCTCAATAACACAACCTTTCTTATTGATTCGTTTGATTTGCCTAGCCTATGGTTTGGGAACCGTTGGTTTCCTCTCTTTTTCTCGTCCAAAAATCTTTGAACTAACAGAACTTGATAGAAAGATCACCAAAACAACACAAAAAAACGCATACGAATCATGCGATTTTGAATGTTTCTCAAATTCTCAATAACACAACCTTTCTTATTGATTCGTTTGATTTACCTAGGCTATGGTTTGGGAACCGTTGGTTTCTATTCTTTTTCTCGTCCTAAAATCTTTGAACTAACAGAACTTGATAGAAAGATCACCAAACAACACAAAGAAACGCATACGAATCATGCGATTTTGAATGTTTCTCAAATTCTCAATAACACAACCTTTCTTATTGATTCGTTTGATTTGCCTAGCCTATGGTTTGGGAACCATTGGTTTCCATTCTTTTTCTCGTCCAAAAATCTTTGAACTAACAGAACTTGATAGAAAGATCACAAAAAAAAACAAAAAAACGCATACGAATCATGCAATTTCGAATGTTTCTCAAATTCTCAATAACACAACCTTTCTTATTGATTCGTTTGATTTACCTAGGCTATGGTTTGGGAACCGTTGGTTTCTATTCTTTTTCTCGTCCGAAAATCTTTGAACTAACAGAACTTGATAGAAAGATCACCAAACAACACAAAGAAACGCATACGAATCATGCGATTTTGAAAGTTTCTCAAATTCTCAATAACACAACCTTTCTTATTGATTCGTTTGATTTGCCTAGCCTATGGTTTGGGAACCGTTGGTTTCCATTCTTTTTCTCGTCCAAAAATCTTAGAACTAATAGAACGTGATAGAAAGATCACCAAACAACACAAAGAAACGCATACGAATCATGCGATTTTGAATGTTTCTCAAATTCTCAATAACACAACCTTTCTTATTGATTCGTTTGATTTGCCTAGGCTATGGTTTGGGAACCGTTGGTTTCCTCTCTTTTTCTCGTCCAAAAATCTTTGAACTAACAGAACTTGATTGAAAGATCACCAAACAACACAAAGAAACGCATACGAATCATGCGATTTTGAATGTATCTCAAATTCTCAATAACACAACCTTTCTTATTGATTCGTTTGATTTGCCTAGGCTATGGTTTGGGAACCGTTGGTTTCCATTCTTTTTCTCGTCCAAAAATCTTTGAACTAACAGAACTTGATAGAAAGATCACAAAACAACACAAAGAAACGCATACGAATCATGCGATTTTGAATGTTTCTCAAATTCTCAATAACACAACCTTTCTTATTGATTCGTTTGATTTGCCTAGCCTATGGTTTGGGAACCGTTGGTTTCCTCTCTTTTTCTCGTCCAAAAATCTTTGAACTAACAGAACTTGATAGAAAGATCACCAAAACAACACAAAAAAACGCATACGAATCATGCGATTTTGAATGTTTCTCAAATTCTCAATAACACAACCTTTCTTATTGATTCGTTTGATTTACCTAGGCTATGGTTTGGGAACCGTTGGTTTCTATTCTTTTTCTCGTCCGAAAATCTTTGAACTAACAGAACTTGATAGAAAGATCACCAAACAACACAAAGAAACGCATACGAATCATGCGATTTTGAAAGTTTCTCAAATTCTCAATAACACAACCTTTCTTATTGATTCGTTTGATTTGCCTAGCCTATGGTTTGGGAACCATTGGTTTCCATTCTTTTTCTCGTCCAAAAATCTTTGAACTAACAGAACTTGACAGAAAGATCACAAAAAAAAACAAAAAAACGCATACGAATCATGCAATTTCGAATGTTTCTCAAATTCTCAATAACACAACCTTTCTTATTGATTCGTTTGATTTACCTAGGCTATGGTTTGGGAACCGTTGGTTTCTATTCTTTTTCTCGTCCGAAAATCTTTGAACTAACAGAACTTGATAGAAAGATCACCAAACAACACAATGAAACGCATACGAATCATGCGATTTTGAATGTTTCTCAAATTCTCAATAACACAACCTTTCGTATTGATTCGTTTGATTTGCCTAGCCTATGGTTTGGGAACCATTGGTTTCCATTCTTTTTCTCGTCCAAAAATCTTTGAACTAACAGAACTTGATAGAAAGATCACAAAAAAAAACAAAAAAACGCATACGAATCATGCAATTTTGAATGTTTCTCAAATTCTCAATAACACAACCTTTCTTATTGATTCGTTTGATTTACCTAGGCTATGGTTTGGGAACCGTTGGTTTCCATTCTTTTTCTCGTCCAAAAATCTTTGAACTAACAGAACTTCATAGAAAGATCACCAAACAACAAAAACACAAGCATACGAATCATTCGATTTCTAATGTTTCTCAAATTCTCAATAACACAACCTTTCTTATTGATTCGTTTGATTTGCCTAGGCTATGGTTTGGGAACCGTTGGTTTCCATTATTTTTCTCGTCCAAAAATCTTTGAACTAACAGAACTTGATAGAAAGATCACCAAACAACACAAAGAAACGCATACGAATCATGCGATTTTGAAAGTTTCTCAAATTCTCAATAACACAACCTTTCTTATTGATTCGTTTGATTTGCCTAGCCTATGGTTTGGGAACCGTTGGTTTCCATTCTTTTTCTCGTCCAAAAATCTTAGAACTAATAGAACGTGATAGAAAGATCACCAAACAACACAAAGATACGCATACGAATCATGCGATTTTGAATGTTTCTCAAATTCTCAATAACACAACCTTTCTTATTGATTCGTTTGATTTGCCTAGCCTATGGTTTGGGAACCGTTGGTTTCCATTCTTTTTCTCGTCCAAAAATCTATGAACTAACAGAACTTGATAGAAAGATCACCAAACAACACAAAGAAACGCATACGAATCATGCGATTTTGAATGTTTCTCAAATTCTCAATAACACAACCTTTCTTATTGATTCGTTTGATTTGTCTAGCCTATGGTTTGGGAACCATTGGTTTCCATTCTTTTTCTCGTCCAAAAATCTTCGAACTAACAGAACTTGATAGAAAGATCACCAAACAACACAAAGAAACGCATACGAATCATGCGATTTCAAATGTTTCTCAAATTCTCAATAGCACAACCTTTCTTATTGATTCGTTTGATTTGCCTAGGCTATGGTGTGGGAACCGTTGGTTTCTATTCTTTTACTCTTCCAAAAATCTTTGAACTAACAGAAGATAGAAAGATCACCACACAACACAAAGAAACACATACGAATCATGCGATTTTGAATGTTTCTCAAATTCTCAATAACACAACCTTTCTTATTGATTCGTTTGATTTACCTAGGCTATGGTTTGGGAACCGTTGGTTTCCATTCTTTTACTCATTTTAACATCTTTGAACTAACAGAACTTGATAGAAACATCACTAAACAACACAAAGAAACGCATACGAATCATGCGATTTCGAATGTTTCTCAAATTCTCAATAACACAACCTTTCTTATTGATTCGTTTGATTTGCCTAGGCTATGGTTTGAGAACCGTTGGTTTCGATTCTTTTACTTATTTAAACATCTTTGAACAAAACAGAACTTGATAGAAAGATCACCAAACAACACAAAGAAACGCATACGAATCATGCGATTTCAAATGTTTCTCAAATTCTCAATAACACAACCTTTCTTATTGATTCGTTTGATTTGCCTAGGCTATGGTGTGGGAACCGTTGGTTTCTATTCTTTTACTCTTCCAAAAATCTTTGAACTAACAGAAGATAGAAAGATCACCACACAACACAAAGAAACACATACGAATCATGCGATTTTGAATGTTTCTCAAATTCTCAATAACACAACCTTTCTTATTGATTCGTTTGATTTACCTAGGCTATGGTTTGGGAACCGTTGGTTTCGATTCTTTTACTCATTTTAACATCTTTGAACTAACAGAACTTGATAGAAACATCACCAAACAACACAAAGAAACGCATACGAATCATGCGATTTCGAATGTTTCTCAAATTCTCAATAACACAACCTTTCTTATTGATTCGTTTGATTTACCTAGGCTACGGTTTGGGAACCGTTGGTTTCGATTCTTTTACTCATTTAAACATCTTTGAACTAACAGAACTTGATAGAAAGATCACCAAACAACACAAAGAAACGCATACGAATCATGCTATTTCGAACGTTTCTCAAATGCTCAATAACACAACCTTTCTTATTGATTCGTTTGATTTGCCTAGGCTATGGTTTGGGAACCTTCGGTTTCCATTCTTTCTCTCGTCCGAAAATCTTTAAAATAATAGAACTTCATAGAAAGATCACCAAACAACACAAACACAAGCATATGAATCATGCGTTTTCGAATGTTTCTCAAATTCTCAATAACACAAACTTTATTATTGATTCGTTTGATTTGCCTAGCCTATGGTTTGGGCACCGTTGGTTTCGATTCTTTTTCTCATCCAAAAATCTTTGACCTAACGGAACTTCATAGAATGATCACCAAACAACACAAACACAAGCATACGAATCATGCAATTTCGAATGTTTCTCCCATTCTCCATAACACAACCTTTCTTAATGATTGGTTTAATTTGCCTAGGCTATGGTTTGGGAACCGTTGGTTTCCATTCTTGTTCTCGTCCAAAAATCTTTGAACTAACAGAACTTCTTAGAAAGATCACCAAACAACAAAAACACAAGCATACGAATCATTCGATTTCTAATGTTTCTCAAATTCTCAATAACACAACCTTTCTTATTGATTCGTTTGATTTGCCTAGGCTATGGTTTGGGAACCGTTGGTTTCCATTATTTTTCTCGTCCAAAAATCTTTGAACTAACAGAACTTGATAGAAAGATCACCAAACAACACAAAGAAACGCATACGAATCATGCGATTTCGAATGTTTCTGAAATTCTCAATAAAACAACCTTTCTTATTGATTCGTTTGATTTGCCTAGCCTATGGTTTGGGAACCATTGGTTTCCATTCTTTTTCTCGTCCAAAAATCTTTGAACTAACAGAACTTGACAGAAAGATCACAAAAAAAAACAAAAAAACGCATACGAATCATGCAATTTCGAATGTTTCTCAAATTCTCAATAACACAACCTTTCTTATTGATTCGTTTGATTTACCTAGGCTATGGTTTGGGAACCGTTGGTTTCTATTCTTTTTCTCGTCCGAAAATCTTTGAACTAACAGAACTTGATAGAAAGATCACCAAACAACACAATGAAACGCATACGAATCATGCGATTTTGAATGTTTCTCAAATTCTCAATAACACAACCTTTCGTATTGATTCGTTTGATTTGCCTAGCCTATGGTTTGGGAACCATTGGTTTCCATTCTTTTTCTCGTCCAAAAATCTTTGAACTAACAGAACTTGATAGAAAGATCACAAAAAAAAACAAAAAAACGCATACGAATCATGCAATTTTGAATGTTTCTCAAATTCTCAATAACACAACCTTTCTTATTGATTCGTTTGATTTACCTAGGCTATGGTTTGGGAACCGTTGGTTTCCATTCTTTTTCTCGTCCAAAAATCTTTGAACTAACAGAACTTCATAGAAAGATCACCAAACAACAAAAACACAAGCATACGAATCATTCGATTTCTAATGTTTCTCAAATTCTCAATAACACAACCTTTCTTATTGATTCGTTTGATTTGCCTAGGCTATGGTTTGGGAACCGTTGGTTTCCATTATTTTTCTCGTCCAAAAATCTTTGAACTAACAGAACTTGATAGAAAGATCACCAAACAACACAAAGAAACGCATACGAATCATGCGATTTTGAAAGTTTCTCAAATTCTCAATAACACAACCTTTCTTATTGATTCGTTTGATTTGCCTAGCCTATGGTTTGGGAACCGTTGGTTTCCATTCTTTTTCTCGTCCAAAAATCTTAGAACTAATAGAACGTGATAGAAAGATCACCAAACAACACAAAGATACGCATACGAATCATGCGATTTTGAATGTTTCTCAAATTCTCAATAACACAACCTTTCTTATTGATTCGTTTGATTTGCCTAGCCTATGGTTTGGGAACCGTTGGTTTCCATTCTTTTTCTCGTCCAAAAATCTATGAACTAACAGAACTTGATAGAAAGATCACCAAACAACACAAAGAAACGCATACGAATCATGCGATTTTGAATGTTTCTCAAATTCTCAATAACACAACCTTTCTTATTGATTCGTTTGATTTGTCTAGCCTATGGTTTGGGAACCATTGGTTTCCATTCTTTTTCTCGTCCAAAAATCTTCGAACTAACAGAACTTGATAGAAAGATCACCAAACAACACAAAGAAACGCATACGAATCATGCGATTTCAAATGTTTCTCAAATTCTCAATAGCACAACCTTTCTTATTGATTCGTTTGATTTGCCTAGGCTATGGTGTGGGAACCGTTGGTTTCTATTCTTTTACTCTTCCAAAAATCTTTGAACTAACAGAAGATAGAAAGATCACCACACAACACAAAGAAACACATACGAATCATGCGATTTTGAATGTTTCTCAAATTCTCAATAACACAACCTTTCTTATTGATTCGTTTGATTTACCTAGGCTATGGTTTGGGAACCGTTGGTTTCCATTCTTTTACTCATTTTAACATCTTTGAACTAACAGAACTTGATAGAAACATCACTAAACAACACAAAGAAACGCATACGAATCATGCGATTTCGAATGTTTCTCAAATTCTCAATAACACAACCTTTCTTATTGATTCGTTTGATTTGCCTAGGCTATGGTTTGAGAACCGTTGGTTTCGATTCTTTTACTTATTTAAACATCTTTGAACAAAACAGAACTTGATAGAAAGATCACCAAACAACACAAAGAAACGCATACGAATCATGCGATTTCAAATGTTTCTCAAATTCTCAATAACACAACCTTTCTTATTGATTCGTTTGATTTGCCTAGGCTATGGTGTGGGAACCGTTGGTTTCTATTCTTTTACTCTTCCAAAAATCTTTGAACTAACAGAAGATAGAAAGATCACCACACAACACAAAGAAACACATACGAATCATGCGATTTTGAATGTTTCTCAAATTCTCAATAACACAACCTTTCTTATTGATTCGTTTGATTTACCTAGGCTATGGTTTGGGAACCGTTGGTTTCGATTCTTTTACTCATTTTAACATCTTTGAACTAACAGAACTTGATAGAAACATCACCAAACAACACAAAGAAACGCATACGAATCATGCGATTTCGAATGTTTCTCAAATTCTCAATAACACAACCTTTCTTATTGATTCGTTTGATTTACCTAGGCTACGGTTTGGGAACCGTTGGTTTCGATTCTTTTACTCATTTAAACATCTTTGAACTAACAGAACTTGATAGAAAGATCACCAAACAACACAAAGAAACGCATACGAATCATGCTATTTCGAACGTTTCTCAGATGCTCAATAACACAACCTTTCTTATTGATTCGTTTGATTTGCCTAGGCTATGGTTTGGGAACCTTCGGTTTCCATTCTTTCTCTCGTCCGAAAATCTTTAAAATAATAGAACTTCATAGAAAGATCACCAAACAACACAAACACAAGCATATGAATCATGCGTTTTCGAATGTTTCTCAAATTCTCAATAACACAAACTTTATTATTGATTCGTTTGATTTGCCTAGCCTATGGTTTGGGCACCGTTGGTTTCGATTCTTTTTCTCATCCAAAAATCTTTGACCTAACGGAACTTCATAGAATGATCACCAAACAACACAAACACAAGCATACGAATCATGCAATTTCGAATGTTTCTCCCATTCTCCATAACACAACCTTTCTTAATGATTGGTTTAATTTGCCTAGGCTATGGTTTGGGAACCGTTGGTTTCCATTCTTGTTCTCGTCCAAAAATCTTTGAACTAACAGAACTTCTTAGAAAGATCACCAAACAACAAAAACACAAGCATACGAATCATTCGATTTCTAATGTTTCTCAAATTCTCAATAACACAACCTTTCTTATTGATTCGTTTGATTTGCCTAGGCTATGGTTTGGGAACCGTTGGTTTCCATTATTTTTCTCGTCCAAAAATCTTTGAACTAACAGAACTTGATAGAAAGATCACCAAACAACACAAAGAAACGCATACGAATCATGCGATTTCGAATGTTTCTGAAATTCTCAATAAAACAACCTTTCTTATTGATTCGTTTGATTTGCCTAGCCTATGGTTTCGGAACCGTTGGTTTCCATTCTTTTTCTCGTCCAAAAATCTTAGAACTAATAGAACGTGATAGAAAGATCACCAAACAACACAAAGAAACGCATACGAATCATGCGATTTTGAATGTTTCTCAAATTCTCAATAACACAACCTTTCGTATTGATTCGTTTGATTTGCCTAGGCTATGGTTTGGGAACCGTTGGTTTCCATTCTTTTTCTCGTCCAAAAATCTATGAACTAACAGAACTTGATAGAAAGATCACCAAACAACACAAAGAAACGCATACGAATCATGCGATTTTGAATGTTTCTCAAATTCTCAATAACACAACCTTTCTTATTGATTCGTTTGATTTGTCTAGCCTATGGTTTGGGAACCATTGGTTTCCATTCTTTTTCTCGTCCAAAAATCTTCGAACTAACAGAACTTGATAGAAAGATCACCAAACAACACAAAGAAACGCATACGAATCATGCGATTTCAAATGTTTCTCAAATTTTCAATAGCACAACCTTTCTTATTGATTCGTTTGATTTGCCTAGGCTATGGTGTGGGAACCGTTGGTTTCTATTCTTTTACTCTTCCAAAAATCTTTGAACTAACAGAAGATAGAAAGATCACCACACAACACAAAGAAACACATACGAATCATGCGATTTTGAATGTTTCTCAAATTCTCAATAACACAACCTTTCTTATTGATTCGTTTGATTTACCTAGGCTATGGTTTGGGAACCGTTGGTTTCCATTCTTTTACTCATTTTAACATCTTTGAACTAACAGAACTTGATAGAAACATCACTAAACAACACAAAGAAACGCATACGAATCATGCGATTTCGAATGTTTCTCAAATTCTCAATAACACAACCTTTCTTATTGATTCGTTTGATTTGCCTAGGCTATGGTTTGAGAACCGTTGGTTTCGATTCTTTTACTTATTTAAACATCTTTGAACAAAACAGAACTTGATAGAAAGATCACCAAACAACACAAAGAAACGCATACGAATCATGCGATTTCAAATGTTTCTCAAATTCTCAATAACACAACCTTTCTTATTGATTCGTTTGATTTGCCTAGGCTATGGTGTGGGAACCGTTGGTTTCTATTCTTTTACTCTTCCAAAAATCTTTGAACTAAAAGAAGATAGAAAGATCACCACACAACACAAAGAAACACATACGAATCATGCGATTTTGAATGTTTCTCAAATTCTCAATAACACAACCTTTCTTATTGATTCGTTTGATTTACCTAGGCTATGGTTTGGGAACCGTTGGTTTCGATTCTTTTACTCATTTTAACATCTTTGAACTAACAGAACTTGATAGAAACATCACCAAACAACACAAAGAAACGCATACGAATCATGCGATTTCGAATGTTTCTCAAATTCTCAATAACACAACCTTTCTTATTGATTCGTTTGATTTGCCTAGGCTACGGTTTGGGAACCGTTGGTTTCGATTCTTTTACTCATTTAAACATCTTTGAACTAACAGAACTTGATAGAAAGATCACCAAACAACACAAAGAAACGCATACGAATCATGCTATTTCGAACGTTTCTCAGATGCTCAATAACACAACCTTTCTTATTGATTCGTTTGATTTGCCTAGGCTATGGTTTGGGAACCTTCGGTTTCCATTCTTTCTCTCGTCCGAAAATCTTTAAAATAATAGAACTTCATAGAAAGATCACCAAACAACACAAACACAAGCATATGAATCATGCGTTTTCGAATGTTTCTCAAATTCTCAATAACACAAACTTTATTATTGATTCGTTTGATTTGCCTAGCCTATGGTTTGGGCACCGTTGGTTTCGATTCTTTTTCTCATCCAAAAATCTTTGACCTAACGGAACTTCATAGAATGATCACCAAACAACACAAACACAAGCATACGAATCATGCAATTTCGAATGTTTCTCCCATTCTCCATAACACAACCTTTCTTAATGATTGGTTTAATTTGCCTAGGCTATGGTTTGGGAACCGTTGGTTTCGATTCTTTTACTTGTACAAAAATCTTTGAACTAATAGAACTTCATCGAAAGATCACCAAACAACACAAACACAAGCATACGAATCATGCGATTTCGAATGTTTCTCAAATTCTCAATAACACAACCTTTCTTATTGATTCGTTTGATTTGTCTAGCCTATGGTTTGGGAACCATTGGTTTCCATTCTTTTTCTCGTCAAAAAATCTTCGAACTAACAGAACTTGATAGAAAGATTACCAAACAACACAAAGAAACGCATACGAATCATGCGATTTCGAATGTTTCTGAAATTCTCAATAACACAACCTTTCTTATTGATTCGTTTGATTTGCCTAGCCTATGGTTTGGGAACCGTTGGTTTCCATTCTTTTTCTCGTCCAAAAATCTTTGAACTAACAGAACGTGATAGAAAGATCACCAAACAACACAAAGAAACGCATACGAATCATGCGATTTCGAATGTTTTTCAAATTCTCAATAACACAACCTTTCTTATTGATTCGTTTGATTTGCCTAGCCTATGGTTTGGGAACCGTTGGTTTCCATTCTTTTTCTCGTCCAAAAATCTTTGAACTAACAGAACTTTATAGAAAGATCACCAAACAACACAAAGAAACGCATACGAATCATGCGATTTTGAATGTTTCTCAAATTCTCAATAACACAACCTTTCTTATTGATTCGTTTGATTTGTCTAGCCTATGGTTTGGGAACCGTTGGTTTCCATTTTTTTTCTCGTCCAAAAATCATCGAACTAACAGAACTTGATAAAAAGATCACCAAACAACACAAAGAAACGCATACGAATCATGCGATTTCAAATGTTTCTCAAATTCTCAATAACACAACCTTTCTTATTGATTCGTTTGATTTGCCTAGGCTATGGTGTGGGAACCGTTGGTTTCTATTCTTTTACTCTTCCAAAAATCTTTGAACTAACAGAAGATAGAAAGATCACCACACAACACAAAGAAATACATACGAATCATGCGATTTTGAATGTTTCTCAAATTCTCAATAACACAACCTTTCTTATTGATTCGTTTGATTTACCTAGGCTATGGTTTTGGAACCGTTGGTTTCGATTCTTTTACTCATTTTAACATCTTTGAACTAACAGAACTTGATAGAAAGATCACCAAACAACACAAAGAAACGCATACGAATCATGCGATTTCGAATGTTTCTCCCATTCTCCATAACACAACCTTTCTTAATGATTGGTTTGATTTAGCTTGGCTATGGTTTGGGAACCGTTGGTTTCGATTCTTTTACTTGTACCAAAATCTTTGAACTAATAGAACTTCATAGAAAGATCACCAAACAACACAAAGAAACGCATATGAATCATGCGATTTTGAATGTTTCTCAAATTCTCAATAACACAACCTTTCTTATTGATTCGTTTGATTTGCCTAGCCTATGGTTTGGGAACCATTGGTTTCCATTCTTTTTCTCGTCCAAAAATCTTTGAACTAACAGAACTTGATAGAAATATCACAAAACAACACAAAGAAACGCATACGAATCATGCGATTTTGAATGTTTCTCAAATTCTCAATAACACAACCTTTCTTATTGATTCGTTTGATTTGCCTAGCCTATGGTTTGGGAACCGTTGGTTTCCTCTCTTTTTCTCGTCCAAAAATCTTTGAACTAAATGAACTTGATAGAAAGATCACCAAAACAACACAAAAAAACGCATACGAATCATGCGATTTGGAATGTTTCTCAAATTCTCAATAACACAACCTTTCTTATTGATTCGTTTGATTTGCCTAGGCTATGGTTTGGGAACCTTCGGTTTCCATTCTTTCTCTCGTCCGAAAATCTTTAAAATAATAGAACTTCATAGAAAGATCACCAAACAACACAAACACAAGCATATGAATCATGCGTTTTCGAATGTTTCTCAAATTCTCAATAACACAAACTTTATTATTGATTCGTTTGATTTGCCTAGCCTATGGTTTGGGCACCGTTGGTTTCGATTCTTTTTCTCATCCAAAAATCTTTGACCTAACGGAACTTCATAGAATGATCACCAAACAACACAAACACAAGCATACGAATCATGCAATTTCGAATGTTTCTCCCATTCTCCATAACACAACCTTTCTTAATGATAGGTTTAATTTGCCTAGGCTATGGTTTGGGAACCGTTGGTTTCGATTCTTTTACTTGTACAAAAATCTTTGAACTAATAGAACTTCATCGAAAGATCACCAAACAACACAAACACAAGCATAAGAATCATGCGATTTCGAATGTTTCTCAAATTCTCAATAACACAACCTTTCTTATTGATTCGTTTGATTTGTCTAGCCTATGGTTTGGGAACCATTGGTTTCCATTCTTTTTCTCGTCAAAAAATCTTCGAACTAACAGAACTTGATAGAAAGATTACCAAACAACACAAAGAAACGCATACGAATCATGCGATTTCGAATGTTTCTGAAATTCTCAATAACACAACCTTTCTTATTGATTCGTTTGATTTGCCTAGCCTATGGTTTGGGAACCGTTGGTTTCCATTCTTTTTCTCGTCCAAAAATCTTTAAACTAACAGAACGTGATAGAAAGATCACCAAACAACACAAAGAAACGCATACGAATCATGCGATTTTGAATGTTTTTCAAATTCTCAATAACACAACCTTTCTTATTGATTCGTTTGATTTGCCTAGCCTATGGTTTGGGAACCGTTGGTTTCCATTCTTTTTCTCGTCCAAAAATCTTTGAACTAACAGAACTTTATAGAAAGATCACCAAACAACACAAAGAAACGCATACGAATCATGCGATTTTGAATGTTTCTCAAATTCTCAATAACACAACCTTTCTTATTGATTCGTTTGATTTGTCTAGCCTATGGTTTGGGAACCGTTGGTTTCCATTCTTTTTCTCGTCCAAAAATCATCGAACTAACAGAACTTGATAGAAAGATCACCAAACAACACAAAGAAACGCATACGAATCATGCGATTTCAAATGTTTCTCAAATTCTCAATAACACAACCTTTCTTATTGATTCGTTTGATTTGCCTAGGCTATGGTGTGGGAACCGTTGGTTTCTATTCTTTTACTCTTCCAAAAATCTTTGAACTAACAGAAGATAGAAAGATCACCACACAACACAAAGAAACACATACGAATCATGCGATTTTGAATGTTTCTCAAATTCTCAATAACACAACCTTTCTTATTGATTCGTTTGATTTACCTAGGCTATGGTTTGGGAACCGTTGGTTTCGATTCTTTTACTCATTTTAACATCTTTGAACTAACAGAACTTGATAGAAAGATCACCAAACAACACAAAGAAACGCATACGAATCATGCGATTTCGAATGTTTCTCCCATTCTCCATAACACAACCTTTCTTAATGATTGGTTTGATTTAGCTTGGCTATGGTTTGGGAACCGTTGGTTTCGATTCTTTCACTTGTACCAAAATCTTTGAACTAATAGAACTTCATAGAAAGATCACCAAACAACACAAAGAAACGCATATGAATCATGCGATTTTGAATGTTTCTCAAATTCTCAATAACACAACCTTTCTTATTGATTCGTTTGATTTGCCTAGCCTATGGTTTGGGAACCATTGGTTTCCATTCTTTTTCTCGTCCAAAAATCTTTGAACTAACAGAACTTGATAGAAAGATCACAAAAAAAAACAAAAAAACGCATACGAATCATGCAATTTCGAATGTTTCTCAAATTCTCAATAACACAACCTTTCTTATTGATTCGTTTGATTTACCTAGGCTATGGTTTGGGAACCGTTGGTTTCCATTCTTTTTCTCGTCCAAAAATCATCGAACTAACAGAACTTGATAGAAAGATCACCAAACAACACAAAGAAACGCATACGAATCATGCGATTTCAAATGTTTCTCAAATTCTCAATAACACAACCTTTCTTATTGATTCGTTTGATTTGCCTAGGCTATGGTGTGGGAACCGTTGGTTTCTATTCTTTTACTCTTCCAAAAATCTTTGAACTAACAGAAGATAGAAAGATCACCACACAACACAAAGAAACACATACGAATCATGCGATTTTGAATGTTTCTCAAATTCTCAATAACACAACCTTTCTTATTGATTCGTTTGATTTACCTAGGCTATGGTTTGGGAACCGTTGGTTTCGATTCTTTTACTCATTTTAACATCTTTGAACTAACAGAACTTGATAGAAAGATCACCAAACAACACAAAGAAACTCATACGAATCATTCGATTTCGAATGTTTCTCCCATTCTCCATAACACAACCTTTCTTAATGATTGGTTTGATTTAGCTTGGCTATGGTTTGGGAACCGTTGGTTTCGATTCTTTTACTTGTACCAAAATCTTTGAACTAATAGAACTTCATAGAAAGATCACCAAACAACACAAAGAAACGCATATGAATCATGCGATTTTGAATGTTTCTCAAATTCTCAATAACACAACTTTTCTTATTGATTCGTTTGATTTGCCTAGCCTATGGTTTGGGAACCATTGGTTTCCATTCTTTTTCTCGTCCAAAAATCTTTGAACTAACAGAACTTGATAGAAAGATCACAAAAAAAAACAAAAAAACGCATACGAATCATGCAATTTCGAATGTTTCTCAAATTCTCAATAACACAACCTTTCTTATTGATTCGTTTGATTTACCTAGGCTATGGTTTGGGAACCGTTGGTTTCCATTCTTTTTCTCGTCCAAAAATCTTTGAACTAACAGAACTTCATAGAAAGATCACAAAACAACAAAAACACAAGCATACGAATCATTCGATTTCTAATGTTTCTCAAATTCTCAATAACACAACCTTTCTTATTGATTCGTTTGATTTGCCTAGGCTATGGTTTGGGAACCGTTGGTTTCCATTATTTTTCTCGTCCAAAAATCTTCGAACTAACAGAACTTGATAGAAAGATCACCAAACAACACAAAGAAACGCATACGAATCATGCGATTTCGAATGTTTCTGAAATTCTCAATAACACAACCTTTCTTATTGATTCGTTTGATTTGCCTAGCCTATGGTTTGGGAACCGTTGGTTTCCATTCTTTTTCTCGTCCAAAAATCTTAGAACTAATAGAACGTGATAGAAAGATCACCAAACAACACAAAGAAACGCATACGAATCATGCGATTTTGAATGTTTCTCAAATTCTCAATAACACAACCTTTCTTATTGATTCGTTTGATTTGCCTAGCCTATGGTTTGGGAACCGTTGGTTTCCATTCTTTTTCTCTTCCAAAAATCTATGAACTAACAGAACTTGATAGAAAGATCACCAAACAACACAAAGAAACGCATACGAATCATGCGATTTTGAATGTTTCTCAAATTCTCAATAACACAACCTTTCTTATTGATTCGTTTGATTTGCCTAGCCTATGGTTTGGGAACCATTGGTTTCCATTCTTTTTCTCGTCCAAAAATCTTCGAACTAACAGAACTTGATAGAAAGATCACCAAACAACACAAAGAAACGCATACGAATCATGCGATTTCAAATGTTTCTCAAATTCTCAATAGCACAACCTTTCTTATTGATTCGTTTGATTTGCCTAGGCTATGGTGTGGGAACCGTTGGTTTCTATTCTTTTACTCTTCCAAAAATCTTTGAACTAACAGAAGATAGAAAGATCACCACACAACACAAAGAAACACATACGAATCATGCGATTTTGAATGTTTCTCAAATTCTCAATAACACAACCTTTCTTATTGATTCGTTTGATTTACCTAGGCTATGGTTTGGGAACCGTTGGTTTCCATTCTTTTACTCATTTTAACATCTTTGAACTAACAGAACTTGATAGAAACATCACTAAACAACACAAAGAAACGCATACGAATCATGCGATTTCGAATGTTTCTCAAATTCTCAATAACACAACCTTTCTTATTGATTCGTTTGATTTGCCTAGGCTATGGTTTGGGAACCGTTGGTTTCGATTCTTTTACTTATTTAAACATCTTTGAACAAAACAGAACTTGATAGAAAGATCACCAAACAACACAAAGAAACGCATACGAATCATGCGATTTCAAATGTTTCTCAAATTCTCAATAACACAACCTTTCTTATTGATTCGTTTGATTTGCCTAGGCTATGGTGTGGGAACCGTTGGTTTCTATTCTTTTACTCTTCCAAAATCCTTTGAACTAACAGAAGATAGAAAGATCACCACACAACACAAAGAAACACATACGAATCATGCGATTTTGAATGTTTCTCAAATTCTCAATAACACAACCTTTCTTATTGATTCGTTTGATTTACCTAGGCTATGGTTTGGGAACCGTTGGTTTCGATTCTTTTACTCATTTTAACATCTTTGAACTAACAGAACTTGATAGAAACATCACCAAACAACACAAAGAAACGCATACGAATCATGCGATTTCGAATGTTTCTCAAATTCTCAATAACACAACCTTTCTTATTGATTCGTTTGATTTGCCTAGGCTATGGTTTGGGAACCGTTGGTTTCGATTCTTTTACTCATTTAAACATCTTTGAACTAACAGAACTTGATAGAAAGATCACCAAACAACACAAAGAAACGCATACGAATCATGCTATTTCGAACGTTTCTCAGATGCTCAATAACACAACCTTTCTTATTGATTCGTTTGATTTGCCTAGGCTATGGTTTGGGAACCTTCGGTTTCCATTCTTTCTCTCGTCCGAAAATCTTTAAAATAATAGAACTTCATAGAAAGATCACCAAACAACACAAACACAAGCATATGAATCATGCGTTTTCGAATGTTTCTCAAATTCTCAATAACACAAACTTTATTATTGATTCGTTTCATTTGCCTAGCCTATGGTTTGGGCACCGTTGGTTTCGATTCTTTTTCTCATCCAAAAATCTTTGAACTAACAGAACTTCATAGAATGATCACCAAACAACACAAAGAAACGCATACGAATCATGCAATTTCGAATGTTTCTCCCATTCTCCATAACACAACCTTTCTTAATGATTGGTTTAATTTGCCTAGGCTATGGTTTGGGAACCGTTGGTTTCGATTCTTTTACTTGTACAAAAATCTTTGAACTAATAGAACTTCATCGAAAGATCACCAAACAACACAAACACAAGCATACGAATCATGCGATTTCGAATGTTTCTCAAATTCTCAATAACACAACCTTTCTTATTGATTCGTTTGATTTGTCTAGCCTATGGTTTGGGAACCGTTGGTTTCATTCTTTTTCTCGTCCAAAAATCTTCGAACTAACAGAACTTGATAGAAAGATTACCAAACAACACAAAGAAACGCATACGAATCATGCGATTTCAAATGTTTCTCAAATTCTCAATAACACAACCTTTCTTATTGATTCGTTTGATTTGCCTAGGCTTTGGTGTGGGAACCGTTGGTTTCTATTCTTTTACTCTTCCAAAAATCTTTGAACTAACAGAAGATAGAAAGATCACCACACAACACAAAGAAACACATACGAATCATGCGATTTTGAATGTTTCTCAAATTCTCAATAACACAACCTTTCTTATTGATTCGTTTGATTTACCTAGGCTATGGTTTGGGAACCGTTGGTTTCGATTCTTTTACTCATTTTAACATCTTTGAACTAACAGAACTTGATAGAAAGATCACCAAACAACACAAAGAAACGCATACGAATCATGCGATTTCGAATGTTTCTCCCATTCTCCATAACACAACCTTTCTTAATGATTGGTTTGATTTAGCTTGGCTATGGTTTGGGAACCGTTGGTTTCGATTCTTTTACTTGTACCAAAATCTTTGAACTAATAGAACTTCATAGAAAGACCACCAAACAACACAAACACAAGCATACGAATCATGCGATTTCGAATGTTTCTCAAATTCTCAATAACACAACCTTTCTTATTGATTGGTTTGATTTGCCTAGGGTATGGTTTTGGAACCGTTGGTTTCGATTCTATTTCTCGTCCAAAAATCTTCGAACTAATAGAATTTCATAGAAAGATCACCAAACAAAACAAACACAAGCATACGAATCATGCGATTTCAAATGTTTCTTAAATTCTCAATAACCCAACCTTTCTTATTGATTCGTTTGATTTGCCTAGGCTATGGTTTGGGAACCGTTGGTTTCCATTCTTTTTCTCGTCCTAAAATCTTTGAACTAACAAAACTTGATAGAAAGATCACCAAACAACACAAAGAAACGCATACGAATCATGCGATTTCGAATGTTTCTGAAATTCTCAATAACACAACCTTTCTTATTGATTCGTTTGATTTGCCTAGCCTATGGTTTGGGAACCGTTGGTTTCCATTCTTTTTCTCGTCCAAAAATCTTAGAACTAATAGAACGTGATAGAAAGATCACCAAACAACACAAAGAAACGCATACGAATCATGCGATTTCGAATGTTTCTCAAATTCTCAATAACACGACCTTTCTTAGTGATTCGTTTGATTTGCTTAGGCTATGGTTTGAGAACCGTTGGTTTCCATTCTTTTTCTCGTCCAAAAATATTTGAACTAACAGAACTTGATAGAAAGATCACAAAACAACACAAAGAAACGCATACGAATCATGCGATTTTGAATGTTTCTAAAATTCTCAATAACACAACCTTTCTTATTGATTCGTTTGATTTGTCTAGCCTATGGTTTGGGAAACCTTGGTTTCCATTCTTTTTCTCGTCCAAAAATCTTCGAACTAACAGAACTTGATAGAAAGATCACCAAACAACACAAAGAAACGCATACGAATCATGCGATTTCAAATGTTTCTCAAATTCTCAATAGCACAACCTTTCTTATTGATTCGTTTGATTTGCCTAGGCTATGGTGTGGGAACCGTTGGTTTCTATTCTTTTACTCTTCCAAAAATCTTTGAACTAACAGAAGATAGAAAGATCACCACACAACACAAAGAAACACATACGAATCATGCGATTTTGAATGTTTCTTAAATTCTCAATAACACAACCTTTCTTATTGATTCGTTTGATTTACCTAGGCTATGGTTTGGGAACCGTTGGTTTCGATTCTTTTACTCATTTTAACATCTTTGAACTAACAGAACTTGATAGAAACATCACCAAACAACACAAAGAAACGCATACGAATCATGCGATTTCGAATGTTTCTCAAATTCTCAATAACACAACCTTTCTTATTGATTCGTTTGATTTGCCTAGGCTACGGTTTGGGAACCGTTGGTTTCGATTCTTTTACTCATTTAAACATCTTTGAACTAACAGAACTTGATAGAAAGATCACCAAACAACACAAAGAAACGCATACGAATCATGCTATTTCGAACGTTTCTCAGATGCTCAATAACACAACCTTTCTTATTGATTCGTTTGATTTGCCTAGGCTATGGTTTGGGAACCTTCGGTTTCCATTCTTTCTCTCGTCCGAAAATCTTTAAAATAATAGAACTTCATAGAAAGATCACCAAACAACACAAACACAAGCATATGAATCATGCGTTTTCGAATGTTTCTCAAATTCTCAATAACACAAACTTTATTATTGATTCGTTTGATTTGCCTAGCCTATGGTTTGGGCACCGTTGGTTTCGATTCTTTTTCTCATCCAAAAATCTTTGACCTAACGGAACTTCATAGAATGATCACCAAACAACACAAACACAAGCATACGAATCATGCAATTTCGAATGTTTCTCCCATTCTCCATAACACAACCTTTCTTAATGATTGGTTTAATTTGCCTAGGCTATGGTTTGGGAACCGTTGGTTTCGATTCTTTTACTTGTACAAAAATCTTTGAACTAATAGAACTTCATCGAAAGATCACCAAACAACACAAACACAAGCATACGAATCATGCGATTTCGAATGTTTCTCAAATTCTCAATAACACAACCTTTCTTATTGATTCGTTTGATTTGTCTAGCCTATGGTTTGGGAACCATTGGTTTCCATTCTTTTTCTCGTCAAAAAATCTTCGAACTAACAGAACTTGATAGAAAGATTACCAAACAACACAAAGAAACGCATACGAATCATGCGATTTCGAATGTTTCTGAAATTCTCAATAACACAACCTTTCTTATTGATTCGTTTGATTTGCCTAGCCTATGGTTTGGGAACCGTTGGTTTCCATTCTTTTTCTCGTCCAAAAATCTTTGAACTAACAGAACGTGATAGAAAGATCACCAAACAACACAAAGAAACGCATACGAATCATGCGATTTCGAATGTTTTTCAAATTCTCAATAACACAACCTTTCTTATTGATTCGTTTGATTTGCCTAGCCTATGGTTTGGGAACCGTTGGTTTCCATTCTTTTTCTCGTCCAAAAATCTTTGAACTAACAGAACTTTATAGAAAGATCACCAAACAACACAAAGAAACGCATACGAATCATGCGATTTTGAATGTTTCTCAAATTCTCAATAACACAACCTTTCTTATTGATTCGTTTGATTTGTCTAGCCTATGGTTTGGGAACCGTTGGTTTCCATTTTTTTTCTCGTCCAAAAATCATCGAACTAACAGAACTTGATAAAAAGATCACCAAACAACACAAAGAAACGCATACGAATCATGCGATTTCAAATGTTTCTCAAATTCTCAATAACACAACCTTTCTTATTGATTCGTTTGATTTGCCTAGGCTATGGTGTGGGAACCGTTGGTTTCTATTCTTTTACTCTTCCAAAAATCTTTGAACTAACAGAAGATAGAAAGATCACCACACAACACAAAGAAATACATACGAATCATGCGATTTTGAATGTTTCTCAAATTCTCAATAACACAACCTTTCTTATTGATTCGTTTGATTTACCTAGGCTATGGTTTTGGAACCGTTGGTTTCGATTCTTTTACTCATTTTAACATCTTTGAACTAACAGAACTTGATAGAAAGATCACCAAACAACACAAAGAAACGCATACGAATCATGCGATTTCGAATGTTTCTCCCATTCTCCATAACACAACCTTTCTTAATGATTGGTTTGATTTAGCTTGGCTATGGTTTGGGAACCGTTGGTTTCGATTCTTTTACTTGTACCAAAATCTTTGAACTAATAGAACTTCATAGAAAGATCACCAAACAACACAAAGAAACGCGTATGAATCATGCGATTTTGAATGTTTCTCAAATTCTCAATAACACAACCTTTCTTATTGATTCGTTTGATTTGCCTAGCCTATGGTTTGGGAACCATTGGTTTCCATTCTTTTTCTCGTCCAAAAATCTTTGAACTAACAGAACTTGATAGAAATATCACAAAACAACACAAAGAAACGCATACGAATCATGCGATTTTGAATGTTTCTCAAATTCTCAATAACACAACCTTTCTTATTGATTCGTTTGATTTGCCTAGCCTATGGTTTGGGAACCGTTGGTTTCCTCTCTTTTTCTCGTCCAAAAATCTTTGAACTAAATGAACTTGATAGAAAGATCACCAAAACAACACAAAAAAACGCATACGAATCATGCGATTTGGAATGTTTCTCAAATTCTCAATAACACAACCTTTCTTATTGATTCGTTTGATTTGCCTAGGCTATGGTTTGGGAACCTTCGGTTTCCATTCTTTCTCTCGTCCGAAAATCTTTAAAATAATAGAACTTCATAGAAAGATCACCAAACAACACAAACACAAGCATATGAATCATGCGTTTTCGAATGTTTCTCAAATTCTCAATAACACAAACTTTATTATTGATTCGTTTGATTTGCCTAGCCTATGGTTTGGGCACCGTTGGTTTCGATTCTTTTTCTCATCCAAAAATCTTTGACCTAACGGAACTTCATAGAATGATCACCAAACAACACAAACACAAGCATACGAATCATGCAATTTCGAATGTTTCTCCCATTCTCCATAACACAACCTTTCTTAATGATAGGTTTAATTTGCCTAGGCTATGGTTTGGGAACCGTTGGTTTCGATTCTTTTACTTGTACAAAAATCTTTGAACTAATAGAACTTCATCGAAAGATCACCAAACAACACAAACACAAGCATACGAATCATGCGATTTCGAATGTTTCTCAAATTCTCAATAACACAACCTTTCTTATTGATTCGTTTGATTTGTCTAGCCTATGGTTTGGGAACCATTGGTTTCCATTCTTTTTCTCGTCAAAAAATCTTCGAACTAACAGAACTTGATAGAAAGATTACCAAACAACACAAAGAAACGCATACGAATCATGCGATTTCGAATGTTTCTGAAATTCTCAATAACACAACCTTTCTTATTGATTCGTTTGATTTGCCTAGCCTATGGTTTGGGAACCGTTGGTTTCCATTCTTTTTCTCGTCCAAAAATCTTTGAACTAACAGAACGTGATAGAAAGATCACCAAACAACACAAAGAAACGCATACGAATCATGCGATTTTGAATGTTTTTCAAATTCTCAATAACACAACCTTTCTTATTGATTCGTTTGATTTGCCTAGCCTATGGTTTGGGAACCGTTGGTTTCCATTCTTTTTCTCGTCCAAAAATCTTTGAACTAACAGAACTTTATAGAAAGATCACCAAACAACACAAAGAAACGCATACGAATCATGCGATTTTGAATGTTTCTCAAATTCTCAATAACACAACCTTTCTTATTGATTCGTTTGATTTGTCTAGCCTATGGTTTGGGAACCGTTGGTTTCCATTCTTTTTCTCGTCCAAAAATCATCGAACTAACAGAACTTGATAGAAAGATCACCAAACAACACAAAGAAACGCATACGAATCATGCGATTTCAAATGTTTCTCAAATTCTCAATAACACAACCTTTCTTATTGATTCGTTTGATTTGCCTAGGCTATGGTGTGGGAACCGTTGGTTTCTATTCTTTTACTCTTCCAAAAATCTTTGAACTAACAGAAGATAGAAAGATCACCACACAACACAAAGAAACACATACGAATCATGCGATTTTGAATGTTTCTCAAATTCTCAATAACACAACCTTTCTTATTGATTCGTTTGATTTACCTAGGCTATGGTTTGGGAACCGTTGGTTTCGATTCTTTTACTCATTTTAACATCTTTGAACTAACAGAACTTGATAGAAAGATCACCAAACAACACAAAGAAACGCATACGAATCATGCGATTTCGAATGTTTCTCCCATTCTCCATAACACAACCTTTCTTAATGATTGGTTTGATTTAGCTTGGCTATGGTTTGGGAACCGTTGGTTTCGATTCTTTCACTTGTACCAAAATCTTTGAACTAATAGAACTTCATAGAAAGATCACCAAACAACACAAAGAAACGCATATGAATCATGCGATTTTGAATGTTTCTCAAATTCTCAATAACACAACCTTTCTTATTGATTCGTTTGATTTGCCTAGCCTATGGTTTGGGAACCATTGGTTTCCATTCTTTTTCTCGTCCAAAAATCTTTGAACTAACAGAACTTGATAGAAAGATCACAAAAAAAAACAAAAAAACGCATACGAATCATGCAATTTCGAATGTTTCTCAAATTCTCAATAACACAACCTTTCTTATTGATTCGTTTGATTTACCTAGGCTATGGTTTGGGAACCGTTGGTTTCCATTCTTTTTCTCGTCCAAAAATCATCGAACTAACAGAACTTGATAGAAAGATCACCAAACAACACAAAGAAACGCATACGAATCATGCGATTTCAAATGTTTCTCAAATTCTCAATAACACAACCTTTCTTATTGATTCGTTTGATTTGCCTAGGCTATGGTGTGGGAACCGTTGGTTTCTATTCTTTTACTCTTCCAAAAATCTTTGAACTAACAGAAGATAGAAAGATCACCACACAACACAAAGAAACACATACGAATCATGCGATTTTGAATGTTTCTCAAATTCTCAATAACACAACCTTTCTTATTGATTCGTTTGATTTACCTAGGCTATGGTTTGGGAACCGTTGGTTTCGATTCTTTTACTCATTTTAACATCTTTGAACTAACAGAACTTGATAGAAAGATCACCAAACAACACAAAGAAACTCATACGAATCATTCGATTTCGAATGTTTCTCCCATTCTCCATAACACAACCTTTCTTAATGATTGGTTTGATTTAGCTTGGCTATGGTTTGGGAACCGTTGGTTTCGATTCTTTTACTTGTACCAAAATCTTTGAACTAATAGAACTTCATAGAAAGATCACCAAACAACACAAAGAAACGCATATGAATCATGCGATTTTGAATGTTTCTCAAATTCTCAATAACACAACTTTTCTTATTGATTCGTTTGATTTGCCTAGCCTATGGTTTGGGAACCATTGGTTTCCATTCTTTTTCTCGTCCAAAAATCTTTGAACTAACAGAACTTGATAGAAAGATCACAAAAAAAAACAAAAAAACGCATACGAATCATGCAATTTCGAATGTTTCTCAAATTCTCAATAACACAACCTTTCTTATTGATTCGTTTGATTTACCTAGGCTATGGTTTGGGAACCGTTGGTTTCCATTCTTTTTCTCGTCCAAAAATCTTTGAACTAACAGAACTTCATAGAAAGATCACAAAACAACAAAAACACAAGCATACGAATCATTCGATTTCTAATGTTTCTCAAATTCTCAATAACACAACCTTTCTTATTGATTCGTTTGATTTGCCTAGGCTATGGTTTGGGAACCGTTGGTTTCCATTATTTTTCTCGTCCAAAAATCTTCGAACTAACAGAACTTGATAGAAAGATCACCAAACAACACAAAGAAACGCATACGAATCATGCGATTTCGAATGTTTCTGAAATTCTCAATAACACAACCTTTCTTATTGATTCGTTTGATTTGCCTAGCCTATGGTTTGGGAACCGTTGGTTTCCATTCTTTTTCTCGTCCAAAAATCTTAGAACTAATAGAACGTGATAGAAAGATCACCAAACAACACAAAGAAACGCATACGAATCATGCGATTTTGAATGTTTCTCAAATTCTCAATAACACAACCTTTCTTATTGATTCGTTTGATTTGCCTAGCCTATGGTTTGGGAACCGTTGGTTTCCATTCTTTTTCTCTTCCAAAAATCTATGAACTAACAGAACTTGATAGAAAGATCACCAAACAACACAAAGAAACGCATACGAATCATGCGATTTTGAATGTTTCTCAAATTCTCAATAACACAACCTTTCTTATTGATTCGTTTGATTTGCCTAGCCTATGGTTTGGGAACCATTGGTTTCCATTCTTTTTCTCGTCCAAAAATCTTCGAACTAACAGAACTTGATAGAAAGATCACCAAACAACACAAAGAAACGCATACGAATCATGCGATTTCAAATGTTTCTCAAATTCTCAATAGCACAACCTTTCTTATTGATTCGTTTGATTTGCCTAGGCTATGGTGTGGGAACCGTTGGTTTCTATTCTTTTACTCTTCCAAAAATCTTTGAACTAACAGAAGATAGAAAGATCACCACACAACACAAAGAAACACATACGAATCATGCGATTTTGAATGTTTCTCAAATTCTCAATAACACAACCTTTCTTATTGATTCGTTTGATTTACCTAGGCTATGGTTTGGGAACCGTTGGTTTCCATTCTTTTACTCATTTTAACATCTTTGAACTAACAGAACTTGATAGAAACATCACTAAACAACACAAAGAAACGCATACGAATCATGCGATTTCGAATGTTTCTCAAATTCTCAATAACACAACCTTTCTTATTGATTCGTTTGATTTGCCTAGGCTATGGTTTGGGAACCGTTGGTTTCGATTCTTTTACTTATTTAAACATCTTTGAACAAAACAGAACTTGATAGAAAGATCACCAAACAACACAAAGAAACGCATACGAATCATGCGATTTCAAATGTTTCTCAAATTCTCAATAACACAACCTTTCTTATTGATTCGTTTGATTTGCCTAGGCTATGGTGTGGGAACCGTTGGTTTCTATTCTTTTACTCTTCCAAAATCCTTTGAACTAACAGAAGATAGAAAGATCACCACACAACACAAAGAAACACATACGAATCATGCGATTTTGAATGTTTCTCAAATTCTCAATAACACAACCTTTCTTATTGATTCGTTTGATTTACCTAGGCTATGGTTTGGGAACCGTTGGTTTCGATTCTTTTACTCATTTTAACATCTTTGAACTAACAGAACTTGATAGAAACATCACCAAACAACACAAAGAAACGCATACGAATCATGCGATTTCGAATGTTTCTCAAATTCTCAATAACACAACCTTTCTTATTGATTCGTTTGATTTGCCTAGGCTATGGTTTGGGAACCGTTGGTTTCGATTCTTTTACTCATTTAAACATCTTTGAACTAACAGAACTTGATAGAAAGATCACCAAACAACACAAAGAAACGCATACGAATCATGCTATTTCGAACGTTTCTCAGATGCTCAATAACACAACCTTTCTTATTGATTCGTTTGATTTGCCTAGGCTATGGTTTGGGAACCTTCGGTTTCCATTCTTTCTCTCGTCCGAAAATCTTTAAAATAATAGAACTTCATAGAAAGATCACCAAACAACACAAACACAAGCATATGAATCATGCGTTTTCGAATGTTTCTCAAATTCTCAATAACACAAACTTTATTATTGATTCGTTTCATTTGCCTAGCCTATGGTTTGGGCACCGTTGGTTTCGATTCTTTTTCTCATCCAAAAATCTTTGAACTAACAGAACTTCATAGAATGATCACCAAACAACACAAAGAAACGCATACGAATCATGCAATTTCGAATGTTTCTCCCATTCTCCATAACACAACCTTTCTTAATGATTGGTTTAATTTGCCTAGGCTATGGTTTGGGAACCGTTGGTTTCGATTCTTTTACTTGTACAAAAATCTTTGAACTAATAGAACTTCATCGAAAGATCACCAAACAACACAAACACAAGCATACGAATCATGCGATTTCGAATGTTTCTCAAATTCTCAATAACACAACCTTTCTTATTGATTCGTTTGATTTGTCTAGCCTATGGTTTGGGAACCGTTGGTTTCATTCTTTTTCTCGTCCAAAAATCTTCGAACTAACAGAACTTGATAGAAAGATTACCAAACAACACAAAGAAACGCATACGAATCATGCGATTTCAAATGTTTCTCAAATTCTCAATAACACAACCTTTCTTATTGATTCGTTTGATTTGCCTAGGCTTTGGTGTGGGAACCGTTGGTTTCTATTCTTTTACTCTTCCAAAAATCTTTGAACTAACAGAAGATAGAAAGATCACCACACAACACAAAGAAACACATACGAATCATGCGATTTTGAATGTTTCTCAAATTCTCAATAACACAACCTTTCTTATTGATTCGTTTGATTTACCTAGGCTATGGTTTGGGAACCGTTGGTTTCGATTCTTTTACTCATTTTAACATCTTTGAACTAACAGAACTTGATAGAAAGATCACCAAACAACACAAAGAAACGCATACGAATCATGCGATTTCGAATGTTTCTCCCATTCTCCATAACACAACCTTTCTTAATGATTGGTTTGATTTAGCTTGGCTATGGTTTGGGAACCGTTGGTTTCGATTCTTTTACTTGTACCAAAATCTTTGAACTAATAGAACTTCATAGAAAGACCACCAAACAACACAAACACAAGCATACGAATCATGCGATTTCGAATGTTTCTCAAATTCTCAATAACACAACCTTTCTTATTGATTGGTTTGATTTGCCTAGGGTATGGTTTTGGAACCGTTGGTTTCGATTCTATTTCTCGTCCAAAAATCTTCGAACTAATAGAATTTCATAGAAAGATCACCAAACAAAACAAACACAAGCATACGAATCATGCGATTTCAAATGTTTCTTAAATTCTCAATAACCCAACCTTTCTTATTGATTCGTTTGATTTGCCTAGGCTATGGTTTGGGAACCGTTGGTTTCCATTCTTTTTCTCGTCCTAAAATCTTTGAACTAACAAAACTTGATAGAAAGATCACCAAACAACACAAAGAAACGCATACGAATCATGCGATTTCGAATGTTTCTGAAATTCTCAATAACACAACCTTTCTTATTGATTCGTTTGATTTGCCTAGCCTATGGTTTGGGAACCGTTGGTTTCCATTCTTTTTCTCGTCCAAAAATCTTAGAACTAATAGAACGTGATAGAAAGATCACCAAACAACACAAAGAAACGCATACGAATCATGCGATTTCGAATGTTTCTCAAATTCTCAATAACACGACCTTTCTTAGTGATTCGTTTGATTTGCTTAGGCTATGGTTTGAGAACCGTTGGTTTCCATTCTTTTTCTCGTCCAAAAATCTTTGAACTAACAGAACTTGATAGAAAGATCACAAAACAACACAAAGAAACGCATACGAATCATGCGATTTTGAATGTTTCTAAAATTCTCAATAACACAACCTTTCTTATTGATTCGTTTGATTTGTCTAGCCTATGGTTTGGGAAACCTTGGTTTCCATTCTTTTTCTCGTCCAAAAATCTTCGAACTAACAGAACTTGATAGAAAGATCACCAAACAACACAAAGAAACGCATACGAATCATGCGATTTCAAATGTTTCTCAAATTCTCAATAGCACAACCTTTCTTATTGATTCGTTTGATTTGCCTAGGCTATGGTGTGGGAACCGTTGGTTTCTATTCTTTTACTCTTCCAAAAATCTTTGAACTAACAGAAGATAGAAAGATCACCACACAACACAAAGAAACACATACGAATCATGCGATTTTGAATGTTTCTTAAATTCTCAATAACACAACCTTTCTTATTGATTCGTTTGATTTACCTAGGCTATGGTTTGGGAACCGTTGGTTTCCATTCTTTTACTCATTTTAACATCTTTGAACTAACAGAACTTGATAGAAACATCACCAAACAACACAAAGAAACGCATACGAATCATGCGATTTCGAATGTTTCTCAAATTCTCAATAACACAACCTTTCTTATTGATTCGTTTGATTTGCCTAGGCTATGGTTTGGGAACCGTTGGTTTCGATTCTTTTACTCATTTAAACATCTTTGAACTAACAGAACTTGATAGAAAGATCACCAAACAACACAAAGAAACGCATACGAATCATGCTATTTCGAACGTTTCTCAGATGCTCAATAACACAACCTTTCTTATTGATTCGTTTGATTTGCCTAGGCTATGGTTTGGGAACCTTCGGTTTCCATTCTTTCTCTCGTCCGAAAATCTTTAAAATAATAGAACTTCAAAGAAGGATCACCAAACAACACAAACACAAGCATATGAATCATGCGTTTTCGAATGTTTCTCAAATTCTCAATAACACAAACTTTATTATTGATTCGTTTGATTTGCCTAGCCTATGGTTTGGGCACCGTTGGTTTCGATTCTTTTTCTCATCCAAAAATCTTTGAACTAACAGAACTTCATAGAATGATCACCAAACAACACAAACACAAGCATACGAATCATGCAATTTCGAATGTTTCTCCCATTCTCCATAACACAACCTTTCTTAATGATTGGTTTAATTTGCCTAGGCTATGGTTTGGGAACCGTTGGTTTCAATTCTTTTACTTGTACAAAAATCTTTGAACTAATAGAACTTCATCGAAAGATCACCAAACAACACAAACACAAGCATACGAATCATGCGATTTCGAATGTTTCTCAAATTCTCAATAACACAACCTTTCTTATTGATTCGTTTGATTTGTCTAGCCTATGGTTTGGGAACCGTTGGTTTCATTCTTTTTCTCGTCCAAAAATCTTCGAACTAACAGAACTTGATAGAAAGATTACCAAACAACACAAAGAAACGCATACGAATCATGCGATTTCAAATGTTTCTCAAATTCTCAATAACACAACCTTTCTTATTGATTCGTTTGATTTGCCTAGGCTTTGGTGTGGGAACCGTTGGTTTCTATTCTTTTACTCTTCCAAAAATCTTTGAACTAACAGAAGATAGAAAGATCACCACACAACACAAAGAAACACATACGAATCATGCGATTTTGAATGTTTCTCAAATTCTCAATAACACAACCTTTCTTATTGATTCGTTTGATTTACCTAGGCTATGGTTTGGGAACCGTTGGTTTCGATTCTTTTACTCATTTTAACATCTTTGAACTAACAGAACTTGATAGAAAGTTCACCAAACAACACAAAGAAACGCATACGAATCATGCGATTTCGAATGTTTCTCCCATTCTCCATAACACAACCTTTCTTAATGATTGGTTTGATTTAGCTTGGCTATGGTTTGGGAACCGTTGGTTTCGATTCTTTTACTTGTACCAAAATCTTTGAACTAATAGAACTTCATAGAAAGACCACCAAACAACACAAACACAAGCATACGAATCATGCGATTTCGAATGTTTCTCAAATTCTCAATAACACAACCTTTCTTATTGATTGGTTTGATTTGCCTAGGGTATGGTTTTGGAACCGTTGGTTTCGATTCTATTTCTCGTCCAAAAATCTTCGAACTAATAGAATTTCATAGAAAGATCACCAAACAAAACAAACACAAGCATACGAATCATGCGATTTCAAATGTTTCTTAAATTCTCAATAACCCAACCTTTCTTATTGATTCGTTTGATTTGCCTAGGCTATGGTTTGGGAACCGTTGGTTTCCATTCTTTTTCTCGTCCTAAAATCTTTGAACTAACAAAACTTGATAGAAAGATTACCAAACAACACAACGAAACGCATACGAATCATGCGATTTCGAATGTTTCTCAAATTTTCAATAACACAACCTTTCTTATTGATTCGTTTGATTTGCCTAGGCTATGGTTTGGGAACCGTTGGTTTCCATTCTTTTTCTCGTCCAAAAATCTTTGAACTAACAGATCTTTATAGAAAGATCACCAAACAACACAAACACAGGGATACGAATCATGCGATTTCGAATGTTTCTCAAATTCTCAATAACACAACCTTTCTTATTGATTCGTTTGATTTGCCTAGGCTATGGTTTGAGAACCGTTGATTTCCATTCTCTTTCTCATCCAAAAATCTTTGAACTAATAGAACTTGATACAAAGATCACCAAACAACACAAAGAAACGCATACGAATCATACGATTTCGAATGTTTCTCAAATTCTCAATAACACAACCTTTCTTATTGATTCGTTTGATTTGCCTAGGCTATGGTTTGGGAACCGTTGGTTTCCATTATTTTTCTCGTCCAAAAATCTTTGAACTAACAGATCTTCATAGAAAGATCACCAAACAACACAAACACAGGCATACGAATCATGCGATTTCGAATGTTTCTCAAATTCTTAATAACACGACCTTTCTTAGTGATTCGTTTGATTTGCCTAGGCTATGGTTTGAGAACCGTTGGTTTCCATTCTTTTTCTCGTCCAAAAATCTTTGAACTAACAGAACTTGATAGAAAGATCACAAAACAACACAAAGAAACGCATACGAATCATGCGATTTCGAATGTATCTCAAATTCTCAATAACACAACCTTTCTTATTGATTCGTTTGATTTGCCTAGGCTATGGTTTGGGAACCGTTTGTTTCCATTCTTTTTCTCGTCCAAAAATCTTTGAACTAACAGAACTTGATAGAAAGATCACAAAACAACACAAAGAAACACATACGAATCATGCGATTTCGAATGTTTCTCAAATTCTCAATAACACAACCTTTCTTATTGATTGGTTTGATTTGCCTAGGGTATGGTTTTGGAACCGTTGGTTTCGATTCTATTTCTCGTCCAAAAATCTTCGAACTAATAGAATTTCATAGAAAGGTCACCAAACAACACAAACACAAGCATATGAATCATGCGTTTTCGAATGTTTCTCAAATTCTCAATAACACAAACTTTATTATTGTTTCGTTTGATTTGCCTAGACTATGGTTTGGGCACCGTTGGTTTCGATTCTTTTACTCATCCAAAAATCTTTGAACTAACAGAACTTCATATAATGATCACCAAACAACACAAACACAAGCATACGAATCATGCGATTTCGAATGTTTCTCCCATTCTCCATAACACAACCTTTCTTAATGATTGGTTTGATTTGCCTAGGCAATGGTTTGGGAACCGTTGGTTTCGATTCTTTTACTTGTACAAAAATCTTTGAACTAATATAACTTCATAGAAAGATCACCAAACAACACAAACACAAGCATACGAATCATGCGATTTCGAATGTTTCTCAAATTCTCAATAACACAACCTTTCTTATTGATTGGTTTGATTTGCCTAGGGTATGGTTTTGGAACCGTTGGTTTCCATTCTTGTTCTCGTCCAAAAATCTTTGAACTAACAGATCTTTATAGAAAGATCACCAAACAACACAAACACAGGCATACGAATCATGCGATTTCGAATGTTTCTCAAATTCTCAATAACACAACCTTTCTTATTGATTCGTTTGATTTGCCTAGGCTATGGTTTGGGAACCGTTGGTTTCCATTCTTTTTCTCGTCCTAAAATCTTTGAACTAACAAAACTTGATAGAAAGATCACCAAACAACACAACGAAACGCATACGAATCATGCGAATTCGAATGTTTCTCAAATTCTCAATAACACAACCTTTCTTATTGATTCGTTTGATTTGCCTAGGCTATGGTTTGGGAACCGTTGGTTTCCATTCTTTTTCTCGTCCAAAAATCTTTGAACTAACAGATCTTTATAGAAAGATCACCAAACAACACAAACACAGGGATACGAATCATGCGATTTCGAATGTTTCTCAAATTCTCAATAACACAACCTTTCTTATTGATTCGTTTGATTTGCCTAGGCTATGGTTTGAGAACCGTTGGTTTCCATTCTCTTTCTCATCCAAAAATCTTTGAACTAATAGAACTTGATACAAAGATCACCAAACAACACAAAGAAACGCATACGAATCATACGATTTCGAATGTTTCTCAAATTCTCAATAACACAACCTTTCTTATTGATTCGTTTGATTTGCCTAGGCTATGGTTTGGGAACCGTTGGTTTCCATTATTTTTCTCGTCCAACAATCTTTGAACTAACAGATCTTCATAGAAAGATCACCAAACAACACAAACACAGGCATACGAATCATGCGATTTCGAATGTTTCTCAAATTCTCAATAACACAACCTTTCTTATTGATTCGTTTGATTTGCCTAGGCTATGGTTTGGGAACCGTTGGTTTCCATTCTTTTTCTTGTCCAAAAATCTTTGAACTAACAGATCTTTATAGAAAGATCACCAAACAACACAAACACAGGGATACGAATCATGCGATTTCGAATGTTTCTCAAATTCTCAATAACACAACCTTTCTTATTGATTCGTTTGATTTGCCTAGGCTATGGTTTGAGAACCGTTGGTTTCCATTCTCTTTCTCATCCAAAAATCTTTGAACTAATAGAACTTGATACAAAGATCACCAAACAACACAAAGAAACGCATACGAATCATACGATTTCGAATGTTTCTCAAATTCTCAATAACACAACCTTTCTTATTGATTCGTTTGATTTGCCTAGGCTATGGTTTGGGAACCGTTGGTTTCCATTCTTTTTCTCGTCCAAAAATCTTTGAACTAACCGATCTTTATAGAAAGATCACCAAACAACACAAACACAAGCATACGAATCATGCGATTTCGAATGTTTCTCAAATTCTCAATAACACAACCTTTCTTATTGATTGGTTTGATTTGCCTAGGGTATGGTTTTGGAACCGTTGGTTTCCATTCTTTTTCTCGTCCAAAAATCTTTGAACTAACAGATCTTTATAGAAAGATCACCAAACAACACAAACACAGGCATACGAATCATGCGATTTCGAATGTTTCTCAAATTCTCAATAACACAACCTTTCTTATTGATTCGTTTGATTTGCCTAGGCTATGGTTTGGGAACCGTTGGTTTCCATTCTTTTTCTCGTCCAAAAATCTTTGAACTAACAGATCTTTATAGAAAGATCACCAAATAACACAAACACAAGCATACGAATCATGCGATTTCGAATGTTTCTCAAATTCTCAATAACACAACCTTTCTTATTGATTGGTTTGATTTGCCTAGGGTATGGTTTTGGAACCGTTGGTTTCCATTCTTTTTCTCGTCCAAAAATCTTTGAACTAACAGATCTTTATAGAAAGATCACCAAACAACACAAACACAGGCATACGAATCATGCGATTTCGAATGTTTCTCAAATTCTCAATAACACAACCTTTCTTATTGATTCGTTTGATTTGCCTAGGCTATGGTTTGGGAACCGTTGGTTTCGATTCTTTTACTTGTACAAAAATCTTTGAACTAATAGAACTTCATAGAAAGATCACCAAACAACACAAACACAAGCATACGAATCATGCGATTTCGAATGTTTCTCAAATTCTCAATAACACAACCTTTCTTATTGATTGGTTTGATTTGCCTAGGGTATGGTTTTGGAACCGTTGGTTTCCATTCTTTTTCTCGTCCAAAAATCTTTGAACTAACAGATCTTTATAGAAAGATCACCAAACAACACAAACACAGGCATACGAATCATGCGATTTCGAATGTTTCTCAAATTCTCAATAACACAACCTTTCTTATTGATTCGTTTGATTTGCCTAGGCTATGGTTTGAGAACCGTTGGTTTCCATTCTCTTTCTCATCCAAAAATCTTTGAACTAATAGAACTTGATACAAAGATCACCAAACAACACAAAGAAACGCATACGAATCATACGATTTCGAATGTTTCTCAAATTCTCAATAACACAACCTTTCTTATTGATTCGTTTGATTTGCCTAGGCTATGGTTTGGGAACCGTTGGTTTCCATTCTTTTTCTCGTCCAAAAATCTTTGAACTAACAGATCTTTATAGAAAGATCACCAAACAACACAACGAAACGCATACGAATCATGCGATTTCGAATGTTTCTCAAATTCTCAATAACACAACCTTTCTTATTGATTCGTTTGATTTGCCTAGGCTATGGTTTGGGAACCGTTGGTTTCCATTCTTTTTCTCGTCCAAAAATCTTTGAACTAACAGATCTTTATAGAAAGATCACCAAACAACACAAACACAGGGATACGAATCATGCGATTTCGAATGTTTCTCAAATTCTCAATAACACAACCTTTCTTATTGATTCGTTTGATTTGCCTAGGCTATGGTTTGAGAACCGTTGGTTTCCATTCTCTTTCTCATCCAAAAATCTTTGAAGTAATAGAACTTGATACAAAGATCACCAAACAACACAAAGAAACGCATACGAATCATACGATTTCGAATGTTTCTCAAATTCTCAATAACACAACCTTTCTTATTGATTCGTTTGATTTGCCTAGGCTATGGTTTGGGAACCGTTGGTTTCCATTCTTTTTCTCGTCCAAAAATCTTTGAACTAACAGATCTTTATAGAAAGATCACCAAACAACACAAACACAAGCATATGAATCATGCGTTTTCGAATGTTTCTCAAATTCTCAATAACACAAACTTTATTATTGTTTCGTTTGATTTGCCTAGACTATGGTTTGGGCACCGTTGGTTTCGATTCTTTTACTCATCCAAAAATCTTTGAACTAACAGAACTTCATATAATGATCACCAAACAACACAAACACAAGCATACGAATCATGCGATTTCGAATGTTTCTCCCATTCTCCATAACACAACCTTTCTTAATGATTGGTTTGATTTGCCTAGGCAATGGTTTGGGAACCGTTGGTTTCGATTCTTTTACTTGTACAAAATTCTTTGAACTAATATAACTTCATAGAAAGATCACCAAACAACACAAACACAAGCATACGAATCATGCGATTTCGAATGTTTCTCAAATTCTCAATAACACAACCTTTCTTATTGATTGGTTTGATTTGCCTAGGGTATGGTTTTGGAACCGTTGGTTTCCATTCTTGTTCTCGTCCAAAAATCTTTGAACTAACAGATCTTTATAGAAAGATCACCAAACAACACAAACACAGGCATACGAATCATGCGATTTCGAATGTTTCTCAAATTCTCAATAACACAACCTTTCTTATTGATTCGTTTGATTTGCCTAGGCTATGGTTTGGGAACCGTTGGTTTCCATTCTTTTTCTCGTCCTAAAATCTTTGAACTAACAAAACTTGATAGAAAGATCACCAAACAACACAACGAAACGCATACGAATCATGCGATTTCGAATGTTTCTCAAATTCTCAATAACACAACCTTTCTTATTGATTCGTTTGATTTGCCTAGGCTATGGTTTGGGAACCGTTGGTTTCCATTCTTTTTTCTAGTCCAAAAATGTTGTTTGGTGATCTTTCTAGAAAGATCACCAAACAACACAAACACAGGGATACGAATCATGCGATTTCGAATGTTTCTCAAATTCTCAATAACACAACCTTTCTTATTGATTCGTTTGATTTGCCTAGGCTATGGTTTGAGAACCGTTGGTTTCCATTCTCTTTCTCATCCAAAAATCTTTGAACTAATAGAACTTGATACAAAGATCACCAAACAACACAAAGAAACGCATACGAATCATACGATTTCGAATGTTTCTCAAATTCTCAATAACACAACCTTTCTTATTGATTCGTTTGATTTGCCTAGGCTATGGTTTGGGAACCGTTGGTTTCCATTATTTTTCTCGTCCAAAAATCTTTGAACTAACAGATCTTCATAGAAAGATCACCAAACAACACAAACACAGGCATACGAATCATGCGATTTCGAATGTTTCTCAAATTCTCAATAACACAACCTTTCTTATTGATTCGTTTGATTTGCCTAGGCTATGGTTTGGGAACCGTTGGTTTCCATTCTTTTTCTTGTCCAAAAATCTTTGAACTAACAGATCTTTATAGAAAGATCACCAAACAACACAAACACAGGGATACGAATCATGCGATTTCGAATGTTTCTCAAATTCTCAATAACACAACCTTTCTTATTGATTCGTTTGATTTGCCTAGGCTATGGTTTGAGAACCGTTGGTTTCCATTCTCTTTCTCATCCAAAAATCTTTGAACTAATAGAACTTGATACAAAGATCACCAAACAACACAAAGAAACGCATACGAATCATATGATTTCGAATGTTTCTCAAATTCTCAATAACACAACCTTTCTTATTGATTCGTTTGATTTGCCTAGGCTATGGTTTGGGAACCGTTGGTTTCCATTCTTTTTCTCGTCCAAAAATCTTTGAACTAACAGATCTTTATAGAAAGATCACCAAACAACACAAACACAAGCATACGAATCATGCGATTTCGAATGTTTCTCAAATTCTCAATAACACAACCTTTCTTATTGATTGGTTTGATTTGCCTAGGGTATGGTTTTGGAACCGTTGGTTTCCATTCTTTTTCTCGTCCAAAAATCTTTGAACTAACAGATCTTTATAGAAAGATCACCAAACAACACAAACACAGGCATACGAATCATGCGATTTCGAATGTTTCTCAAATTCTCAATAACACAACCTTTCTTATTGATTCGTTTGATTTGCCTAGGCTATGGTTTGGGAACCGTTGGTTTCCATTCTTTTTCTCGTCCAAAAATCTTTGAACTAACAGATCTTTATAGAAAGATCACTAAATAACACAAACACAAGCATACGAATCATGCGATTTCGAATGTTTCTCAAATTCTCAATAACACAACCTTTCTTATTGATTGGTTTGATTTGCCTAGGGTATGGTTTTGGAACCGTTGGTTTCCATTCTTTTTCTCGTCCAAAAATCTTTGAACTAACAGATCTTTATAGAAAGATCACCAAACAACACAAACACAGGCATACGAATCATGCGATTTCGAATGTTTCTCAAATTCTCAATAACACAACCTTTCTTATTGATTCGTTTGATTTGCCTAGGCTATGGTTTGGGAACCGTTGGTTTCGATTCTTTTACTTGTACAAAAATCTTTGAACTAATAGAACTTCATAGAAAGATCACCAAACAACACAAACACAAGCATACGAATCATGCGATTTCGAATGTTTCTCAAATTCTCAATAACACAACCTTTCTTATTGATTGGTTTGATTTGCCTAGGGTATGGTTTTGGAACCGTTGGTTTCCATTCTTTTTCTCGTCCAAAAATCTTTGAACTAACAGATCTTTATAGAAAGATCACCAAACAACACAAACACAGGCATACGAATCATGCGATTTCGAATGTTTCTCAAATTCTCAATAACACAACCTTTCTTATTGATTCGTTTGATTTGCCTAGGCTATGGTTTGGGAACCGTTGGTTTCCATTCTTTTTCTCGTCCTAAAATCTTTGAACTAACAAAACTTGATAGAAAGATCACCAAACAACACAACGAAACGCATACGAATCATGCGATTTCGAATGTTTCTCAAATTCTCAATAACACAACCTTTCTTATTGATTCGTTTGATTTGCCTAGGCTATGGTTTGGGAACCGTTGGTTTCCATTCTTTTTCTCGTCCAAAAATCTTTGAACTAACAGATCTTTATAGAAAGATCACCAAACAACACAAACACAGGGATACGAATCATGCGATTTCGAATGTTTCTCAAATTCTCAATAACACAACCTTTCTTATTGATTCGTTTGATTTGCCTAGGCTATGGTTTGAGAACCGTTGGTTTCCATTCTCTTTCTCATCCAAAAATCTTTGAAGTAATAGAACTTGATACAAAGATCACCAAACAACACAAAGAAACGCATACGAATCATACGATTTCGAATGTTTCTCAAATTCTCAATAACACAACCTTTCTTATTGATTCGTTTGATTTGCCTAGGCTATGGTTTGGGAACCGTTGGTTTCCATTCTTTTTCTCGTCCAAAAATCTTTGAACTAACAGATCTTTATAGAAAGATCACCAAACAACACAAACACAAGCATATGAATCATGCGTTTTCGAATGTTTCTCAAATTCTCAATAACACAAACTTTATTATTGTTTCGTTTGATTTGCCTAGACTATGGTTTGGGCACCGTTGGTTTCGATTCTTTTACTCATCCAAAAATCTTTGAACTAACAGAACTTCATATAATGATCACCAAACAACACAAACACAAGCATACGAATCATGCGATTTCGAATGTTTCTCCCATTCTCCATAACACAACCTTTCTTAATGATTGGTTTGATTTGCCTAGGCAATGGTTTGGGAACCGTTGGTTTCGATTCTTTTACTTGTACAAAATTCTTTGAACTAATATAACTTCATAGAAAGATCACCAAACAACACAAACACAAGCATACGAATCATGCGATTTCGAATGTTTCTCAAATTCTCAATAACACAACCTTTCTTATTGATTGGTTTGATTTGCCTAGGGTATGGTTTTGGAACCGTTGGTTTCCATTCTTGTTCTCGTCCAAAAATCTTTGAACTAACAGATCTTTATAGAAAGATCACCAAACAACACAAACACAGGCATACGAATCATGCGATTTCGAATGTTTCTCAAATTCTCAATAACACAACCTTTCTTATTGATTCGTTTGATTTGCCTAGGCTATGGTTTGGGAACCGTTGGTTTCCATTCTTTTTCTCGTCCTAAAATCTTTGAACTAACAAAACTTGATAGAAAGATCACCAAACAACACAACGAAACGCATACGAATCATGCGATTTCGAATGTTTCTCAAATTCTCAATAACACAACCTTTCTTATTGATTCGTTTGATTTGCCTAGGCTATGGTTTGGGAACCGTTGGTTTCCATTCTTTTTCTCGTCCAAAAATCTTTGAACTAACAGATCTTTATAGAAAGATCACCAAACAACACAAACACAGGGATACGAATCATGCGATTTCGAATGTTTCTCAAATTCTCAATAACACAACCTTTCTTATTGATTCGTTTGATTTGCCTAGGCTATGGTTTGAGAACCGTTGGTTTCCATTCTCTTTCTCATCCAAAAATCTTTGAACTAATAGAACTTGATACAAAGATCACCAAACAACACAAAGAAACGCATACGAATCATACGATTTCGAATGTTTCTCAAATTCTCAATAACACAACCTTTCTTATTGATTCGTTTGATTTGCCTAGGCTATGGTTTGGGAACCGTTGGTTTCCATTATTTTTCTCGTCCAAAAATCTTTGAACTAACAGATCTTCATAGAAAGATCACCAAACAACACAAACACAGGCATACGAATCATGCGATTTCGAATGTTTCTCAAATTCTCAATAACACAACCTTTCTTATTGATTCGTTTGATTTGCCTAGGCTATGGTTTGGGAACCGTTGGTTTCCATTCTTTTTCTTGTCCAAAAATCTTTGAACTAACAGATCTTTATAGAAAGATCACCAAACAACACAAACACAGGGATACGAATCATGCGATTTCGAATGTTTCTCAAATTCTCAATAACACAACCTTTCTTATTGATTCGTTTGATTTGCCTAGGCTATGGTTTGAGAACCGTTGGTTTCCATTCTCTTTCTCATCCAAAAATCTTTGAACTAATAGAACTTGATACAAAGATCACCAAACAACACAAAGAAACGCATACGAATCATATGATTTCGAATGTTTCTCAAATTCTCAATAACACAACCTTTCTTATTGATTCGTTTGATTTGCCTAGGCTATGGTTTGGGAACCGTTGGTTTCCATTCTTTTTCTCGTCCAAAAATCTTTGAACTAACAGATCTTTATAGAAAGATCACCAAACAACACAAACACAAGCATACGAATCATGCGATTTCGAATGTTTCTCAAATTCTCAATAACACAACCTTTCTTATTGATTGGTTTGATTTGCCTAGGGTATGGTTTTGGAACCGTTGGTTTCCATTCTTTTTCTCGTCCAAAAATCTTTGAACTAACAGATCTTTATAGAAAGATCACCAAACAACACAAACACAGGGATACGAATCATGCGATTTCGAATGTTTCTCAAATTCTCAATAACACAACCTTTCTTATTGATTCGTTTGATTTGCCTAGGCTATGGTTTGGGAACCGTTGGTTTCCATTCTTTTTCTCGTCCAAAAATCTTTGAACTAACAGATCTTTATAGAAAGATCACTAAATAACACAAACACAAGCATACGAATCATGCGATTTCGAATGTTTCTCAAATTCTCAATAACACAACCTTTCTTATTGATTGGTTTGATTTGCCTAGGGTATGGTTTTGGAACCGTTGGTTTCCATTCTTTTTCTCGTCCAAAAATCTTTGAACTAACAGATCTTTATAGAAAGATCACCAAACAACACAAACACAGGCATACGAATCATGCGATTTCGAATGTTTCTCAAATTCTCAATAACACAACCTTTCTTATTGATTCGTTTGATTTGCCTAGGCTATGGTTTGGGAACCGTTGGTTTCGATTCTTTTACTTGTACAAAAATCTTTGAACTAATAGAACTTCATAGAAAGATCACCAAACAACACAAACACAAGCATACGAATCATGCGATTTCGAATGTTTCTCAAATTCTCAATAACACAACCTTTCTTATTGATTGGTTTGATTTGCCTAGGGTATGGTTTTGGAACCGTTGGTTTCCATTCTTTTTCTCGTCCAAAAATCTTTGAACTAACAGATCTTTATAGAAAGATCACCAAACAACACAAACACAGGCATACGAATCATGCGATTTCGAATGTTTCTCAAATTCTCAATAACACAACCTTTCTTATTGATTCGTTTGATTTGCCTAGGCTATGGTTTGGGAACCGTTGGTTTCCATTCTTTTTCTCGTCCTAAAATCTTTGAACTAACAAAACTTGATAGAAAGATCACCAAACAACACAACGAAACGCATACGAATCATGCGATTTCGAATGTTTCTCAAATTCTCAATAACACAACCTTTCTTATTGATTCGTTTGATTTGCCTAGGCTATGGTTTGGGAACCGTTGGTTTCCATTCTTTTTCTCGTCCAAAAATCTTTGAACTAACAGATCTTTATAGAAAGATCACCAAACAACACAAACACAGGGATACGAATCATGCGATTTCGAATGTTTCTCAAATTCTCAATAACACAACCTTTCTTATTGATTCGTTTGATTTGCCTAGGCTATGGTTTGAGAACCGTTGGTTTCCATTCTCTTTCTCATCCAAAAATCTTTGAACTAATAGAACTTGATACAAAGATCACCAAACAACACAAAGAAACGCATACGAATCATACGATTTCGAATGTTTCTCAAATTCTCAATAACACAACCTTTCTTATTGATTCGTTTGATTTGCCTAGGCTATGGTTTGGGAACCGTTGGTTTCCATTCTTGATAGAAAGATCAAGAATGGAAACACATACGAATCATGCGATTTCGAATGTTTCTCAAATTCTCAATAAAACAACCTTTATTATTGATTCGTTTGATTTACCTAGGCTATGGTTTGGGAACCGTTGGTTTCGATTCTTTTACTCATTTTAACATCTTTGAACTAACAGAACTTGATAGAAACATCACCAAACAACACAAAGAAACGCATACGAATCATGCGTTTTCGAATGTTTCTCAAATTCTCAATAACACAAACTTTATTATTGATTCGTTTGATTTGCCTAGACTATGGTTTGGGCACCGTTTGTTTCCATTCTTTTTCTCGTCCAAAAATCTTTGAACTAACAGATCTTTATAGAAAGATCACCAAACAACACAAACACAGGCATACGAATCATGCGATTTCGAATGTTTCTCAAATTCTCAATAACACAACCTTTCTTATTGATTCGTTTGATTTTCCTAGGCTATGGTTTGAGAACCGTTGGTTTCCATTCTTTTTCTCATCCAAAAATCTTTGAACTAATAGAACTTGATAGAAAGATCACCAAACAACACAAATAAACGCATACGAATCATAAGATTTCGAATGTTTCTCAAATTCTCAATAACACAACCTTTCTTATTGATTCGTTTGATTTGCCTAGGCTATGGTTTGGGAACCGTTGGTTTCCATTCTTTTTCTCGACCAAAAATCTTTGAACTAACAGAACTTCATAGAAAGATCACCAAACAACACAAACACAGGCATACGAATCATGCGATTTCGAATGTTTCTCAAATACTGAATAACACGACCTTTCTTAGTGATTCGTTTGATTTGCCTAGGCTATGGTTTGAGAACCGTTGGTTTCCATTCTTTTTCTCGTCCAAAAATCTTTGAACTAACAGAACTTGATAGAAAGATCACAAAACAACACAAAGAAACGCATACAAATCATGCGATTTCGAATGTATCTCAAATTCTCAATAACACAACCTTTCTTATTGATTCGTTTGATTTGCCTAGGCTATGGTTTGGGAACCGTTGGTTTCCATTCTTTTTCTCGTCCAAAAATCTTTGAACTAACAGAACTTGATAGAAAGATCACCAAACAACACAAAGAAACACATACGAATCATGCGATTTCGAATGTTTCTCAAATTCTCAATAACACAACCTTTCTTATTGATTGGTTTGATTTGCCTAGGGTATGGTTTTGGAACCGTCGGTTTCCGTTCTTTCTCTCGTCCGAAAATCTTTAAAATAATAGAACTTCATAGAAAGATCACCAAACAACACAAACACAAGCATACGAATCATGCGATTTCGAATGTTTCTCCCATTCTCCATAACACAACCTTTCTTAATGATTGGTTTGATTTGCCTAGGCTATGGTTTGGGAACCGTTGGTTTCCATTCTTTTACTTGTACAAAAATCTTTGAACTAATAGAACTTCATAGAAAGATCACGAAACAACACAAACACAAGCATACGAATCATGCGATTTCGAATGTTTCTCAAATTCTCAATAACACAACTTTTCTTATTGATTCGTTTGATTTGCCTAGGCTATGGTTTGGGAACCGTTGGTTTCGATTCTATTTCTCGTCCAAAAATCTTCGAACTAATAGAATTTCATAGAAAGATCACCAAACAAAACAAACACAAGCATACGAATCATGCGATTTCAAATGTTTCTCAAATTCTCAATAACCCAACCTTTCTTATTGATTCTTTTGATTTGCCTAGGCTATGGTTTGGGAACCGTTGGTTTCCATTCTTTTTCTCGACCAAAAATCTTTGAACTAACAGAACTTCATAGAAAGATCACCAAACAACACAAAGAAACGCATACGAATCATGCGATTTCGAATGTTTCTCAAATTCTCAATAACACAACCTTTCTTATTGATTCGTTTGATTTGCCTAGGCTATGGTTTGGGAACCGTTGGTTTCCATTCTTTTTGTCGTCCAAAAATCTTTGAACTAACAGATCTTTATAGAAAGATCACCAAACAACACAAACACAGGCATACGAATCATGCGATTTCGAATGTTTCTCAAATTCTCAATAACACAACCTTTCTTATTGATTCGTTTGATTTGCCTCGACTATGGTTTGAGAACCGTTGGTTTCCATTCTTTTTCTCGTCCAAAAATCTTTGAACTAATAGAACTTGATAGAAAGATCACCAAACAACACAAAGAAACGCATACGAATCATACGATTTCGAATGTTTCTCAAATTCTCAATAACACAACCTTTCTTATTGATTCGTTTGATTTGCCTAGGCTATGGTTTGGGAACCGTTGATTTCCATTATTTTTCTCGTCCAAAAATCTTTGAACTAATAGATCTTTCAAGAAAGATCACCAAACAACACAAACACAAGCAAACGAATCATGCGATTTCGAATGTTTCTCAAATTCTCAATAACACAACCTTTCTTATTGATTAGTTTGATTTGCCTAGGGTATGGTTTTGGAACCGTTGGTTTCGATTCTATTTCTCGTCCAAAAATCTTTGAACTAACAGATCTTTTTAGAAAGATCACCAAACAACACAAACACAGGCATACGAATCATGCGATTTCGAATGTTTCTCAAATTCTCAATAACACAACCTTCCTTATTGATTCGTTTGATTTGCCTCGCCTATGGTTTGAGAACCGTTGGTGATGAGGGACCATCCGTCAAGCCTCCACCAAGCACGCCCATTTTATTTGATGGACCGTTGACCCGAGCTCGCGCCAAGAAGCTCCAGCAAGACATGCATGGGTTCATAGGTTATCATGTGGCTGAAGAGGCTAGAGACACCAATGAGCCGCAGGCCAAGGTCGTGACCCTCTTAAGTGCAGCCATTGGTCAAGGCATCCCAAGCCAAGACACCAACGAAGGCCCTTCCAGCCCTCTTTAGGACGTGGCCACGCCAGCCCCTTAGCGCGCTCCGAAGCAACGTTTCCAAAGCTTGGCTGTGCATTGCTTCTTTTGGGTTGTTTCTCATATGGGCTGCTACTTATTATTATTATTATTATTTTGGTGTTACTTTTCTGGGATTGTAAGGGCATATAAAAGGCCCCCAGCTGGTTATTTCTCATTAGACTTCCCATTATCAAAAACTTGTTATCTTCCTCCATAGAGAGAGAATGAAAGAGAGCTTGGCTTTCAAAGTGTGCATCAGGCTTGGTTTGTCTTGCATCGATCAATCCGATTGTTCGGGTTGTTAGTGAGGCGAATACACGCATCCTCCTCGTGCTCCAAGGATACGTCCTTGGCTGTGTGGGGTTGTATAAGGTTGGTCTTTCGATCATTCAATCTGGTTCTCGTTTTCAAAGCAACGAGGGTCTCTTTGTTGTTTCGTTGGGTTGATCTTCTTTATCTATCCTTTTTATCTTGTTCTTGAATCTGTTCTTGTTCTTCTTGGTTGTTCTTCGTTTCCTTGTGTTCATCCCTCCATTTCTGACCATCTCTCCTTCTCTTTGTGTTCTGAGTTGTTGTTGTCGAAGATCGGGCATCCAGCGGCTTAACCCCGCATCAAATTGGTATCAGAGCTTCGTTGTCGACATTCAACTTGTGTTCCACCATAAAAACCAAAAACGCCAAAAAGAAATCCCAGGTCAGGTTTGATTAATCCAATCTCCTTAATTAAACTTGATAGTACTAACCGGGTTGTTTACTTGCGCATGTGGTTTGTTTGCCCAGCCAAAAACCTCTTTCGCCTAAGTAAACCGCCACTGTCCGACCACCACCATTGTCCACCACCTCCCAGCCCTTGAACCAGCCATTGAAGGTTGAAGAAAGCTTGAATAACAAGAGCCAAATTCAAATCTCTACCTTCAGCCCATTCCCATCATTACTTTCACCTACTCCCAACAACTCCCAATCATTTCTTTTCAGCCCACACCCTTCTACCAACCCCATCCCATCTCAGCCCCCTAAAATGTGGGAGACTTAGTCAAAATTTAAGCCACCCATCAAGTCAGACCCATTCCCCCCATTTTACCTCTTTCCCTCCAAATCAAGCAAGTCATAAGAGATGACTTATGTTACTTCATTGTGCCTTATGATATTATATATTATGTCTCATAAGTAGCTGCTTGAAATTTTCGAAATTCAAAAAAAAAAAAAAAAAGAAAAAAGAAAAAAAAAAGAAATCTCAGCAAAAAAAAAAAGAAAAAAAGAAAAAAAAAAAGAAGGAGAAGAAAAGAAAAAGAGAATTCAAATTCGGATTGCACAGGCTGCATTCTAGGCCGTGCAAAGTGTGTTTTCTCTTCTCTTGACTTGTTCTTGATTGATATTGGAGATAACCTTCCTCCACAAAAGGCCAGCCCATCTCACCCTACAAACCACTCCAAGTATTCATCTTGGTTTAGGAATTCAAGGCGAGAAAGGCTTAATCAAGGTTTGATCTCTTCTTATCCTTCAAGTCTTGTTTTGTTCTTCTTCATTCCAACTCAGTTTCTTGTCCATACTTCTCATCCCTTTTCTTTCTTTGGCCAATCTTAAGTTTGTGTTTGTTTTCACCTTTCACTAACTCTTGAACTTAAGTGTTGATCTTTTCAAGGCAGATTGAAACAACAAGCCAAAATGCATCACTAAGAGTGAGAGAGTGCGAGTGTAAACACATCGTGAGGCTGTTTTGGATTATCACTAATCTTAACCGGTTTCTTGTAGTGTGTTACTTGTGATCATGTCTCAGGAAGAAGAAAGCTCCAACACTTCCGAGCCTATCCATCCCGAGGTGTTTAGCATGTTAAGAAAACTCGGCGACAATATGGCCACCATCGCGCGGCGATTAGAGGCCTTGGAGACTAGGCAGCCAGCCGAGCATGGCCGCAATCACACCAACACCACACAAAGGGGTAACCAGCCCTTGGACCCTAACTTGGCATCCACCTCCCATCAAAACAATACAAGGGAAGTAAATCTCGATCCTCCTGAAATTTTTGCCCGAAGAGTGCCTATAAATCAGTCTCCTTCTCCCCAAAGAGAGAGACACCGTCGCACTAATGATTTTCAAGCTTTTCAGGCCCGAAGGAGAGCTCATGATCGAGAAGAGCAATATGATGACTTTGATGAGGAGTTCCAAGAAGACGATACTTGGGAGCACCACTCTAGGCGAGATGATAGAGATAGACGTCCACGGAGACCAAGAGAGCCCGAGCAAGATGGCGTAGGAAAGATCAAGGTGAAGATCCCAGCCTTTGAGGGCAAGTGTGACCCGGACGTATACATGGAGTGGGAAACAAAAATTGAGCAAGTCTGGAATTGCCACAACTTTCCCGAGGCAAAGAAAGTCCAACTCGCCACCCTTGAATTCAGTGGTTATGCACTAATTTGGTGGGATAACCTTGTCAAAGAAAGGAGGCGAGCGCTTGATCCACCAATTGCCACATGGGAGCAAATGAAGGCCTTGATGAGAGGCAGATTTGTGCCCCAACATTATGCAAGGGAGCTAAGGCAAAGGCTTGAGAACATGAGGCAGGGTTCTATGAGTGCCGAGGAGTGCTTCAACGCCATGCAAGTGGCGATGGTAAGGGCCAACGTGGTAGAGGATGAGGAGACCACAATGGCTAGATACCTTCGTATTTTGCATCCTTCTTTAGCTAATGAGATTGACTTGTATCCTTATACTACTATGACTGATCTGTTTCATCTAGCTTTGAAAGTAGAAAGGAAACTCAAGTCAAGGAATCAAGGAGGGCGTAACATGAACAATCAGCCCAACAATTGGAGAAATTCCACTCGTGGCCAGCCACCATCTTTTGGCAAGGAGGCCGCGCCTGTCAAGGAAAAGGGAAATGCCACCGGCACCTATGGAGACCAATCTGGCCGTGGCAAAGGTTCTATGAGCAACCCTTCATACAACAACAAGGGCACATCTAGCGGGGCGCCAGCCGCTCCGAAGGGGAGTAACTCTAACCCTTCTACTAGAGCTAGAGATATTGTTTGTTTTAAGTGCCAAGGTAGAGGGCACATGAAGAAAGATTGCCCAAATCAAAAGACTCTCTTGATTAATTCTTTAGGGCAATATGAATCTGAAAATGAAGAGGATAATCAAGATGATGTTAATGACGATGATGATGTTAACTTGCTAGAATATGATGAAAGTGCTGAGGATGAAATAGAATATGAACATGGGGATTCGTTAATAGCTAGGAGAAACATGCATGTTAAACCGGCCCCTTGTGAGGATAATCAAAGAGAGAACCTATTTCATACTCGTTGTTTGATACAAGGCAAGGTGTGTAATGTAATTATTGATAGCGGAAGCTGTTGCAACATAGCTAGCATGGAAATGGTTCAAAAGTTGCGACTTCCTATTTTTCATCACCCTAAGCCTTATAAACTGCATTGGATGAATGATAGTGGTGAATTAAGGGTTAACAAGCAGACGCATGTGACTATTAAGCTTGGATATTATGAAGATCATATTATGTGTGATGTAGTTCCCATGCAGGCTTGCCACCTTCTTTTAGGTCGTCCATGGCAGTATGATCGGAAAGTGACTCATGATGGCTTCACCAACCGCCACTCCTTCGTCTACAAGGGCCAGAATGTTGTTCTCAAGCCTATGACCACCACGCAAGTGGCCGAGGAATTTGAGAAGAAAAAGGTAAGTGAGAAGGTAAGTGGCGATGGTGAGGGGGAAAAAGGGAAGAAAGGGAAGGCTCGGGTCAAGACGAGCCAACCTCATGTCCCTCCAGCCCCCTCCGCTCTTTTGGCTTCCAAGAGGGAGTTAGAAGACGATTACCTAGATGGGCAGACAACACTTATGCTCTTGTGCAAGGAGCTGAGTTTGTTAAGTGAGGAGCTTAAGGCTTCTTTGCCCCCGAGAATTTTGGGGCTTGTCGAGGAATACAAGGATGTGTTCCCCGATGAGATACCGGCTGGATTACCTCCGATTAGAGGGGTAGAGCATCAAATTGATCTCATATCCGGAGCATCCTTACCAAACAGGCCAGCCTACCGTATGAACCCCAAGGAGACCCACGAGGTCCAAACCCAAGTCCAAGAGCTATTGGACAAGGGTTACATTAGAGAGAGCTTAAGTCCTTGTGCCGTACCTGTTTTGTTAGTGCCCAAGAAAGATGGAGCTTGGAGAATGTGTGTAGATTGTAGGGCCATTAACAACATAACCATAAAATATCGACACCCCATTCCTAGGCTAGACGATATGCTTGATGAGTTGCATGGTGCCACTATGTTTTCAAAGATAGATTTAAAAAGTGGATATCATCAGATTAGGATGAAGGAAGGGGATGAATGGAAAACGGCATTCAAGACTAAGTTTGGCTTGTACGAATGGCTTGTTATGCCCTTTGGGCTAACTAACGCCCCTAGTACATTCATGCGTCTTATGAACCATGTGCTTAGAAAATTCATAGGGAAATTTGTTGTTGTTTATTTTGATGATATTCTGATTTATAGCAAATCCCTAGAAGAGCATGAATGTCATTTGAGAGATGTGCTTACTACTTTGCGTCTTGAACACTTGTTTGCTAATTTGAAAAAGTGTGAGCTGTGCAGTACTTCCGTTACCTTTCTTGGTTTTGTAGTTAGCTCACAAGGATTGCAAGTGGACGAGGCAAAGATCAAGGCAATTCAAGATTGGCCTACCCCCACCACAGTTGGGCAAGTGCGAAGCTTCCACGGACTGGCGAGCTTCTATAGGCGCTTTGTCAAAGATTTTAGCACCATTGCTGCTCCCTTGACCGAAATCACCAAGAAGAGGAGTGAGTTCAAATGGGAGAAGGCTCAAGAAGAGGCTTTCACTGCCCTGAAGTTGAGATTGACGCAAGCACCCTTGCTGGCTTTGCCCGACTTCACTCGTCCTTTCGAAGTGGAGTGTGATGCAAGTGGCATTGGTATTGGCGGCGTTCTCATGCAAGAAGGTCAGCCTATAGCCTTTTTCTCTGAAAAATTGAAAGGAGCATGTTTAAATTACTCTACATATGACAAGGAATTGTATGCATTGTTTAGAGTACTTAAAACATGGCAACACTACCTATGGCCTAGGGAATTTGTTTTGAAAACTGATCATGAATCTTTGAAGCATTTTAAGAGTCAAGACAAATTGGATAGGAGACATGGTAGGTGGATGGAGTTTATTGAGACATTTCCATATGTAATCAAGTATAAAAGGGGCAAGGATAATGTAGTAGCAGATGCGCTATCTAGGCGTCACACCCTCTTAACCACATTAGATTCTAGAGTGTTAGGCTTTGCTTACATCAAAGAGTTATATGTGGATGATCTTGATTTTGGTGATGCTTATAAGTGTTGTAGTGAAAAAGGGTCAGATGATAGATATTACATTCATGATGGATTTCTGTTTCGTATGGATAAAGTTTGTATTCCTAGATGTTCTTTGCGATTATTGCTTGTTGATGAAGCCCATAAGGGTGGATTAATGGGACACTTTGGCAGGGATAAAACTTACCATATGTTACGTGCACATTTTTATTGGCCTCATATGCTTAGGGATGTAGAACATGCTCTTAAGAGATGTGTTGATTGTTTGAGAGCCAAGTCTAGATTAATGCCTCATGGATTGTATACACCCTTACCCATTCCCTCAGCCCCTTGGGAAGATTTGTCTATGGGTTTTATAGTAGGGTTACCTAGAACTAAGAAGGGGAGAGATTCGATTTTTGTGGTAGTAGATCGTTTCTCTAAGATGGCTCATTTCATAGCATGCCACAAAACTGATGATGCCTCTAATGTAGCTAGTTTGTTCTTTAGAGAGGTAGTGAGGCTGCATGGTGTGCCAAAGACCATAGTAAGTGATAGGGATGTTAAGTTTCTAAGCTATTTTTGGAGAACTTTGTGGAGCAAGCTAGGAACTAGGTTATTGTTTTCTACTTCTAGCCACCCGCAGACCGATGGCCAAACCGAAGTGACTAATAGAACCTTAACCACCATCCTTAGAGCTATAATTAGGAAGAATCTGAAATTGTGGGAAGAAGCTTTACCTCATGTGGAGTTTGCTTATAATCGAACAATGCACTCATCTACTAAGTTAACTCCATTTGAATGTGTTTATGGTACTAACCCACTAACCCCTTAGATCTTACCCCATTTCCCATGAGGGAGAAAGAAAGTTTTGATGCAAGAAAACAGGTTGAGTTCATAAGGGAATTGCATGAGCGTACAAGAACAAGGCTGTTGAACAAGGCCGAGTATAATGCCACCAAAGCTAACAAAGGCCGGCGCCAAGTGATATTCCAGCCCGGAGATCTAGTTTGGGTGCATCTAAGGAAGGAGCGGTTCCCGGAGCAAAGGAAAAGCAAGTTGTCCCCAAGAGGAGATGGACCTTTCAAGGTTCTGCAACGTATTGGAGACAATGCATACAAGCTGGAACTACCAGGAGAATATGGAGTAAGCGCCACCTTCAATGTGGCTGATCTTATGCCTTACCTGGCCATTGATGAGGACTTGGATTCGAGGTCGAATCCTTTCCAAGAAGGGGAGGATGATGAGGGACCATCCGTCAAGCCTCCACCAAGCACGCCCATTTTATTTGATGGACCGTTGACCCGAGCTCGCGCCAAGAAGCTCCAGCAAGACATGCATGGGTTCATAGGTTATCATGTGGCTAAAGAGGCTAGAGACACCAATGAGCCGCAGGCCAAGGTCGTGACCCTCTTAAGTGCAGCCATTGGTCAAGGCATCCCAAGCCAAGACACCAACGAAGGCCCTTCCAGCCCTCTTTAGGACGTGGCCACGCCAGCCCCTTAGCGCGCTCCGAAGCAACGTTTCCAAAGCTTGGCTGTGCATTGCTTCTTTTGGGTTGTTTCTCATATGGGCTGCTACTTATTATTATTATTATTATTTTGGTGTTACTTTTCTGGGATTGTAAGGGCATATAAAAGGCCCCCAGCTGGTTATTTCTCATTAGACTTCCCATTATCAAAAACTTGTTATCTTCCTCCATAGAGAGAGAATGAAAGAGAGCTTGACTTTCAAAGTGTGCATCAGGCTTGGTTTGTCTTGCATCGATCAATCCGATTGTTCGGGTTGTTAGTGAGGCGAATACACGCATCCTCCTCGTGCTCCAAGGATACGTCCTTGGCTGTGTGGGGTTGTATAAGGTTGGTCTTTCGATCATTCAATCTGGTTCTCGTTTTCAAAGCAACGAGGGTCTCTTTGTTGTTTCGTTGGGTTGATCTTCTTTATCTATCCTTTTTATCTTGTTCTTGAATCTGTTCTTGTTCTTCTTGGTTGTTCTTCGTTTCCTTGTGTTCATCCCTCCATTTCTGACCATCTCTCCTTCTCTTTGTGTTCTGAGTTGTTGTTGTCGAAGATCGGGCATCCAGCGGCTTAACCCCGCATCAGTTGGTTTCCATTCTTTTTCTCGTCCAAAAATCTTTGAACTAATAGAACTTGATAGAAAGATCACCAAACAACACAAAGAAACGCATACGAATCATACGATTTCGAATGTTTCTCAAATTCTCAATAACACAACCTTTCTTATTGATTCGTTTGATTTGCCTAGGCTATGGTTTGGGAACCGTTGATTTCCATTATTTTTCTCGTCCAAAAATCTTTGAACTAATAGATCTTCATAGAAAGATCACCAAACAACACAAACACAGGCATACGAATCATGCGATTTCGAATGTTTCTCAAATTCTCAATAACACAACCTTTCTTATTGATTGGTTTGATTTGCCTAGGGTATGGTTTTGGAACCGTTGGTTTCGATTCTATTTCTCCACCACAAATCTTCGAACTAATAGAATTTCATAGAAAGATCACCAAACAAAACAAACACAAGCATACGAATCATGCGATTTCAAATGTTTCTCAAATTCTCAATAACCCAACCTTTCTTATTGATTCGTTTGATTTGCCTAGGCTATGGTTTGGGAACCGTTGGTTTCCATTATTTTTCTCGTCCAAAAGTCTTTGAACTAACAGAACTTCATAGAAAGATCACCAAACAACACAAACACAAGCATACGAATCATGCGATTTCGAATGTTTCTCCCATTCTCCATAACACAACCTTTCTTAATGATTGGTTTGATTTGCCTAGGCTATGGTTTGGGAACCGTTGGTTTCCATTCTTTTTCTCGACCAAAAATCTTTGAACTAACAGAACTTCATAGAAAGATCACCAAACAACACAAAGAAACGCATACGAATCATGCGATTTCGAATGTTTCTCAAATTCTCAATAACACAACCTTTCTTATTGATTCGTTTGATTTGCCTAGGCTATGGTTTGGGAACCGTTGGTTTCCATTCTTTTTCTCGTCCAAAAATCTTTGAACTAACAGATCTTTATAGAAAGATCACCAAACAACACAAACACAGGCATACGAATCATGCGATTTCGAATGTTTCTCAAATTCTCAATAACACAACCTTTCTTATTGATTCGTTTGATTTGCCTAGGCTATGGTTTGAGAACCGTTGGTTTCCATTCTTTTTCTTGTCCAAAAATCTTTGAACTAATAGAACTTGATAGAAAGATCACCAAACAACACAAAGAAACGCATACGAATCATACGATTTCGAATGTTTCTCAAATTCTCAATAACACAACCTTTCTTATTGATTCGTTTGATTTGCCTAGGCTATGGTTTGGGAACCGTTGATTTCCATTATTTTTCTCGTCCAAAAATCTTTGAACTAATAGATCTTCATAGAAAGATCACCAAACAACACAAACACAGGCATACGAATCATGCGATTTCGAATGTTTCTCAAATTCTCAATAAAACAACCTTTCTTATTGATTCGTTTGATTTACCTAGGCTATGGTTTGGGAACCGTTGGTTTCGATTCTTTTACTCATTTTAACATCTTTGAACTAACAGAACTTGATAGAAACATCACCAAACAACACAAAGAAACACATACGAATCATGCGATTTCGAATGTTTCTCAAATTCTCAATAACACAACCTTTCTTATTGATTCGTTTGATTTGCCTAGGCTATGGTTTGGGAACCGTTGGTTTCGATTCTTTTACTCATTTAAATATCTTTGAACTAACAGAACTTGATAGAAATATCACCAAACAACACAAAGAAACGCATACGAATCATGCTATTTCGAATGTTTCTCAGATTCTCAATAACACAACCTTTCTTATTGATTCGTTTGATTTGCCTAGGCTATGGTTTGGGAACCGTCGGTTTCCATTCTTTCTCTCGTCCGAAAATCTTTAAAATAATAGAACTTCATAGAAAGATCACCAAACAACACAAACACAAGCATATGAATCATGCGTTTTCGAATGTTTCTCAAATTCTCAATAACACAAACTTTATTATTGATTCGTTTGATTTGCCTAGACTATGGTTTGGGCACCGTTGGTTTCGATTCTTTTACTCATCCAAAAATCTTTGAACTAACAGAACTTTATAGAATGATCACCAAACAACACAAACACAAGCATACGAATCATGCGATTTCGAATGTTTCTCCCATTCTCAATAACACAACCTTCCTTATTGATTCGTTTGATTTGCCTCGCCTATGGTTTGAGAACCGTTGGTTTCCATTCTTTTTCTCGTCCAAAAATCTTTGAACTAATAGAACTTGATAGAAAGATCACCAAACAACACAAAGAAACGCATACGAATCATACGATTTCGAATGTTTCTCAAATTCTCAATAACACAACCTTTCTTATTGATTCGTTTGATTTGCCTAGGCTATGGTTTGGGAACCGTTGATTTCCATTATTTTTCTCGTCCAAAAATCTTTGAACTAATAGATCTTTCAAGAAAGATCACCAAACAACACAAACACAAGCATACGAATCATACGATTTCGAATGTTTCTCAAATTCTCAATAACACAACCTTTCTTATTGATTAGTTTGATTTGCCTAGGGTATGGTTTTGGAACCGTTGGTTTCGATTCTATTTCTCGTCCAAAAATCTTCGAACTAATAGAATTTCATAGAAAGATCACCAAACAAAACAAACAGAAGCATACGAATCATGCGATTTCAAATGTTTCTCAAATTCTCAATAACCCAATCTTTCTTATTGATTCTTTTGATTTGCCTAGGCTATGGTTTGGGAACCGTTGGTTTCCATTCTTTTTCTCGTCAAAAAATCTTTGAACTAACAGAACTTGATAGAAAGATCACCAAACAACACAAAGAAAGGCATACGAATCATGCGATTTCGAATGTTTCTCAAATTCTCAATAACCCCACCTTTCTTATTGATTCGTTTGATTTGCCTAGGCTATGGTTTGGGAACCGTTGGTTTCCATTCTTTTTCTCATCCAAAAATCTTTGAACTAACAGAACTTGATAGAAAGATCACCAAATAACACAAAGAAACGCATACGAATCATGCGATTTCGAATGTTTCTCAAATTCTCAATAACACAACCTTTCTTATTCATTCGTTTGATTTGCCTAGGCTATGGTTTGGGAACCAGTGGTTTCAATTCTTTTTCTCGTCCAAAAATCTTTTAACTAACAGAACTTCATAGAAAGATCACCAAACAACACAAAGAAACGCATACGAATCATGCGATTTCGAATGTTTCTCAAATTCTCAATAACACAACCTTTCTTATTGATTCGTTTGATTTGCCTAGGCTATGGTTTGGGAACCGTTGGTTTCCATTATTTTTCTCGTCCAAAAATCTTTGAACTAACAGATCTTCATAGAAAGATCACCAAACAACACAAACACAGGCATACGAATCATGCGATTTCGAATGTTTCTCAAATTCTTAATAACACGACCTTTCTTAGTGATTCGTTTGATTTGCCTAGGCTATGGTTCGAGAACCGTTGGTTTTCCATTCTTTTTCTCGTCCAAAAATCTTTGAACTAACAGAACTTGATAGAAAGATCACAAATAACACAAAGAAACGCATACGAATCATGCGATTTCGAATGTTTCTCAAATTCTCAATAATACAACCTTTCTTATTGATTCGTTTGATTTGCCTAGGCTATGGTTTGGGAACCGTTGGTTTCCATTCTTTTTCTTGTCCAAAAATCTTTGAACTAACAGAACTTGATAGAAAGATCACCAAACAACACAAAGAAACGCATATGAATCATGCGATTTCGAATGTTTCTCAAATTCTCAATAACACAACCTTTCTTATTGATTCGTTTGATTTGCCTAGGCTATGGTTTAGGAACCATTAGTTTTCATTCTTTTTCTCATCCAAAAATCTTTGAACTAACAGAAAATAGAAAGATCACCACAAAACACAAAGAAACACATACGAATCATGCGATTTTGAATGTTTCTCAAATTCTCAATAACTCAACCTTTCTTATTGATTCCTTTGATTTGCCTAGGCTATGGTTTGGGAACCATTGGTTTCCATTCTTTTTCTCGTCCAAAAATCTTCGAACTAACAAAACTTGATAGAAAGATTACCAAACAACACAAAGAAACGCATACGAATCATGCGATTTCGAATGTTTCTCAAATTCTCAATAACACAACCTTTCTTATTGATTCGTTTGATTTGCCTAGGCTATGGTTTGGGAACCGTTGGTTTCCATTCTTTTTCTCGTCCAAAAATCTTTGAACTAACAAATCTTCATAGAAAGATCACCAAACAACACAAACACAGGCATGCGAATCATGCGATTTCGAATGTTTCTCAAATTCTCAATAACACAACCTTTCTTATTGATTCGTATGATTTGCCTAGGCTATGGTTTAGGAACCGTTGGTTTCCATTCTTTTTCTCGTCCAAAAATCTTTGAGCTAACAGAACTTGATAGAAAGATCAGCAAACAACACAAAGAAACGCATATGAATCATGCGATTTCGAATGTTTCTCAAAATCTCAATAACACAACCTTTCTTATTGATTCGTTTGATTTGCCTAGGCTATGGTTTAAGAACCGTTAGTTTTCATTCTTTTTCTCATCCAAAAATCTTTGAACTAACAGAAAATAGAAAGATCACCACAAAACACAAAGAAACACATACGAATCATGCGATTTTGAATGTTTCTAAAATTCTCAATAACACAACCTTTCTTATTGATTCGTTTGATTTGCCTAGGCTATGGTTTGGGAACCATTGGTTTCCATTCTTTTTCTCGTCCAAAAATCTTCGAACTAACAAAACTTGATAGAAAGATCACCAAACAACACAAAGAAACGCATACGAATCTTGCGATTTCGAATGTTTCTCAAGTTCTCAATAACACAACCTTTCTTATTGATTCGTTTGATTTGCCTAGGCTATGGTTTGGGAACCGTTGGTTTCCATTCTTTTTCTCGTCCAAAAATCTTTGAACTAACAGATCTTCATAGAAAGATCACCAAACAACACAAACACAGGCATACGAATCATGCGATTTCGAATGTTTCTCAAATTCTCAATAACACAACCTTTCTTATTGATTCGTTTGATTTGCCTAGGCTATGGCTTGAGAACCGTTGGTTTCCATTCTTTTTCTCGTCCAAAAATCTTTGAACTAATAGAACTTGATAGAAAGATCACCAAACAACACAAAGAAACGCATACGAATCATACGATTTCGAATGTTTCTCAAATTCTCAATAACACAACCTTTCTTATTGATTCGTTTGATTTGCCTAGGCTATGGTTTGGGAACCGTTGGTTTCCATTCTTTTTCTCGTCCAAAAATCTTTGAACTAACAGATCTTCATAGAAAGATCACCAAACAACACAAACACAGGCATACGAATCATGCGATTTCGAATGTTTCTCAAATTCTCAATAACACAACCTTTCTTATTGATTCGTTTGATTTGCCTAGGCTATGGTTTGGGAACCGTTGGTTTCCATTCTTTTTCTCGTCCAAAAATCTTTGAGCTAACAGAACTTGATAGAAATATCACCAAACAACACAAAGAAACGCATACGAATCATGTTATTTCGAATGTTTCTCAAATTCTCAATAACACAACCTTTCTTATTGATTCGTTTGATTTGCCTAAGCTATGGCTTGAGAACCGTTGGTTTCCATTCTTTTTCTCGTCCAAAAATCTTTGAACTAATAGAACTTGATAGAAAGATCACCAAACAACACAAAGAGACGCATACGAATCATACGATTTCGAATGTTTCTCAAATTCTCAATAACACAACCTTTCTTATTAATTCGTTTGATTTGCCTAGGCTATGGTTTGGGAACCGTTGGTTTCCATTATTTTTCTCGTCCAAAAATCTTTGAACTAACAGATCTTCATAGAAAGATCACCAAACAACACAAACACAGGCATACGAATCATGCGATTTCGAATGTTTCTCAAATTCTTAATAACACGACCTTTCTTAGTGATTCGTTTGATTTGCCTAGGCTATGGTTTGAGAACCGTTGGTTTCCATTCTTTTTCTCATCCAAAAATCTTTGAACTAACAGAACTTGATAGAAAGATCATAAATAACACAAAGAAACGCATACGAATCATGCGATTTCGAATGTTTCTCAAATTCTTAATAACACAACCTTTCTTATTGATTCGTTTGATTTGCCTAGGCTATGGTTTGGGAACCGTTGGTTTCCATTCCTTTTCTTGTCCAAAAATTTTTGAACTAACAGAACTTGATAGAAAGATCAGCAAACAACACAAAGAAACGCATATGAATCATGCGATTTCGAATGTTTCTCAAATTTTCAATAACACAACCTTTCTTATTGATTCGTTTGATTTGCCTAGGCTATGGTTTAAGAACCGTTAGTTTTCATTCTTTTTCTCATCCAAAAATCTTTGAACTAACAGAAAATAGAAAGATCATCACAAAACACAAAGAAACACATACGAATCATGCGATTTTGAATGTTTCTCAAATTCTCAATAACACAACCTTTCTTATTGATTCGTTTGATTTGCCTAGGCTATGGTTTGGGAACCATTGGTTTCCATTCTTTTTCTCGTCCAAAAATCTTCGAACTAACAAAACTTGATAGAAAGATCACCAAACAACACAAAGAAACGCATACGAATCTTGCGATTTCGAATGTTTCTCAAATTCTCAATAACACAACCTTTCTTATTGATTCGTTTGATTTGCCTAAACTATGGCTTGGGAACCGTTGGTTTCCATTTTTTTCTCGTCCAAAAATCTTTGAACTAACAGAACTTGATAGAAAGATCACCCAACAACACAAAAAAACACATACGAATCATGCGATTTCGAATGTTTCTCAAATTCTCAATAACACAACCTTTCTTATTGATTGGTTTGATTTGCCTAGGGTATGGTTTTGGAACCGTTGGTTTCGATTCTATTTCTCGTCCAAAAATCTTCGAACTAATAGAATTTCATAGAAAGATCACCAAACAAAACAAACACAAGCATACGAATCATGCGATTTCAAATGTTTCTCAAATTCTCAACAACCCCACCTTTCTTATTGATTCGTTTGATTTGCCTAGGCTATGGTTTGGGAACTTTTGGTTTTCATTCTTTTTCTCGTCCAAAAATCTTTGAGATAACAGAACTTGATAGAAAGATCACAAATAACACAAAGAAACGCATACGAATCATGCGATTTCGAATGTTTCTCAAATTCTCAATAACACAAACTTTATTATTGATTCGTTTGATTTGCCTAGACTATGGTTTGGGCACCGTTGGTTTCGATTCTTTTACTCATCCAAAAATCTTTGAACTAACAGAACTTCATAGAATGATCACCAAACAACACAAACACAAGCATACGAATCATGCGATTTCGAATGTTTCTTCCATTCTCCATAACACAACCTTTCTTAATGATTGGTTTGATTTGCCTAGGCTATGGTTTGGGAACCGTTGGTTTCGATTCTTTTACTTGTACAAAAATCTTTGAACTAATAGAACTTCATAGAAAGATCACCAAACAACACAAACACAAGCATACGAATCATGCGATTTCGAATGTTTCTCAAATTCTCAATAACACAACCTTTCTTATTGATTGGTTTGATTTCCCTAGGGTATGGTTTTGGAACCGTTGGTTTCGATTCTATTTCTCGTCCAAAAATCTTCGAACTAATAGAATTTCATAGAAAGATCACCAAACAAAACAAACACAAGCATACGAATCATGCGATTTCAAATGTTTCTCAAATTCTCAATAACACAACCTTTCTTATTGATTCGTTTGATTTGCCTAGGGTATGGTTTGGGAACCGTTGGTTTCCATTCTTTTTCTCGTCCAAAAATCTTTGAACTAACAGAACTTCATAGAAAGATCACCAAACAACACAAAGAAACGCATACGAATCATGCGATTTCGAATGTTTCTCAAATTCTCAATAACACAACCTTTCTTATTGATTCGTTTGATTTGCCTAGGCTATGGTTTGGGAACCGTTGGTTTCGATTCTTTTCCTCGTGCAAAAATCTTTGCACTAATAGAACTTCATAGAAAGATCACCAAACAACACAAACACAAGCATATGAATCATGCGATTTCGAATGCTTCTCATATTCTCAATAACACAACCTTTCTTATTGATTCGTTTGATTTGCCGAGGCTATGGTTTGGGAACCGTTGGTTTCGATTCTTTTTCTCGTCCAAAAATCTTTGAACTAACAGATCTTCATAGAAAGATCACCAAACAACACAAACACAGGCATACGAATCATGCGATTTCGAATGTTTCTCAAATTCTCAATAACACAACCTTTCTTATTGATTCGTTTGATTTGCCTAGGCTATGGTTTGGGAACCGTTGGTTTCCATTCTTTTTCTCGTCCAAAAATCTTTGAGCTAACAAAACTTGATAGAAATATCACCAAACAACACAAAGAAACGCATACGAATCATACGATTTCGAATGTTTCTCAAATTCTCAATAACACAACCTTTCTTATTGATTCGTTTGATTTGCCTAGGCTATGGTTTGGGAACCGTTGGTTTCCATTCTTTTTCTCGTCCAAAAATCTTTGAACTAACAGATCTTCATAGAAAGATCACCAAACAACACAAACACAGGCATACGAATCATGCGATTTCGAATGTTTCTCAAATTCTCAATAACACAACCTTTCTTATTGATTCGTTTGATTTGCCTAGGCTATGGTTTGGGAACCGTTGGTTTCCATTCTTTTTCTCGTCCAAAAATCTTTGAGCTAACAGAACTTGATAGAAATATCACCAAACAACACAAAGAAACGCATACGAATCATGCGATTTCGAATGTTTCTCAAATTCTCAATAACACAACCTTTCTTATTGATTCGTTTGATTTGCCTAAGCTATGACTTGAGAACCGTTGGTTTCCATTCTTTTTCTCGTCCAAAAATCTTTGAACTAATAGAACTTGATAGAAAGATCACCAAACAACACAAAGAGACGCATACGAATCATACGATTTCGAATGTTTCTCAAATTCTCAATAACACAACCTTTCTTATTAATTCGTTTGATTTGCCTAGGCTATGGTTTGGGAACCGTTGGTTTCCATTATTTTTCTCGTCCAAAAATTTTTGAACTAACAGATCTTCATAGAAAGATCACCAAACAACACAAACACAGGCATACGAATCATGCGATTTCGAATGTTTCTCAAATTCTTAATAACACGACCTTTCTTAGTGATTCGTTTGATTTGCCTAGGCTATGGTTTGAGAACCGTTGGTTTCCATTCTTTTTCTCATCCAAAAATCTTTGAACTAACAGAACTTGATAGAAAGATCATAAATAACACAAAGAAACGCATACGAATCATGCGATTTCGAATGTTTCTCAAATTCTCAATAACACAACCTTTCTTATTGATTCGTTTGATTTGCCTAGGCTATGGTTTGGGAACCGTTGGTTTCCATTCCTTTTCTTGTCCAAAAATTTTTGAACTAACAGAACTTGATAGAAAGATCAGCAAACAACACAAAGAAACGCATATGAATCATGCGATTTCGAATGTTTCTCAAATTTTCAATAACACAACCTTTCTTATTGATTCGTTTGATTTGCCTAGGCTATGGTTTAAGAACCGTTAGTTTTCATTCTTTTTCTCATCCAAAAATCTTTGAACTAACAGAAAATAGAAAGATCATCACAAAACACAAAGAAACACATACGAATCATGCGATTTTGAATGTTTCTCAAATTCTCAATAACACAACCTTTCTTATTGATTCGTTTGATTTGCCTAGGCTATGGTTTGGGAACCATTGGTTTCCATTCTTTTTCTCGTCCAAAAATCTTCGAACTAACAAAACTTGATAGAAAGATCACCAAACAACACAAAGAAACGCATACGAATCTTGCGATTTCGAATGTTTCTCAAATTCTCAATAACACAACCTTTCTTATTGATTCGTTTGATTTGCCTAAACTATGGCTTGGGAACCGTTGGTTTCCATTTTTTTCTCGTCCAAAAATCTTTGAACTAACAGAACTTGATAGAAAGATCACCCAACAACACAAAAAAACACATACGAATCATGCGATTTCGAATGTTTCTCAAATTCTCAATAACACAACCTTTCTTATTGATTGGTTTGATTTGCCTAGGGTATGGTTTTGGAACCGTTGGTTTCGATTCTATTTCTCGTCCAAAAATCTTCGAACTAATAGAATTTCATAGAAAGATCACCAAACAAAACAAACACAAGCATACGAATCATGCGATTTCAAATGTTTCTCAAATTCTCAACAACCCCACCTTTCTTATTGATTCGTTTGATTTGCCTAGGCTATGGTTTGGGAACTTTTGGTTTTCATTCTTTTTCTCGTCCAAAAATCTTTGAGATAACAGAACTTGATAGAAAGATCACAAATAACACAAAGAAACGCATACGAATCATGCGATTTCGAATGTTTCTCAAATTCTCAATAACACAAACTTTATTATTGATTCGTTTGATTTGCCTAGACTATGGTTTGGGCACCGTTGGTTTCGATTCTTTTACTCATCCAAAAATCTTTGAACTAACAGAACTTCATAGAATGATCACCAAACAACACAAACACAAGCATACGAATCATGCGATTTCGAATGTTTCTTCCATTCTCCATAACACAACCTTTCTTAATGATTGGTTTGATTTGCCTAGGCTATGGTTTGGGAACCGTTGGTTTCGATTCTTTTACTTGTACAAAAATCTTTGAACTAATAGAACTTCATAGAAAGATCACCAAACAACACAAACACAAGCATACGAATCATGCGATTTCGAATGTTTCTCAAATTCTCAATAACACAACCTTTCTTATTGATTGGTTTGATTTGCCTAGGGTATGGTTTTGGAACCGTTGGTTTCGATTCTATTTCTCGTCCAAAAATCTTCGAACTAATAGAATTTCATAGAAAGATCACCAAACAAAACAAACACAAGCATACGAATCATGCGATTTCAAATGTTTCTCAAATTCTCAATAACCCAACCTTTCTTATTGATTCGTTTGATTTGCCTAGGGTATGGTTTGGGAACCGTTGGTTTCCATTCTTTTTCTCGTCCAAAAATCTTTGAACTAACAGAACTTCATAGAAAGATCACCAAACAACACAAAGAAACGCATACGAATCATGCGATTTCGAATGTTTCTCAAATTCTCAATAACACAACCTTTCTTATTGATTCGTTTGATTTGCCTAGGCTATGGTTTGGGAACCGTTGGTTTCGATTCTTTTCCTCGTGCAAAAATCTTTGCACTAATAGAACTTCATAGAAAGATCACCAAACAACACAAACACAAGCATATGAATCATGCGATTTCGAATGCTTCTCATATTCTCAATAACACAACCTTTCTTATTGATTCGTTTGATTTGCCGAGGCTATGGTTTGGGAACCGTTGGTTTCGATTCTTTTTCTCGTCCAAAAATCTTTGAACTAACAGATCTTCATAGAAAGATCACCAAACAACACAAACACAGGCATACGAATCATGCGATTTCGAATGTTTCTCAAATTCTCAATAACACAACCTTTCTTATTGATTCGTTTGATTTGCCTAGGCTATGGTTTGGGAACCGTTGGTTTCCATTCTTTTTCTCGTCCAAAAATCTTTGAGCTAACAAAACTTGATAGAAATATCACCAAACAACACAAAGAAACGCATACGAATCATGCGATTTCGAATGTTTCTCAAATTCTCAATAACACAACCTTTCTTATTGATTCGTTTGATTTGCCTAAGCTATGGCTTGAGAACCGTTGGTTTCCATTCTTTTTCTCGTCCAAAAATCTTTGAACTAATAGAACTTGATAGAAAGATCACCAAACAACACAAAGAAACGCATACGAATCATACGATTTCGAATGTTTCTCAAATTCTCAATAACACAACCTTTCTTATTGATTCGTTTGATTTGCCTAGGCTATGGTTTGGGAACCGTTGGTTTCCATTATTTTTCTCGTCCAAAAATCTTTGAACTAACAGATCTTCATAGAAAGATCACCAAACAACACAAACACAGGCATACGAATCATGCGATTTCGAATGTTTCTCAAATTCTTAATAATACGACCTTTCTTAGTGATTCGTTTGATTTGCCTAGGCTATGGTTTGAGAACCGTTGGTTTCCATTCTTTTTCTCGTCCAAAAATCTTTGAACTAACAGAACTTGATAGAAAGATCACAAATAACACAACGAAACGCATACGAATCATGCGATTTCGAATGTTTCTCAAATTCTCAATAACACAACCATTCTTATTGATTCGTTTGATTTGCCTAGGCTATGGTTTGGGAACCGTTGGTTTCCATTCCTTTTCTTGTCCAAAAATTTTTGAACTAACAGAACTTGATAGAAAGATCAGCAAACAACACAAAGAAACGCATATGAATCATGCGATTTCGAATGTTTCTCAAATTCTCAATAACACAACCTTTCTTATTGATTCATTTGATTTGCCTAGGCTATGGTTTAAGAACCGTTAGTTTTCATTCTTTTTCTCATCCAAAAATCTTTGAACTAACAGAAAATAGAAAGATCACCACAAAACACAAAGAAACACATACGAATCATGCGATTTTGAATGTTTCTAAAATTCTCAATAACACAACCTTTCTTATTGATTCGTTTGATTTGCCTAGGCTATGGTTTGGGAACCATTGGTTTCCATTCTTTTTCTCGTCCAAAAATCTTCGAACTAACAAAACTTGATAGAAAGATCACCAAACAACACAAAGAAACGCATACAAATCTTGCGATTTCGAATGTTTCTCAAGTTCTCAATAACACAACCTTTCTTATTGATTCGTTTGATTTGCCTAGGCTATGGTTTGGGAACCGTTGGTTTCCATTCTTTTTCTCGTCCAAAAATCTTTGAACTAATAGATCTTCATAGAAAGATCACCAAACAACACAAACACAGGCATACGAATCATGCGATTTCGAATGTTTCTCAAATTCTCAATAACACAACCTTTCTTATTGATTCGTTTGATTTGCCTAGGCTATGGCTTGAGAACCGTTGGTTTCCATTCTTTTTCTCGTCCAAAAATCTTTGAACTAATAGAACTTGATAGAAAGATCACCAAACAACACAAAGAAACGCATACAAATCATACGATTTCGAATGTTTCTCAAATTCTCAATAACACAACCTTTCTTATTGATTCGTTTGATTTGCCTAAGCTATGGCTTGAGAACCGTTGGTTTCCATTCTTTTTCTCGTCCAAAAATCTTTGAACTAATAGAACTTGATAGAAAGATCACCAAACAACACAAAGAAACGCATACGAATCATACGATTTCGAATGTTTCTCAAATTCTCAATAACACAACCTTTCTTATTAATTCGTTTGATTTGCCTAGGCTATGGTTTGGGAACCGTTGGTTTCCATTATTTTTCTCGTCCAAAAATCTTTGAACTAACAGATCTTCATAGAAAGATCACCAAACAACACAAACACAAGCATACGAATCATGCGATTTCGAATGTTTCTCAAATTCTTAATAACACGACCTTTCTTAGTGATTCGTTTGATTTGCCTAGGCTATTGTTTGAGAACCGTTGGTTTCCATTCTTTTTCTCGTCCAAAAATCTTTGAACTAACAAAACTTGATAGAAAGATCACCAAACAACACAAAGAAACGCATACGAATCATGCGATTTCGAATGTTTCTCAAATTCTCAATAACACAACCTTTCTTATTGATTCGTTTGATTTGCCTAGGCTATGGTTTGGGAACCGTTGGTTTCCATTATTTTTCTCGTCCAAAAATCTTTGAACTAACAGATCTTCATAGAAAGATCACCAAACAACACAAACACAGGCATACGAATCATGCGATTTCGAATGTTTCTCAAATTCTTAATAACACGACCTTTCTTAGTGATTCGTTTGATTTGCCTAGGCTATGGTTTGAGAACCGTTGGTTTCCATTCTTTTTCTCATCCAAAAATCTTTGAACTAACAGAACTTGATAGAAAGATCATAAATAACACAAAGAAACGCATACGAATCATGCGATTTCGAATGTTTCTCAAATTCTCAATAACACAACCTTTCTTATTGATTCGTTTGATTTGCCTAGGCTATGGTTTGGGAACCGTTGGTTTCCATTCCTTTTCTTGTCCAAAAATTTTTGAACTAACAGAACTTGATAGAAAGATCAGCAAACAACACAAAGAAACGCATATGAATCATGCGATTTCGAATGTTTCTCAAATTTTCAATAACACAACCTTTCTTATTGATTCGTTTGATTTGCCTAGGCTATGGTTTAAGAACCGTTAGTTTTCATTCTTTTTCTCATCCAAAAATCTTTGAACTAACAGAAAATAGAAAGATCATCACAAAACACAAAGAAACACATACGAATCATGCGATTTTGAATGTTTCTCAAATTCTCAATAACACAACCTTTCTTATTGATTCGTTTGATTTGCCTAGGCTATGGTTTGGGAACCATTGGTTTCCATTCTTTTTCTCGTCCAAAAATCTTCGAACTAACAAAACTTGATAGAAAGATCACCAAACAACACAAAGAAACGCATACGAATCTTGCGATTTCGAATGTTTCTCAAATTCTCAATAACACAACCTTTCTTATTGATTCGTTTGATTTGCCTAAACTATGGCTTGGGAACCGTTGGTTTCCATTTTTTTCTCGTCCAAAAATCTTTGAACTAACAGAACTTGATAGAAAGATCACCCAACAACACAAAAAAACACATACGAATCATGCGATTTCGAATGTTTCTCAAATTCTCAATAACACAACCTTTCTTATTGATTGGTTTGATTTGCCTAGGGTATGGTTTTGGAACCGTTGGTTTCGATTCTATTTCTCGTCCAAAAATCTTCGAACTAATAGAATTTCATAGAAAGATCACCAAACAAAACAAACACAAGCATACGAATCATGCGATTTCAAATGTTTCTCAAATTCTCAACAACCCCACCTTTCTTATTGATTCGTTTGATTTGCCTAGGCTATGGTTTGGGAACTTTTGGTTTTCATTCTTTTTCTCGTCCAAAAATCTTTGAGATAACAGAACTTGATAGAAAGATCACAAATAACACAAAGAAACGCATACGAATCATGCGATTTCGAATGTTTCTCAAATTCTCAATAACACAAACTTTATTATTGATTCGTTTGATTTGCCTAGACTATGGTTTGGGCACCGTTGGTTTCGATTCTTTTACTCATCCAAAAATCTTTGAACTAACAGAACTTCATAGAATGATCACCAAACAACACAAACACAAGCATACGAATCATGCGATTTCGAATGTTTCTTCCATTCTCCATAACACAACCTTTCTTAATGATTGGTTTGATTTGCCTAGGCTATGGTTTGGGAACCGTTGGTTTCGATTCTTTTACTTGTACAAAAATCTTTGAACTAATAGAACTTCATAGAAAGATCACCAAACAACACAAACACAAGCATACGAATCATGCGATTTCGAATGTTTCTCAAATTCTCAATAACACAACCTTTCTTATTGATTGGTTTGATTTGCCTAGGGTATGGTTTTGGAACCGTTGGTTTCGATTCTATTTCTCGTCCAAAAATCTTCGAACTAATAGAATTTCATAGAAAGATCACCAAACAAAACAAACACAAGCATACGAATCATGCGATTTCAAATGTTTCTCAAATTCTCAATAACCCAACCTTTCTTATTGATTCGTTTGATTTGCCTAGGGTATGGTTTGGGAACCGTTGGTTTCCATTCTTTTTCTCGTCCAAAAATCTTTGAACTAACAGAACTTCATAGAAAGATCACCAAACAACACAAAGAAACGCATACGAATCATGCGATTTCGAATGTTTCTCAAATTCTCAATAACACAACCTTTCTTATTGATTCGTTTGATTTGCCTAGGCTATGGTTTGGGAACCGTTGGTTTCGATTCTTTTCCTCGTGCAAAAATCTTTGCACTAATAGAACTTCATAGAAAGATCACCAAACAACACAAACACAAGCATATGAATCATGCGATTTCGAATGCTTCTCATATTCTCAATAACACAACCTTTCTTATTGATTCGTTTGATTTGCCGAGGCTATGGTTTGGGAACCGTTGGTTTCGATTCTTTTTCTCGTCCAAAAATCTTTGAACTAACAGATCTTCATAGAAAGATCACCAAACAACACAAACACAGGCATACGAATCATGCGATTTCGAATGTTTCTCAAATTCTCAATAACACAACCTTTCTTATTGATTCGTTTGATTTGCCTAGGCTATGGTTTGGGAACCGTTGGTTTCCATTCTTTTTCTCGTCCAAAAATCTTTGAGCTAACAAAACTTGATAGAAATATCACCAAACAACACAAAGAAACGCATACGAATCATGCGATTTCGAATGTTTCTCAAATTCTCAATAACACAACCTTTCTTATTGATTCGTTTGATTTGCCTAAGCTATGGCTTGAGAACCGTTGGTTTCCATTCTTTTTCTCGTCCAAAAATCTTTGAACTAATAGAACTTGATAGAAAGATCACCAAACAACACAAAGAAACGCATACGAATCATACGATTTCGAATGTTTCTCAAATTCTCAATAACACAACCTTTCTTATTGATTCGTTTGATTTGCCTAGGCTATGGTTTGGGAACCGTTGGTTTCCATTATTTTTCTCGTCCAAAAATCTTTGAACTAACAGATCTTCATAGAAAGATCACCAAACAACACAAACACAGGCATACGAATCATGCGATTTCGAATGTTTCTCAAATTCTTAATAATACGACCTTTCTTAGTGATTCGTTTGATTTGCCTAGGCTATGGTTTGAGAACCGTTGGTTTCCATTCTTTTTCTCGTCCAAAAATCTTTGAACTAACAGAACTTGATAGAAAGATCACAAATAACACAACGAAACGCATACGAATCATGCGATTTCGAATGTTTCTCAAATTCTCAATAACACAACCATTCTTATTGATTCGTTTGATTTGCCTAGGCTATGGTTTGGGAACCGTTGGTTTCCATTCCTTTTCTTGTCCAAAAATTTTTGAACTAACAGAACTTGATAGAAAGATCAGCAAACAACACAAAGAAACGCATATGAATCATGCGATTTCGAATGTTTCTCAAATTCTCAATAACACAACCTTTCTTATTGATTCATTTGATTTGCCTAGGCTATGGTTTAAGAACCGTTAGTTTTCATTCTTTTTCTCATCCAAAAATCTTTGAACTAACAGAAAATAGAAAGATCACCACAAAACACAAAGAAACACATACGAATCATGCGATTTTGAATGTTTCTAAAATTCTCAATAACACAACCTTTCTTATTGATTCGTTTGATTTGCCTAGGCTATGGTTTGGGAACCATTGGTTTCCATTCTTTTTCTCGTCCAAAAATCTTCGAACTAACAAAACTTGATAGAAAGATCACCAAACAACACAAAGAAACGCATACAAATCTTGCGATTTCGAATGTTTCTCAAGTTCTCAATAACACAACCTTTCTTATTGATTCGTTTGATTTGCCTAGGCTATGGTTTGGGAACCGTTGGTTTCCATTCTTTTTCTCGTCCAAAAATCTTTGAACTAATAGATCTTCATAGAAAGATCACCAAACAACACAAACACAGGCATACGAATCATGCGATTTCGAATGTTTCTCAAATTCTCAATAACACAACCTTTCTTATTGATTCGTTTGATTTGCCTAGGCTATGGCTTGAGAACCGTTGGTTTCCATTCTTTTTCTCGTCCAAAAATCTTTGAACTAATAGAACTTGATAGAAAGATCACCAAACAACACAAAGAAACGCATACAAATCATACGATTTCGAATGTTTCTCAAATTCTCAATAACACAACCTTTCTTATTGATTCGTTTGATTTGCCTAAGCTATGGCTTGAGAACCGTTGGTTTCCATTCTTTTTCTCGTCCAAAAATCTTTGAACTAATAGAACTTGATAGAAAGATCACCAAACAACACAAAGAAACGCATACGAATCATACGATTTCGAATGTTTCTCAAATTCTCAATAACACAACCTTTCTTATTAATTCGTTTGATTTGCCTAGGCTATGGTTTGGGAACCGTTGGTTTCCATTATTTTTCTCGTCCAAAAATCTTTGAACTAACAGATCTTCATAGAAAGATCACCAAACAACACAAACACAGGCATACGAATCATGCGATTTCGAATGTTTCTCAAATTCTTAATAACACGACCTTTCTTAGTGATTCGTTTGATTTGCCTAGGCTATTGTTTGAGAACCGTTGGTTTCCATTCTTTTTCTCGTCCAAAAATCTTTGAACTAACAAAACTTGATAGAAAGATCACCAAACAACACAAAGAAACGCATACGAATCATGCGATTTCGAATGTTTCTCAAATTCTCAATAACACAACCTTTCTTATTGATTCGTTTGATTTGCCTAGGCTATGGTTTGGGAACCGTTGGTTTCCATTCTTTTTCTCGTCCAAAAATCTTTGAGCTAACAGAACTTGATAGAAATATCACCAAACAACACAAAGAAACGCATACGAATCATGCGATTTCGAATGTTTCTCAAATTCTCAATAACACAACCTTTCTTATTGATTCGTTTGATTTGCCTAAGCTATGGCTTGAGAACCGTTGGTTTCCATTCTTTTTCTCGTCCAAAAATCTTTGAACTAATAGAACTTGATAGAAAGATCACCAAACAACACAAAGAAACGCATACGAATCATACGATTTCGAATGTTTCTCAAATTCTCAATAACACAACCTTTCTTATTGATTCGTTTGATTTGCCTAGGCTATGGTTTGGGAACCGTTGGTTTCCATTATTTTTCTCGTCCAAAAATCTTTGAACTAACAGATCTTCATAGAAAGATCACCAAACAACACAAACACAGGCATACGAATCATGCGATTTCGAATGTTTCTCAAATTCTTAATAACACGACCTTTCTTAGTGATTCGTTTGATTTGCCTAGGCTATGGTTTGAGAACCGTTGGTTTCCATTCTTTTTCTCGTCCAAAAATCTTTGAACTAACAGAACTTGATAGAAAGATCACAAATAACACAACGAAACGCATACGAATCATGCGATTTCGAATGTTTCTCAAATTCTCAATAACACAACCATTCTTATTGATTCGTTTGATTTGCCTAGGCTATGGTTTGGGAACCGTTGGTTTCCATTCCTTTTCTTGTCCAAAAATTTTTGAACTAACAGAACTTGATAGAAAGATCAGCAAACAACACAAAGAAACGCATATGAATCATGCGATTTCGAATGTTTCTCAAATTCTCAATAACACAACCTTTCTTATTGATTCGTTTGATTTTCCTAGGCTATGGTTTAAGAACCGTTAGTTTTCATTCTTTTTCTCATCCAAAAATCTTTGAACTAACAGAAAATAGAAAGATCACCACAAAACACAAAGAAACACATACGAATCATGCGATTTTGAATGTTTCTAAAATTCTCAATAACACAACCTTTCTTATTGATTCGTTTGATTTGCCTAGGCTATGGTTTGGGAACCATTGGTTTCCATTCTTTTTCTCGTCCAAAAATCTTCGAACTAACAAAACTTGATAGAAAGATCACCAAACAACACAAAGAAACGCATACAAATCTTGCGATTTCGAATGTTTCTCAAGTTCTCAATAACACAACCTTTCTTATTGATTCGTTTGATTTGCCTAGGCTATGGTTTGGGAACCGTTGGTTTCCATTCTTTTTCTCGTCCAAAAATCTTTGAACTAACAGATCTTCATAGAAAGATCACCAAAAAACACAAACACAGGCATACGAATCATGCGATTTCGAATGTTTCTCAAATTCTCAATAACACAACCTTTCTTATTGATTCGTTTGATTTGCCTAGGCTATGGCTTGAGAACCGTTGGTTTCCATTCTTTTTCTCGTCCAAAAATCTTTGAACTAATAGAACTTGATAGAAAGATCACCAAACAACACAAAGAAACGCATACAAATCATACGATTTCGAATGTTTCTCAAATTCTCAATAACACAACCTTTCTTATTGATTCGTTTGATTTGCCTAAGCTATGGCTTGAGAACCGTTGGTTTCCATTCTTTTTCTCGTCCAAAAATCTTTGAACTAATAGAACTTGATAGAAAGATCACCAAACAACACAAAGAAACGCATACGAATCATACGATTTCGAATGTTTCTCAAATTCTCAATAACACAACCTTTCTTATTAATTCGTTTGATTTGCCTAGGCTATGGTTTGGGAACCGTTGGTTTCCATTATTTTTCTCGTCCAAAAATCTTTGAACTAACAGATCTTCATAGAAAGATCACCAAACAACACAAACACAGGCATACGAATCATGCGATTTCGAATGTTTCTCAAATTCTTAATAACACGACCTTTCTTAGTGATTCGTTTGATTTGCCTAGGCTATGGTTTGAGAACCGTTGGTTTCCATTCTTTTTCTCGTCCAAAAATCTTTGAACTAACAGAACTTGATAGAAAGATCACAAATAACACAAAGAAACGCATACGAATCATGCGATTTCGAATGTTTCTCAAATTCTCAATAACACAACCTTTCTTATTGATTCGTTTGATTTGCCTAGGCTATGGTTTGGGAACCGTTGGTTTCCATTCCTTTTCTTGTCCAAAAATTTTTGAACTAACAGAACTTGATAGAAAGATCAGCAAACAACACAAAGAAACGCATATGAATCATGCGATTTCGAATGTTTCTCAAATTCTCAATAACACAACCTTTCTTATTGATTCGTTTGATTTGCCTAGGCTATGGTTTAAGAACCGTTAGTTTTCATTCTTTTTCTCATCCAAAAATCTTTGAACTAACAGAAAATAGAAAGATCACCACAAAACACAAAGAAACACATACGAATCATGCGATTTCGAATGTTTCTCAAATTCTTAATAACACGACCTTTCTTAGTGATTCGTTTGATTTGCCTAGGCTATGGTTTGAGAACCGTTGGTTTCCATTCTTTTTCTCGTCCAAAAATCTTTGAACTAACAGAACTTGATAGAAAGATCACAAATAACACAAAGAAACGCATACGAATCATGCGATTTCGAATGTTTCTCAAATTCTCAATAACACAACCTTTCTTATTGATTCGTTTGATTTGCCTAGGCTATGGTTTGGGAACCATTGGTTTCCATTCTTTTTCTCGTCCAAAAATCTTCGAACTAACAAAACTTGATAGAAAGATCACCACACAACACAAAGAAACGCATACGAATCTTGCGATTTCGAATGTTTCTCAAATTCTCAATAACACAACCTTTCTTATTGATTCGTTTGATTTGCCTAAACTATGGCTTGGGAACCGTTGGTTTCCATTTTTTTCTCGTCCAAAAATCTTTGAACTAACAGAACTTGATAGAAAGATCACCCAACAACACAAAAAAACACATACGAATCATGCGATTTCGAATGTTTCTCAAATTCTCAATAACACCACCTTTCTTATTGATTGGTTTGATTTGCCTAGGGTATGGTTTTGGAACCGTTGGTTTCGATTCTATTTCTCGTACAAAAATCTTCGAACTAATAGAATTTCATAGAAAGATCACCAAACAACACAAACACAGGCATACGAATCATGCAATTTCGAATGTTTCTCAAATTCTAAATAACACAACCTTTCTTATTGACTCGTTTGATTTGCCTAGGCTATGGTTTGAGAACCGTTGGTTTTCATTATTTTTCTCGTCCAAAATCTTTGAACTAACAGAACTTCATAGAAAGATCACCACAAAACACAAAGAAACACATACGAATCATGCGATTTTGAATGTTTCTAAAATTCTCAATAACACAAACTTTCTTATTGATTCGTTTGATTTGCCTAGGCTATGGTTTGGGAACCATTGGTTTCCATTCTTTTTCTCGTCCAAAAATCTTCGAACTAACAAAACTTGATAGAAAGATCACCAAACAACACAAAGAAACGCATACAAATCTTGCGATTTCGAATGTTTCTCAAGTTCTCAATAACACAACCTTTCTTATTGATTCGTTTGATTTGCCTAGGCTATGGTTTGGGAACCGTTGGTTTCCATTCTTTTTCTCGTCCAAAAATCTTTGAACTAACAGATCTTCATAGAAAGATCACCAAACAACACAAACACAGGCATACGAATCATGCGATTTCGAATGTTTCTCAAATTCTCAATAACACAACCTTTCTTATTGATTCGTTTGATTTGCCTAGGCTATGGCTTGAGAACCGTTGGTTTCCATTCTTTTTCTCGTCCAAAAATCTTTGAACTAATAGAACTTGATAGAAAGATCACCAAACAACACAAAGAAACGCATTTAAATCATACGATTTCGAATGTTTCTCAAATTCTCAATAACACAACCTTTCTTATTGATTCGTTTGATTTGCCTAAGCTATGGCTTGAGAACCGTTGGTTTCCATTCTTTTTCTCGTCCAAAAATCTTTGAACTAATAGAACTTGATAGAAAGATCACCAAACAACACAAAGAAACGCATACGAATCATACGATTTCGAATGTTTCTCAAATTCTCAATAACACAACCTTTCTTATTAATTCGTTTGATTTGCCTAGGCTATGGTTTGGGAACCGTTGGTTTCCATTATTTTTCTCGTCCAAAAATCTTTGAACTAACAGATCTTCATAGAAAGATCACCAAACAACACAAACACAGGCATACGAATCATGCGATTTCGAATGTTTCTCAAATTCTTAATAACACGACCTTTCTTAGTGATTCGTTTGATTTGCCTAGGCTATGGTTTGAGAACCGTTGGTTTCCATTCTTTTTCTCGTCCAAAAATCTTTGAACTAACAGAACTTGATAGAAAGATCACAAATAACACAAAGAAACGCATACGAATCATGCGATTTCGAATGTTTCTCAAATTCTCAATAACACAACCTTTCTTATTGATTCGTTTGATTTGCCTAGGCTATGGTTTGGGAACCGTTGGTTTCCATTCCTTTTCTTGTCCAAAAATTTTTGAACTAACAGAACTTGATAGAAAGATCAGCAAACAACACAAAGAAACGCATATGAATCATGCCATTTCGAATGTTTCTCAAATTCTCAATAACACAACCTTTCTTATTGATTCGTTTGATTTGCCTAGGCTATGGTTTAAGAACCGTTAGTTTTCATTCTTTTTCTCATCCAAAAATCTTTGAACTAACAGAAAATAGAAAGATCACCACAAAACACAAAGAAACACATACGAATCATGCGATTTTGAATGTTTCTCAAATTCTCAATAACACAACCTTTCTTATTGATTCGTTTGATTTGCCTAGGCTATGGTTTGGGAACCATTGGTTTCCATTCTTTTTCTCGTCCAAAAATCTTCGAACTAACAAAACTTGATAGAAAGATCACCAAACAACACAAAGAAACGCATACGAATCTTGCGATTTCGAATGTTTCTCAAATTCTCAATAACACAACCTTTCTTATTGATTCGTTTGATTTGCCTAAACTATGGCTTGGGAACCGTTGGTTTCCATTTTTTTCTCGTCCAAAAATCTTTGAACTAACAGAACTTGAAAGAAAGATCACCCAACAACACAAAAAAACACATACGAATCATGCGATTTCGAATGTTTCTCAAATTCTCAATAACACCACCTTTCTTATTGATTGGTTTGATTTGCCTAGGGTATGGTTTTGGAACCGTTGGTTTCGATTCTATTTCTCGTCCAAAAATCTTCGAACTAATAGAATTTCATAGAAAGATCACCAAACAAAACAAACACAAGCATACGAATCATGCGATTTCAAATGTTTCTCAAATTCTCAACAACCCCACCTTTCTTATTGATTCGTTTGATTTGCCTAGGCTATGGTTTGGGAACCGTTGGTTTCCATTATTTTTCTCGTCCAAAAATCTTAGAACTAACAGATCTTCATAGAAAGATCACCAAACAACACAAACACAGGCATACGAATCATGCGATTTCGAATGTTTCTCAAATTCTTAATAACACGACCTTTCTTATTGATTCGTTTGATTTGCCTAGGCTATGTTTTGAGAACCGTTGGTTTCCATTCTTTTTCTCGTCCAAAAATCTTTGAACTAACAGAACTTGATAGAAAGATCACAAATAACACAAAGAAACGCATACGAATGATGCGATTTCGAATGTTTCTCAAATTCTCAATAAAACAACCTTTCTTATTGATTCGTTTGATTTGCCTAGGCTATGGTTTGGGAACCGTTGGTTTCCATTCCTTTTCTTGTCCAAAAATCTTTGAACTAACAGAACTTTATAGAAAGATCACCAAACAACACAAAGAATCGCATATGAATCATGCGATTTCGAATGTTTCTCAAATTCTCAATAACACAACCTTTCTTATTGATTCGTTTGATTTGCCTAGGCTATGGTTTAAGAACCGTTAGTTTTCATTCTTTTTCTCATCCAAAAATCTTTGAACTAACAGAAAATAGAAAGATCACCACAAAACACAAAGAAACACATACGAATCATGCGATTTTGAATGTTTCTCAAATTCTCAATAACACAACCTTTCTTATTGATTCGTTTGATTTGCATAGGCTATGGTTTGGGAACCGTTGGTTTTCATTCTTTTTCTCGTCCAAAAATCTTTGAGATAACAGAACTTGATAGAAATATCACCAAACAACACAAAGAAACGCATACGAATCATGCGATTTCGAATGTTTCTCAAATTCTCAATAACACAACCTTTCTTATTGATTCGTTTGATTTGCCTAAACTATGGCTTGGGAACCGTTGGTTTCCATTTTTTTCTCGTCCAAAAATCTTTGAACTAACAGAACTTGATAGAAAGATCACCCAACAACACAAAAAAACACATACGAATCATGCGATTTCAGTTGTTTCTCAAATTCTCAATAACACAACCTTTCTTATTGATTGGTTTGATTTGCCTAGGGTATGGTTTTGGAACCGTTGGTTTCGATTCTATTTCTCGTCCAAAAATCTTCGAACTAATAGAATTTCATAGAAAGATCACCAAACAAAACAAACACAAGCTTACGAATCATGCGATTTCAAATGTTTCTCAAATTCTCAACAACCCCACCTTTCTTATTGATTCGTTTGATTTGCCTAGGCTATGGTTTGGGAACCGTTGGTTTCCATTCTTTTTCACATTCAAAAATCTTTGAACTAACAAAACTTGATAGAAAGATCACCAAATAACACAAAGAAACGCATACGAATCATGCGATTTCGAATGTTTCTCAAATTCTCAATAACACAACCTTTCTTATTGATTCGTTTGATTTGCCTAGGCTATGGTTTGGGAACCGTTGGTTTCCATTCTTTTTCTTGTCCAAAAATCTTTGAACTAACAGATCTTCATAGAAAGATCACCAAACAAAACAAACACAGGCATACGAATCATGCGATTTCGAATGTTTCTCAAATTCTAAATAACACAACCTTTCTTATTGCTTCGTTTGATTTGCCTAGGCTATGGTTTGAGAACCGTTGGTTTTCACTCTTTTTCTCGTCCAAAATCTTTGAACTAACAGAACTTCATAGAAAGATCACCAAACAACACAAAGAAACGCATACGAATCATGCGATTTCGAATGTTTCTCAAATTCTCAATAACACAACCTTTCTGATCGATTCGTTTGATTTGCATAGGCTATGGTTTGGGAACCGTTGTTTTCTATTCGTTTTCTCGTCCCAAAATCTTTGAACTAACAGAACTTGATAGAAAGATCACCAAAGAACACAAACACAAGCATACGAATCATTCGATTTCGAATGTTTCTCAAATTCTCAATAACACAACTTTTCTTATTGATTCGTTTGATTTGCCTAGGCTATGGTTTGGGAACAGTTGGTTTCCATTCTTTTTCTTGTCCAAAAATCTTTGAGATAACAGAACTTGATAGAAATATCACCAAACAACACAAAGAAACGCATACGAATCATGCGATTTCGAATGTTTCTCAAATTCTCAATAACACAACCTTTCTTATTGATTCGTTTGATTTGCCTAGACTATGGCTTGGGAACCGTTGGTTTCCATTCTTTTTCTCGTCCAAAAATCTTTGAACTAACAGAACTTGATAGAAAGATCACGAAACAACACAAAGAAACGCATACGAATCATGCAATTTCGAATGTTTCTCAAATTCTCAATAACACAACCTTTCTTATTGATTCGTTTGATTTGCCTAGGCTATGGTTTGGGAACCGTTAGTTTCCATTATTTTTCTCGTCCAAAAATCTTTGAACTAACAAAAGATAGAAAGATCACCAAACAACACAAAGAAACGCATACGAATCATGCGATTTCGAATGTTTCTCAAATTATCAATAACACAACCTTTCTTACTGATTCGTTTGATTTGCCTAGACTATGGCTTGGGAACCGTTGGTTTCCATTCTTTTTCTCGTCCAAAAATCTTTGAACTAACAGAACTTGATAGAAAGATCACGAAACAACACAAAGAAACGCATACGAATCATGCGATTTCGAATGTTTCTCAAATTCTCAATAACACAACCTTTCTTATTGATTCGTTTGATTTGCCTAGGCTATGGTTTGGGAACCGTTAGTTTCCATTATTTTTCTCGTCCAAAAATCTTTGAACTAACAAAAGATAGAAAGATCACCAAACAACACAAAGAAACGCATACGAATCATGCGATTTCGAATGTTTCTCAAATTATCAATAACACAACCTTTCTTACTGATTCGTTTGATTTGCCTAGGCTATGGTGTGGCAACCGTTGGTTTCTATTCGTTTACTCGTCCAAAAATCTTTGAACTAACAGAAGATAGAAAGATCACCAAACAACACAAAGAAACCCATACGAATCATACGATTTCGAATGTTTCTCAAATTATCAATAACACAACCTTTCTTATTGATTCGTTTGATTTGCCTAGGCTATGGTTTGGGAACCGTTGGTTTCCATTATTTTTCTCGTCCAAAAATCTTTGAACTAACAGATCTTCATAGAAAGATCACCAAACAACACAAACACAGGCATACGAATCATGCGATTTCGAATGTTTCTCAAATTCTCAATAACACAACCTTTCTTATTGATTCGTTTGATTTGCCTAGGCTATGGTTTGGGAACCGTTGGTTTCCATTCTTTTTCTCGTCCAAAAATCTTTGAACTAACAGAACTTCATAGAAAGATCACCAAACAACACAAAGAAACGCATACGAATCATGCGATTTCGAATGTTTCTCAAATTCTCAATAACACAACCTTTCTTATTGATTCGTTTGATTTGCATAGGCTATGGTTTGGGAACCGTTGGTTTTCATTCTTTTTCTCGTCCAAAAATCTTTGAGATAACAGAACTTGATAGAAATATCACCAAACAACACAAAGAAACGCATACGAATCATGCGATTTCGAATGTTTCTCAAATTCTCAAAAACACAACCTTTCTTATTGATTCGTTTGATTTGCCTAGACTATGGCTTGGGAACCGTTGATTTCCATTCTTTTTCTCGTCCAAAAATCTTTGAACTAACAGAACTTGATAGAAAGATCACGAAACAACACAAAGAAACGCATACGAATCATGCGATTTCGAATGTTTCTCAAATTCTCAATAACACAACCTTTCTTATTGATTCGTTTGATTTGCCTAGGCTATGGTTTGGGAACCGTTAGTTTCCATTCTTTTTCTCGTCCAAAAATCTTTGAACTAACAGAAGATAGAAAGATCACCAAACAACACAAAGAAACGCATACGAATCATGCGATTTCGAATGTTTCTCAAATTATCAATAACACAACCTTTCTTACTGATTCGTTTTATTTGCCTAGGCTATGGTGTGGCAACCGTTGGTTTCTATTCTTTTACTCCTCCAAAAATCTTTGAACTAACATAAGATAGAAAGATCACCACACAACACAAAGAAACGCATACGAATCATGCGATTTCGAATGTTTCTCAAATTATCAATAACACAACCTTTCTTATTGATTCGTTTGATTTGCTTAGGGTATGGTTTGGGAACCGTTGGTTTCCATTCTTTTTCTCGTCCAAAAATCTTTTAACTAACAGAACCTGATAGAAAGATCACCAAACAACACAAAGAAACGCATACGAATCATGCGATTTCGAATGTTTCTCAAATTCTCAATAACACAACCTTTCTTATTGATTCGTTTGATTGGCCTAGACTATGGTTTGGGAACCGTTGGTTTTCATTCTTTTTCTCGTCGAAAAATCTTTGAACTAAAGGAACTTGATAGAAAGATCACCAAACAACACAAAGAAACGCATACGAATCATGCGATTTCGAATGTTTCTCAAATTCTCAATAACACAACCTTTCTTATTGATTCGTTTGATTTGCCTAGGCTATGGTTTAAGAACCGTTAGTTTTCATTCTTTTTCTCGTCCAAAAATCTTTGAACTAACAGAAAATAAAAAGATCACGAAACAACACAAAGAAACGCATACGAATCATGCGATTTCGAATGTTTCTCAAATTCTCAATAACACAACCTTTCTTATTGATTCGTTTGATTTGCTTAGGGTATGGTTTGGGAACCGTTAATTTCGATTCTTTTACTCGTCCTTAAATCTTTGAACTAATAGAACTTCATAGAAAGATCAACAAACAACATAAACACAAGCATACGAATCATGCGATTTCGAATGTTTCTCAAATTATCAATAACACAACCTTTCTTATTGATTCGTTTGATTTGCTTAGGGTATGGTTTGGGAACCGTTGGTTTCCATTCTTTTTCTCGTCCAAAAATCTTTGAACTAAAAGATCTTCATAGAAAGATCACCAAACAACACAAACACAGGCATACAAATCATGCGATTTCGAATGTTTCTCAAATTCTTAATAACACGACCTTTCTTATTGATTCGTTTGATTTGCCTAGGCTATTATGGTTTAGGAACCGTTAGTTTTCATTCTTTTTCTCATCCTAAAATCTTTGAACTAACAGAAGATAGAAAGATAACCAAACAACACAAAGAAACGCATACGAATCATGCGATTTCGAATGTTTCTCAAATTATCAATGACACAACCTTTCTTATTGATTCGTTTGATTGGCCTAGGCTATGGTGTGGGAACCGTTGGTTTCCATTCTTTTTCTTGTCCAAAAATCTTTGAACTAACAGAACTTGATAGAAAGATCACCACAAAACACAAAGAAACACATACGAATCATGCGATTTTGAATGTTTCTCAAATTCTCAATAACACAACCTTTCTTATTGATTCGTTTGATTTGCCTAGGCTATGGTTTGGGAATCATTGGTTGCCATTCTTTTTCTCGTCCAAAAATCTTCGAACTAACAGAACTTGATAGAAAGATCACCAAACAACACAAAGAAACGCATACGAATCATGCGATTTTGAATGTTTCTCAAATTCTCAATAACACAACCTTTCTTATTGATTCGTTTGATTTGCTTAGGGTATGGTTTGGGAACGGTTGGTTTCCATTCTTTTTCTCGTCCAAAAATCTTTGAACTAACAGAACTTGATAGAAAGATCACCAAACAACACAAAGAAACGCATACGAATCATCCGATTTCGAATGTTTCTCAAATTCTCAATAACACAACCTTTCTTATTTATTGGTTTGATTTGCCTAGGGTATGGTTTTGAAACCGTTGGTTTGGATTCTATTTCTCGGCCAAAAAACTTCGAACTAATAGAAGTTCATAGAAAGATCACCAAACAACACAAAGAAACGCATACGAATCATGCGATTTCGAATGTTTCTCGAATTCTCAATAACACAACCTTTCTTATTTATTGGTTTGATTTGCCTAGGGTATGGTTTTGAAACCGTTGGTTTCGATTCTATTTCTCGTCCAAAAATCTTCGAACTAAAAGAATTTCATAGAAAGATCACCAAACAACACAAAGAAACGCTTATGAATCATGCCATTTTGACTGTTTCTCAAATTCTCAATAACAAAACCTTTCTTAATGATTCGTTTAATTTGCCTAGGCTATGGTTTGGGAACCGTTGGTTACCATTCTATTTCTCGTCCAAAAATATTTGAACTAACAAAACTTGATAGAAAGATCACCAAACAACACAAACACAGGCATACGAATCATGCGATATCGAATGTTTCTCAAATTCTTAATAACACGACCTTTCTTATTGATTCGTTTGATTTGCCTAGGCTATGGTTTGGGAACCGTTGGTTTCCATTCTTTTTCTCCTCCAAAAATCTTTGAACTAACAGAAAGTGATAGAAAGATCACCAAACAACACAAAGAAACGCATACGAATCATGCGATTTCGAATGTTTCTCAAATCTCAATAACACGACCTTTCTTATTGATTCGTTTGATTTGCCTAGGCTATGGTTTGGGAACCGTTGGTTTCGATTCTTTTTCTCGTCCAAAAATCTTTTAACTAACAGAACCTGATAGAAAGATCACCAAACAACACAAAGAAACACATACGAATCATGCGATTTTGACTGTTTCTCAAATCTCAATAACACGACCTTTCTTATTGATTCGTTTGATTTGCCTAGGCTATGGTTTGGGAACCGTTGGTTTCGATTCTTTTTCTCGTCCAAAAATCTTTTAACTAACAGAACCTGATAGAAAGATCACCAAACAACACAAAGAAACGCATACGAATCATGCGATTTTGACTGTTTCTCAAATCTCAATAACACAACCTTTCTTATTGATTCGTTTGATTTGCCTAGGCTACGGTTTGGGAACCGTTGGTTTCGATTCTTTTTCTCGTCCAAAAATATTTGAACTAACAGAACTTGATAGAAATATCACCAAACAACACAAAGAAACACATACGAATCATGCGATTTCGAATGTTTCTCAAATTCTCAATAACACAACCTTTCTTATTGATTCGTTTGATTTGCTTAGGGTATGGTTTGGGAACGGTTGGTTTCCATTCTTTTTCTCGTCCAAAAATCTTTGAACTAACAGAACTTGATAGAAAGATCACCAAACAACACAAAGAAACGCATACGAATCATCCGATTTCGAATGTTTCTCAAATTCTCAATAACACAACCTTTCTTATTTATTGGTTTGATTTGCCTAGGGTATGGTTTTGAAACCGTTGGTTTCGATTCTATTTCTCGGCCAAAAAACTTCGAACTAATAGAAGTTCATAGAAAGATCACCAAACAACACAAAGAAACGCATACGAATCATGCGATTTCGAATGTTTCTCGAATTCTCAATAACACAACCTTTCTTATTTATTGGTTTGATTTGCCTAGGGTATGGTTTTGAAACCGTTGGTTTCGATTCTATTTCTCGTCCAAAAATCTTCGAACTAAAAGAATTTCATAGAAAGATCACCAAACAACACAAAGAAACGCTTATGAATCATGCCATTTTGACTGTTTCTCAAATTCTCAATAACAAAACCTTTCTTAATGATTCGTTTAATTTGCCTAGGCTATGGTTTGGGAACCGTTGGTTACCATTCTATTTCTCGTCCAAAAATATTTGAACTAACAAAACTTGATAGAAAGATCACCAAACAACACAAACACAGGCATACGAATCATGCGATTTCGAATGTTTCTCAAATTCTTAATAACACGACCTTTCTTATTGATTCGTTTGATTTGCCTAGGCTATGGTTTGGGAACCGTTGGTTTCGATTCTTTTTCTCCTCCAAAAATCATTGAACTAACAGAACCTGATAGAAAGATCACCAAACAACACAAAGAAACGCATACGAATCATGCGATTTCGAATGTTTCTCAAATCTCAATAACACGACCTTTCTTATTGATTCGTTTGATTTGCCTAGGCTATGGTTTGGGAACCGTTGGTTTCGATTCTTTTTCTCGTCCAAAAATCTTTTAACTAACAGAACCTGATAGAAAGATCACCAAACAACACAAAGAAACGCATACGAATCATGCGATTTCGACTGTTTCTCAAATTCTCAATAACACAACCTTTCTTATTGATTCGTTTGATTTGCCTAGGCTATGGTTTGGGAACCGTTAGTTTTCATTCTTTTTCTCATCCAAAAATCTTTGAACTAACAGAAGATAGAAAGATAACCAAACAACACAAAGAAACGCATACGAATCATGCGATTTCGAATGTTTCTCAAATTATCAATGACACAACCTTTCTTATTGATTCGTTTGATTTGCCTAGGCTATGGTGTGGGAACCGTTGGTTTCTATTCTTTTACTCGTCCAAAAATCTTTGAGCTAACAGAAAATAGAAAGATCACCACAAAACACAAAGAAACACATACGAATCATGCGATTTTGAATGTTTCTCAAATTCTCAATAACACAACCTTTCTTATTGATTCGTTTGATTTGCCTAGGCTATGGTTTGGGAACCATTGGTTGCCATTCTTTTTCTCGTCCAAAAATCTTCGAACTAACAGAACTTGATAGAAAGATCACCAAACAACACAAAAAAACGCATACGAATCATGCGATTTCGAATGTTTCTCAAATTCTCAATAACACAACCTTTCTTATTGATTCGTTTGATTTGCTTAGGCTATGGTTTGGGAACCGTTGGTTTCCATTCTTTTTCTCGTCCAAAAATCTTTGAACAAACAGAACTTGATAGAAAGATCACCCAACAACACAAAAAAACACATACGAATCATGCGATTTCGAATGTTTCTCAAATTCTCAATAACACAACCTTTCTTATTGATTGGTTTGATTTGCCTAGGGTATGGTTTTGGAACCGTTGGTTTCGATTCTATTTCTCGTCCAAAAATCTTCGAACTAATAGAATTTCATAGAAAGATCACCAAACAAAACAAACACAAGCATACGAATCATGCGATTTCAAATGTTTCTCAAATTCTCAACAACCCCACCTTTCTTATTATTTTTCAAATGTTTGGTGATCTTCATAGAAAGATCACCAAACAACACAAACACATGCATACGAATCATGCGATTTCGAATGTTTTTCAAATTCTAAATAACACAACCTTTCTTATTGACTCGTTTGATTTGCCTAGACTATGGTTTGAGAACCGTTGGTTTTCATTCTTTTTCTCGTCCAAAATCTTTGAACTAACAGAACTTCATAGAAAGATCACCAAACAACACAAAGAAACGCATACGAATCATGCGATTTCGAATGTTTCTCAAATTCTCAATAACACAACCTTTCTTATTGATTCGTTTGATTTGCATAGGCTATGGTTTGGGAACCGTTGGTTTTCATTCTTTTTCTCGTCCAAAAATCTTTGAGATAACAGAACTTGATAGAAATATCACCAAACAACACAAAGAAACGCATACGAATCATGCGATTTCGAATGTTTCTCAAATTCTCAAAAACACAACCTTTCTTATTGATTCGTTTGATTTGCCTAGACTATGGCTTGGGAACCGTTGATTTCCATTCTTTTTCTCGTCCAAAAATCTTTGAACTAACAGAACTTGATAGAAAGATCACGAAACAACACAAAGAAACGCATACGAATCATGCGATTTCGAATGTTTCTCAAATTCTCAATAACACAACCTTTCTTATTGATTCGTTTGATTTGCCTAGGCTATGGTTTGGGAACCGTTAGTTTCCATTCTTTTTCTCGTCCAAAAATCTTTGAACTAACAGAAGATAGAAAGATCACCAAACAACACAAAGAAACGCATACGAATCATGCGATTTCGAATGTTTCTCAAATTATCAATAACACAACCTTTCTTACTGATTCGTTTGATTTGCCTAGGCTATGGTGTGGCAACCGTTGGTTTCTATTCTTTTACTCCTCCAAAAATCTTTGAACTAACATAAGATAGAAAGATCACCACACAACACAAAGAAACGCATACGAATCATGCGATTTCGAATGTTTCTCAAATTATCAATAACACAACCTTTCTTATTGATTCGTTTGATTTGCTTAGGGTATGGTTTGGGAACCGTTGGTTTCCATTCTTTTTCTCGTCCAAAAATCTTTTAACTAACAGAACCTGATAGAAAGATCACCAAACAACACAAAGAAACGCATACGAATCATGCGATTTCGAATGTTTCTCAAATTCTCAATAACACAACCTTTCTTATTGATTCGTTTGATTGGCCTAGACTATGGTTTGGGAACCGTTGGTTTTCATTCTTTTTCTCGTCGAAAAATCTTTGAACTAAAGGAACTTGATAGAAAGATCACCAAACAACACAAAGAAACGCATACGAATCATGCGATTTCGAATGTTTCTCAAATTCTCAATAACACAACCTTTCTTATTGATTCGTTTGATTTGCCTAGGCTATGGTTTAAGAACCGTTAGTTTTCATTCTTTTTCTCGTCCAAAAATCTTTGAACTAACAGAAAATAAAAAGATCACGAAACAACACAAAGAAACGCATACGAATCATGCGATTTCGAATGTTTCTCAAATTCTCAATAACACAACCTTTCTTATTGATTCGTTTGATTTGCTTAGGGTATGGTTTGGGAACCGTTAATTTCGATTCTTTTACTCGTCCTTAAATCTTTGAACTAATAGAACTTCATAGAAAGATCAACAAACAACATAAACACAAGCATACGAATCATGCGATTTCGAATGTTTCTCAAATTATCAATAACACAACCTTTCTTATTGATTCGTTTGATTTGCTTAGGGTATGGTTTGGGAACCGTTGGTTTCCATTCTTTTTCTCGTCCAAAAATCTTTGAACTAAAAGATCTTCATAGAAAGATCACCAAACAACACAAACACAGGCATACAAATCATGCGATTTCGAATGTTTCTCAAATTCTTAATAACACGACCTTTCTTATTGATTCGTTTGATTTGCCTAGGCTATTATGGTTTAGGAACCGTTAGTTTTCATTCTTTTTCTCATCCTAAAATCTTTGAACTAACAGAAGATAGAAAGATAACCAAACAACACAAAGAAACGCATACGAATCATGCGATTTCGAATGTTTCTCAAATTATCAATGACACAACCTTTCTTATTGATTCGTTTGATTGGCCTAGGCTATGGTGTGGGAACCGTTGGTTTCCATTCTTTTTCTTGTCCAAAAATCTTTGAACTAACAGAACTTGATAGAAAGATCACCACAAAACACAAAGAAACACATACGAATCATGCGATTTTGAATGTTTCTCAAATTCTCAATAACACAACCTTTCTTATTGATTCGTTTGATTTGCCTAGGCTATGGTTTGGGAATCATTGGTTGCCATTCTTTTTCTCGTCCAAAAATCTTCGAACTAACAGAACTTGATAGAAAGATCACCAAACAACACAAAGAAACGCATACGAATCATGCGATTTTGAATGTTTCTCAAATTCTCAATAACACAACCTTTCTTATTGATTCGTTTGATTTGCTTAGGGTATGGTTTGGGAACGGTTGGTTTCCATTCTTTTTCTCGTCCAAAAATCTTTGAACTAACAGAACTTGATAGAAAGATCACCAAACAACACAAAGAAACGCATACGAATCATCCGATTTCGAATGTTTCTCAAATTCTCAATAACACAACCTTTCTTATTTATTGGTTTGATTTGCCTAGGGTATGGTTTTGAAACCGTTGGTTTCGATTCTATTTCTCGGCCAAAAAACTTCGAACTAATAGAAGTTCATAGAAAGATCACCAAACAACACAAAGAAACGCATACGAATCATGCGATTTCGAATGTTTCTCGAATTCTCAATAACACAACCTTTCTTATTTATTGGTTTGATTTGCCTAGGGTATGGTTTTGAAACCGTTGGTTTCGATTCTATTTCTCGTCCAAAAATCTTCGAACTAAAAGAATTTCATAGAAAGATCACCAAACAACACAAAGAAACGCTTATGAATCATGCCATTTTGACTGTTTCTCAAATTCTCAATAACAAAACCTTTCTTAATGATTCGTTTAATTTGCCTAGGCTATGGTTTGGGAACCGTTGGTTACCATTCTATTTCTCGTCCAAAAATATTTGAACTAACAAAACTTGATAGAAAGATCACCAAACAACACAAACACAGGCATACGAATCATGCGATTTCGAATGTTTCTCAAATTCTTAATAACACGACCTTTCTTATTGATTCGTTTGATTTGCCTAGGCTATGGTTTGGGAACCGTTGGTTTCCATTCTTTTTCTCCTCCAAAAATCTTTGAACTAACAGAACCTGATTGAAAGATCACCAAACAACACAAAGAAACGCATACGAATCATGCGATTTCGAATGTTTCTCAAATCTCAATAACACGACCTTTCTTATTGATTCGTTTGATTTGCCTAGGCTATGGTTTGGGAACCGTTGGTTTCGATTCTTTTTCTCGTCCAAAAATCTTTTAACTAACAGAACCTGATAGAAAGATCACCAAACAACACAAAGAAACACATACGAATCATGCGATTTTGACTGTTTCTCAAATCTCAATAACACGACCTTTCTTATTGATTCGTTTGATTTGCCTAGGCTATGGTTTGGGAACCGTTGGTTTCGATTCTTTTTCTCGTCCAAAAATCTTTTAACTAACAGAACCTGATAGAAAGATCACCAAACAACACAAAGAAACGCATACGAATCATGCGATTTTGACTGTTTCTCAAATCTCAATAACACAACCTTTCTTATTGATTCGTTTGATTTGCCTAGGCTACGGTTTGGGAACCGTTGGTTTCGATTCTTTTTCTCGTCCAAAAATATTTGAACTAACAGAACTTGATAGAAATATCACCAAACAACACAAAGAAACGCATACGAATCATGCGATTTCGAATGTTTCTCAAATTCTCAATAACACAACCTTTCTTATTGATTCGTTTGATTTGCTTAGGGTATGGTTTGGGAACGGTTGGTTTCCATTCTTTTTCTCGTCCAAAAATCTTTGAACTAACAGAACTTGATAGAAAGATCACCAAACAACACAAAGAAACGCATACGAATCATCCGATTTCGAATGTTTCTCAAATTCTCAATAACACAACCTTTCTTATTTATTGGTTTGATTTGCCTAGGGTATGGTTTTGAAACCGTTGGTTTCGATTCTATTTCTCGTCCAAAAAACTTCGAACTAATAGAAGTTCATAGAAAGATCACCAAACAACACAAAGAAACGCATACGAATCATGCGATTTCGAATGTTTCTCGAATTCTCAATAACACAACCTTTCTTATTTATTGGTTTGATTTGCCTAGGGTATGGTTTTGAAACCGTTGGTTTCGATTCTATTTCTCGTCCAAAAATCTTCGAACTAAAAGAATTTCATAGAAAGATCACCAAACAACACAAAGAAACGCTTATGAATCATGCGATTTCGAATGTTTCTCAAATTCTCAATAACAAAATCTTTCTTAATGATTCGTTTAATTTGCCTAGGCTATGGTTTCGGAACCGTTGGTTACCATTCTATTTCTCGTCCAAAAATATTTGAACTAACAAAACTTGATAGAAAGATCACCAAACAACACAAAGAAACGCATATGAATCATGCGATTTCGAATGTTTCTCAAATTCTTAATAACACGACCTTTCTTATTGATTCGTTTGATTTGCCTAGGCTATGGTTTGGGAACCGTTGGTTTCCATTCTTTTTCTCCTCCAAAAATCTTTGAACTAACAGAACCTGATTGAAAGATCACCAAACAACACAAAGAAACGCATACGAATCATGCGATTTCGAATGTTTCTCAAATCTCAATAACACGACCTTTCTGATTGATTCGTTTGATTTGCCTAGGCTATGGTTTGGGAACCGTTGGTTTCGATTCTTTTTCTCGTCCAAAAATCTTTTAACTAACAGAACCTGATAGAAAGATCACCAAACAACACAAAGAAACGCATACGAATCATGCGATTTTGACTGTTTCTCAAATCTCAATAACACAACCTTTCTTATTGATTCGTTTGATTTGCCTAGGCTATGGTTTGGGAACAGTTGGTTTCGATTCTTTTTCTCGTCCAAAAGCTTTTAACTAACAGAACCTGATAGAAAGATCAACAAACAACACAAAGAAACGCATATGAATCATGCGATTTCGACTGTTTCTCAAATTCTCAATAACACAACCTTTATTATTGATTCGTTTGATTGGCCTAGACTATGGTTTGGGAACCGTTGGTTTCGATTCTTTTTTTCGTCGAAAAATCTTTGAACTAAAGGAACTTGATAGAAAGATCACCAAACAACACAAAGAAACGCATACGAATCATGTGATTTCGAATGTTTCTCAAATTCTCAATAACACAACCTTTCTTATTGATTCGTTTGATTTGCCTAGGCTATGGTTTGGGAACCGTTGGTTTCCATTCCTTTTCTCGTCCAAAAATATTTGAACTAACAGAACTTGATAGAAAGATCACCAAACAACACAAAGAAACGCATACGAATCATGCGATTTCGAATGTTTCTCAAATTCTCAATAACACAACCTTTCTTATTGATTCGTTTGATTTGCCTAGGCTACGGTTTGGGAACCGCTGGTTTCCATTCCTTTTTTCATCCAAAAATCTTTGAACTAATAGAACTTGATAGAAAGATCACCAAACAACACAAAAAAACGCATACGAATCATGCGATTTCGAATATTTCTCAAATTCTCAATAACACAACCTTTCTTATTGATTCGTTTGATTTGCTTAGGGTATGGTTTGGGAACCGTTGGTTTCCATTCTTTTTCTCGTCCAAAAATCTTTGAACTAACAGAACTTGATAGAAAGATCACCAAACAACACGAAGAAACGCATACGAATCATGCGATTTCGAATGTTTCTCAAATTCTCAATAACACAACCTTTCTTATTTATTGGTTTGATTTGCCTAGGGTATGGTTTTGAAACCGTTGGTTTCGATTCTATTTCTCGTCCAAAAATCTTCGAACTAAAAGAATTTCATAGAAAGATCACCAAACAACACAAAGAAACGCTTATGAATCATGCGATTTTGACTGTTTCTCAAATTCTTAATAACACAACCGTTCTTATTGATTCGTTTGATTTGCCTAGGCTATGGTTTGGCAACCGTTGGTTTCCATTGCTTTTCTCATCCAAAAATCTTTGAACTAACAGAACTTGATAGAAAGATCACCAAACAACACAAAGAAACGCATAGGAATCATGTGATTTCGAATGTTTCTCAAATTCTCAATAACAAAACCTTTCTTAATGATTCGTTTAATTTGCCTAGGCTATGGTTTGGGAACCGTTGGTTACCATTCTATTTTTCATCCAAAAATATTTGAACTAACAAAACTTGATAGAAAGATCACCAAACAACACAAACACAGGCATACGAATCATGCGATTTCGAATGTTTCTCAAATTCTTAATAACACGACGTTTCTTATTGATTCGTTTGATTTGCCTAGGCTATGGTTTGGGAACCGTTGGTTTCCATTCTTTTTCTCCTCCAAAAATCTTTGAACTAACAGAACCTGATTGAAAGATCACCAAACAACACAAAGAAACGCATACGAATCATGCGATTTCGACTGTTTCTCAAATTCTCAATAACACAACCTTTATTATTGATTCGTTTGATTGGCCTAGACTATGGTTTGGGAACCGTTGGTTTCGATTCTTTTTTTCGTCGAAAAATCTTTGAACTAAAGGAACTTGATAGAAAGATCACCAAACAACACAAAGAAACTTATACGAATCATGTGATTTCGAATGTTTCTCAAATTCTCAATAACACAACCTTTCTTATTGATTCGTTTGATTTGCCTAGGCTATGGTTTGGGAACCGTTGGTTTCCATTCCTTTTCTCGTCCAAAAATATTTGAACTAACAGAACTTGATAGAAAGATCACCAAACAACACAAAGAAACGCATACGAATCATGCGATTTCGAATGTTTCTCAAATTCTCAATAACACAACCTTTCTTATTGATTCGTTTGATTTGCCTAGGCTACGGTTTGGGAACCGCTGGTTTCCATTCCTTTTTTCGTCCAGAAATCTTTGAACTAATAGAACTTGATAGAAAGATCACCAAACAACACAAATAAATGCATACGAATCATGCAATTTCGAATGTTTCTCAAATTCTCAATAACACAACCTTTCTTATTGATTCGTTTGATTTGCTTAGGGTATGGTTTGGGAACCGTTGGTTTCCATTCTTTTTCTCGTCCAAAAATCTTTGAACTAACAGAACTTGATAGAAAGATCACCAAACAACACGAAGAAACGCATACGAATCATGCGATTTCGAATGTTTCTCAAATTCTCAATAACACAACCTTTCTTATTTATTGGTTTGATTTGCCTAGGGTCTGGTTTTGAAACCGTTGGTTTCGATTCTATTTCTCGTCCAAAAATCTTCGAACTAAAAGAATTTCATAGAAAGATCACCAAACAACACAAAGAAACGCTTATGAATCATGCGATTTTGACTGTTTCTCAAATTCTTAATAACACAACCGTTCTTATTGATTCGTTTGATTTGCCTAGGCTATGGTTTGGCAACCGTTGGTTTCCATTGCTTTTCTCATCCAAAAATCTTTGAACTAACAGAACTTGATAGAAAGATCACCAAACAACACAAAGAAACGCATAGGAATCATGTGATTTCGAATGTTTCTCAAATTCTTAATAACACAACCTTTCTTATTGATTCGTTTGATTTGCCTAGGCTATGGTTTGGCAACCGTTGGTTTCCATTGCTTTTCTCATCAAAAAATCTTTGAACTAACAGAACTTGATAGAAAGATCACCAAACAACACAAAGAAACGCATACGAATCATGCGATTTCGAATGTTTCTCAAATTCTCAATAACACAACCTTTCTTATTGATTCGTTTGATTTGCCTAGGCTATGGTTTGGGAACCGCTGGTTTCCATTCTTTTTCTCGTCCAAAAATCTTTGAACTAACAGAACTTGATAGAAAGATCACCAAACAACACAAAAAAACGCATACGAATCATGCAATTTCGAATGTTTCTCAAATTCTCAATAACACAACCTTTCTTATTGATTCGTTTGATTTGCTTAGGGTATGGTTTGGGAACCGTTGGTTTCCATTCTTTTTCTCGTCCAAAAATCATTGAACTAACAGAACTTGATAGAAAGATCACCAAACAACACAAAGAAACGCATACGAATCATGCGATTTCGAATGTTTCTCAAATTCTCAATTAAACAACCTTTCTTATTGATTCGTTTGATTTGCTTAGGGTATGGTTTGGGAACCGTTGGTTTCCATTCTTTTTCTCGTCCAAAAATCTTTTAACTAACAGAACCTGATAGAAAGATCAACAAACAACACAAAGAAACGCATATTAATCATGCGATTTCGACTGTTTCTCAAATTCTCAATAACACAACCTTTATTATTGATTCGTTTGATTGGCCTAGACTATGGTTTGGGAACCGTTGGTTTCGATTCTTTTTCTCGTCGAAAAATCTTTGAACTAACAGAACTTGATAGAAAGATCACCAAACAACACAAAGAAACGCATACGAATCATGTGATTTCGAATGTTTCTCAAATTCTTAATAACACAACCGTTCTTATTGATTCGTTTGATTTGCCTAGGCTATGGTTTGGCAACCGTTGGTTTCCATTGCTTTTCTCATCCAAAAATCTTTGAACTAACAGAACTTGATAGAAAGATCACCAAACAACACGAAGAAACGCATACGAATCATGCGATTTCGAATGTTTCTCAAATTCTCAATAACACAACCTTTCTTATTTATTGGTTTGATTTGCCTAGGGTATGGTTTTGAAACCGTTGGTTTCGATTCTATTTCTCGTCCAAAAATCTTCGAACTAAAAGAATTTCATAGAAAGATCACCAAACAACACAAAGAAACGCTTATGAATCATGCGATTTTGACTGTTTCTCAAATTCTCAATAACAAAACCTTTCTTAATGATTCGTTTAATTTGCCTAGGCTATGGTTTGGGAACCGTTGGTTACCATTCTATTTTTCATCCAAAAATATTTGAACTAACAAAACTTGATAGAAAGATCACCAAACAACACAAACACAGGCATACGAATCATGCGATTTCGAATGTTTCTCAAATTCTTAATAACACGACGTTTCTTATTGATTCGTTTGATTTGCCTAGGCTATGGTTTGGGAACCGTTGGTTTCCATTCTTTTTCTCCTCCAAAAATCTTTGAACTAACAGAACCTGATTGAAAGATCACCAAACAACACAAAGAAACGCATACGAATCATGCGATTTCGACTGTTTCTCAAATTCTCAATAACACAACCTTTATTATTGATTCGTTTGATTGGCCTAGACTATGGTTTGGGAACCGTTGGTTTCGATTCTTTTTTTCGTCGAAAAATCTTTGAACTAAAGGAACTTGATAGAAAGATCACCAAACAACACAAAGAAACTTATACGAATCATGTGATTTCGAATGTTTCTCAAATTCTCAATAACACAACCTTTCTTATTGATTCGTTTGATTTGCCTAGGCTATGGTTTGGGAACCGTTGGTTTCCATTCCTTTTCTCGTCCAAAAATATTTGAACTAACAGAACTTGATAGAAAGATCACCAAACAACACAAAGAAACGCATACGAATCATGCGATTTCGAATGTTTCTCAAATTCTCAATAACACAACCTTTCTTATTGATTCGTTTGATTTGCCTAGGCTACGGTTTGGGAACCGCTGGTTTCCATTCCTTTTTTCGTCCAGAAATCTTTGAACTAATAGAACTTGATAGAAAGATCACCAAACAACACAAATAAATGCATACGAATCATGCAATTTCGAATGTTTCTCAAATTCTCAATAACACAACCTTTCTTATTGATTCGTTTGATTTGCTTAGGGTATGGTTTGGGAACCGTTGGTTTCCATTCTTTTTCTCGTCCAAAAATCTTTGAACTAACAGAACTTGATAGAAAGATCACCAAACAACACGAAGAAACGCATACGAATCATGCGATTTCGAATGTTTCTCAAATTCTCAATAACACAACCTTTCTTATTTATTGGTTTGATTTGCCTAGGGTCTGGTTTTGAAACCGTTGGTTTCGATTCTATTTCTCGTCCAAAAATCTTCGAACTAAAAGAATTTCATAGAAAGATCACCAAACAACACAAAGAAACGCTTATGAATCATGCGATTTTGACTGTTTCTCAAATTCTTAATAACACAACCGTTCTTATTGATTCGTTTGATTTGCCTAGGCTATGGTTTGGCAACCGTTGGTTTCCATTGCTTTTCTCATCCAAAAATCTTTGAACTAACAGAACTTGATAGAAAGATCACCAAACAACACAAAGAAACGCATAGGAATCATGTGATTTCGAATGTTTCTCAAATTCTTAATAACACAACCTTTCTTATTGATTCGTTTGATTTGCCTAGGCTATGGTTTGGCAACCGTTGGTTTCCATTGCTTTTCTCATCAAAAAATCTTTGAACTAACAGAACTTGATAGAAAGATCACCAAACAACACAAAGAAACGCATACGAATCATGCGATTTCGAATGTTTCTCAAATTCTCAATAACACAACCTTTCTTATTGATTCGTTTGATTTGCCTAGGCTATGGTTTGGGAACCGCTGGTTTCCATTCTTTTTCTCGTCCAAAAATCTTTGAACTAACAGAACTTGATAGAAAGATCACCAAACAACACAAAAAAACGCATACGAATCATGCAATTTCGAATGTTTCTCAAATTCTCAATAACACAACCTTTCTTATTGATTCGTTTGATTTGCTTAGGGTATGGTTTGGGAACCGTTGGTTTCCATTCTTTTTCTCGTCCAAAAATCATTGAACTAACAGAACTTGATAGAAAGATCACCAAACAACACAAAGAAACGCATACGAATCATGCGATTTCGAATGTTTCTCAAATTCTCAATTAAACAACCTTTCTTATTGATTCGTTTGATTTGCTTAGGGTATGGTTTGGGAACCGTTGGTTTCCATTCTTTTTCTCGTCCAAAAATCTTTTAACTAACAGAACCTGATAGAAAGATCAACAAACAACACAAAGAAACGCATATTAATCATGCGATTTCGACTGTTTCTCAAATTCTCAATAACACAACCTTTATTATTGATTCGTTTGATTGGCCTAGACTATGGTTTGGGAACCGTTGGTTTCGATTCTTTTTCTCGTCGAAAAATCTTTGAACTAACAGAACTTGATAGAAAGATCACCAAACAACACAAAGAAACGCATACGAATCATGTGATTTCGAATGTTTCTCAAATTCTTAATAACACAACCGTTCTTATTGATTCGTTTGATTTGCCTAGGCTATGGTTGGGCAACCGTTGGTTTCCATTGCTTTTCTCATCCAAAAATCTTTGAACTAACAAAACTTGATAGAAAGATCACCAAACAACACAAAGAAACGCATACGAATCATGTGATTTCGAATGTTTCTCAAATTCTTAATAACACAACCTTTCTTATTGATTCGTTTGATTTGCCTAGGCTATGGTTTGGCAACCGTTGGTTTCCATTGCTTTTCTCATCCAAAAATCTTTGAACTAACAGAACTTGATAGAAAGATCACCAAACAACACAAAGAAACGCATACGAATCATGCGATTTCGAATGTTTCTCAAATTCTCAATAACACAACCTTTCTTATTGATTCGTTTGATTTGCCTAGGCTATGGTTTGGGAACCGCTGGTTTCCATTCTTTTTCTCGTCCAAAAATCTTTGAACTAACAGAACTTGATAGAAAGATCACCAAACAACACAAAAAAACGCATACGAATCATGCAATTTCGAATGTTTCTCAAATTCTCAATAACACAACCTTTCTTATTGATTCGTTTGATTTGCTTAGGGTATGGTTTGGGAACCGTTGGTTTCCATTCTTTTTCTCGTCCAAAAATCATTGAACTAACAGAACTTGATAGAAAGATCACCAAACAACACAAAGAAACGCATACGAATCATGCGATTTCGAATGTTTCTCAAATTCTCAATTACACAACCTTTCTTATTTATTGGTTTGATTTTCCTAGGGTATCGTTTTGAAACCGTTGGTTTCGATTCTATTTCTCGTCCAAAAATCTTCGAACTAATAGAATTTCATAGAAAGATCACCAAACAACACAAACACAAGCATACGCATCATGCAATTTCAAATGTTTCTCAAATTCTCAATAACCCAACCTTTCTTATTGATTCGTTTGATTTGCCATAGTTTGGGAACCGTTGGTTTCCATTCTTTTTCTCGTCCAAAAATCTTTGAACTAATAGAAGTTCATAGAAAGATCACCAAACAACACAAAGAAATGCATAAGAATCATGTGATTTCGAATGTTTCTCAAATTCTCAATAACACAACCTTTCTTATTGATTCGTTTGATTTGCCTAGGCTATGGTTTGGGAACCGTTGGAATGGATTCTTTTACTCATTTAAACATCTTTGAACTAACAGAAATTGATAGAAACATCACCAAACAACACAAAGAAACGCATACGAATCATGCGATTTCGAATGTTTCTCAAATTCTCAATAACGCAACCTTTCTTATTGATTCGTTTGATTTGCCTAGGCTATGGTTTGGGAACCGTTTGTTTCGATTCCTTTTCTCGTCCAAAAATCTTTGAATTTTAATAAAACTTCATAAAAAGAACACCAAACAACACAATCACAAACATACGAATCATGTGATTTCGAATGTTTCTCCAATTCTCAATAACACAAACTTTATTATTGATTCGTTTGATTTGCCTAGACTATGGTTTGGGAACCGTTGGTTTCGATTCTTTTTCTCGTCCAAAAATCTTTGAACCAATAGAACTTAATATAAAGATCACCAAACAACACAAACACAAGCATACGAATCATGCGATTTCGAATGTTTCTCAAATTCTCAATAACACAACCTTTCTTATTGATTCGTTTGATTTGCCTAGGCTACGGTTTGGGAACCGCTGGTTTCCATTCCTTTTTTCGTCCAGAAATCTTTGAACTAATAGAACTTGATAGAAAGATCACCAAACAACACAAATAAATGCATACGAATCATGCAATTTCGAATGTTTCTCAAATTCTCAATAACACAACCTTTCTTATTGATTCGTTTGATTTGCTTAGGGTATGGTTTGGGAACCGTTGGTTTCCATTCTTTTTCTCGTCCAAAAATCTTTGAACTAACAGAACTTGATAGAAAGATCACCAAACAACACGAAGAAACGCATACGAATCATGCGATTTCGAATGTTTCTCAAATTCTCAATAACACAACCTTTCTTATTTATTGGTTTGATTTGCCTAGGGTATGGTTTTGAAACCGTTGGTTTCGATTCTATTTCTCGTCCAAAAATCTTCGAACTAAAAGAATTTCATAGAAAGATCACCAAACAAAACAAAGAAACGCTTATGAATCATGCGATTTTGACTGTTTCTCAAATTCTCAATAACAAAACCTTTCTTAATGATTCGTTCAATTTGACTAGGCTATGGTTTGGGAACCGTTGGTTACCATTCTATTTCTCGTCCAAAAATATTTGAACTAACAAAACTTGATAGAAAGATCACCAAACAACACAAACACAGGCATACGAATCATGCGATTTCGAATGTTTCTCAAATTCTTAATAACACGACCTTTCTTATTGATTCGTTTGATTTGCCTAGGCTATGGTTTGGGAACCGTTGGTTTCCATTCTTTTTCTCCTCCAACAATCTTTGAACTAACAGAACCTGATAGAAAGATCACCAAACAACACAAAGAAACGCATACGAATCATGCGATTTCGAATGTTTCTCAAATCTCAATAACACGACCTTTCTTATTGATTCGTTTGATTTGCCTAGGCTATGGTTTGGGAACCGTTGGTTTCGATTCTTTTTCTCGTCCAAAAATCTTTTAACTAACAGAACCTGATAAAAAGATCACCAAACAACACAAAGAAACGCATACGAATCATGCGATTTTGACTGTTTCTCAAATTCTCAATAACACAACCTTTCTTATTGATTCGTTTGATTTGCTTAGGGTATGGTTTGGGAACCGTTGGTTTCCATTGCTTTTCTCATCCAAAAATCTTTGAACTAACAGAACTTGATAGAAAGATCACCAAACAACACAAAGAAACACATACGAATCATGCGATTTCGAATGTTTCTCAAATTCTCAATAACACAACCTTTCTTATTTATTGGTTTGATTTGCCTAGGGTATGGTTTTGAAACCGTTGGTTTCGATTCTATTTCTCGTCCAAAAATCTTCGAACTAAAAGAATTTCATAGAAAGATCACCAAACAACACAAAGAAACGCTTATGAATCATGCGATTTTGACTGTTTCTCAAATTCTCAATAACAAAACCTTTCTTAATGATTCGTTTAATTTGCCTAGGCTATGGTTTGGGAACCGTTGGTTACCATTCTATTTCTCGTCCAAAAATATTTGAACTAACAAAACTTGATAGAAAGATCACCAAACAACACAAACATAGGCATACGAATCATGCGATTTCGAATGTTTCTCAAATTCTTAATAACACGACCTTTCTTATTGATTCGTTTGATTTGCCTAGGCTATGGTTTGGGAACCGTTGGTTTCCATTCTTTTTCTCCTCCAAAAATCTTTGAACTAACAGAACCTGATAGAAAGATCACCAAACAACACAAAGAAACGCATACGAATCATGCGATTTCGAATGTTTCTCAAATCTCAATAACACGACCTTTCTTATTGATTCGTTTGATTTGCCTAGGCTATGGTTTGGGAACCGTTGGTTTCGATTCTTTTTCTCGTCCAAAAATCTTTTAACTAACAAAACCTGATAGAAAGATCACCAAACAATACAAAGAAACGCATACGAATCATGCGATTTTGACTGTTTCTCAAATCTCAATAACACAACCTTTCTTATTGATTCGTTTGATTTGCCTAGGCTATGGTTTGGGAACCGTTGGTTTCGATTCTTTTTCTCGTCCAAAAATCTTTTAACTAACAGAACCTGATAGAAAGATCAACAAACAACACAAAGAAACGCATATGAATCATGCGATTTCGACTGTTTCTCAAATTCTCAATAACACAACCTTTATTATTGATTCGGTTGATTGGCCTAGACTATGGTTTGGGAACCGTTGGTTTCTATTCTCTTTCTCGTCGAAAAATCTTTGAACTAACAGAACTTGATAGAAAGATCACCAACCAACACAAAGAAACGCATACGAATCATGTGATTTCGAATGTTTCTCAAATTCTTAATAACACAACCTTTTTTATTGATTCGTTTGATTTGCTTAGGCTATGGTTTGCGAACCGTTGGTTTCCATTCCTTTTCTCGTCCAAAAATCTTTGAACTAACAGAACTTGATAGAAAGATGACCAAACTACACAAAGAAACGCATACGAATCATGCGATTTCGAATGGTTCTCAAATTCTCAATAACACAACCTTTCTTATTGATTCGTTTGATTTGCTTAGGGTATGGTTTGGGAACGGTTTGTTTCCATTCTTTTTCTCGTCCAAAAATTTTTGAACTAACAGAACTTGATAGATAGATCACCAAACAACACAAAGAAACGCATACGAATCATGCGATTTCGAATGTTTCTCAAATTCTCAATAACACAACCTTTCTTATTTATTGGTTTGATTTGCCTAGGGTATGGTTTTGAAACCGTTGGTTTCGATTCTATTTCTCGTCCAAAAAACTTCGAACTAATAGAAGTTCATAGAAAGATCACCAAACAACTCAAAGAAACGCATACGAATCATGCGATTTCGAATGTTTCTCAAATTCTCAATAACACAACCTTTCTTATTTATTGGTTTGATTTGCCTAGGGTATGGTTTTGAAACCGTTGGTTTCGATTCTATTTCTCGTCCAAAAATCTTCGAACTAAAAGAATTTCATAGAAAGATCACCAAACAACACAAAGAAACGCTTATGAATCATGCGATTTTGACTGTTTCTCAAATTCTCAATAACAAAACCTTTCTTAATGATTCGTTTAATTTGCCTAGGCTATGGTTTGGGAACCGTTGGTTACCATTCTATTTCACGTCCAAAAATATTTGAACTAACAAAACTTGATAGAAAGATCACCAAACAACACAAACACAGGCGCACGAATCATGCGATTTCGAATGTTTCTCAAATTCTTAATAACACGACCTTTCTTATTGATTCGTTTGATTGGCCTAGGCTATGGTTTGGGAACCGTTGGTTTCCATTCTTTTTCTCCTCCAAAAATCTTTGAACTAACAGAACCTGATAGAAAGATCACCAAACAACACAAAGAAACGCATACGAATCATGCGATTTCGAATGTTTCTCAAATCTCAATAACACGACCTTTCTTATTGATTCGTTTGATTTGCCTAGGCTATAGTTTGGGAACCGTTGGTTTCGATTCTTTTTCTTGTCCAAAAATCTTTTAACTAACAGAACCTGATAGAAAGATCACCAAACAACACAAAGAAACGCATACGAATCATGCGATTTTGACTGTTTCTCAAATCTCAATAACACAACCTTTCTTATTGATTCGTTTGATTTGCCTAGGCTATGGTTTGGGAACCGTTGGTTTCGATTCTTTTTCTCGTCCAAAAATCTTTGAACTAACAGAACTTGATAGAAAGATCACCAAACAACACAAAGAAACGCATACGAATCATGTGATTTCGAATGTTTCTCAAATTCTTAATAACACAACCTTTCTTATTGATTCGTTTGATTTGCCTAGGCTATGGTTTGGCAACCGTTGGTTTCCATTGCTTTTCTCATCCAAAAATCTTTGAACTAACAGAACTTAATAGAAAGATCACCAAACAACACAAAGAAACGCATACGAATCATGTGATTTCGAATGTTTCTCAAATTCTTAATAACACAACCTTTCTTATTGATTCGTTTGATTTGCCTAGGCTATGGTTTGGCAACCGTTGGTTTCCATTGCTTTTCTCATCCAAAAATCTTTGAACTAACAGAACTTGATAGAAAGATCACCAAACAACACAAAGAAACGCATACGAATCATGCGATTTCGAATGTTTCTCAAATTCTCAATAACACAACCTTTCTTATTGATTCGTTTGATTTGCCTAGGCTATGGTTTGGGAACCGCTGGTTTCCATTCTTTTTCTCGTCCAAAAATCTTTGAACTAACAGAACTTGATAGAAAGATCACCAAACAACACAAAAAAACGCATACGAATCATGCAATTTCGAATGTTTCTCAAATTCTCAATAACACAACCTTTCTTATTGATTCGTTTGATTTGCTTAGGGTATGGTTTGGGAACCGTTGGTTTCCATTCTTTTTCTCGTCCAAAAATCATTGAACTAACAGAACTTGATAGAAAGATCACCAAACAACACAAAGAAACGCATACGAATCATGCGATTTCGAATGTTTCTCAAATTCTCAATTACACAACCTTTCTTATTTATTGGTTTGATTTTCCTAGGGTATCGTTTTGAAACCGTTGGTTTCGATTCTATTTCTCGTCCAAAAATCTTCGAACTAATAGAATTTCATAGAAAGATCACCAAACAACACAAACACAAGCATACGCATCATGCAATTTCAAATGTTTCTCAAATTCTCAATAACCCAACCTTTCTTATTGATTCGTTTGATTTGCCATAGTTTGGGAACCGTTGGTTTCCATTCTTTTTCTCGTCCAAAAATCTTTGAACTAATAGAAGTTCATAGAAAGATCACCAAACAACACAAAGAAATGCATAAGAATCATGTGATTTCGAATGTTTCTCAAATTCTCAATAACACAACCTTTCTTATTGATTCGTTTGATTTGCCTAGGCTATGGTTTGGGAACCGTTGGAATGGATTCTTTTACTCATTTAAACATCTTTGAACTAACAGAAATTGATAGAAACATCACCAAACAACACAAAGAAACGCATACGAATCATGCGATTTCAAATGTTTCTCAAATTCTCAATAACGCAACCTTTCTTATTGATTCGTTTGATTTGCCTAGGCTATGGTTTGGGAACCGTTTGTTTCGATTCCTTTTCTCGTCCAAAAATCTTTGAATTTTAATAAAACTTCATAAAAAGAACACCAAACAACACAATCACAAACATACGAATCATGTGATTTCGAATGTTTCTCAAATTCTCAATAACACAAACTTTATTATTGATTCGTTTGATTTGCCTAGACTATGGTTTGGGAACCGTTGGTTTCGATTCTTTTTCTCGTCCAAAAATCTTTGAACTTATAGAATTTCATAGAAAGATCACCAAACAACACAAAGAAACGCTTACGAATCATGCGATTTTGACTGTTTCTCAAATTCTCAATAACAAAACATTTCTTAATGATTTGTTTAATTTACCTAGGCTATGGTCTGGGAACCGTTGGTTTCCATTCTTTTTCTCGTCCAATAATATTTGAACTAACAAAACTTGATAGAAAGATCACCAAACAACACAAAGCAACACATACGAATCATGCGATTTCGAATGTTGCTCAAATTCTCAATAACACAAACTTTATTATTGATTCGTTTGATTTGCCTAGACTATGGTTTGGGAACCGTTGGTTTCGATTCTTTTTCTCGTCCAAAAATCTTTGAACCAATAGAACTTCATAGAAAGATCACCAAACAACACAATCACAAGCATACGAATCATGCGATTTCGAATGTTTCTCAAATTCTCAATAACACAACCTTTCTTATTGATTCGTTTGATTTTCCTAGGCTATGGTTTGGGAACCGTTGGTTTCCATTATTTTTCTCCTCCAAAAATCTTTGAACTAACAGAACCTGATAGAAAGATCACCAAACAACACAAAGAAACGCATACGAATCATGCGATTTTGACTGTTTCTCAAATCTCAATAATACATCCTTTCTTATTGATTCGTTTGATTTGCCTAGGCTATGGTTTGGGAACCGTTGGTTTCCATTCTTTTTCTCGTCCAAAAATATTTGAACTAACAAAACTTGATAGAAAGATCACCAAACAACACAAAGCAAAGCATACGAATCATGCGATTTCGAATGTTGCTCAAATTCTCAATAACACAACCTTTCTTGAAGATTCGTTTGATTTTCCTAGGCTATGGTTTGGGAACCGTTGGTTTCCATTCTTTTTCTCATCCAATAATCTTTGAACTAACAGAACTTGATAGAAAGATCACGAAACAACACAAAGAAACGCATACGAATCATGCGATTTCGAATGTTTCTCAAATTCTCAATAAAACAACCTTTCTTATTGATTCGTTTGATTTGCCTAGGCTATGGTTTGGGAACCGCTGGTTTCCATTCTTTTTCTCGTCCAAAAATCTTTGAACTAACAGAACCTGATAGAAAGATCACCAAACAACACAAAGAAACGCATACGAATCATGCGATTTTGACTGTTTCTCAAATCTCAATAACACAACCTTTCTTATTGATTCGTTTGATTGGCCTAGGCTATGGTTTGGGAACCGTTGGTTTCGATTCTTTTTCTCGTCCTAAAATCTTTTATCTATCAGAACCTGATAGAAAGATCAACAAAAAACACAAAGAAACGCATATGAATCATGCGATTTCGACTGTTTCTCAAATTCTCAATAACACAACCTTTATTATTGATTCGTTTGATTGGCCTATACTATGGTTTGGGAACCGTTGGTTTCGATTCTTTTTCTTGTCCAAAAATCTTTGAACTTATAAAATTTCATAGAAAGATCACCAAACAACACAAAGAAACGCTTACGAATCATGCGATTTTGACTGTTTCTCAAATTCTCAATAACAAAACATTTCTTAATGATTTGTTTAATTTGCCTAGGCTATGGTCTGGGAACCGTTGGTTTCCATTCTTTTTCTCGTCCAATAATATTTAAACTAACAAAACTTGATAGAAAGATCACCAAACAACACAAAGCAACACATACGAATCATGCGATTTCGAATGTTGCTCAAATTCTCAATAACACAAACTTTATTATTGATTCGTTTGATTTGCCTAGACTATGGTTTGGGAACCGTTGGTTTCGATTCTTTTTCTCGTCCCAAAATCTTTGAACCAATAGAACTTAATAGAAAGATCACCAAACAACACAAACACAAGCATACGAATCATGCGATTTCGAATGTTTCTCAAATTCTCAATAACACAACCTTTATTATTGATTCGTTTGATTTGCCTAGACTATGGTTTGGGAACCGTTGGTTTCGATTCTTTTTCTCGTCCAAAAATCTTTGAACTAATAGAACTTCACAGAAAGGTCACCAAACAAAACAAAGAAACGCGAATCATGCGATTTCGAATGTTTCTCAAATGCTCAATAACACAACCTTTCTTATTGATTCGTTTGATTTGCCTAGGCTATGGTTTGGGAACCGTTGGTTTCGATTCTTTTTCTTGTCCAAAAATCTTTGAACTTATAGAATTTCATAGAAAGATCACCAAACAACACAAAGAAACGCATACGAATCATGTGATTTCGAATGTTTCTCAAATTCTCAATAACACAACCTTTCTTAGTGATTCGTTTGATTTGCCTAGGCTATGGTTAGGGAACCGTTGGTTTCCATTCTTTTTCTCGTCCAAAAATCTTTCAACTAATAGAATTTCATAGAAAGATCACCAAACTACACAAACACAAGCATACGAATCATGCGAATTCGAATGTTTCTCAAATTCTCAATAACACAACCTTTCTTATTGATTCGTTTGATTTGCCTAGACTATGGTTTGGGAACCGTTGGTTTCGATTCTATTTCTCGTCCAAAAATCTTCGAACTAATAGAATTTCATAGAAAGATCACCAAACAACACAAACACAAGCATACGAATCTTGCAATTTCAAATGTTTCTCAAATTCTCAATAACCCAACCTTTCTTATTGATTCGTTTAATTTGCCTAGGCTATGGTTTGGGAACCGTTGGTTTCCATTCTTTTTCTCGTCCAAAAATATTTGAACTAACAAAACTTGATAGAAAGATCACCAAACAACACAAAGCAAAGCATACGAATCATGCGATTTCGAATGTTGCTCAAATTCTCAATAACACAACCTTTCTTGAAGATTCGTTTGATTTTCCTAGGCTATGGTTTGGGAACCGTTTGTTTCCATTCTTTTTCTCGTCCAAAAATCTTTGAACCAATAGAACTTCGTAGAAAGATCACCAAACAACACAAACACAAGCATAAGAATCATGCGATTTCGAATGTTTCTCAAATTCTCAATAACACAAACTTTATTATTGATTCGTTTGATTTGCCTAGACTATGGTTTAGGAACCGTTGGTTTCGATTCTATTTCTCGTCCAAAAATCTTCGAACTAATAGAATTTCATAGAAAGATCACCAAACAACACAAACACAAGCATACGAATCTTGCAATTTCAAATGTTTCTCAAATTCTCAATAACCCAACCTTTCTTATTGATTCGTTTGATTTGCCTAGGCTATGGTTTAGGAACCGTTGGTTTCCGTTCTTTTTCTCGTCCAAAAATCTTTGAACTAACACAACTTGATAGAAAGATCACCAAACAACACAAAGAAACGCATACGAATCATGTGATTTCGAATGTTTCTCAAATTCTCAATAACACAACCTTTCTTATTGATTCGTCTGATTTGCCTAGGCTATGGTTTGGGAACCGTTGGTTTCGATTCTTTTTCTTGTCCAAAAATCTTTGAACTTATAGAATTTCATAGAAAGATCACCAAACAACACAAAGAAACGCTTACGAATCATGCGATTTTGACTGTTTCTCAAATTCTCAATAACAAAACATTTCTTAATGATTTGTTTAATTTGCCTAGGCTATGGTCTGGGAACCGTTGGTTTCCATTCTTTTTCTCGTCCAATAATATTTGAACTAACAAAACTTGATAGAAAGATCACCAAACAACACAAAGAAACGCATACGAATCATGTGATTTCGAATGTTTCTCAAATTCTCAATAACACAACCTTTCTTATTGATTCGTTTGATTTGCCTAGGCTATGGTTTGGGAACCGTTGGTTTCCATTCTTTTTCTCGTCCAAAAATCTTTGAACTAATAGAATTTCATAGAAAGATCACCAAACTACACAAACACAAGCATACGAATCATGCGAATTCGAATGTTTCTCAAATTCTCAATAACACAACCTTTCTTATTGATTCGTTTGATTTGCCTAGACTATGGTTTGGGAACCGTTGGTTTCGATTCTATTTCTCGTCCAAAAATCTTCGAACTAATAGAATTTCATAGAAAGATCACCAAACAACACAAACACAAGCATATGAATCTTGCAATTTCAAATGTTTCTCAAATTCTCAATAACCCAACCTTTCTTATTGATTCGTTTAATTTGCCTAGGCTATGGTTTGGGAACCGTTGGTTTCCATTCTTTTTCTCGTCCAAAAATATTTGAACTAACAAAACATGATAGAAAGATCACCAAACAACACAAAGCAAAGCATACGAATCATGCGATTTCGAATGTTGCTCAAATTCTCAATAACACAACCTTTCTTGAAGATTCGTTTGATTTTCCTAGGCTATGGTTTGGGAACCGTTGGTTTCCATTCTATTTCTCGTCCAAAAATCTTTGAACCAATAGAACTTCATAGAAAGATCACCAAACAACACAAACACAAGCATACGAATCTTGCAATTTCAAATGTTTCTCAAATTCTCAATAACCCAACCTTTCTTATTGATTCGTTTGATTTGCCTAGGCTATGGTTTAGGAACCGTTGGTTTCCGTTCTTTTTCTCGTCCAAAAATCTTTGAACTAACACAACTTGATAGAAAGATCACCAAACAACACAAAGAAACGCATACGAATCATGTGATTTCGAATGTTTCTCAAATTCTCAATAACACAACCTTTCTTATTGATTCGTCTGATTTGCCTAGGCTATGGTTTGGGAACCGTTGGTTTCGATTCTTTTTCTTGTCCAAAAATCTTTGAACTTATAGAATTTCATAGAAAGATCACCAAACAACACAAAGAAACGCTTACGAATCATGCGATTTTGACTGTTTCTCAAATTCTCAATAACAAAACATTTCTTAATGATTTGTTTAATTTGCCTAGGCTATGGTCTGGGAACCGTTGGTTTCCATTCTTTTTCTCGTCCAATAATATTTGAACTAACAAAACTTGATAGAAAGATCACCAAACAACACAAAGAAACGCATACGAATCATGTGATTTCGAATGTTTCTCAAATTCTCAATAACACAACCTTTCTTATTGATTCGTTTGATTTGCCTAGGCTATGGTTTGGGAACCGTTGGTTTCGATTCTTTTTCTCGTCCAAAAATCTTTCAACTAATAGAATTTCATAGAAAGATCACCAAACTACACAAACACAAGCATACGAATCATGCGAATTCGAATGTTTCTCAAATTCTCAATAACACAACCTTTCTTATTGATTCGTTTGATTTGCCTAGACTATGGTTTGGGAACCGTTGGTTTCGATTCTATTTCTCGTCCAAAAATCTTCGAACTAATAGAATTTCATAGAAAGATCACCAAACAACACAAACACAAGCATACGAATCTTGCAATTTCAAATGTTTCTCAAATTCTCAGTAACCCAACCTTTCTTATTGATTCGTTTAATTTGCCTAGGCTATGGTTTGGGAACCGTTGGTTTCCATTCTTTTTCTCGTCCAAAAATATTTGAACTAACAAAACTTGATAGAAAGATCACCAAACAACAAAAAGCAAAGCATACGAATCATGCGATTTCGAATGTTGCTCAAATTCTCAATAACACAACCTTTCTTGAAGATTCGTTTGATTTTTCTAGGCTATGGTTTGGGAACCGTTGGTTTCCATTCTTTTTCTCGTCCAAAAATCTTTGAACCAATAGAACTTCATAGAAAGATCACCAAACAACACAAAGACACGCATAAGAATCATGCGATTTCGAATGTTTCTCAAATTCTCAATAACACAACCTTTCTTATTGATTCCTTTGATTTGCCTAGGCTATGGTTTGGGAACCGTTGGTTTGGATTCTTTTACTCATTTAAACATCTTTGAACTAACAAAACTTGATAGAAAGATCACCAAACAACACAAAGAAACGCATAAGAATCATGCGATTTCGAATGTTTCTCAAATTCTCAATAACACAACCTTTTTTATTGATTCGTTTGATTTGCCTAGGCTATGGTTTGGGAACCGTTGGTTTCCATTCTTTTTCTCGTCCGAAAATCTTTGAGCTAATAGAACTTCATAGAAAGATCACCAAACAACACAAAGACACGCATAAGAATCATGCGATTTCGAATGTTTCTCAAATGCTCAATAACACAACCTTTCTTATTGATTCGTTTGATTTGCCTAGGCTATGGTTTGGGAACCGTTGGTTTCGATTCTTTTTCTTGTCCAAAAATCTTTGAACTTATAGAATTTCATAGAAAGATCACCAAACAACACAAAGAAACGCATACGAATCATGTGATTTCGAATGTTTCTCAAATTCTCAATAACACAACCTTTCTTAGTGATTCGTTTGATTTGCCTAGGCTATGGTTAGGGAACCGTTGGTTTCCATTCTTTTTCTCGTCCAAAAATCTTTCAACTAATAGAATTTCATAGAAAGATCACCAAACTACACAAACACAAGCATACGAATCATGCGAATTCGAATGTTTCTCAAATTCTCAATAACACAACCTTTCTTATTGATTCGTTTGATTTGCCTAGACTATGGTTTGGGAACCGTTGGTTTCGATTCTATTTCTCGTCCAAAAATCTTCGAACTAATAGAATTTCATAGAAAGATCACCAAACAACACAAACACAAGCATACGAATCTTGCAATTTCAAATGTTTCTCAAATTCTCAATAACCCAACCTTTCTTATTGATTCGTTTAATTTGCCTAGGCTATGGTTTGGGAACCGTTGGTTTCCATTCTTTTTCTCGTCCAAAAATATTTGAACTAACAAAACTTGATAGAAAGATCACCAAACAACACAAAGCAAAGCATACGAATCATGCGATTTCGAATGTTGCTCAAATTCTCAATAACACAACCTTTCTTGAAGATTCGTTTGATTTGCCTAGGCTATGGTTTGGGAACCGTTGGTTTCCATTCTTTTTCTCGTCCAAAAATATTTGAACTAACAAAACATGATAGAAAGATCACCAAACAACACAAAGCAAAGCATACGAATCATGCGATTTCGAATGTTGCTCAAATTCTCAATAACACAACCTTTCTTGAAGATTCGTTTGATTTTCCTAGGCTATGGTTTGGGAACCGTTGGTTTCCATTCTATTTCTCGTCCAAAAATCTTTGAACCAATAGAACTTCATAGAAAGATCACCAAACAACACAAACACAAGCATACGAATCTTGCAATTTCAAATGTTTCTCAAATTCTCAATAACCCAACCTTTCTTATTGATTCGTTTGATTTGCCTAGGCTATGGTTTAGGAACCGTTGGTTTCCGTTCTTTTTCTCGTCCAAAAATCTTTGAACTAACACAACTTGATAGAAAGATCACCAAACAACACAAAGAAACGCATACGAATCATGTGATTTCGAATGTTTCTCAAATTCTCAATAACACAACCTTTCTTATTGATTCGTCTGATTTGCCTAGGCTATGGTTTGGGAACCGTTGGTTTCGATTCTTTTTCTTGTCCAAAAATCTTTGAACTTATAGAATTTCATAGAAAGATCACCAAACAACACAAAGAAACGCTTACGAATCATGCGATTTTGACTGTTTCTCAAATTCTCAATAACAAAACATTTCTTAATGATTTGTTTAATTTGCCTAGGCTATGGTCTGGGAACCGTTGGTTTCCATTCTTTTTCTCGTCCAATAATATTTGAACTAACAAAACTTGATAGAAAGATCACCAAACAACACAAAGAAACGCATACGAATCATGTGATTTCGAATGTTTCTCAAATTCTCAATAACACAACCTTTCTTATTGATTCGTTTGATTTGCCTAGGCTATGGTTTGGGAACCGTTGGTTTCCATTCTTTTTCTCGTCCAAAAATCTTTCAACTAATAGAATTTCATAGAAAGATCACCAAACTACACAAACACAAGCATACGAATCATGCGAATTCGAATGTTTCTCAAATTCTCAATAACACAACCTTTCTTATTGATTCGTTTGATTTGCCTAGACTATGGTTTGGGAACCGTTGGTTTCGATTCTATTTCTCGTCCAAAAATCTTCGAACTAATAGAATTTCATAGAAAGATCACCAAACAACACAAACACAAGCATACGAATCTTGCAATTTCAAATGTTTCTCAAATTCTCAGTAACCCAACCTTTCTTATTGATTCGTTTAATTTGCCTAGGCTATGGTTTGGGAACCGTTGGTTTCCATTCTTTTTCTCGTCCAAAAATATTTGAACTAACAAAACTTGATAGAAAGATCACCAAACAACAAAAAGCAAAGCATACGAATCATGCGATTTCGAATGTTGCTCAAATTCTCAATAACACAACCTTTCTTGAAGATTCGTTTGATTTTTCTAGGCTATGGTTTGGGAACCGTTGGTTTCCATTCTTTTTCTCGTCCAAAAATCTTTGAACCAATAGAACTTCATAGAAAGATCACCAAACAACACAAAGACACGCATAAGAATCATGCGATTTCGAATGTTTCTCAAATTCTCAATAACACAACCTTTCTTATTGATTCCTTTGATTTGCCTAGGCTATGGTTTGGGAACCGTTGGTTTGGATTCTTTTACTCATTTAAACATCTTTGAACTAACAAAACTTGATAGAAAGATCACCAAACAACACAAAGAAACGCATAAGAATCATGCGATTTCGAATGTTTCTCAAATTCTCAATAACACAACCTTTTTTATTGATTCGTTTGATTTGCCTAGGCTATGGTTTGGGAACCGTTGGTTTCCATTCTTTTTCTCGTCCGAAAATCTTTGAGCTAATAGAACTTCATAGAAAGATCACCAAACAACACAAAGACACGCATAAGAATCATGCGATTTCGAATGTTTCTCAAATTCTCAATAACACAACCTTTATTATTGATTCGTTTGATTTGCCTAGACTATGGTTTGCGAACCGTTGGTTTCGATTCTTTTTCTCGTCCAAAAATCTTTGAACTAATAGAACTTCATAGAAAGATCACCAAACAACACAAAGAAATGCATAAGAATAATGTGATTTCGAATGTTTCTCAAATTCTCAATAACACAACCTTTCTTATTGATTCGTTTGATTTGCCTAGTCTATGGTTTGGGAATCGTTGGTATGGATTCTTTTACTCATTTAAACATCTTTGAACTAATTGAACCTGATAGAAAGATCGCCAAACAACACAAACAAACGCATACGAATCATGCGATTTCGAATGTTTCTCAAATTCTCAATAATACAACCTTTCTTATTGATTCGTTTGATTTGCCTAGGCTATGGTTTGGGAACCGTTTGTTTCGATTCCTTTTCTCGTCCAAAAATCTTTGAATTTTAATAGAACTTCATAAAAAGAACACCAAACAACACAATCACAAACATACGAATCATGTGATTTCGAATGTTTTTCAAATTCTCAATAACATAACCTTTCTTATTGATTCGTTTGATTTGCCTAGGGTATGGTTTGGGAACCGTTTGTTTCCATTCTTTTTCTCCTCCAAAAATCTTTGAACTAACATAACCTGATAGAAAGATCACCAAACAACACAAAGAAACGCATACGAATCATGCGATTTTGACTGTTTCTCAAATCTCAATAACACAACCTTTATTATTGATTCGTTTGATTTTCCTAGGCTATGGTTTGGGAACCGTTGGTTTCCATTCTTTTTCTCGTCCAAAAATATTTGAACTAACAAAACTTGATAGAAAGATCACCAAACAACACAAAGCAAAGCATACGAATCATGCGATTTCGAATGTTGCTCAAATTCTCAATAACACAACCTTTCTTGAAGATTCGTTTGATTTTCCTAGGCTATGGTTTGGGAACCGTTGGTTTCGATTCTTTTTCTCGTCGAAAAATCTTTGAACTAACAGAACTTGATAGAAAGATCACCAAACAACACAAAGAAACGCATACGAATCATGTGTTTTCGAATGTTTCTCAAATTCTCAATAACACAACCTTTCTTATTGATTCGTCTGATTTGCCTAGGCTATGGTTTGGGAACCGTTGGTTTCGATTCTTTTTCTTGTCCAAAAATCTTTGAACTTATAGAATTTCATAGAAAGATCACCAAACAACACAAAGAAACGCTTACGAATCATGCGATTTTGACTGTTTCTCAAATTCTCAATAACAAAACATTTCTTAATGATTTGTTTAATTTGCCTAGGCTATGGTCTGGGAACCGTTGGTTTCCATTCTTTTTCTCGTCCAATAATATTTGAACTAACAAAACTTGATAGAAAGATCACCAAACAACACAAAGAAACGCATACGAATCATGTGATTTCGAATGTTTCTCAAATTCTCAATAACACAACCTTTCTTATTGATTCGTTTGATTTGCCTAGGCTATGGTTTGGGAACCGTTGGTTTCCATTCTTTTTCTCGTCCAAAAATCTTTGAACTAATAGAATTTCATAGAAAGATCACCAAACTACACAAACACAAGCATACGAATCATGCGAATTCGAATGTTTCTCAAATTCTCAATAACACAACCTTTCTTATTGATTCGTTTGATTTGCCTAGACTATGGTTTGGGAACCGTTGGTTTCGATTCTATTTCTCGTCCAAAAATCTTCGAACTAATAGAATTTCATAGAAAGATCACCAAACAACACAAACACAAGCATATGAATCTTGCAATTTCAAATGTTTCTCAAATTCTCAATAACCCAACCTTTCTTATTGATTCGTTTAATTTGCCTAGGCTATGGTTTGGGAACCGTTGGTTTCCATTCTTTTTCTCGTCCAAAAATATTTGAACTAACAAAACATGATAGAAAGATCACCAAACAACACAAAGCAAAGCATACGAATCATGCGATTTCGAATGTTGCTCAAATTCTCAATAACACAACCTTTCTTGAAGATTCGTTTGATTTGCCTAGGCTATGGTTTGGGAACCGTTGGTTTCCATTCTTTTTCTCGTCCAAAAATATTTGAACTAACAAAACATGATAGAAAGATCACCAAACAACACAAAGCAAAGCATACGAATCATGCGATTTCGAATGTTGCTCAAATTCTCAATAACACAACCTTTCTTGAAGATTCGTTTGATTTTCCTAGGCTATGGTTTGGGAACCGTTGGTTTCCATTCTATTTCTCGTCCAAAAATCTTTGAACCAATAGAACTTCATAGAAAGATCACCAAACAACACAAACACAAGCATACGAATCTTGCAATTTCAAATGTTTCTCAAATTCTCAATAACCCAACCTTTCTTATTGATTCGTTTGATTTGCCTAGGCTATGGTTTAGGAACCGTTGGTTTCCGTTCTTTTTCTCGTCCAAAAATCTTTGAACTAACACAACTTGATAGAAAGATCACCAAACAACACAAAGAAACGCATACGAATCATGTGATTTCGAATGTTTCTCAAATTCTCAATAACACAACCTTTCTTATTGATTCGTCTGATTTGCCTAGGCTATGGTTTGGGAACCGTTGGTTTCGATTCTTTTTCTTGTCCAAAAATCTTTGAACTTATAGAATTTCATAGAAAGATCACCAAACAACACAAAGAAACGCTTACGAATCATGCGATTTTGACTGTTTCTCAAATTCTCAATAACAAAACATTTCTTAATGATTTGTTTAATTTGCCTAGGCTATGGTCTGGGAACCGTTGGTTTCCATTCTTTTTCTCGTCCAATAATATTTGAACTAACAAAACTTGATAGAAAGATCACCAAACAACACAAAGAAACGCATACGAATCATGTGATTTCGAATGTTTCTCAAATTCTCAATAACACAACCTTTCTTATTGATTCGTTTGATTTGCCTAGGCTATGGTTTGGGAACCGTTGGTTTCCATTCTTTTTCTCGTCCAAAAATCTTTCAACTAATAGAATTTCATAGAAAGATCACCAAACTACACAAACACAAGCATACGAATCATGCGAATTCGAATGTTTCTCAAATTCTCAATAACACAACCTTTCTTATTGATTCGTTTGATTTGCCTAGACTATGGTTTGGGAACCGTTGGTTTCGATTCTATTTCTCGTCCAAAAATCTTCGAACTAATAGAATTTCATAGAAAGATCACCAAACAACACAAACACAAGCATACGAATCTTGCAATTTCAAATGTTTCTCAAATTCTCAGTAACCCAACCTTTCTTATTGATTCGTTTAATTTGCCTAGGCTATGGTTTGGGAACCGTTGGTTTCCATTCTTTTTCTCGTCCAAAAATATTTGAACTAACAAAACTTGATAGAAAGATCACCAAACAACAAAAAGCAAAGCATACGAATCATGCGATTTCGAATGTTGCTCAAATTCTCAATAACACAACCTTTCTTGAAGATTCGTTTGATTTTTCTAGGCTATGGTTTGGGAACCGTTGGTTTCCATTCTTTTTCTCGTCCAAAAATCTTTGAACCAATAGAACTTCATAGAAAGATCACCAAACAACACAAAGACACGCATAAGAATCATGCGATTTCGAATGTTTCTCAAATTCTCAATAACACAACCTTTCTTATTGATTCCTTTGATTTGCCTAGGCTATGGTTTGGGAACCGTTGGTTTGGATTCTTTTACTCATTTAAACATCTTTGAACTAACAAAACTTGATAGAAAGATCACCAAACAACACAAAGAAACGCATAAGAATCATGCGATTTCGAATGTTTCTCAAATTCTCAATAACACAACCTTTTTTATTGATTCGTTTGATTTGCCTAGGCTATGGTTTGGGAACCGTTGGTTTCCATTCTTTTTCTCGTCCGAAAATCTTTGAGCTAATAGAACTTCATAGAAAGATCACCAAACAACACAAAGACACGCATAAGAATCATGCGATTTCGAATGTTTCTCAAATTCTCAATAACACAACCTTTATTATTGATTCGTTTGATTTGCCTAGACTATGGTTTGCGAACCGTTGGTTTCGATTCTTTTTCTCGTCCAAAAATCTTTGAACTAATAGAACTTCATAGAAAGATCACCAAACAACACAAAGAAATGCATAAGAATAATGTGATTTCGAATGTTTCTCAAATTCTCAATAACACAACCTTTCTTATTGATTCGTTTGATTTGCCTAGGCTATGGTTTGGGAATCGTTGGTATGGATTCTTTTACTCATTTAAACATCTTTGAACTAATTGAACCTGATAGAAAGATCGCCAAACAACACAAACAAACGCATACGAATCATGCGATTTCGAATGTTTCTCAAATTCTCAATAATACAACCTTTCTTATTGATTCGTTTGATTTGCCTAGGCTATGGTTTGGGAACCGTTTGTTTCGATTCCTTTTCTCGTCCAAAAATCTTTGAATTTTAATAGAACTTCATAAAAAGAACACCAAACAACACAATCACAAACATACGAATCATGTGATTTCGAATGTTTTTCAAATTCTCAATAACATAACCTTTCTTATTGATTCGTTTGATTTGCCTAGGGTATGGTTTGGGAACCGTTTGTTTCCATTCTTTTTCTCCTCCAAAAATCTTTGAACTAACATAACCTGATAGAAAGATCACCAAACAACACAAAGAAACGCATACGAATCATGCGATTTTGACTGTTTCTCAAATCTCAATAACACAACCTTTATTATTGATTCGTTTGATTTTCCTAGGCTATGGTTTGGGAACCGTTGGTTTCGATTCTTTTGCTCGTCCTAAAATCTTTTATCTATCAGAACCTGATAGAAAGATCACCAAACAACACAAAGAAACGCATATGAATCATGCGATTTCGACTGTTTCTCAAATTCTCAATAACACAACCTTTATTATTGATTCGTTTGATTGGCCTATACTATGGTTAGGGAACCGTTGGTTTCGATTCTTTTTCTCGTCGAAAAATCTTTGAACTAACAGAACTTGATAGAAAGATCACCAAACAACACAAAGAAACGCATACGAATCATGTGTTTTCGAATGTTTCTCAAATTCTCAATAACACAACCTTTCTTATTGATTCGTTTGATTTGCCTAGGCTATGGTTTGTGAACCGTTGGTTTCCATACCTTTTCTCGTCCAAAAATCTTTGAACTAACAGAACTTGATAGAAAGATCACCAAACAACACAAAGAAACGCATACGAATCATGCGATTTCGAATGTTTCTCAAATTCTCAATAACACAACCTTTCTTATTGATTCGTTTTATTTGCCTAGGCTATAGTTTGGGAACCGCTGGTTTCCATTCTTTTTCTCATCCTAAAATCTTTGAACTAACAGAACCTGATAGAAAGATCACCAAACAACACAAAGAAACGCATACGAATCATGCGATTTTGACTGTTTCTCAAATCTCAATAACACAACCTTTCTTATTGATTCGTTTGATTTGCCTAGACTATGGTTTGGGAACCGTTGGTTTCGATTCTTTTTCTCGTCCAAAAATCTTTTAACTAACAGAACCTGATAGAAAGATCACCAAACAACACAAAGAAACGCATACGAATCATGCGATTTCGACTGTTTCTCAAATTCTCAATAACACAACCTTTATTATTGATTCGTTTGATTGGCCTAGACTATGGTTTGGGAACCATTGGTTTCGATTCTTTTTCTCGTCCAAAAATCTTTGAACTAACAGAACTTGATAGAAAGATCACCAAACAACACAAAGAAACGCATACGAATCATGCGATTTTGACTGTTTCTCAAATCTCAATAACACAACCTTTATTATTGATTCGTTTGATTTTCCTAGGCTATGGTTTGGGAACCGTTGGTTTCGATTCTTTTGCTCGTCCTAAAATCTTTTATCTATCAGAACCTGATAGAAAGATCACCAAACAACACAAAGAAACGCATACGAATCATGCGATTTTGACTGTTTCTCAAATCTCAATAACACAACCTTTCTTATTGATTCGTTTGATTTGCCTAGACTATGGTTTGGGAACCGTTGGTTTCGATTCTTTTTCTCGTCCAAAAATCTTTTAACTAACAGAACCTGATAGAAAGATCACCAAACAACACAAAGAAACGCATACGAATCATGCGATTTCGACTGTTTCTCAAATTCTCAATAACACAACCTTTATTATTGATTCGTTTGATTGGCCTAGACTATGGTTTGGGAACCATTGGTTTCGATTCTTTTTCTCGTCCAAAAATCTTTGAACTAACAGAACTTGATAGAAAGATCACCAAACAACACAAAGAAACGCATACGAATCATGTGATTTCGAATGTTTCTCAAATTCTCAATAACACAACCTTTCTTATTGATTCGTTTGATTTGCCTAGGCTATGGTTTGGGAACCGTTGGTTTCCATTCCTTTTCTCGTCCAAAAATCTTTGAACTAACAGAACTTGATAGAAAGATCACCAAACAACACAAAGAAACGCATACGAATCATGCGATTTTGACTGTTTCTCAAATTCTCAATAACACAACCTTTCTTATTGATTCGTTTGATTTGCCTAGGCTATGGTTTGGGAACCGTTGGTTTCGATTCTTTTTCTCGTCCAAAGATCTTTCAACTAATACAATTTCATAGAAAGATCACCAAACTACACAAACACAAGCATACGAATCATGCGAATTCGAATGTTTCTCAAATTCTCAATAACACAACATTTTTTATTGATTCGTTTGATTTGCCTAGGCTATGGTTTGGGAACCGTTGGTTTCGATTCTTTTACTCATTTTAACATCTTTGAACTAACAGAACTTGATAGAAAGATCACCAAACAACACAAAGAAACGCATACGAATCATGTGATTTCGAATGTTTCTCAAATTCTCAATAACACAACCTTTCTTATTGATTCGTTTGATTTGCCTAGGCTATGGTTTGGGAACCGTTGGTTTCCATTCTTTTTCTCGTCCAAAACCCTTTGAACTAACAAAACTTGATAGAAAGATCACCAAACAACACAAAGAAACGCATACGAATCATGCGATTTTGACTGTTTCTCAAATTCTCAATAACACAACCTTTCTTATTGATTTGTTTGATTTGCCTAGGCTATGGTTTGGGAACCGTTGGTTTCGATTCTTTTTCTCGTCCAAAAATCTTTCAACTAATAGAATTCATAGAAAGATCACCAAACAACACAAACACAAGCATACGAATTATGCGAATTCGAATGTTTCTCAAATTCTCAATAACACAACATTTTTTATTGATTCGTTTGATTTGCCTAGGCTAAGGTTTGGGAACCGTTGGTTTCCATTCGTTTTCTCGTCCCAAAATCTTTGAACTAACAGAACTTGATAAAAAGATCACTAAACAACACAAAGAAACGCATACGAATCATGCGATTTCGAATGTTTCTCAAATTCTCAATAACACAACCTTTCTTATTGATTCGTTTGATTTGCCAAGGCTATGGTTTCGGAACCGTTGGTTTCGATTCTTTTTCTCGTCCAAAAATCTTTCAACTAATAGAATTTCATAGAAAGATCACCAACAACACAAACACAAGCATATGAATCATGGGATTTCTAATGTTTCTCAAATTCTTAATAACACAACCTTTCTTATTGATTCGTTTGATTTGCCTAGGCTTTGGTTTGGGAACCCTTGGTTTCCATTCTTCTTCTCGTCCAAAAATCTTTGAACTAACAGAACTTGATAGAAAGATCACCAAACAACACAAAGAAACGCATACGAATCATGCGATTTCGAATGTTTCTCAAATTCTCAATAACACAACCTTTCTTATTAATTCGTTTGATTTGCCTAGGCTATGGTTTTGGAACCGTTGGTTTGAATTCTTTTACTCATTTAAACAACTTTGAACTAACAGAACTTGATAGAAAGATCACCAAACAACACAAAGAAACGCATACGAATCATGCGATTTTGACTGTTTCTCAAATTCTCAATAACACAACCTTTCTTATTGATTTGTTTGATTTGCCTAGGCTATGGTTTGGGAACCGTTGGTTTCGATTCTTTTTCTCGTCCAAAAATCTTTGAACTAACATAACCTGATAGAAAGATCACCAAACAACACAAACACAAGCATACGAATTATGCGAATTCGAATGTTTCTCAAATTCTCAATAACACAACCTTTTTTATTGATTCGTTTGATTTGCCTAGGCTAAGGTTTGGGAACCGTTGGTTTCCATTCGTTTTCTCGTCCCAAAATCTTTGAACTAACAGAACTTGATAAAAAGATCACTAAACAACACAAAGAAACGCATACGAATCATGCGATTTCGAATGTTTCTCAAATTCTCAATAACACAACCTTTCTTATTGATTCGTTTGATTTGCCAAGGCTATGGTTTCGGAACCGTTGGTTTCGATTCTTTTTCTCGTCGAAAAATCTTTGAACTAACAGAACTTGATAGAAAGATCACCAAACAACACAAAGAAACGCATACGAATCATGTGTTTTCGAATGTTTCTCAAATTCTCAATAACACAACCTTTCTTATTGATTCGTTTGATTTGCCTAGGCTATGGTTTGTGAACCGTTGGTTTCCATACCTTTTCTCGTCCAAAAATCTTTGAACTAACAGAACTTGATAGAAAGATCACCAAACAACACAAAGAAACGCATACGAATCATGCGATTTCGAATGTTTCTCAAATTCTCAATAACACAACCTTTCTTATTGATTCGTTTGATTTGCCTAGGCTATAGTTTGGGAACCGCTGGTTTCCATTCTTTTTCTCATCCTAAAATCTTTGAACTAACAGAACCTGATAGAAAGATCACCAAACAACACAAAGAAACGCATACGAATCATGCGATTTTGACTGTTTCTCAAATCTCAATAACACAACCTTTCTTATTGATTCGTTTGATTTGCCTAGACTATGGTTTGGGAACCGTTGGTTTCGATTCTTTTTCTCGTCCAAAAATCTTTTAACTAACAGAACCTGATAGAAAGATCACCAAACAACACAAAGAAACGCATACGAATCATGCGATTTCGACTGTTTCTCAAATTCTCAATAACACAACCTTTATTATTGATTCGTTTGATTGGCCTAGACTATGGTTTGGGAACCATTGGTTTCGATTCTTTTTCTCGTCCAAAAATCTTTGAACTAACAGAACTTGATAGAAAGATCACCAAACAACACAAAGAAACGCATACGAATCATGTGATTTCGAATGTTTCTCAAATTCTCAATAACACAACCTTTCTTATTGATTCGTTTGATTTGCCTAGGCTATGGTTTGGGAACCGTTGGTTTCCATTCCTTTTCTCGTCCAAAAATCTTTGAACTAACAGAACTTGATAGAAAGATCACCAAACAACACAAAGAAACGCATACGAATCATGCGATTTTGACTGTTTCTCAAATTCTCAATAACACAACCTTTCTTATTGATTCGTTTGATTTGCCTAGGCTATGGTTTGGGAACCGTTGGTTTCGATTCTTTTTCTCATCCAAAGATCTTTCAACTAATAGAATTTCATAGAAAGATCACCAAACTACACAAACACAAGCATACGAATCATGCGAATTCGAATGTTTCTCAAATTCTCAATAACACAACATTTTTTATTGATTCGTTTGATTTGCCTAGGCTATGGTTTGGGAACCGTTGGCTTCGATTCTTTTAATCATTTTAACATCTTTGAACTAACAGAACTTGATAGAAAGATCACCAAACAACACAAAGAAACGCATACGAATCATGTGATTTCGAATGTTTCTCAAATTCTCAATAACACAACCTTTCTTATTGATTCGTTTGATTTGCCTAGGCTATGGTTTGGGAACCGTTGGTTTCCATTTTTTTTCGTCCAAAACCCTTTGAACTAACAAAACTTGATAGAAAGATCACCAAACAACACAAAGAAACGCATACGAATCATGCGATTTTGACTGTTTCTCAAATTCTCAATAACACAACCTTTCTTATTGATTTGTTTGATTTGCCTAGGCTATGGTTTGGGAACCGTTGGTTTCGATTCTTTTTCTCGTCTAAAAATCTTTCAACTAATAGAATTCATAGAAAGATCACCAAACAACACAAACACAAGCATACGAATTATGCGAATTCGAATGTTTCTCAAATTCTCAATAACACAACATTTTTTATTGATTCGTTTGATTTGCCTAGGCTAAGGTTTGGGAACCGTTGGTTTCCATTCGTTTTCTCGTCCAAAAATCTTTTAACTAACAGAACCTGATAGAAAGATCACCAAACAACACAAAGAAACGCATACGAATCATGCGATTTCGACTGTTTCTCAAATTCTCAATAACACAACCTTTATTATTGATTCGTTTGATTGGCCTAGACTATGGTTTGGGAACCATTGGTTTCGATTCTTTTTCTCGTCCAAAAATCTTTGAACTAACAGAACTTGATAGAAAGATCACCAAACAACACAAAGAAACGCATACGAATCATGCGATTTTGACTGTTTCTCAAATTCTCAATAACACAACCTTTCTTATTGATTCGTTTGATTTGCCTAGGCTATGGTTTGGGAACCGTTGGTTTCGATTCTTTTTCTCATCCAAAGATCTTTCAACTAATAGAATTTCATAGAAAGATCACCAAACTACACAAACACAAGCATACGAATCATGCGAATTCGAATGTTTCTCAAATTCTCAATAACACAACATTTTTTATTGATTCGTTTGATTTGCCTAGGCTATGGTTTGGGAACCGTTGGTTTCGATTCTTTTACTCATTTTAACATCTTTGAACTAACAGAACTTGATAGAAAGATCACCAAACAACACAAAGAAACGCATACGAATCATGTGATTTCGAATGTTTCTCAAATTCTCAATAACACAACCTTTCTTATTGATTCGTTTGATTTGCCTAGGCTATGGTTTGGGAACCGTTGGTTTCCATTTTTTTTTCGTCCAAAACCCTTTGAACTAACAAAACTTGATAGAAAGATCACCAAACAACACAAAGAAACGCATACGAATCATGCGATTTTGACTGTTTCTCAAATTCTCAATAACACAACCTTTCTTATTGATTTGTTTGATTTGCCTAGGCTATGGTTTGGGAACCGTTGGTTTCGATTCTTTTTCTCGTCCAAAAATCTTTCAACTAATAGAATTCATAGAAAGATCACCAAACAACACAAACACAAGCATACGAATTATGCGAATTCGAATGTTTCTCAAATTCTCAATAACACAACCTTTCTTATTGATTTGTTTGATTTGCCTAGGCTATGGTTTGGGAACCGTTGGTTTCCATTCGTTTTCTCGTCCAAAAATCTTTTAACTAACAGAACCTGATAGAAAGATCACCAAACAACACAAAGAAACGCATACGAATCATGCGATTTCGACTGTTTCTCAAATTCTCAATAACACAACCTTTATTATTGATTCGTTTGATTGGCCTAGACTATGGTTTGGGAACCATTGGTTTCGATTCTTTTTCTCGTCCAAAAATCTTTGAACTAACAGAACTTGATAGAAAGATCACCAAACAACACAAAGAAACGCATACGAATCATGTGATTTCGAATGTTTCTCAAATTCTCAATAACACAACCTTTCTTATTGATTCGTTTGATTTGCCTAGGCTATAGTTTGGGAACCGCTGGTTTCCATTCTTTTTCTCATCCTAAAATCTTTGAACTAACAGAACCTGATAGAAAGATCACCAAACAACACAAAGAAACGCATACGAATTATGCGAATTCGAATGTTTCTCAAATTCTCAATAACACAACATTTTTTATTGATTCGTTTGATTTGCCTAGGCTAAGGTTTGGGAACCGTTGGTTTCCATTCGTTTTCTCGTCCAAAAATCTTTTAACTAACAGAACCTGATAGAAAGATCACCAAACAACACAAAGAAACGCATACGAATCATGCGATTTCGAATGTTTCTCAAATTCTCAATAACACAACCTTTCTTATTGATTCGTTTGATTTGCCTAGGCTATGGTTTGGGAACCGTTGGTTTCCATTCCTTTTCTCGTCCAAAAATCTTTGAACTAACAGAACTTGATAGAAAGATCACCAAACAACACAAAGAAACGCATACGAATCATGCGATTTTGACTGTTTCTCAAATTCTCAATAACACAACCTTTCTTATTGATTCGTTTGATTTGCCTAGGCTATGGTTTGGGAACCGTTGGTTTCGATTCTTTTTCTCATCCAAAGATCTTTCAACTAATAGAATTTCATAGAAAGATCACCAAACTACACAAACACAAGCATACGAATCATGCGAATTCGAATGTTTCTCAAATTCTCAATAACACAACATTTTTTATTGATTCGTTTGATTTGCCTAGGCTATGGTTTGGGAACCGTTGGCTTCGATTCTTTTAATCATTTTAACATCTTTGAACTAACAGAACTTGATAGAAAGATCACCAAACAACACAAAGAAACGCATACGAATCATGTGATTTCGAATGTTTCTCAAATTCTCAATAACACAACCTTTCTTATTGATTCGTTTGATTTGCCTAGGCTATGGTTTGGGAACCGTTGGTTTCCATTTTTTTTCGTCCAAAACCCTTTGAACTAACAAAACTTGATAGAAAGATCACCAAACAACACAAAGAAACGCATACGAATCATGCGATTTTGACTGTTTCTCAAATTCTCAATAACACAACCTTTCTTATTGATTTGTTTGATTTGCCTAGGCTATGGTTTGGGAACCGTTGGTTTCGATTCTTTTTCTCGTCTAAAAATCTTTCAACTAATAGAATTCATAGAAAGATCACCAAACAACACAAACACAAGCATACGAATTATGCGAATTCGAATGTTTCTCAAATTCTCAATAACACAACATTTTTTATTGATTCGTTTGATTTGCCTAGGCTAAGGTTTGGGAACCGTTGGTTTCCATTCGTTTTCTCGTCCAAAAATCTTTTAACTAACAGAACCTGATAGAAAGATCACCAAACAACACAAAGAAACGCATACGAATCATGCGATTTCGACTGTTTCTCAAATTCTCAATAACACAACCTTTATTATTGATTCGTTTGATTGGCCTAGACTATGGTTTGGGAACCATTGGTTTCGATTCTTTTTCTCGTCCAAAAATCTTTGAACTAACAGAACTTGATAGAAAGATCACCAAACAACACAAAGAAACGCATACGAATCATGCGATTTTGACTGTTTCTCAAATTCTCAATAACACAACCTTTCTTATTGATTCGTTTGATTTGCCTAGGCTATGGTTTGGGAACCGTTGGTTTCGATTCTTTTTCTCATCCAAAGATCTTTCAACTAATAGAATTTCATAAAAAGATCACCAAACTACACAAACACAAGCATACGAATCATGCGAATTCGAATGTTTCTCAAATTCTCAATAACACAACATTTTTTATTGATTCGTTTGATTTGCCTAGGCTATGGTTTGGGAACCGTTGGTTTCGATTCTTTTACTCATTTTAACATCTTTGAACTAACAGAACTTGATAGAAAGATCACCAAACAACACAAAGAAACGCATACGAATCATGTGATTTCGAATGTTTCTCAAATTCTCAATAACACAACCTTTCTTATTGATTCGTTTGATTTGCCTAGGCTATGGTTTGGGAACCGTTGGTTTCCATTTTTTTTTCGTCCAAAACCCTTTGAACTAACAAAACTTGATAGAAAGATCACCAAACAACACAAAGAAACGCATACGAATCATGCGATTTTGACTGTTTCTCAAATTCTCAATAACACAACCTTTCTTATTGATTTGTTTGATTTGCCTAGGCTATGGTTTGGGAACCGTTGGTTTCGATTCTTTTTCTCGTCCAAAAATCTTTCAACTAATAGAATTCATAGAAAGATCACCAAACAACACAAACACAAGCATACGAATTATGCGAATTCGAATGTTTCTCAAATTCTCAATAACACAACATTTTTTATTGATTCGTTTGATTTGCCTAGGCTAAGGTTTGGGAACCGTTGGTTTCCATTCGTTTTCTCGTCCAAAAATCTTTTAACTAACAGAACCTGATAGAAAGATCACCAAACAACACAAAGAAACGCATACGAATCATGCGATTTCGACTGTTTCTCAAATTCTCAATAACACAACCTTTATTATTGATTCGTTTGATTGGCCTAGACTATGGTTTGGGAACCATTGGTTTCGATTCTTTTTCTCGTCCAAAAATCTTTGAACTAACAGAACTTGATAGAAAGATCACCAAACAACACAAAGAAACGCATACGAATCATGTGATTTCGAATGTTTCTCAAATTCTCAATAACACAACCTTTCTTATTGATTCGTTTGATTTGCCTAGGCTATAGTTTGGGAACCGCTGGTTTCCATTCTTTTTCTCATCCTAAAATCTTTGAACTAACAGAACCTGATAGAAAGATCACCAAACAACACAAAGAAACGCATACGAATCATGCGATTTTGACTGTTTCTCAAATCTCAATAACACAACCTTTCTTATTGATTCGTTTGATTTGCCTAGACTATGGTTTGGGAACCGTTGGTTTCGATTCTTTTTCTCGTCCAAAAATCTTTTAACTAACAGAACCTGATAGAAAGATCACCAAACAACACAAAGAAACGCATACGAATCATGCGATTTCGACTGTTTCTCAAATTCTCAATAACACAACCTTTATTATTGATTCGTTTGATTGGCCTAGACTATGGTTTGGGAACCATTGGTTTCGATTCTTTTTCTCGTCCAAAAATCTTTGAACTAACAGAACTTGATAGAAAGATCACCAAACAACACAAAGAAACGCATACGAATCATGTGATTTCGAATGTTTCTCAAATTCTCAATAACACAACCTTTCTTATTGATTCGTTTGATTTGCCTAGGCTATGGTTTGGGAACCGTTGGTTTCCATTCCTTTTCTCGTCCAAAAATCTTTGAACTAACAGAACTTGATAGAAAGATCACCAAACAACACAAAGAAACGCATACGAATCATGCGATTTTGACTGTTTCTCAAATTCTCAATGACACAACCTTTCTTATTGATTCGTTTGATTTGCCTAGGCTATGGTTTGGGAACCGTTGGTTTCGATTCTTTTTCTCGTCCAAAGATCTTTCAACTAATAGAATTTCATAGAAAGATCACCAAACTACACAAACACCAGCATACGAATCATGCGAATTCGAATGTTTCTCAAATTCTCAATAACACAACATTTTTTATTGATTCGTTTGATTTGCCTAGGCTATGGTTTGGGAACCGTTGGTTTCGATTCTTTTACTCATTTTAACATCTTTGAACTAACAGAACTTGATAGAAAGATCACCAAACAACACAAAGAAACGCATACGAATCATGTGATTTCGAATGTTTCTCAAATTCTCAATAACACAACCTTTCTTATTGATTCGTTTGATTTGCCTAGGCTATGGTTTGGGAACCGTTGGTTTCCATTCTTTTTCTCGTCCAAAACCCTTTGAACTAACAAAACTTGATAGAAAGATCACCAAACAACACAAAGAAACGCATACGAATCATGCGATTTTGACTGTTTCTCAAATTCTCAATAACACAACCTTTCTTATTGATTTGTTTGATTTGCCTAGGCTATGGTTTGGGAACCGTTGGTTTCGATTCTTTTTCTCGTCCAAAAATCTTTCAACTAATAGAATTCATAGAAAGATCACCAAACAACACAAACACAAGCATACGAATCATGCGATTTTGACTGTTTCTCAAATTCTCAATAACACAACCTTTTTTATTGATTCGTTTGATTTGCCTAGGCTAAGGTTTGGGAACCGTTGGTTTCCATTCGTTTTCTCGTCCAAAAATCTTTTAACTAACAGAACCTGATAGAAAGATCACCAAACAACACAAAGAAACGCATACGAATCATGCGATTTCGACTGTTTCTCAAATTCTCAATAACACAACCTTTATTATTGATTCGTTTGATTGGCCTAGACTATGGTTTGGGAACCATTGGTTTCGATTCTTTTTCTCGTCCAAAAATCTTTGAACTAACAGAACTTGATAGAAAGATCACCAAACAACACAAAGAAACGCATACGAATCATGTGATTTCGAATGTTTCTCAAATTCTCAATAACACAACCTTTCTTATTGATTCGTTTGATTTGCCTAGGCTATAGTTTGGGAACCGCTGGTTTCCATTCTTTTTCTCATCCTAAAATCTTTGAACTAACAGAACCTGATAGAAAGATCACCAAACAACACAAAGAAACGCATACGAATCATGCGATTTTGACTGTTTCTCAAATTCTCAATAACACAACCTTTCTTATTGATTCGTTTGATTTGCCTAGGCTATAGTTTGGGAACCGCTGGTTTCCATTCTTTTTCTCATCCTAAAATCTTTGAACTAACAGAACCTGATAGAAAGATCACCAAACAACACAAAGAAACGCATACGAATCATGCGATTTTGACTGTTTCTCAAATCTCAATAACACAACCTTTCTTATTGATTCGTTTGATTTGCCTAGACTATGGTTTGGGAACCGTTGGTTTCGATTCTTTTTCTCGTCCAAAAATCTTTTAACTAACAGAACCTGATAGAAAGATCACCAAACAACACAAAGAAACGCATACGAATCATGCGATTTCGACTGTTTCTCAAATTCTCAATAACACAACCTTTATTATTGATTCGTTTGATTGGCCTAGACTATGGTTTGGGAACCATTGGTTTCGATTCTTTTTCTCGTCCAAAAATCTTTGAACTAACAGAACTTGATAGAAAGATCACCAAACAACACAAAGAAACGCATACGAATCATGTGATTTCGAATGTTTCTCAAATTCTCAATAACACAACCTTTCTTATTGATTCGTTTGATTTGCCTAGGCTATGGTTTGGGAACCGTTGGTTTCCATTCCTTTTCTCGTCCAAAAATCTTTGAACTAACAGAACTTGATAGAAAGATCACCAAACAACACAAAGAAACGCATACGAATCATGCGATTTTGACTGTTTCTCAAATTCTCAATAACACAACCTTTCTTATTGATTCGTTTGATTTGCCTAGGCTATGGTTTGGGAACCGTTGGTTTCGATTCTTTTTCTCATCCAAAGATCTTTCAACTAATAGAATTTCATAGAAAGATCACCAAACTACACAAACACAAGCATACGAATCATGCGAATTCGAATGTTTCTCAAATTCTCAATAACACAACATTTTTTATTGATTCGTTTGATTTGCCTAGGCTATGGTTTGGGAACCGTTGGCTTCGATTCTTTTAATCATTTTAACATCTTTGAACTAACAGAACTTGATAGAAAGATCACCAAACAACACAAAGAAACGCATACGAATCATGTGATTTCGAATGTTTCTCAAATTCTCAATAACACAACCTTTCTTATTGATTCGTTTGATTTGCCTAGGCTATGGTTTGGGAACCGTTGGTTTCCATTTTTTTTTCGTCCAAAACCCTTTGAACTAACAAAACTTGATAGAAAGATCACCAAACAACACAAAGAAACGCATACGAATCATGCGATTTTGACTGTTTCTCAAATTCTCAATAACACAACCTTTCTTATTGATTTGTTTGATTTGCCTAGGCTATGGTTTGGGAACCGTTGGTTTCGATTCTTTTTCTCGTCTAAAAATCTTTCAACTAATAGAATTCATAGAAAGATCACCAAACAACACAAACACAAGCATACGAATTATGCGAATTCGAATGTTTCTCAAATTCTCAATAACACAACATTTTTTATTGATTCGTTTGATTTGCCTAGGCTAAGGTTTGGGAACCGTTGGTTTCCATTCGTTTTCTCGTCCAAAAATCTTTTAACTAACAGAACCTGATAGAAAGATCACCAAACAACACAAAGAAACGCATACGAATCATGCGATTTCGACTGTTTCTCAAATTCTCAATAACACAACCTTTATTATTGATTCGTTTGATTGGCCTAGACTATGGTTTGGGAACCATTGGTTTCGATTCTTTTTCTCGTCCAAAAATCTTTGAACTAACAGAACTTGATAGAAAGATCACCAAACAACACAAAGAAACGCATACGAATCATGCGATTTTGACTGTTTCTCAAATTCTCAATAACACAACCTTTCTTATTGATTCGTTTGATTTGCCTAGGCTATGGTTTGGGAACCGTTGGTTTCGATTCTTTTTCTCATCCAAAGATCTTTCAACTAATAGAATTTCATAGAAAGATCACCAAACTACACAAACACAAGCATACGAATCATGCGAATTCGAATGTTTCTCAAATTCTCAATAACACAACATTTTTTATTGATTCGTTTGATTTGCCTAGGCTATGGTTTGGGAACCGTTGGTTTCGATTCTTTTACTCATTTTAACATCTTTGAACTAACAGAACTTGATAGAAAGATCACCAAACAACACAAAGAAACGCATACGAATCATGTGATTTCGAATGTTTCTCAAATTCTCAATAACACAACCTTTCTTATTGATTCGTTTGATTTGCCTAGGCTATGGTTTGGGAACCGTTGGTTTCCATTTTTTTTTCGTCCAAAACCCTTTGAACTAACAAAACTTGATAGAAAGATCACCAAACAACACAAAGAAACGCATACGAATCATGCGATTTTGACTGTTTCTCAAATTCTCAATAACACAACCTTTCTTATTGATTTGTTTGATTTGCCTAGGCTATGGTTTGGGAACCGTTGGTTTCGATTCTTTTTCTCGTCCAAAAATCTTTCAACTAATAGAATTCATAGAAAGATCACCAAACAACACAAACACAAGCATACGAATTATGCGAATTCGAATGTTTCTCAAATTCTCAATAACACAACATTTTTTATTGATTCGTTTGATTTGCCTAGGCTAAGGTTTGGGAACCGTTGGTTTCCATTCGTTTTCTCGTCCAAAAATCTTTTAACTAACAGAACCTGATAGAAAGATCACCAAACAACACAAAGAAACGCATACGAATCATGCGATTTCGACTGTTTCTCAAATTCTCAATAACACAACCTTTATTATTGATTCGTTTGATTGGCCTAGACTATGGTTTGGGAACCATTGGTTTCGATTCTTTTTCTCGTCCAAAAATCTTTGAACTAACAGAACTTGATAGAAAGATCACCAAACAACACAAAGAAACGCATACGAATCATGTGATTTCGAATGTTTCTCAAATTCTCAATAACACAACCTTTCTTATTGATTCGTTTGATTTGCCTAGGCTATAGTTTGGGAACCGCTGGTTTCCATTCTTTTTCTCATCCTAAAATCTTTGAACTAACAGAACCTGATAGAAAGATCACCAAACAACACAAAGAAACGCATACGAATCATGCGATTTTGACTGTTTCTCAAATCTCAATAACACAACCTTTCTTATTGATTCGTTTGATTTGCCTAGACTATGGTTTGGGAACCGTTGGTTTCGATTCTTTTTCTCGTCCAAAAATCTTTTAACTAACAGAACCTGATAGAAAGATCACCAAACAACACAAAGAAACGCATACGAATCATGCGATTTCGACTGTTTCTCAAATTCTCAATAACACAACCTTTATTATTGATTCGTTTGATTGGCCTAGACTATGGTTTGGGAACCATTGGTTTCGATTCTTTTTCTCGTCCAAAAATCTTTGAACTAACAGAACTTGATAGAAAGATCACCAAACAACACAAAGAAACGCATACGAATCATGTGATTTCGAATGTTTCTCAAATTCTCAATAACACAACCTTTCTTATTGATTCGTTTGATTTGCCTAGGCTATGGTTTGGGAACCGTTGGTTTCCATTCCTTTTCTCGTCCAAAAATCTTTGAACTAACAGAACTTGATAGAAAGATCACCAAACAACACAAAGAAACGCATACGAATCATGCGATTTTGACTGTTTCTCAAATTCTCAATGACACAACCTTTCTTATTGATTCGTTTGATTTGCCTAGGCTATGGTTTGGGAACCGTTGGTTTCGATTCTTTTTCTCGTCCAAAGATCTTTCAACTAATAGAATTTCATAGAAAGATCACCAAACTACACAAACACCAGCATACGAATCATGCGAATTCGAATGTTTCTCAAATTCTCAATAACACAACATTTTTTATTGATTCGTTTGATTTGCCTAGGCTATGGTTTGGGAACCGTTGGTTTCGATTCTTTTACTCATTTTAACATCTTTGAACTAACAGAACTTGATAGAAAGATCACCAAACAACACAAAGAAACGCATACGAATCATGTGATTTCGAATGTTTCTCAAATTCTCAATAACACAACCTTTCTTATTGATTCGTTTGATTTGCCTAGGCTATGGTTTGGGAACCGTTGGTTTCCATTCTTTTTCTCGTCCAAAACCCTTTGAACTAACAAAACTTGATAGAAAGATCACCAAACAACACAAAGAAACGCATACGAATCATGCGATTTTGACTGTTTCTCAAATTCTCAATAACACAACCTTTCTTATTGATTTGTTTGATTTGCCTAGGCTATGGTTTGGGAACCGTTGGTTTCGATTCTTTTTCTCGTCCAAAAATCTTTCAACTAATAGAATTCATAGAAAGATCACCAAACAACACAAACACAAGCATACGAATTATGCGAATTCGAATGTTTCTCAAATTCTCAATAACACAACATTTTTTATTGATTCGTTTGATTTGCCTAGGCTAAGGTTTGGGAACCGTTGGTTTCCATTCGTTTTCTCGTCCCAAAATCTTTGAACTAACAGAACTTGATAAAAAGATCACTAAACAACACAAAGAAACGCATACGAATCATGCGATTTCGAATGTTTCTCAAATTCTCAATAACACAACCTTTCTTATTGATTCGTTTGATTTGCCAAGGCTATGGTTTCGGAACCGTTGGTTTCGATTCTTTTTCTCGTCCAAAAATCTTTCAACTAATAGAATTTCATAGAAAGATCACCAACAACACAAACACAAGCATATGAATCATGGGATTTCTAATGTTTCTCAAATTCTTAATAACACAACCTTTCTTATTGATTCGTTTGATTTGCCTTGGCTTTGGTTTGGGAACCCTTGGTTTCCATTCTTCTTCTCGTCCAAAAATCTTTGAACTAACAGAACTTGATAGAAAGATCACCAAACAACACAAAGAAACGCATACGAATCATGCGATTTCGAATGTTTCTCAAATTCTCAATAACACAACCTTTCTTATTAATTCGTTTGATTTGCCTAGGCTATGGTTTTGGAACCGTTGGTTTGAATTCTTTTACTCATTTAAACAACTTTGAACTAACAGAACTTGATTGAAAGATCACCAAACAACACAAAAAAACGCACACGAATCATGCGATTTCGAATGTTTCTCAAATTCTCAATAACACAACCTTTCTTAATGATTCGTTTGATTTGCCTAGGCTATGGTTTGGGAACCGTTTTTTTGGATTCTTTTACTCATTTAAACATCTTTGAACTAACAGAACTTGATAGAAAGATCACCAAACAACACAAAGAAACACATACGAATCATGCGATTTCGAATGTTTCTCAAATTCTTAATAACACAACCTTTCTTATTGATTCGTTTGATTTGCCTAAGCTATGGTTTGGGATCCGTTGGTTTCCATTCTTTTTCTCCTCCAAAAATCTTTGAACTAACAGAACCTGATAGAAAGATCACCAAACAACACAAAGAAACGCATACGAATCATGCGATTTCGACTGTTTCTCAAAATCTCAATAACACAACCTTTCTTATTGATTCGTTTGATTTGCCTAGGCTATGGTTTGGGAACCGTTGGTTTCGATTCTTTTTCTCGTCCAAAAATCTTTCAACTAATAGAATTTCATAGAAACATCACCAAACAACACAAACACAAGCATACGAATCATGCGATTTCGAATGTTTCTCAAATTCTCAATAGCACAACCTTTATTATTGATTCGCTTGATTTGCCTAGACTATGGTTTGGGAACCGTTGTTTTCGATTCTTTTTCTCGTCTAAAAATCTTTGAACTAACAGAACTTGATAGAAAGATCACCAAACAACACAAAGAAACGCATATGAATCATGCGATTTTGACTGTTTCTCAAATCTCAATAACACAACCTTTCTTATTGATTCGTTTGATTTGCCTAGGCTATGGTTTGGGAACCGTTGGTTTCGATTCTTTTGCTCGTCCTAAAATCTTTTATCTATCACAACCTGATAGAAAGATCACCAAACAACACAAAGAAACGCATATGAATCATGCGATTTCGACTGTTTCTCAAATTCTCAATAACACAACCATTATTATTGATTCGTTTGATTGGCCTATACTATGGTTAGGGAACCGTTGGTTTCGATTCTTTCTCTCGTCGAAAAATCTTTGAACTAACAGAACTTGATAGAAAGATCACAAAACAACACAAAGAAACGCATACGAATCATGTGTTTTCGAATGTTTCTCAAATTCTCAATAACACAACCTTTCTTATTGATTCGTTTGATTTGCCTAGGCTATGGTTTGGGAACCGTTGGTTTCCATTCCTTTTCTCGTCCAAAAATCTTTGAACTAACAGAACTTGATAGAAAGATCACCAAACAACACAAAGAAACGCATACGAATCATTCGATTTCGAATGTTTCTCAAATTCTCAATAACACAACCTTTCTTATTGATTCGTTTGATTTGCCTAGGCTATAGTTTGTGAACCGCTGGTTTCCATTCTTTTTCTCGTCCTAAAATCTTTGAACTAACAGAACCTGATAGAAAGATCACCAAACAACACAAAGAAACGCATACGAATCATGCGATTTTGACTGTTTCTCAAATCTCAATAACACAACCTTTCTTATTTATTCGTTTGATTTGCCTAGGGTATGGTTTGGGAACCGTTGGTTTCCATTCTTTTTCTCCTCCAAAAATCTTTGAACTAACAGAACCTGATAGAAAGATCACCAAACAATACAAAGAAACGCATACGAATCATGCGATTTCGACTGTTTCTCAAATCTCAATAACACAACCTTTCTTATTGATTCGTTTGATTTGCCCAGATTATGGTTTGGGAACCGTTGGTTTCGATTCTTTTGCTCGTCCTAAAATCTTTTATCTATCAGAACCTGATAGAAAGATCACCAAACAACACAAAGAAACGCATATGAATCATGCGATTTCGACTGTTTCTCAAATTCTCAATAACACAACCTTTATTATTGATTCGTTTGATTGGCCTATACTATGGTTAGGGAACCGTTGGTTTCGATTCTTTTTCTCGTCGAAAAATCTTTGAACTAACAGAACTTGATAGAAAGATCACCAAACAACACAAAGAAATGCATACGAATCATGTGTTTTCGAATGTTTCTCAAATTCTCAATAACACAACCTTTCTTATTGATTCGTTTGATTTGCCTAGGCTATGGTTTGTGAACCGTTGGTTTCCATTCCTTTTCTCGTCCAAAAATCTTTGAACTAACAGAACTTGATAGAAAGATCACCAAACAACACAAAAAAACGCATACGAATCATGCGATTTCGAATGTTTCTCAAATTCTCAATAACACAACCTTTCTTATTGATTCGTTTGATTTGCCTAGGCTATAGTTTGGGAACCGCTGGTTTCCATTCTTTTTCTCGTCCTAAAATCTTTGAACTAACAGAACCTGATAGAAAGATCACCAAACAACACAAAGAAACGCATACGAATCATGCGATTTTGACTGTTTCTCAAATCTCAATAACACAACCTTTCTTATTGATTCGTTTGATTTGCCTAGGCTATGGTTTGGGAACCGTTGGTTTCCATTCCTTTTCTCGTCCAAAAATCTTTGAACCAACAGAACTTGATAGAAAGATCACCAAACAACACAAAGAAACGCATACGAATCATGCGATTTTGACTGTTTCTCAAATTCTCAATAACACAACCTTTCTTATTGATTCGTTTGATTTGCCTAGGCTATGGTTTGGGAACCGTTGGTTTCGATTCTTTTTCTCGTCCAAAGATCTTTCAACTAATAGAATTTCATAGAAAGATCACCAAACTACACAAACACAAGCATACGAATCATGCGAATTCGAATGTTTCTCAAATTCTCAATAACACAACATTTTTTATTGATTCGTTTGATTTGCCTAGGCTATGGTTTGGGAACCGTTGGTTTCGATTCTTTTACTCATTTTAACATCTTTGAACTAACAGAACTTGATAGAAAGATCACCAAACAACACAAAGAAACGCATACGAATCATGTGATTTCGAATGTTTCTCAAATTCTCAATAACACAACCTTTCTTATTGATTCGTTTGATTTGCCTAGGCTATGGTTTGGGAACCGTTGGTTTCCATTCTTTTTCTCGTCCAAAACCCTTTGAACTAACAGAACTTGATAGAAAGATCACCAAACAACACAAAGAAACGCATACGAATCATGCGATTTCGACTGTTTCTCAAATTCTCAATAACACAACCTTTCTTATTGATTCGTTTGATTTGCCAAGGCTATGGTTTCGGAACCGTTGGTTTCGATTCTTTTTCTTGTCCAAAAATCTTTCAACTAATAGAATTTCATAGAAAGATCACCAACAACACAAACACAAGCATATGAATAATGGGATTTCTAATGTTTCTCAAATTCTTAATAACACAACCTTTCTTATTGATTCGTTTGATTTGCCTAGGCTTTGGTTTGGGAACCCTTGGTTTCCATTCTTCTTCTCGTCCAAAAATCTTTGAACTAACAGAACTTGATAGAAAGATCACCAAACAACACAAAGAAACGCATACGAATCATGCGATTTCGAATGTTTCTCAAATTCTCAATAACACAACCTTTCTTATTAATTCGTTTGATTTGCCTAGGCTATGGTTTAGGAACCGTTGGTTTGGATTCTTTTACTCATTTAAACAACTTTGAAGTAACAGAACTTGATAGAAAGATCACCAAACAACACAAAGAAACGCACACGAATCATGCGATTTCGAATGTTTCTCAAATTCTCAATAACACAACCTTTCTTAATGATTCGTTTGATTTGCCTAGGCTATGGTTTGGGAACCGTTTTTTTGGATTCTTTTACTCATTTAAACATCTTTGAACTAACAGAACTTGATAGAAAGATCACCAAACAACACAAAGAAACACATACGAATCATGCGATTTCGAATGTTTCTCAAATTCTCAATAACACAACCTTTCTTATTGATTCGTTTGATTTGCCTAGGCTATGGTTTGGGAACCGTTGGTTTCGATTCTTTTTCTCGTCCAAAAATCTTTCAACTAATAGAATTTCATAGAAAGATCACCAAACTACACAAACACAAGCATACGAATCATGCGAATTCGAATGTTTCTCAAATTCTCAATAACACAACATTTTTTATTGATTCGTTTTATTTGCCTAGGCTATGGTTTGGGAACCGTTGGTTTCGATTCTTTTACTCATTTTAACATCTTTGAACTAACAGAACTTGATAGAAAGATCACCAAACAACACAAAGAAACGCATACGAATCATGCGATTTCGAATGTTTCTCAAATTCTCAATAACACAACCTTTCTTATTGATTCGTTTGATTTGCCTAGGCTATGGTTTGGGAACCGTTGGTTTCGATTCTTTTTCTCGTCCAAAGATCTTTCAACTAATAGAATTTCATAGAAAGATCACCAAACTACACAAACACAAGCATACGAATCATGCGAATTCGAATGTTTCTCAAATTCTCAATAACACAACATTTTTTATTGATTCGTTTGATTTGCCTAGGCTATGGTTTGGGAACCGTTGGTTTCGATTCTTTTACTCATTTTAACATCTTTGAAATAACAGAACTTGATAGAAAGATCACCAAACAACACAAAGAAACGCATACGAATCATGTGATTTCGAATGTTTCTCAAATTCTCAATAACACAACCTTTCTTATTGATTCGTTTGATTTGCCTAGGCTATGGTTTGGGAACCGTTGGTTTCCATTCTTTTTCTCGTCCAAAACCCTTTGAACTAACAGAACTTGATAGAAAGATCACCAAACAACACAAAGAAACGCATACGAATCATGCGATTTCGACTGTTTCTCAAATTCTCAATAACACAACCTTTCTTATTGATTCGTTTGATTTGCCAAGGCTATGGTTTCGGAACCGTTGGTTTCGATTCTTTTTCTTGTCCAAAAATCTTTCAACTAATAGAATTTCATAGAAAGATCACCAACAACACAAACACAAGCATATGAATAATGGGATTTCTAATGTTTCTCAAATTCTTAATAACACAACCTTTCTTATTGATTCGTTTGATTTGCCTAGGCTTTGGTTTGGGAACCCTTGGTTTCCATTCTTCTTCTCGTCCAAAAATCTTTGAACTAACAGAACTTGATAGAAAGATCACCAAACAACACAAAGAAACGCATACGAATCATGCGATTTCGAATGTTTCTCAAATTCTCAATAACACAACCTTTCTTATTAATTCGTTTGATTTGCCTAGGCTATGGTTTGGGAACCGTTGGTTTGGATTCTTTTACTCATTTAAACAACTTTGAAGTAACAGAACTTGATAGAAAGATCACCAAACAACACAAAGAAACGCACACGAATCATGCGATTTCGAATGTTTCTCAAATTCTCAATAACACAACCTTTCTTAATGATTCGTTTGATTTGCCTAGGCTATGGTTTGGGAACCGTTTTTTTGGATTCTTTTACTCATTTAAACATCTTTGAACTAACAGAACTTGATAGAAAGATCACCAAACAACACAAAGAAACACATACGAATCATGCGATTTCGAATGTTTCTCAAATTCTCAATAACACAACCTTTCTTATTGATTCGTTTGATTTGCCTAGGCTATGGTTTGGGAACCGTTGGTTTCGATTCTTTTTCTCGTCCAAAAATCTTTCAACTAATAGAATTTCATAGAAAGATCACCAAACTACACAAACACAAGCATACGAATCATGCGAATTCGAATGTTTCTCAAATTCTCAATAACACAACATTTTTTATTGATTCGTTTTATTTGCCTAGACTATGGTTTGGGAACCGTTGGTTTCGATTCTTTTACTCATTTTAACATCTTTGAACTAACAGAACTTGATAGAAAGATCACCAAACAACACAAAGAAACGCATACGAATCATGTGATTTCGAATGTTTCTCAAATTCTCAATAACACAACCTTTCTTATTGATTCGTTTGATTTGCCTAAGCTATGGTTTGGGAACCGTTGGTTTCGATTCTTTTTCTCGTGCAAAAATCTTTCAACTAATAGAATTTCATAGAAAGATCACCAAACTACACAAACACAAGCATACGAATCATGCGAATTCGAATGTTTCTCAAATTCTCAATAACACAACATTTTTTATTGATTCGTTTGATTTGCCTAGGCTATGGTTTGGGAACCGTTGGTTTCGATTCTTTTACTCATTTTAACATCTTTGAACTAACAGAACTTGATAGAAAGGTCACCAAACAACACAAAGAAACGCATACGAATCATGTGATTTCGAATGTTTCTCAAATTCTCAATAACACAACCTTTCTTATTGATTCGTTTGATTTGCCTAGGCTATGGTTTGGGAACCGTTGGTTTCCATTCTTTTTCTCGTCCAAAACCCTTTGAACTAACAGAACTTGATAGAAAGATCACCAAACAACACAAAGAAACGCATACGAATCATGCGATTTTGACTGTTTCTCAAATTCTCAATAACACAACCTTTCTTATTGATTCGTTTGATTTGCCTAGGCTATGGTTTGGGAACCGTTGGTTTCGATTCTTTTTCTCGTCCAAAAATCTTTCAACTAATAGAATTCATAGAAAGATCACCAAACAACAGCAACACAAGCATACGAATCATGCGAATTCGAATGTTTCTCAAATTCTCAATAACACAACATTTTTTATTGATTCGTTTGATTTGCCTAGGCTAAGGTTTGGGAACCGTTGGTTTCCATTCGTTTTCTCGTCCCAAAATCTTTGAACTAACAGAACTTGATAAAAAGATCACTAAACAACACAAAGAAACGCATACGAATCATGCGATTTCGAATGTTTCTCAAATTCTCAATAACACAACCTTTCTTATTGATTCGTTTGATTTGCCAAGGCTATGGTTTCGGAACCGTTGGTTTCGATTCTTTTTCTTGTCCAAAAATCTTTCAACTAATAGAATTTCATAGAAAGATCACCAACAACACAAACACAAGCATAAGAATCATGGGATTTCTAATGTTTCTCAAATTCTTAATAACACAACCTTTCTTATTGATTCGTTTGATTTGCCTAGGCTTTGGTTTGGGAACCCTTGGTTTCCATTCTTCTTCTCGTCCAAAAATCTTTGAACTAACAGAACTTGATAGAAAGATCACCAAACAACACAAAGAAACGCATACGAATCATGCGATTTCAAATGTTTCTCAAATTCTCAATAACACAACCTTTCTTATTAATTCGTTTGATTTGCCTTGGCTATGGTTTGGGAACCGTTGGTTTCGATTCTTTTACTCATTTTAACATCTTTGAACTAACAGAACTTGATAGAAAGATCACCAAACAACACAAAGAAACACATACGAATCATGCGATTTCGAATGTTTCTCAAATTCTCAATAACACAACCTTTCTTATTGATTCGTTTGATTTGCCTAGGCTATGGTTTGGGAATCGTTGGTTTCCATTCTTTCTCTCGTCCGAAAATCTTTGAACTAATAGAACTTCATAGAAAGATCACCAAACAACACAAACACAAGCATAAGAATCATGCGATTTCGAATGTTTCTCAAATTCTCAATAACACAACCTTTATTATTGATTTGTTTGATTTGACTAGACTATGGTTTGGGAACCGTTGGTTTCGATTCTTTTTCTCGTCCAAATATCTTTGAACTAACAGAACTTCATAGAAAGACCACCAAACAACACAAAGAAACGCATAAGAATCATGCGATTTCGAATGTTTCTCCAATTCTCAATAACACAACCTTTCTTATTAATTCGTTTGATTTGCCTAGGCTATGGTTTGGGAACCGTTTGTTTAAATTCCTTTTTTCGTCCAACAATCTTTGAATTTTAATAGAACTTCATAAAAAGAACACCAAACAACACAAACACAAGCATACGAATCATGCGATTTCGAATGTCTCTCAAATTCTTAATAACACAACCTTTCTTATTGATTCGTTTGATTTGCCTAAGCTATGGTTTGGGATCCATTGGTTTCCATTCTTTTTCTCCTCCAAAAATCTTTGAACTAACAGAACCTGATAGAAAGATCACCAAACAACACAAAGAAACGCATACGAATCATGCGATTTCGACTGTTTCTCAAAATCTCAATAACACAACCTTTCTTATTGATTCGTTTGATTTGCCTAGGCTATGGTTTGGGAACCGTTGGTTTCGATTCTTTTTCTCGTCCAAAAATCTTTCAACTAATAGAATTTCATAGAAACATCACCAAACAACACAAACACAAGCATACGAATCATGCGATTTCGAATGTTTCTCAATTCTCAATAGCACAACCTTTATTATTGATTCGCTTGATTTGCCTAGACTATGGTTTGGGAACCGTTGGTTTCGATTCTTTTTCTCGTCCAAAAATCTTTGAACTAATAGAACTTCACAAAGAAACGCATTAGAATCATGCGATTTCGAATGTTTCTCAAATTCTCAATAACACAACCTTTCTTATTGATTCGTTTGATTTGCCTAGGCTATGGTTCGGGAACCGTTTGTTTCTATTCCTTTTCTCATCCAAAAATCTTTGAATGTTAATAGAACTTCATAAAAAGAACACCAAACAACACAAACACAAGCATACGAATCATGTGATTTCGAATGTTTCTCAAAGTCTCAATAACATAACCTTTCTTATTGATTCGTTTGATTTGCCTAGGCTATGGTTTGGGAACCGTTGGTTTATATTCTTTTTCTCCTCCAAAAATCTTTGAACTAACAGAACCTGATAGAAAGATCACCAAACAACACAAAGAAACGCATACGAATCATGCGATTTCGACTGTTTCTCAAATCTCAATAACACAACCTTTCTTATTGATTCGTTTGATTTGCCTAGGCTATGGTTTGGGAACCGTTGGTTTCGATTCTTTTTCTCGTCCAAAAATCTTTTAACTAACAGAACCTGATAGAAAGATCACCAAACAACACAAAGAAACGCATACGAATCATGCGATTTCGACTGTTTCTCAAATTCTCAATAACACAACCATTATTGATTCGTTTGATTGGCCTAGACTATAGTTTGGGAACCATTGGTTTCGATTCTTTTTCTCGTCCAAAAATCTTTGAACTAACAAAACTTGATAGAAAGATCACCAAACAACACAAAGAAACGCATACGAATCATGCGATTTCGAATGTTTCTCAAATTCTCAATAACACAACCTTTCTTATTGATTCGTTTGATTTGCCGAGGCTATAGTTTCGGAACCGTTGGTTTCGATTCTTTTTCTCGTCCAAAAATCTTTCAACTAATAGAATTTCATAGAAAGATCACCAACAACACAAACACAAGCATACGAATCATGCGATTTCTAATGTTTCTCAAATTCTTAATAACACAACCTTTCTTTATTGATTCGTTTGATTTGCGTAGGCTATGGTTTGGGAACCGTTTGTTTCCATTCTTTCTCTCGTCCAAAAATCTTTGAACTAACAGAACTTGATACAAAGATCACCAAACAACACAAACACAAGCATACGAATCATACGATTTCGAATGTTTCTCAAATTCTCAATAACACAACCTTTCTTATTGATTCGTTTGATTTGCCTAGGCTATGGTTTGGGAACCCTTGGTTTCCATTCTTCTTCTCGTCCAAAAATCTTTGAACTAACAGAACTTCATAGAAAGACCACCAAACAACACAAAGAAACGCATAAGAATCATGCGATTTCGAATGTTTCTCCAATTCTCAATAACACAACCTTTCTTATTAATTCGTTTGATTTGCCTAGGCTATGGTTTGGGAACCGTTTGTTTAAATTTCTTTTTTCGTCCAAAAATCTTCGAATTTTAATAGAACTTCATAAAAAGAACACCAAACAACACAAACACAAGCATACGAATCATGCGATTTCGAATGTCTCTCAAATTCTCAATAACACAACCATTATTGATTCGTTTGATTGGCCTAGACTATAGTTTGGGAACCATTGGTTTCGATTCTTTTTCTCGTCCAAAAATCTTTGAACTAACAAAACTTGATAGAAAGATCACCAAACAACACAAAGAAACGCATACGAATCATGCGATTTTGACTGTTTCTCAAATTCTCAATAACACAACCTTTCTTATTGATTCGTTTGATTTGCCTAGGCTATGGTTTGGGAACCGTTGGTTTCCATTCTTTCTCTCGTCCAAAAATCTTTGAACTAACTGAACTTGATAGAAAGATCACCAAACAACACAAACACAAGCATACGAATAATGCGAATTCGAATGTTTCTCAAATTCTTAATAACACAACATTTTTTATTGATTCGTTTGATTTGCCTAGGCTATGGTTTGGGAACCTTTGGTTTCCATTCGTTTTCTCGTCCCAAAATCTTTGAACTAACAGAACTTGATAAAAAGATCACTAAACAACACAAAGAAACGCATACGAATCATGCGATTTCGAATGTTTCTCAAATTCTCAATAACACAACCTTTCTTATTGATTCGTTTGATTTGCCAAGGCTATAGTTTCGGAACCGTTGGTTTCAATTCTTTTTCTCATCCAAAACCTTTCAACTAATAGAATTTCATAGAAAGATCACCAACAACACAAACACAAGCATACGAATCATGCGATTTCGAATGTTTCTCAAATTCTCAATAACACAACCTTTCTTATTGATTCGTTTGATTTGCCAAGGCTATAGTTTCGGAACCGTTGGTTTCAATTCTTTTTCTCATCCAAAACCTTTCAACTAATAGAATTTCATAGAAAGATCACCAACAACACAAACACAAGCATACGAATCATGCGATTTCTAATGTTTCTCAAATTCTCGATAACACAACCTTTCTTAATGATTCGTTTGATTTGCCTAAGCTATGGTTTGGGAACCTTTGGTTTCCATTCGTTTTCTCGTCCAAAAATCTTTGAACTAACAGAACTTGATAAAAAGATCACTAAACAACACAAAGAAACGCATACGAATCATGCGATTTCGAATGTTTCTCAAATTCTCAATAACACAACCTTTCTTATTGATTCGTTTGATTTGCCGAGGCTATAGTTTCGGAACCGTTGGTTTCGATTCTTTTTCTCGTCCAAAAATCTTTCAACTAATAGAATTTCATAGAAAGATCACCAACAACACAAACACAAGCATACGAATCATGCGATTTCTAATGTTTCTCAAATGCTTAATAACACAACCTTTCTTTATTGATTCGTTTGATTTGCGTAGGCTATGGTTTGGGAACCGTTTGTTTCCATTCTTTCTCTCGTCCAAAAATCTTTGAACTAACAGAACTTGATACAAAGATCACCAAACAACACAAACACAAGCATACGAATCATACGATTTCGAATGTTTCTCAAATTCTCAATAACACAACCTTTCTTATTGATTCGTTTGATTTGCCTAGGCTATGGTTTGGGAACCCTTGGTTTCCATTCTTCTTCTCGTCCAAAAATCTTTGAACTAACAGAACTTCATAGAAAGACCACCAAACAACACAAAGAAACGCATAAGAATCATGCGATTTCGAATGTTTCTCCAATTCTCAATAACACAACCTTTCTTATTAATTCGTTTGATTTGCCTAGGCTATGGTTTGGGAACCGTTTGTTTAAATTTCTTTTTTCGTCCAAAAATCTTTGAATTTTAATAGAACTTCATAAAAAGAACACCAAACAACACAAACACAAGCATACGAATCATGCGATTTCGAATGTCTCTCAAATTCTTAATAACACAACCTTTCTTATTGATTCGTTTGATTTGCCTAAGCTATGGTTTGGGATCCATTGGTTTCCATTCTTTTTCTCCTCCAAAAATCTTTGAACTAACAGAACCTGATAGAAAGATCACCAAACAACACAAAGAAACGCATACGAATCATGCGATTTCGACTGTTTCTCAAATTCTCAATAACACAACCTTTCTTATTGATTCGTTTGATTTGCCTAGGCTATGGTTTGGGAACCGTTGGTTTCGATTCTTTTTCTCGTCCAAAAATCTTTCAACTAATAGAATTTCATAGAAACATCACCAAACAACACAAACACAAGCATACGAATCATGCGATTTCGAATGTTTCTCAATTCTCAATAGCACAACCTTTATTATTGATTCGCTTGATTTGCCTAGACTATGGTTTGGGAACCGTTGGTTTCGATTCTTTTTCTCGTCCAAAAATCTTTGAACTAATAGAACTTCACAAAGAAACGCATTAGAATCATGCGATTTCGAATGTTTCTCAAATTCTCAATAACACAACCTTTCTTATTGATTCGTTTGATTTGCCTAGGCTATGGTTCGGGAACCGTTTGTTTCTATTCCTTTTCTCATCCAAAAATCTTTGAATGTTAATAGAACTTCATAAAAAGAACACCAAACAACACAAACACAAGCATACGAATCATGTGATTTCGAATGTTTCTCAAAGTCTCAATAACATAACCTTTCTTATTGATTCGTTTGATTTGCCTAGGCTATGGTTTGGGAACCGTTGGTTTATATTCTTTTTCTCCTCCAAAAATCTTTGAACTAACAGAACCTGATAGAAAGATCACCAAACAACACAAAGAAACGCATACGAATCATGCGATTTCGACTGTTTCTCAAATCTCAATAACACAACCTTTCTTATTGATTCGTTTGATTTGCCTAGGCTATGGTTTGGGAACCGTTGGTTTCGATTCTTTTTCTCGTCCAAAAATCTTTTAACTAACAGAACCTGATAGAAAGATCACCAAACAACACAAAGAAACGCATACGAATCATGCGATTTCGACTGTTTCTCAAATTCTCAATAACACAACCATTATTGATTCGTTTGATTGGCCTAGACTATAGTTTGGGAACCATTGGTTTCGATTCTTTTTCTCGTCCAAAAATCTTTGAACTAACAAAACTTGATAGAAAGATCACCAAACAACACAAAGAAACGCATACGAATCATGCGATTTTGACTGTTTCTCAAATTCTCAATAACACAACCTTTCTTATTGATTCGTTTGATTTGCCTAGGCTATGGTTTGGGAACCGTTGGTTTCCATTCTTTCTCTCGTCCAAAAATCTTTGAACTAACTGAACTTGATAGAAAGATCACCAAACAACACAAACACAAGCATACGAATAATGCGAATTCGAATGTTTCTCAAATTCTTAATAACACAACATTTTTTATTGATTCGTTTGATTTGCCTAGGCTATGGTTTGGGAACCTTTGGTTTCCATTCGTTTTCTCGTCCCAAAATCTTTGAACTAACAGAACTTGATAAAAAGATCACTAAACAACACAAAGAAACGCATACGAATCATGCGATTTCGAATGTTTCTCAAATTCTCAATAACACAACCTTTCTTATTGATTCGTTTGATTTGCCAAGGCTATAGTTTCGGAACCGTTGGTTTCAATTCTTTTTCTCATCCAAAATCTTTCAACTAATAGAATTTCATAGAAAGATCACCAACAACACAAACACAAGCATACGAATCATGCGATTTCTAATGTTTCTCAAATTCTCGATAACACAACCTTTCTTAATGATTCGTTTGATTTGCCTAGGCTATGGTTTGGGAACCTTTGGTTTCCATTCGTTTTCTCGTCCAAAAATCTTTGAACTAACAGAACTTGATAAAAAGATCACTAAACAACACAAAGAAACGCATACGAATCATGCGATTTCGAATGTTTCTCAAATTCTCAATAACACAACCTTTCTTATTGATTCGTTTGATTTGCCGAGGCTATAGTTTCGGAACCGTTGGTTTCGATTCTTTTTCTCGTCCAAAAATCTTTCAACTAATAGAATTTCATAGAAAGATCACCAACAACACAAACACAAGCATACGAATCATGCGATTTCTAATGTTTCTCAAATTCTTAATAACACAACCTTTCTTATTGATTCGTTTGATTTGCCTAGGCTATGGTTTGGGAACCGTTGGTTTCGATTCTTTTTCTCGTCCAAAAATCTTTCAACTAATAGAATTTCATAGAAAGATCACCAAACAACACAAACACAAGCATACGAATCATACGATTTCGAATGTTTCTCAAATTCTCAATAACACAACATTTTTTATTTATTCGTTTGATTTGCCTAGGCTATGGTTTGGGAACCTTTGGTTTCGATTCTTTTTCTCGTCCGAAAATCTTTCAACTAATAGAATTTCATAGAAAGATCACCAAACAACACAAACACAAGCATACGAATCATGCGATTTCGAATGTTTCTCAAATTCTCAATAACACAACATTTTTTTATTGATTCGTTTGATTTGCCTAGGCTATGGTTCGGGAACCGTTTGTTTCTATTCCTTTTCTCGTCCAAAAATCTTTGAATGTTAATAGAACTTCATAAAAAGAACACCAAACAACACAAACACAAGCATACGAATCATGCGATTTCGAATGTCTCTCAAATTCTCAATAACACAACCTTTCTTATTAATTCGTTTGATTTGCCTAGGCTATGGTTTGGGAACCGTTGGTTTGGATTCTTTTACTCATTTAAACAACTTTGAAGTAACAGAACTTGATAGAAAGATCACCAAACAACACAAAGAAACGCACACGAATCATGCGATTTCGAATGTTTCTCAAATTCTCAATAACACAACCTTTCTTAATGATTCGTTTGATTTGCCTAGGCTATGGTTTGGGAACCGTTTTTTTGGATTCTTTTACTCATTTAAACATCTTTGAACTAACAGAACTTGATAGAAAGATCACCAAACAACACAAAGAAACACATACGAATCATGCGATTTCGAATGTTTCTCAAATTCTCAATAACACAACCTTTCTTATTGATTCGTTTGATTTGCCTAGGCTATGGTTTGGGAATCGTTGGTTTCCATTCTTTCTCTCGTCCGAAAATCTTTGAACTAATAGAACTTCATAGAAAGATCACCAAACAACACAAACACAAGCATAAGAATCATGCGATTTCGAATGTTTCTCAAATTCTCAATAACACAACCTTTATTATTGATTCTTTTGCTTTGACTAGACTATGGTTTGGGAACCGTTGGTTTCGATTCTTTTTCTCGTCCAAATATCTTTGAACTAATAGAACTTCATAGAAAGACCACCAAACAACACAAAGAAACGCATAAGAATCATGCGATTTCGAATGTTTCTCCAATTCTCAATAACACAACCTTTCTTATTAATTCGTTTGATTTGCCTAGGCTATGGTTTGGGAACCGTTTGTTTAAATTCCTTTTTTCGTCCAAAAATCTTTGAATTTTAATAGAACTTCATAAAAAGAACACCAAACAACACAAACACAAGCATACGAATCATGCGATTTCGAATGTCTCTCAAATTCTTAATAACACAACCTTTCTTATTGATTCGTTTGATTTGCCTAAGCTATGGTTTGGGATCCATTGGTTTCCATTCTTTTTCTCCTCCAAAAATCTTTGAACTAACAGAACCTGATAGAAAGATCACCAAACAACACAAAGAAACGCATACGAATCATGCGATTTCGACTGTTTCTCAAAATCTCAATAACACAACCTTTCTTATTGATTCGTTTGATTTGCCTAGGCTATGGTTTGGGAACCGTTGGTTTCGATTCTTTTTCTCGTCCAAAAATCTTTCAACTAATAGAATTTCATAGAAACATCACCAAACAACACAAACACAAGCATACGAATCATGCGATTTCGAATGTTTCTCAATTCTCAATAGCACAACCTTTATTATTGATTCGCTTGATTTGCCTAGACTATGGTTTGGGAACCGTTGGTTTCGATTCTTTTTCTCGTCCAAAAATCTTTGAACTAATAGAACTTCACAAAGAAACGCATTAGAATCATGCGATTTCGAATGTTTCTCAAATTCTCAATAACACAACCTTTCTTATTGATTCGTTTGATTTGCCTAGGCTATGGTTCGGGAACCGTTTGTTTCTATTCCTTTTCTCATCCAAAAATCTTTGAATGTTAATAGAACTTCATAAAAAGAACACCAAACAACACAAACACAAGCATACGAATCATGTGATTTCGAATGTTTCTCAAAGTCTCAATAACATAACCTTTCTTATTGATTCGTTTGATTTGCCTAGGCTATGGTTTGGGAACCGTTGGTTTATATTCTTTTTCTCCTCCAAAAATCTTTGAACTAACAGAACCTGATAGAAAGATCACCAAACAACACAAAGAAACGCATACGAATCATGCGATTTCGACTGTTTCTCAAATCTCAATAACACAACCTTTCTTATTGATTCGTTTGATTTGCCTAGGCTATGGTTTGGGAACCGTTGGTTTCGATTCTTTTTCTCGTCCAAAAATCTTTTAACTAACAGAACCTGATAGAAAGATCACCAAACAACACAAAGAAACGCATACGAATCATGCGATTTCGACTGTTTCTCAAATTCTCAATAACACAACCATTATTGATTCGTTTGATTGGCCTAGACTATAGTTTGGGAACCATTGGTTTCGATTCTTTTTCTCGTCCAAAAATCTTTGAACTAACAAAACTTGATAGAAAGATCACCAAACAACACAAAGAAACGCATACGAATCATGCGATTTTGACTGTTTCTCAAATTCTCAATAACACAACCTTTCTTATTGATTCGTTTGATTTGCCTAGGCTATGGTTTGGGAACCGTTGGTTTCCATTCTTTCTCTCGTCCAAAAATCTTTGAACTAACTGAACTTGATAGAAAGATCACCAAACAACACAAACACAAGCATACGAATCATGCGAATTCGAATGTTTCTCAAATTCTTAATAACACAACATTTTTTATTGATTCGTTTGATTTGCCTAGGCTATGGTTTGGGAACCTTTGGTTTCCATTCGTTTTCTCGTCCCAAAATCTTTGAACTAACAGAACTTGATAGAAAGATCACCAAACAACACAAAGAAACGCATACGAATCATGCGATTTCGAATGTTTGTCAAATTCTCAATAACGCAACCTTTCTTATTAATTCGTTTGATTTGCCTAGGCTATGGTTTGGGAACCGTTGGTTTGGATTCTTTTACTCATTTAAACATATTTGAACTAACAGAACTTGATAGAAAGATCACCAAACAACACAAAGAAACGCACACGAATCATGCGATTTCGAATGTTTCTCAAATTCTCAATAACACAACCTTTCTTAATGATTCGTTTGATTTGCCTAGGCTATGGTTTGGGAACCGTTTTTTTGGACTCTTTTACTCACTTAAACATCTTTGAACTAACAGAACTTGATAGAAAGATCACCAAACAACACAAAGAAACACATACGAATCATGCGATTTCGAATGTTTCTCAAATTCTCAATAACACAACCTTTCTTATTGATTCGTTTGATTTGCCTAGGCTATGGTTTGGGAACCGTTGGTTTCCAATCTTTCTCTCGTCCGAAAATCTTTGAACTAATAGAACTTCATAGAAAGATCACCAAACAACACAAACACAAACATAAGAATCATGAGATTTCGAATGTTTCTCAAATTCTCAATAACACAACCATTATTATAGATTCGTTTGATTTGCCTAGACTTTGGTTTGGGAACCGTTGGTTTCGATTCTTTTTCTCGTCCAAATATCTTTGAACTAATAGAACTTCATAGAAAGACCACCAAACAACACAAAGAAACGCATAAGAATCATGCGATTTCGAATGTTTCTCCAATTCTCAATAACACAACCTTTCTTATTAATTCGTTTGATTTGCCTAGGCTATGGTTTGGGAACCGTTTGTTTAAATTCCTTTTTTCGTCCAAAAATCTTTGAATTTTAATAGAACTTCATAAAAAGAACACCAAACAACACAAACACAAGCATACGAATCATGCGATTTCGAATGTCTCTCAAATTCTTAATAACACAACCTTTCTTATTGATTCGTTTGATTTGCCTAAGCTATGGTTTGGGATCCGCTGGTTTCCATTCTTTTTCTCCTCCAAAAATCTTTGAACTAACAGAACCTGATAGAAAGATCACCAAACAACACAAAGAAACGCATACGAATCATGCGATTTCGACTGTTTCTCAAAATCTCAATAACACAACCTTTCTTATTGATTCGTTTGATTTGCCTAGGCTATGGTTTGGGAACCGTTGGTTTCGATTCTTTTTCTCGTCCAAAAATCTTTTAACTAACAGAACCTGATAGAAAGATCACCAAACAACACAAAGAAACGCATACGAATCATGCGATTTCGACTGTTTCTCAAATTCTCAATAACACAACCTTTATTATTGATTCGTTTGATTGGCCTAGACTATAGTTTGGGAACCATTGGTTTCGATTCTTTTTCTCATCCAAAAATCTTTGAACTAACAAAACTTGATAGAAAGATCACCAAACAACACAAAGAAACGCATACGAATCATGCGATTTTGACTGTTTCTCAAATTCTCAATAACACAACCTTTCTTATTGATTCGTTTGATTTGCCTAGGCTATGGTTTGGGAACCGTTGGTTTCCATTCTTTCTCTCGTCCAAAAATCTTTGAACTAACTGAACTTGATAGAAAGATCACCAAACAACACAAACACAAGCATACGAATCATGCGAAGTCGAATGTTTCTCAAATTCTTAATAACACAACATTTTTTATTGATTCGTTTGATTTGCCTAGGCTATGGTTTGGGAACCTTTGGTTTCCATTCGTTTTCTCGTCCCAAAATCTTTGAACTAACAGAACTTGATAAAAAGATCACTAAACAACACAAAGAAACGCACACAAATCATGCGATTTCGAATGTTTCTCAAATTCTCAATAACACAACCATTATTATAGATTCGTTTGATTTGCCTAGACTATGGTTTGGGAACCATTGGTTTCGATTCTTTTTCTCGTCCAAAAATCTTTGAACTAACAAAACTTGATAGAAAGATCACCAAACAACACAAAGAAACGCATACGAATCATGCGATTTTGACTGTTTCTCAAATTCTCAATAACACAACCTTTCTTATTGATTCGTTTGATTTGCCTAGGCTATGGTTTGGGAACCGTTGGTTTCCATTCTTTCTCTCGTCCAAAAATCTTTGAACTAACTGAACTTGATAGAAAGATCACCAAACAACACAAACACAAGCATACGAATCATGCGAAGTCGAATGTTTCTCAAATTCTTAATAACACAACATTTTTTATTGATTCGTTTGATTTGCCTAGGCTATGGTTTGGGAACCTTTGGTTTCCATTCGTTTTCTCGTCCCAAAATCTTTGAACTAACAGAACTTGATAAAAAGATCACTAAACAACACAAAGAAACGCACACAAATCATGCGATTTCGAATGTTTCTCAAATTCTCAATAACACAACCATTATTATAGATTCGTTTGATTTGCCTAGACTATGGTTTGGGAACCGTTGGTTTCGATTCTTTTTCTCGTCCAAAAATCTTTGAACTAATAGAACTTCATAGAAAGATCACCAAACAACACAAAGAAACGCATAAGAATCATGCGATTTCGAATGTTTCTCCAATTCTCAATAACACAACCTTTCTTATTAATTCGTTTGATTTGCCTATGCTATGGTTTGGGAACCGTTTGTTTCAATTCCTTTTCTCGTCCAAAAATCTTAGAATTTTTATAGAACTTCATAAAAAGAACACCAAACAACACAAACACAAGCATACGAATCATGCGATTTCGAATGTTTCACAAATTCTCAATAACACAACCTTTCTTATTGATTCGTTTGATTTGCCTAGGCTATGGTTTGGCAACCGTTGGTTTCCATTCTTTTTCTCCTCCAAAAATCTTTGAACTAACAGAACCTGATAGAAAGCTCACCAAACAACACAAAGAAACGCATACGAATCATGCGATTTCGACTGTTTCTCAAATTCTAAATAACACAACCTTTCTTATTAATTCGTTTCATTTGCCTAGGCTATGGTTTGGGAACCGTTGGTTTCGATTCTTTTTCTCGTCCAAAAATATTTGAACCAATAGAACTTCATAGAAAGATAACCAAACAACACAAAGAAACGCATACGAATTATGCGATTTCGAATGTTTCTCAAATTCTCAATGACATAACCTTTCTTATTGATTTGTTTGATTTGCCTAGGCTATGGTTTGGGAACCGTTGGTTTCCATTCCTTCTCTCGTCCGAAAATCTTTGAACTAATAGAACTTCATAGAAAGAACACCAAACAACACAAAGAAACGCATACGAATCATGCCTTTTCAATTGTTTCTCAAATTCTCAATAACACAACCTTTCTTATTGATTCGTTTGATTTGTCTAGGCTATAGTTTGGGAACCGTTGGTTTCGATTCTTTTTCTCGTCCAAAAATCTTTCAACTAATAGAATTTCATAGAAAGATCACCAACAACACAAACACAAGCATACGAATCATGCGATTTCTAATGTTTCTCAAATTCTTAATAACACAACCTTTCTTATTGATTCGTATGATTTGCCTAGGCTATGGTTTGGGAACCATTGGTTTCGATTCTTTTTCTCGTCCAAAAATCTTTCAACTAATAGAATTTCATAGAAAGATCACCAAACAACACAAACACAAGCATACGAATCATGCGATTTCTAATGTTTCTCAAATTCTTAATAACACAACCTTTCTTATTGATTCGTTTGATTTGCCTAGGCTATGGTTTGGGAACCGTTGGTTTCGATTCTTTTTCTCGTCCAAAAATCATTCAACTAATAGAATTTCATAGAAAGATCACCAACAACACAAACAAGAGCATACGAATTATGCGATTTCTAATGTTTCTCAAATTCTTAATAACACAACCTTTCTTTATTGATTCGTTTGATTTGCCTAGGCTATGGTTTGGGAACCGTTTGTTTCGATTCCTTTTCTCGTCCAAAAATCTTTGAATTTTAATAGAACTTCATAAAAAGAACACCAAACAACACAAACACAAGCATACGAATCATGCGATTTCTAATGTATCTCAAATTCTTAATAACACAACCTTTCTTATTGATTCGTTTGATTTGCCTAGGCTATGGTTTGGGAACCGTTGGTTTCGATTCTTTTTCTCGTCCAAAAATCTTTGAACTAATAGAATTTCATAGAAAGATCACCAACAACACAAACACAAGCATACGAATCATGCGATTTCTAATGTTTCTCAAATTCTTAATAACACAACCTTTCTTATTGATTCGTTTGATTTGCCTAGGCTATGGTTTGGGAACCGTTGGTTTCGATTCTTTTTCTAGTCCAAAAATCTTTCAACTAATAGAATTTCATAGAAAGATCACCAACAACACAAACAAGAGCATACGAATCATGCGATTTCTAATGTTTCTCAAATTCTTAATAACACAACCTTTCTTTATTGATTCGTTTGATTTGCCTAGGCTATGGTTTGGGAACCGTTTGTTTCGATTCCTTTTCTCGTCCAAAAATCTTTGAATTTTAATAGAACTTCATAAAAAGAACACCAAACAACACAAACACAAGCATATGAATCATGCGATTTCGAATGTTTCTCAAATTCTTAATAACACAACCTTTCTTATTGATTCGTTTGATTTGCCTAGGCTATGGTTTGGGAACCGTTGGTTTCGATTCTTTTTCTAGTCCAAAAATCTTTCAACTAATAGAATTTCATAGAAAGATCACCAACAACACAAACAAGAGCATACGAATCATGCGATTTCTAATGTTTCTCAAATTCTAAATAACACAACCTTTCTTATTAATTCGTTTCATTTGCCTAGGCTATGGTTTGGGAACCGTTGGTTTCGATTCTTTTTCTCGTCCAAAAATATTTGAACCAATAGAACTTCATAGAAAGATAACCAAACAACACAAAGAAACGCATACGAATTATGCGATTTCGAATGTTTCTCAAATTCTCAATGACATAACCTTTCTTATTGATTTGTTTGATTTGCCTAGGCTATGGTTTGGGAACCGTTGGTTTCCATTCCTTCTCTCGTCCGAAAATCTTTGAACTAATAGAACTTCATAGAAAGAACACCAAACAACACAAAGAAACGCATACGAATCATGCCTTTTCAATTGTTTCTCAAATTCTCAATAACACAACCTTTCTTATTGATTCGTTTGATTTGTCTAGGCTATAGTTTGGGAACCGTTGGTTTCGATTCTTTTTCTCGTCCAAAAATCTTTCAACTAATAGAATTTCATAGAAAGATCACCAACAACACAAACACAAGCATACGAATCATGCGATTTCTAAGGTTTTCAAATTCTTAATAACACAACCTTTCTTATTGATTCGTATGATTTGCCTAGGCTATGGTTTGGGAACCATTGGTTTCGATTCTTTTTCTCGTCCAAAAATCTTTCAACTAATAGAATTTCATAGAAAGATCACCAAACAACACAAACACAAGCATACGAATCATGCGATTTCTAATGTTTCTCAAATTCTTAATAACACAACCTTTCTTATTGATTCGTTTGATTTGCCTAGGCTATGGTTTGGGAACCGTTGGTTTCGATTCTTTTTCTCGTCCAAAAATCATTCAACTAATAGAATTTCATAGAAAGATCACCAACAACACAAACAAGAGCATACGAATTATGCGATTTCTAATGTTTCTCAAATTCTTAATAACACAACCTTTCTTTATTGATTCGTTTGATTTGCCTAGGCTATGGTTTGGGAACCGTTTGTTTCGATTCCTTTTCTCGTCCAAAAATCTTTGAATTTTAATAGAACTTCATAAAAAGAACACCAAACAACACAAACACAAGCATACGAATCATGCGATTTCTAATGTATCTCAAATTCTTAATAACACAACCTTTCTTATTGATTCGTTTGATTTGCCTAGGCTATGGTTTGGGAACCGTTGGTTTCGATTCTTTTTCTCGTCCAAAAATCTTTGAACTAATAGAATTTCATAGAAAGATCACCAACAACACAAACACAAGCATACGAATCATGCGATTTCTAATGTTTCTCAAATTCTTAATAACACAACCTTTCTTATTGATTCGTTTGATTTGCCTAGGCTATGGTTTGGGAACCGTTGGTTTCGATTCTTTTTCTAGTCCAAAAATCTTTCAACTAATAGAATTTCATAGAAAGATCACCAACAACACAAACAAGAGCATACGAATCATGCGATTTCTAATGTTTCTCAAATTCTTAATAACACAACCTTTCTTTATTGATTCGTTTGATTTGCCTAGGCTATGGTTTGGGAACCGTTTGTTTCGATTCCTTTTCTCGTCCAAAAATCTTTGAATTTTAATAGAACTTCATAAAAAGAACACCAAACAACACAAACACAAGCATATGAATCATGCGATTTCGAATGTTTCTCAAATTCTCAATAACACAACCTTTCTTATTGATTCGTTTGATTTGCCTAGGCTATGCCTTGGGAACCGTTGGTTTCCATTCATTTTCTTGTCCAAAAATCTTTGAACTAACAGAACTTGATAGAAAGCTCACCAAACAACACAAAGAAACGCATACGAATCATGCGATTTCGACTGTTTCTCAAATTCTAAATAACACAACCTTTCTTATTAATTCGTTTCATTTGCCTAAGCTATGGTTTGGGAACCGTTGGTTTCGATTCTTTTTCTCGTCCAAAAATATTTGAACCAATAGAACTTCATAGAAAGATAACCAAACAACACAAAGAAACGCATACGAATTATGCGATTTCGAATGTTTCTCAAATTCTCAATGACATAACCTTTCTTATTGATTTGTTTGATTTGCCTAGGCTATGGTTTGGGAACCGTTGGTTTCCATTCCTTCTCTCGTCCGAAAATCTTTGAACTAATAGAACTTCATAGAAAGAACACCAAACAACACAAAGAAACGCATACGAATCATGCCTTTTCAATTGTTTCTCAAATTCTCAATAACACAACCTTTCTTATTGATTCGTTTGATTTGTCTAGGCTATAGTTTGGGAACCGTTGGTTTCGATTCTTTTTCTCGTCCAAAAATCTTTCAACTAATAGAATTTCATAGAAAGATCACCAACAACACAAACACAAGCATACGAATCATGCGATTTCTAATGTTTCTCAAATTCTTAATAACACAACCTTTCTTATTGATTCGTATGATTTGCCTAGGCTATGGTTTGGGAACCATTGGTTTCGATTCTTTTTCTCGTCCAAAAATCTTTCAACTAATAGAATTTCATAGAAAGATCACCAAACAACACAAACACAAGCATACGAATCATGCGATTTCTAATGTTTCTCAAATTCTTAATAACACAACCTTTCTTATTGATTCGTTTGATTTGCCTAGGCTATGGTTTGGGAACCGTTGGTTTCGATTCTTTTTCTCGTCCAAAAATCATTCAACTAATAGAATTTCATAGAAAGATCACCAACAACACAAACAAGAGCATACGAATTATGCGATTTCTAATGTTTCTCAAATTCTTAATAACACAACCTTTCTTTATTGATTCGTTTGATTTGCCTAGGCTATGGTTTGGGAACCGTTTGTTTCGATTCCTTTTCTCGTCCAAAAATCTTTGAATTTTAATAGAACTTCATAAAAAGAACACCAAACAACACAAACACAAGCATACGAATCATGCGATTTCTAATGTATCTCAAATTCTTAATAACACAACCTTTCTTATTGATTCGTTTGATTTGCCTAGGCTATGGTTTGGGAACCGTTGGTTTCGATTCTTTTTCTCGTCCAAAAATCTTTGAACTAATAGAATTTCATAGAAAGATCACCAACAACACAAACACAAGCATACGAATCATGCGATTTCTAATGTTTCTCAAATTCTTAATAACACAACCTTTCTTATTGATTCGTTTGATTTGCCTAGGCTATGGTTTGGGAACCGTTGGTTTCGATTCTTTTTCTAGTCCAAAAATCTTTCAACTAATAGAATTTCATAGAAAGATCACCAACAACACAAACAAGAGCATACGAATCATGCGATTTCTAATGTTTCTCAAATTCTTAATAACACAACCTTTCTTTATTGATTCGTTTGATTTGCCTAGGCTATGGTTTGGGAACCGTTTGTTTCGATTCCTTTTCTCGTCCAAAAATCTTTGAATTTTAATAGAACTTCATAAAAAGAACACCAAACAACACAAACACAAGCATATGAATCATGCGATTTCGAATGTTTCTCAAATTCTCAATAACACAACCTTTCTTATTGATTCGTTTGATTTGCCTAGGCTATGCCTTGGGAACCGTTGGTTTCCATTCATTTTCTTGTCCAAAAATCTTTGAACTAACAGAACTTGATAGAAAGATCACCAAACAACACAAAGAAACGCATACGAATCATGCGATTTTGACTGTTTCTCAAATTCTCAATAACACAACCTTTCTTAATGATTCGTTTGATTTGCCTAGGCTATGGTTTGGGAACCGTTGGTTTCCATTCTTTCTCTCGTCCAAAAATCTTTCAACTAACAGAACTTGATACAAAGATCACCAAACAACACAAACACAAGCATACGAATCATGCGATTTCGAATGTTTCTCAAATTCTCAATAACACAACCTTTCTTATTGATTCGTTTGATTTGCCTAGGCTATGGTTTGGGAACCCTTGGTTTCCTGATGAGGGACCACCCGTCAAGCCACCACCGAGCACGCCCATCCTCTTTGATGGTCCGTTGACAAGGGCGCGAGCCAAGAAGCTTCACAGGGACTTGTTTGCATTCGTGGCGTACCATGAAGTCAAGGATGCCAAGAATGCCCCTGAGAACAAGCCATTTCTCATGAGCCACGCCTCCAAGGAGCCGAGCTTGGATGTGCCAGTTTGAGGCACCGGCGCCGCGGTGCCTAGCTGCGGCCCAAGTGCGCGCGCGCCAGCGGCACTCCGCACATGTGTGCGTTGCTTGGGCTCATTAAGCCATTTTTGGGCCACCCCTTTTATTTGTTTTATTGAGACATTTTCTAGCTATTTTCTGATTATTAGGAAGGCATATAAATAGCCTTAGCTGCTCATTATTTCAGTTAGACCACCTTTATCATAAAACTTGAGTGTTTTCTCTCCATAGTGAGAATCGAAGACTTTGTTCTTCAAGTATTGCAATTTCAGCTTGGTTTGTCTTGATTGCATCAATTATCGTCCATAGTTGGTGTGCTAGTCGAATACGAGCATCTTCTTCGTGCTTTCAGGGCTGGATCCTTGATTGTGTGAAGTCGTACAAGGTTGGTCACTTGATCATTCAGTTTGGTTCTCGTTTTCAAAGCAACGAGGGTCCTATTGTTGTTTCATTTGGTTGATCTTCATTACCTATCGTTTTCATCGAGTCTTGTTATTTCCATTTCGTTTTTCAGTTCAGTCGAGTCTCCATTGTGCACTTCAAACCATTTGCTTGTTTCCTTGTTGTCGAGTCGTTGATTGTCGAAGATCGGGCCAAATCACGGCTAACCCCGTATCAGGAACCGTTGGTTTCCAATCTTTCTCTCGTCCGAAAATCTTTAAACTAATAGAACTTCATAGAAAGATCACCAAACAACACAAACACAAGCATAAAAATCATGCGATTTCGAATGTTTCTCAAATTCTCAATAACACAACCTTTATTATAGATTCGTTTGATTTGCCTAGACTATGGTTTGGGAACCGTTGGTTTCGATTCTTTTTCTCGTCCAAAAATCTTTGAACTAATAGAACTTCATAGAAAGATCACCAAACAACACAAAGAAACGCATAAGAATCATGCGATTTCGAATGTTTCTCCAATTCTCAATAACACAACCTTTCTTATTAATTCGTTTGATTTGCCTAGGCTATGGTTTGGGAACCGTTGGTTTCGATTCTTTTTCTCGTCCAAAAATATTTGAACCAATAGAACTTCATAGAAAGATAACCAAAAAACACAAAGAAACGCATAAGAATCATGCGATTTCGAATGTTTCTCAAATTCTCAATAACACAACCTTTCTTATTGATTCGTTTGATTTGCCTAGGCTATGGTTTGGGAACCGTTGGTTTCCATTCTTTCTCTCGTCCGAAAATCTTTGAACTAATATAACTTCATAGAAAGATCACTAAACAACACAAAGAAACGCATACGAATCATGCCTTTTCAATTGTTTCTCAAATTCTCAATAACACAACCTTATTGATTCGTTTGATTTGTCTAGGCTATGGTTTGGGAACCGTTGGTTTCGATTCTTTTTCTCGTCCAAAAATCTTTCAACTAATAGAATTTCATAGAAAGATCACCAAACAATACAAACACAAGCATACGAATCATGCGATTTCTAATGTTTCTCAAATTCTTAATAACACAACCTTTCTTTATTGATTCGTTTGATTTGCCTAGGCTATGGTTTGGGAACCGTTTGTTTCGATTCCTTTTCTCGTCCAAAAATCTTTGAATTTTAATAGAACTTCATAAAAAGAACACCAAACAACACAAACACAAGCATACGAATCATGCGATTTCTAATGTTTCTCAAATTCTTAATAACACAACCTTTCTTATTGATTCGTTTGATTTGCCTAGGCTATGGTTTGGGAACCGTTGATTTCGATTCTTTTTCTCGTCCAAAAATCTTTCAACTAATAGAATTTCATAGAAAGATCACCAACAACACAAACACAAGCATACGAATCATGCGATTTCTAATGTTTCTCAAATTCTTAATAACACAACCTTTCTTATTGATTCGTTTGATTTGCCTAGGCTATGGTTTGGGAACCGTTGGTTTCGATTCTTTTTCTCGTCCAAAAATCTTTCAACTAATAGAATTTCATAGAAAGATCACCAACAACACAAACACAAGCATACGAATCATGCGATTTCTAATGTTTCTCAAATTCTTAATAACACAACCTTTCTTATTGATTCGTTTGATTTGCCTAGGCTATGGTTTGGGAACCGTTGGTTTCCATTCTTTTTCTCCTCCAAAAATCTTAGAATTTTAATAGAACTTCATAAAAAGAACACCAAACAACACAAACACAAGCATACGAATCATGCGATTTCGAATGTTTCACAAATTCTCAATAACACAACCTTTCTTATTGATTCGTTTGATTTGCCTAGTCTATGGTTTGGGAACCGTTGGTTTCCATTCTTTTTCTCCTCCAAAAATCTTTCAACTAACAGAACCTGATAGAAAGATCACCAAACAACACAAAGAAACGCATACGAATCATGCGATTTCGACTGTTTCTCAAATTCTCAATAACACAACCTTTCTTATTAATTCGTTTGATTTGCCTAGGCTATGGTTTGGGAACCGTTGGTTTCGATTCTTTTTCTCGTCCAAAAATATTTGAACCAATAGAACTTCATAGAAAGATAACCAAACAACACAAAGAAACGCATAAGAATCATGCGATTTTGACTGTTTCTCAAATTCTCAATAACACAACCTTTCTTATTGATTCGTTTGATTTGCCTAGGCTATGGTTTGGGAACCCTTGGTTTCCATTCTTCTTCTCGTCCAAAAATCTTTGAACTAACAGAACTTGATAGAAAGATCACCAAACAACACAAAGAAACGCATACGAATCATGCGATTTCGACTGTTTCTCAAATTCTCAATAACACAACCTTTCTTATTAATTCGTTTGATTTGCCTAGGCTATGGTTTGGGAACCGTTGGTTTGGATTCTTTTACTCATTTAAACATCTTTGAACTAACAGAACTTGATAAAAAGATCACTAAACAACACAAAGAAACGCATACGAATCATGCGATTTCGAATGTTTCTCAAATTCTCAATAACACAACCTTTCTTATTGATTCGTTTGATTTGCCAAGGCTATGGTTCCGGAACCGTTGGTTTCGATTCTTTTTCTCGTCCAAAAATCTTTCAACTAATAGAATTTCATAGAAAGATAACAAACAACACAAACACAAGTATACAAATCATGCGATTTCTAATGTTTCTCAAATTCTTAATAACACAACCTTTCTTTATTGATTCGTTTGATTTGCGTAGGCTATGGTTTGGGAACCGTTTGTTTCGATTCCTTTTCTCGTCCAAAAATCTTTGAATTTTAATAGAACTTCATAAAAAGATCACCAAACAGCACAAACACAAGCATATGAATCATGCGATTTCGAATGTTTCTCAAATTCTCAATAACACAACCTTTCTTATTGATTCGTTTGATTTGCCTAGGCTATGGCTTGGGAACCGTTGGTTTCCATTCATTTTCTTGTCCAAAAATCTTTGAACTAACAGAACTTGATAGAAAGATCATCAAACAACACAAAGAAACGCATACGAATCATGCGATTTTGACTGTTTCTCAAATTCTCAATAACACAACCTTTCTTATTGATTCGTTTGATTTGCCTAGGCTATGGTTTGGGAACCGTTGGTTTCCATTCTTTCTCTCGTCCAAAAATCTTTGAACTAACAGAACTTGATACAAAGATCACCAAACAACACAAACACAAGCATACGAATCATACGATTTCGAATGTTTCTCAAATTCTCAATAACACAACCTTTCTTATTGATTCGTTTGATTTGCCTAGGCTATGGTTTGGGAACCCTTGGTTTCCATTCTTCTTCTCGTCCAAAAATCTTTGAACTAACAGAACTTGATAGAAAGATCACCAAACAACACAAAGAAACGCATACGAATCATGCGATTTCGAATGTTTCTCAAATTCTCAATAACACAACCTTTCTTATTAATTCGTTTGATTTGCCTAGGCTATGGTTTGGGAACCGTTGGTTTGGATTCTTTTACTCATTTAAACATCTTTGAACTAACAGAACTTGATAGAAAGATCACCAAACAACACAAAGAAACGAACACGAATCATGCGATTTCGAATGTTTCTCAAATTCTCAATAACACAACCTTTCTTAATGATTCGTTTGATTTGCCTAGGCTATGGTTTGGGAACCGTTGGTTTCCATTCTTTTTCTCCTGCAAAAATCTTTGAACTAACAGAACTTGATAGAAAGATCACCAAACAACACAAAGAAACGCATACGAATCATGCGATTTCGACTGTTTCTCAAATTCTCAATAACACAACCTTTCTTATTAATTCGTTTGATTTGCCTAGGCTATGGTTTGGGAACCGTTGGTTTCCATTCTTTTTCTCCTCCAAAAATATTTGAACCAATAGAACTTCATAGAAAGATCACCAAACAACACAAAGAAACGCATAAGAATCATGCGATTTCGAATGTTTCTCAAATTCTCAATAACACAACCTTTCTTATTGATTCGTTTGATTTGCCTAGGCTATGGTTTGGGAACCGTTGGTTTCGATTCTTTTCCTCATTTAAACATCTTTGAACTAACAGAACTTGATAGAAAGATCACCAAACAACACAAAGAAACGCACACGAATCATGCGATTTCGAATGTTTCTCAAATACTCAATAACACAACCTTTATTAATGATTCGTTTGATTTGCCTAGGCTATGGTTTAGGAACCGTTGGTTTCGATTCTTTTCCTCGTGCAAAAATCTTTGAACAAATATAACTTCATAAAAAGATCACCAAACAACACAAACACAAGCATACGAATCATGCGATTTTGAATGTTTCTCATATTCTCAATAATACAACCGTTCTTATTGATTCGTTTGATTTGCCTAGGCTATGGTTTGGGAACCGTTGGTTTCGATTCTTTTTCTCGTCCAAAAATCATTGAACTAACAGAACTTGATAGAAAGATCACCAAACAACACAAAGAAATGCATACGAATCATGCGATTTCGAATGTTTCTCAAATTCTCAATAACACAACCTTTCTTATTGATTCGTTTGATTTGCCTAGGCTATGGTTTAGGAACCGTTGGTTTCGATTCTTTTCCTCGTGCTAAAATCTTTGAACAAATAGAACTTCATAGAAAGATCACCAAACAACACAAACACAAGCATACGAATCATGCGATTTCGAATGTGTCTCATATTCTCAATAACACAACCTTTCTTATTGATTCGTTTGATTTGCCTAGGCTATGGTTTGGGAACCGTTGGTTTCGATTCTTTTCCTCGTCCAAAAATCTTTGAACTAACAGAACTTGATAGAAAGATCACCAAACAACACAAAGAAATGCATACGAATCATGCGATTTCGAATGTTTCTCATATTCTCAATAACACAACCTTTCTTATTGATTCGTTTGATTTGCCTAGGCTATGATTTAGGAACCGTTGGTTTCGATTCTTTTCCTCGTGCAAAAATCTTTGAATAAATAGAACTTCATAGAAAGATCACCAAACAACACAAAGAAATGCATACGAATCATGCGATTTTGAATGTTTCTCATATTCTCAATAATACAACCTTTCTTATTGATTCGTTTGATTTGCCTAGGATATGGTTTGGGAACCGTTGGTTTCGATTCTTTTTCTCGTCCAAAAATCTTTAAACTAACAGAACTTGATAGAAAGATCACCAAACAACAAAAAGAAATGCATATGAATCATGCGATTTCGAATGTTTCTCAAATTCTCAATAACACAACCTTTCTTATTGATTCGTTTGATTTGCCTAGGCTTTGGTTTGGGAACCGTTGGTTTCGATTCTTTTCCTCGTGCAAAAATCTTTGAACTAATAGAACTTCATAGAAAGATCACCAAACAACACAAACACAAGCATACGAATCATGCAATTTTGAATGTTTCTCAAATTCTTAATAACACAACCTTTCTTATTGATTCGTTTGATTTGCCTAAGCTATGGTTTGGGATCCGTTGGTTTCCATTCTTTTTCTCCTCCAAAAATCTTTGAACTAACAGAACCTGATAGAAAGATCACCAAACAACACAAAGAAACGCATACGAATCATGCGATTTCGACTGTTTCTCAAAATCTCAATAACACAACCTTTCTTATTGATTCGTTTGATTTGCCTAGGCTATGGTTTGGGAACCGTTGGTTTCGATTCTTTTTCTCGTCCAAAAATCTTTTAACTAACAGAACCTGATAGAAAGATCACCAAACAACACAAAGAAACGCATACGAATCATGCGATTTCGACTGTTTCTCAAATTCTCAATAACACAACCTTTATTATTGATTCGTTTGATTGGCCTAGACTATAGTTTGGGAACCATTGGTTTCGATTCTTTTTCTCGTCCAAAAGTCTTTGAACTAACAAAACTTGATAGAAAGATCACCAAACAACACAAAGAAACGCATACGAATCATGCGATTTTGACTGTTTCTCAAATTCTCAATAACACAACCTTTCTTATTGATTCGTTTGATTTGCCTAGGCTATGGTTTGGGAACCGTTGGTTTCCATTCTTTCTCTCGTCCAAAAATCTTTGAACTAACTGAACTTGATAGAAAGATCACCAAACAACACAAACACAAGCATACGAATCATGCGAAGTCGAATGTTTCTCAAATTCTTAATAACACAACATTTTTTATTGATTCGTTTGATTTGCCTAGGCTATGGTTTGGGAACCTTTGGTTTCCATTCGTTTTCTCGTCCCAAAATCTTTGAACTAACAGAACTTGATAAAAAGATCACTAAACAACACAAAGAAACGCACACAAATCATGCGATTTCGAATGTTTCTCAAATTCTCAATAACACAACCATTATTATAGATTCGTTTGATTTGCCTAGACTATGGTTTGGGAACCGTTGGTTTCGATTCTTTTTCTCGTCCAAAAATCTTTGAACTAATAGAACTTCATAGAAAGATCACCAAACAACACAAAGAAACGCATAAGAATCATGCGATTTCGAATGTTTCTCCAATTCTCAATAACACAACCTTTCTTATTAATTCGTTTGATTTGCCTATGCTATGGTTTGGGAACCGTTTGTTTCAATTCCTTTTCTCGTCCAAAAATCTTAGAATTTTTATAGAACTTCATAAAAAGAACACCAAACAACACAAACACAAGCATACGAATCATGCGATTTCGAATGTTTCACAAATTCTCAATAACACAACCTTTCTTATTGATTCGTTTGATTTGCCTAGGCTATGGTTTGGGAACCGTTGGTTTCCATTCTTTTTCTCCTCCAAAAATCTTAGAATTTTAATAGAACTTCATAAAAAGAACACCAAACAACACAAACACAAGCATACGAATCATGCGATTTCGAATGTTTCACAAATTCTCAATAACACAACCTTTCTTATTGATTCGTTTGATTTGCCTAGTCTATGGTTTGGGAACCGTTGGTTTCCATTCTTTTTCTCCTCCAAAAATCTTTCAACTAACAGAACCTGATAGAAAGATCACCAAACAACACAAAGAAACGCATACGAATCATGCGATTTCGACTGTTTCTCAAATTCTCAATAACACAACCTTTCTTATTAATTCGTTTGATTTGCCTAGGCTATGGTTTGGGAACCGTTGGTTTCGATTCTTTTTCTCGTCCAAAAATATTTGAACCAATAGAACTTCATAGAAAGATAACCAAACAACACAAAGAAACGCATAAGAATCATGCGATTTCGAATGTTTCTCAAATTCTCAATAACACAACCTTTCTTATTGATTCGTTTGATTTGCCTAGGCTATGGTTTGGGAACCGTTGGTTTCCATTCTTTCTCTCCTCCAAAAATCTTTGAACTAATATAACTTCATAGAAAGATCATTAAACAACACAAAGAAACGCATACGAACATGCCTTTTCAATTGTTTCTCAAATTCTCAATAACACAACCTTATTGATTCGTTTGATTTGTCTAGGCTATGGTTTGGGAACCGTTGGTTTCGATTCTTTTTCTCGTCCAAAAATCTTTCAACTAATAGAATTTCATAGAAAGATCACCAACAACACAAACACAAGCATACGAATCATGCGATTTCTAATGTTTCTCAAATTCTTAATAACACAACCTTTCTTATTGATTCGTTTGATTTGCCTAGGCTATGGTTTGGGAACCGTTGGTTTCGATTCTTTTTCTCGTCCAAAAATCTTTCAACTAATAGAATTTCATAGAAACATCACCAACAACACAAACACAAGCATACGAATCATGCGATTTCTAATGTTTCTCAAATTCTTAATAACACAACCTTTCTTATTGATTCGTTTGATTTGCCTAGGCTATGGTTTGGGAACCGTTGGTTTCGATTCTTTTTCTCGTCCAAAAATCTTTCAACTAATAGAATTTCATAGAAAGATCACCAAACAACAAAAACACAAGCATACGAATCATGCGAATTCGAATGTTTCTCAAATTCTCAATAACACAACATTTTTTATTGATTCGTTTGATTTGCCTAGGCTATGGTTTGGGAACCTTTGGTTTCCATTCGTTTTCTCGTCCCAAAATCTTTGAACTAACAGAACTTGATAAAAAGATCACTAAACAACACAAAGAAACGCATACGAATCATGCGATTTCGAATGTTTCTCAAATTCTCAATAACACAACCTTTCTTATTGATTCGTTTGATTTGCCAAGGCTATGGTTCCGGAACCGTTGGTTTCGATTCCTTTTCTCGTCCAAAAATCTTTCAACTAATAGAATTTCATAGAAAGATAACAAACAACACAAACACAAGTATACAAATCATGCGATTTCTAATGTTTCTCAAATTCTTAATAACACAACCTTTCTTTATTGATTCGTTTGATTTGCGTAGGCTATGGTTTGGGAACCGTTTGTTTCGATTCCTTTTCTCGTCCAAAAATCTTTGAATTTTAATAGAACTTCATAAAAAGATCACCAAACAGCACAAACACAAGCATATGAATCATGCGATTTCGAATGTTTCTCAAATTCTCAATAACACAACCTTTCTTATTGATTCGTTTGATTTGCCTAGGCTATGGCTTGGGAACCGTTGGTTTCCATTCATTTTCTTGTCCAAAAATCTTTGAACTAACAGAACTTGATAGAAAGATCATCAAACAACACAAAGAAACGCATACGAATCATGCAATTTTGACTGTTTCTCAAATTCTCAATAACACAACCTTTCTTATTGATTCGTTTGATTTGCCTAGGCTATGGTTTGGGAACCGTTGGTTTCCATTCTTTCTCTCGTCCAAAAATCTTTGAACTAACAGAACTTGATACAAAGATCACCAAACAACACAAACACAAGCATACGAATCATACGATTTCGAATGTTTCTCAAATTCTCAATAACACAACCTTTCTTATTGATTCGTTTGATTTGCCTAGGCTATGGTTTGGGAACCCTTGGTTTCCATTCTTCTTCTCGTCCAAAAATCTTTGAACTAACAGAACTTGATAGAAAGATCACCAAACAACACAAAGAAACGCATACGAATCATGCGATTTCGAATGTTTCTCAAATTCTCAATAACACAACCTTTCTTATTAATTCGTTTGATTTGCCTAGGCTATGGTTTGGGAACCGTTGGTTTGGATTCTTTTACTCATTTAAACATCTTTGAACTAACAGAACTTGATAGAAAGATCACCAAACAACACAAAGAAACGAACACGAATCATGCGATTTCGAATGTTTCTCAAATTCTCAATAACACAACCATTCTTAATGATTCGTTTGATTTGCCTAGGCTATGGTTTGGGAACCGTTGGTTTCCATTCTTTTTCTCCTGCAAAAATCTTTGAACTAACAGAACTTGATAGAAAGATCACCAAACAACACAAAGAAACGCATACGAATCATGCGATTTCGACTGTTTCTCAAATTCTCAATAACACAACCTTTCTTATTAATTCGTTTGATTTGCCTAGGCTATGGTTTGGGAACCGTTGGTTTCCATTCTTTTTCTCCTCCAAAAATATTTGAACCAATAGAACTTCATAGAAAGATCACCAAACAACACAAAGAAACGCATAAGAATCATGCGATTTCGAATGTTTCTCAAATTCTCAATAACACAACCTTTCTTATTGATTCGTTTGATTTGCCTAGGCTATGGTTTGGGAACCGTTGGTTTCGATTCTTTTCCTCATTTAAACATCTTTGAACTAACAGAACTTGATAGAAAGATCACCAAACAACACAAAGAAACGCACACGAATCATGCGATTTCGAATGTTTCTCAAATACTCAATAACACAACCTTTATTAATGATTCGTTTGATTTGCCTAGGCTATGGTTTAGGAACCGTTGGTTTCGATTCTTTTCCTCGTGCAAAAATCTTTGAACAAATATAACTTCATAAAAAGATCACCAAACAACACAAACACAAGCATACGAATCATGCGATTTTGAATGTTTCTCATATTCTCAATAATACAACCTTTCTTATTGATTCGTTTGATTTGCCTAGGCTATGGTTTGGGAACCGTTGGTTTCGATTCTTTTTCTCGTCCAAAAATCATTGAACTAACAGAACTTGATAGAAAGATCACCAAACAACACAAAGAAATGCATACGAATCATGCGATTTCGAATGTTTCTCAAATTCTCAATAACACAACCTTTCTTATTGATTCGTTTGATTTGCCTAGGCTATGGTTTAGGAACCGTTGGTTTCGATTCTTTTCCTCGTGCTAAAATCTTTGAACAAATAGAACTTCATAGAAAGATCACCAAACAACACAAACACAAGCATACGAATCATGCGATTTCGAATGTGTCTCATATTCTCAATAACACAACCTTTCTTATTGATTCGTTTGATTTGCCTAGGCTATGGTTTGGGAACCGTTGGTTTCGATTCTTTTCCTCGTCCAAAAATCTTTGAACTAACAGAACTTGATAGAAAGATCACCAAACAACACAAAGAAATGCATACGAATCATGCGATTTCGAATGTTTCTCATATTCTCAATAACACAACCTTTCTTATTGATTCGTTTGATTTGCCTAGGCTATGATTTAGGAACCGTTGGTTTCGATTCTTTTCCTCGTGCAAAAATCTTTGAATAAATAGAACTTCATAGAAAGATCACCAAACAACACAAAGAAATGCATACGAATCATGCGATTTTGAATGTTTCTCAAATTCTCAATAACACAACCTTTCTTATTGATTCGTTTGATTTGCCTAGGCTATGGTTTGGGAACCGTTGGTTTCCATTCTTTCTCTCGTCCAAAAATCTTTAAACTAACAGAACTTGATAGAAAGATCACCAAACAACAAAAAGAAATGCATATGAATCATGCGATTTCGAATGTTTCTCAAATTCTCAATAACACAACCTTTCTTATTGATTCGTTTGATTTGCCTAGGCTTTGGTTTGGGAACCGTTGGTTTCGATTCTTTTCCTCGTGCAAAAATCTTTGAACTAATAGAACTTCATAGAAAGATCACCAAACAACACAAACACAAGCATACGAATCATGCAATTTTGAATGTTTCTCAAATTCTTAATAACACAACCTTTCTTATTGATTCGTTTGATTTGCCTAAGCTATGGTTTGGGATCCGTTGGTTTCCATTCTTTTTCTCCTCCAAAAATCTTTGAACTAACAGAACCTGATAGAAAGATCACCAAACAACACAAAGAAACGCATACGAATCATGCGATTTCGACTGTTTCTCAAAATCTCAATAACACAACCTTTCTTATTGATTCGTTTGATTTGCCTAGGCTATGGTTTGGGAACCGTTGGTTTCGATTCTTTTTCTCGTCCAAAAATCTTTTAACTAACAGAACCTGATAGAAAGATCACCAAACAACACAAAGAAACGCATACGAATCATGCGATTTCGACTGTTTCTCAAATTCTCAATAACACAACCTTTATTATTGATTCGTTTGATTGGCCTAGACTATAGTTTGGGAACCATTGGTTTCGATTCTTTTTCTCGTCCAAAAATCTTTGAACTAACAAAACTTGATAGAAAGATCACCAAACAACACAAAGAAACGCATACGAATCATGCGATTTTGACTGTTTCTCAAATTCTCAATAACACAACCTTTCTTATTGATTCGTTTGATTTGCCTAGGCTATGGTTTGGGAACCGTTGGTTTCCATTCTTTCTCTCGTCCAAAAATCTTTGAACTAACTGAACTTGATAGAAAGATCACCAAACAACACAAACACAAGCATACGAATCATGCGAAGTCGAATGTTTCTCAAATTCTTAATAACACAACATTTTTTATTGATTCGTTTGATTTGCCTAGGCTATGGTTTGGGAACCTTTGGTTTCCATTCGTTTTCTCGTCCCAAAATCTTTGAACTAACAGAACTTGATAAAAAGATCACTAAACAACACAAAGAAACGCACACAAATCATGCGATTTCGAATGTTTCTCAAATTCTCAATAACACAACCATTATTATAGATTCGTTTGATTTGCCTAGACTATGGTTTGGGAACCGTTGGTTTCGATTCTTTTTCTCGTCCAAAAATCTTTGAACTAATAGAACTTCATAGAAAGATCACCAAACAACACAAAGAAACGCATAAGAATCATGCGATTTCGAATGTTTCTCCAATTCTCAATAACACAACCTTTCTTATTAATTCGTTTGATTTGCCTATGCTATGGTTTGGGAACCGTTTGTTTCAATTCCTTTTCTCGTCCAAAAATCTTAGAATTTTTATAGAACTTCATAAAAAGAACACCAAACAACACAAACACAAGCATACGAATCATGCGATTTCGAATGTTTCACAAATTCTCAATAACACAACCTTTCTTATTGATTCGTTTGATTTGCCTAGGCTATGGTTTGGCAACCGTTGGTTTCCATTCTTTTTCTCCTCCAAAAATCTTTGAACTAACAGAACCTGATAGAAAGCTCACCAAACAACACAAAGAAACGCATACGAATCATGCGATTTCGACTGTTTCTCAAATTCTAAATAACACAACCTTTCTTATTAATTCGTTTCATTTGCCTAGGCTATGGTTTGGGAACCGTTGGTTTCGATTCTTTTTCTCGTCCAAAAATATTTGAACCAATAGAACTTCATAGAAAGATAACCAAACAACAGAAAGAAACGCATACGAATTATGCGATTTCGAATGTTTCTCAAATTCTCAATGACATAACCTTTCTTATTGATTTGTTTGATTTGCCTAGGCTATGGTTTGGGAACCGTTGGTTTCCATTCCTTCTCTCGTCCGAAAATCTTTGAACTAATAGAACTTCATATAAAGAACACCAAACAACACAAAGAAACGCATACGAATCATGCCTTTTCAATTGTTTCTCAAATTCTCAATAACACAACCTTTCTTATTGATTCGTTTGATTTGTCTAGGCTATAGTTTGGGAACCGTTGGTTTCGATTCTTTTTCTCGTCCAAAAATCTTTCAACTAATAGAATTTCATAGAAAGATCACCAACAACACAAACACAAGCATACGAATCATGCGATTTCTAATGTTTCTCAAATTCTTAATAACACAACCTTTCTTATTGATTCGTTTGATTTGCCTAGGCTATGGTTTGGGAACCGTTGGTTTCCATTCTTTTTCTCCTCCAAAAATCTTAGAATTTTAATAGAACTTCATAAAAAGAACACCAAACAACACAAACACAAGCATACGAATCATGCGATTTCGAATGTTTCACAAATTCTCAATAACACAACCTTTCTTATTGATTCGTTTGATTTGCCTAGTCTATGGTTTGGGAACCGTTGGTTTCCATTCTTTTTCTCCTCCAAAAATCTTTCAACTAACAGAACCTGATAGAAAGATCACCAAACAACACAAAGAAACGCATACGAATCATGCGATTTCGACTGTTTCTCAAATTCTCAATAACACAACCTTTCTTATTAATTCGTTTGATTTGCCTAGGCTATGGTTTGGGAACCGTTGGTTTCGATTCTTTTTCTCGTCCAAAAATATTTGAACCAATAGAACTTCATAGAAAGATAACCAAACAACACAAAGAAACGCATAAGAATCATGCGATTTCGAATGTTTCTCAAATTCTCAATAACACAACCTTTCTTATTGATTCGTTTGATTTGCCTAGGCTATGGTTTGGGAACCGTTGGTTTCCATTCTTTCTCTCCTCCAAAAATCTTTGAACTAATATAACTTCATAGAAAGATCACTAAACAACACAAAGAAACGCATACGAACATGCCTTTTCAATTGTTTCTCAAATTCTCAATAACACAACCTTATTGATTCGTTTGATTTGTCTAGGCTATGGTTTGGGAACCGTTGGTTTCGATTCTTTTTCTCGTCCAAAAATCTTTCAACTAATAGAATTTCATAGAAAGATCACCAACAACACAAACACAAGCATACGAATCATGCGATTTCTAATGTTTCTCAAATTCTTAATAACACAACCTTTCTTATTGATTCGTTTGATTTGCCTAGGCTATGGTTTGGGAACCGTTGGTTTCGATTCTTTTTCTCGTCCAAAAATCTTTCAACTAATAGAATTTCATAGAAAGATCACCAACAACACAAACACAAGCATACGAATCATGCGATTTCTAATGTTTCTCAAATTCTTAATAACACAACCTTTCTTATTGATTCGTTTGATTTGCCTAGGCTATGGTTTGGGAACCGTTGGTTTCGATTCTTTTTCTCGTCCAAAAATCTTTCAACTAATAGAATTTCATAGAAAGATCACCAAACAACAAAAACACAAGCATACGAATCATGCGAATTCGAATGTTTCTCAAATTCTCAATAACACAACATTTTTTATTGATTCGTTTGATTTGCCTAGGCTATGGTTTGGGAACCTTTGGTTTCCATTCGTTTTCTCGTCCCAAAATCTTTGAACTAACAGAACTTGATAAAAAGATCACTAAACAACACAAAGAAACGCATACGAATCATGCGATTTCGAATGTTTCTCAAATTCTCAATAACACAACCTTTCTTATTGATTCGTTTGATTTGCCAAGGCTATGGTTCCGGAACCGTTGGTTTCGATTCTTTTTCTCGTCCAAAACTCTTTCAACTAATAGAATTTCATAGAAAGATAACAAACAACACAAACACAAGTATACAAATCATGCGATTTCTAATGTTTCTCAAATTCTTAATAACACAACCTTTCTTTATTGATTCGTTTGATTTGCGTAGGCTATGGTTTGGGAACCGTTTGTTTCGATTCCTTTTCTCGTCCAAAAATCTTTGAATTTTAATAGAACTTCATAAAAAGATCACCAAACAGCACAAACACAAGCATATGAATCATGCGATTTCGAATGTTTCTCAAATTCTCAATAACACAACCTTTCTTATTGATTCGTTTGATTTGCCTAGGCTATGGCTTGGGAACCGTTGGTTTCCATTCATTTTCTTGTCCAAAAATCTTTGAACTAACAGAACTTGATAGAAAGATCATCAAACAACACAAAGAAACGCATACGAATCATGCAATTTTGACTGTTTCTCAAATTCTCAATAACACAACCTTTCTTATTGATTCGTTTGATTTGCCTAGGCTATGGTTTGGGAACCGTTGGTTTCCATTCTTTCTCTCGTCCAAAAATCTTTGAACTAACAGAACTTGATACAAAGATCACCAAACAACACAAACACAAGCATACGAATCATACGATTTCGAATGTTTCTCAAATTCTCAATAACACAACCTTTCTTATTGATTCGTTTGATTTGCCTAGGCTATGGTTTGGGAACCCTTGGTTTCCATTCTTCTTCTCGTCCAAAAATCTTTGAACTAACAGAATTTGATAGAAAGATCACCAAACAACACAAAGAAACGCATACGAATCATGCGATTTCGAATGTTTCTCAAATTCTCAATAACACAACCTTTCTTATTAATTCGTTTGATTTGCCTAGGCTATGGTTTGGGAACCGTTGGTTTGGATTCTTTTACTCATTTAAACATCTTTGAACTAACAGAACTTGATAGAAAGATCACCAAACAACACAAAGAAACGAACACGAATCATGCGATTTCGAATGTTTCTCAAATTCTCAATAACACAACCATTCTTAATGATTCGTTTGATTTGCCTAGGCTATGGTTTGGGAACCGTTGGTTTCCATTCTTTTTCTCCTGCAAAAATCTTTGAACTAACAGAACTTGATAGAAAGATCACCAAACAACACAAAGAAACGCATACGAATCATGCGATTTCGACTGTTTCTCAAATTCTCAATAACACAACCTTTCTTATTAATTCGTTTGATTTGCCTAGGCTATGGTTTGGGAACCGTTGGTTTCCATTCTTTTTCTCCTCCAAAAATATTTGAACCAATAGAACTTCATAGAAAGATCACCAAACAACACAAAGAAACGCATAAGAATCATGCGATTTCGAATGTTTCTCAAATTCTCAATAACACAACCTTTCTTATTGATTCGTTTGATTTGCCTAGGCTATGGTTTGGGAACCGTTGGTTTCGATTCTTTTCCTCATTTAAACATCTTTGAACTAACAGAACTTGATAGAAAGATCACCAAACAACACAAAGAAACGCACACGAATCATGCGATTTCGAATGTTTCTCAAATACTCAATAACACAACCTTTATTAATGATTCGTTTGATTTGCCTAGGCTATGGTTTAGGAACCGTTGGTTTCGATTCTTTTCCTCGTGCAAAATCTTTGAACAAATATAACTTCATAAAAAGATCACCAAACAACACAAACACAAGCATACGAATCATGCGATTTTGAATGTTTCTCATATTCTCAATAATACAACCTTTCTTATTGATTCGTTTGATTTGCCTAGGCTATGGTTTGGGAACCGTTGGTTTCGATTCTTTTTCTCGTCCAAAAATCATTGAACTAACAGAACTTGATAGAAAGATCACCAAACAACACAAAGAAATGCATACGAATCATGCGATTTCGAATGTTTCTCAAATTCTCAATAACACAACCTTTCTTATTGATTCGTTTGATTTGCCTAGGCTATGGTTTAGGAACCGTTGGTTTCGATTCTTTTCCTCGTGCTAAAATCTTTGAACAAATAGAACTTCATAGAAAGATCACCAAACAACACAAACACAAGCATACGAATCATGCGATTTCGAATGTGTCTCATATTCTCAATAACACAACCTTTCTTATTGATTCGTTTGATTTGCCTAGGCTATGGTTTGGGAACCGTTGGTTTCGATTCTTTTCCTCGTCCAAAAATCTTTGAACTAACAGAACTTGATAGAAAGATCACCAAACAACACAAAGAAATGCATACGAATCATGCGATTTCGAATGTTTCTCATATTCTCAATAACACAACCTTTCTTATTGATTCGTTTGATTTGCCTAGGCTATGATTTAGGAACCGTTGGTTTCGATTCTTTTCCTCGTGCAAAAATCTTTGAATAAATAGAACTTCATAGAAAGATCACCAAACAACACAAAGAAATGCATACGAATCATGCGATTTTGAATGTTTCTCATATTCTCAATAATACAACCTTTCTTATTGATTCGTTTGATTTGCCTAGGATATGGTTTGGGAACCGTTGGTTTCGATTCTTTTTCTCGTCCAAAAATCCTTAAACTAACAGAACTTGATAGAAAGATCACCAAACAACAAAAAGAAATGCATATGAATCATGCGATTTCGAATGTTTCTCAAATTCTCAATAACACAACCTTTCTTATTGATTCGTTTGATTTGCCTAGGCTTTGGTTTGGGAACCGTTGGTTTCAATTCTTTTCCTCGTGCAAAAATCTTTGAACTAATAGACCTTCATAGAAAGATCACCAAACAACACAAACACAAGCATACGAATCATGCGATTTCGAATGTTTCTCATATTCTCAATAACAAAACCTTTCTTAATGATTCGTTTGATTTGCCTAGGCTATGGTTTGGGAACCGTTGGTTTCGATTCTTTTCCTCGTCCAAAACTCTTTGAACTAACAGGACTTGATAGAAAGATCACCAAACAACACAAAGAAATGCACACGAATCATGCGATTTCGAATGTTTCTCATATTCTCAATAACACAACCTTTCTTATTGATTCCTTTGATTTGCCTAGGCTATGGTTTAGGAACCGTTGGTTTCGATTCTTTTCCTCGTGCAAAAATCTTTGAACTAATAGAACTTCATAGAAAGATCACCAAACAACACAAACACAAGCATACGAATCATGCGATTTCGAATGTTTCTCATATTCTCAATAACACAACCTTTCTTATTGATTCGTTTGATTTGCCTAGGCTATGGTTTGGGAACCGTTGGTTTCGATTCTTTTTCTCGTCCAAAAATCTTTGAACTAACTGAACTTGATAGAAAGATCACCAAACAACACAAAGAAATGCATACGAATCATGCAATTTCGAATGTTTCTCAAATTCTCAATAACACAACCTTTCTTATTGATTCGTTTGATTTGCCTAGGCTATGGTTTAGGAACAGTTGGTTTCGATTCTTTTCCTCGTGCTAAAATCTTTGAACAAATAGAACTTCATAGAAAGATCACCAAACAACACAAACACAAGCATACGAATCATGCGATTTCGAATGTGTCTCATATTTTCAATAACACAACCTTTCTTATTGATTCGTTTGATTTGCCTAGGCTATGGTTTGGGAACCGTTGGTTTCGATTCTTTTCCTCGTCCAAAAATCTTTGAACTAACAGAACTTGATAGAAAGATCACCAAACAACACAAAGAAATGCATACGAATCATGCGATTTCGAATGTTTATCATATTCTCAATAACACAACCTTTCTTATTGATTCGTTTGATTTGCCTAGGCTATGATTTAGGAACCGTTGGTTTCGATTCTTTTCCTCGTGCAAAAATCTTTGAACAAATAGAACTTCATAGAAAGATCACCAAACAACACAAAGAAATGCATACGAATCATGCGATTTTGAATGTTTCTCATATTATCAATAATACAACCTTTCTTATTGATTCGTTTGATTTGCCTAGGATATGGTTTGGGAACCGTTGGTTTCGATTCTTTTTCTCGTCCAAAAATCTTTGAACTAACAGAACTTGATAGAAAGATCACCAAACAACACAAAGAAATGCATATGAATCATGCGATTTCGAATGTTTCTCAAATTCTCAATAACACAACCTTTCTTATTGATTCGTTTGATTTGCCTAGGCTTTGGTTTGGGAACCGTTGGTTTCAATTCTTTTCCTCGTGCAAAAATCTTTGAACTAATAGACCTTCATAGAAAGATCACCAAACAACACAAACACAAGCATACGAATCATGCGATTTCGAATGTTTCTCATATTCTCAATAACAAAACCTTTCTTAATGATTCGTTTGATTTGCCTAGGCTATGGTTTGGGAACCGTTGGTTTCGATTCTTTTCCTCGTCCAAAACTCTTTGAACTAACAGGACTTGATAGAAAGATCACCAAACAACACAAAGAAATGCATACGAATCATGCGATTTCGAATGTTTCTCATATTCTCAATAACACAACCTTTCTTATTGATTCGTTTGATTTGCCTAGGCTATGGTTTAGGAACCGTTGGTTTCGATTCTTTTCCTCGTGCAAAAATCTTTGAACTAATAGAACTTCATAGAAAGATCACCATACAACACAAACACAAGCATACGAATCATGCGATTTCGAATGTTTCTCATATTCTCAATAACACAACCTTTCTTATTGATTCGTTTGATTTGCCTAGGCTATGGTTTGGGAACCGTTGGTTTCGATTCTTTTTCTCGTCCAAAAATCTTTGAACTAACTGAACTTGATAGAAAGATCACCAAACAACACAAAGAAATGCATACGAATCATGCAATTTCGAATGTTTCTCAAATTCTCAATAACACAACCTTTCTTATTGATTCGTTTGATTTGCCTAGGCTTTGGTTTGGGAACCGTTGGTTTCGATTCTTTTCCTCGTGCAAAAATCTTTGAACTAATAGAACTTCATAGAAAGATCACCAAACAACACAAACACAAGCATACGAATCATGCGATTTCGAATGTTTCTCATATTCTCAATAACACAACCTTTCTTATTGATTCGTTTGATTTGCCTAGGCTATGGTTTGGGAACCGTTGGTTTCGATTCTTTTCCTCGTCTAAAAATCTTTGAACTAACAGAACTCGATAGAAAGATCACCAAACAACACAAAGAAATGCATACGAATCATGCGATTTCGAATGTTTCTCATATTCTCAATAACACAACCTTTCTTATTGATTCGTTTGATTTGCCTAGGCTATGGTTTGGGAACCGTTGGTTTCGATTCTTTTTCTCGTCCAAAAATCTTTGAACTAACAGAACTTGATAGAAAGATCACCAAACAACACAAATGTTGGATCGTTAGTACTGAGGGACTGCCTTTACTTTGGTAAAGGCGTCCTTTGGTTAGGCGTTCCTACGAGGTGTAGGAGCGTCCTAGAGTAATGCAGCGGAAATAGTACTAAACAGGTAAGTAATGAACGCAATGAATTATAGAGGAACCACTCAAGACCAAGTAGTCCTTGAGTGTAAACCTCTACCTCCTTGGAGGATTTTTGAATAGTTCTTCCTTTATATTGGACGTTCTTACAGTTGTACTGGCGAGTCTTTACAGTTCTCTGGCACTTAGCTTTTCCCTAAGTCCACTAGTAAAGGACTCCTCTAAGCCTACAACTTAAGCAAGTTCAAACTACTAAAGGACTCCTATCCCTGCGTCCTACAGTACTTCGTAGAACTCTCTTTCTCTTCCTTTGATTACAAACAGTTTTGTGATTTGGGTTACAAGTCTCACTCGATCTAACTCAGTTCTAAGCACTGTTCTTGAGTTCTTGAGTTAGTTCTTCGTGTTCTTGAGTGAGCCGCTTTCCTATGATTCTCTCTGAATATTCTTGAAAGCGTTGAAGTAACAATAAATGTCTTGGGGCTATTTATAGGACTTGGGGAAGGGCGTCTTTTCTCTGGGACGATCATGCCCTTCTTGGACGTGGCTACAGGATCTTCCTCCACGTAGTGGGGCGGTGATGAGGAAGCTTCCTGTATCCAGCTGTGTATGATGAACTCCGCTACAGGATCGTCCGCCACGTGTTGATGAACTCTGTAACAGGATCGTCCGCCACGTAGTGTTGGACTCCGCTACAGGATCGGTCTCCACGTGTCCTTGGATGATCAAACATTGTCGAGTGAAGTCATCCTGTCGGCTAGTGAGTAAGGACTCCTTTCTTGCGTTCCTACTTGCTTAGGACTCCGTCCTTGCTCAAGTAGTTTCTGGCTGGTCCTTACTTCCTGTTAGCTAGCGTCCCTAAGCCTGTGGGACGCCCATACACACTTGTTGTCCTTTTGGTCACTAGCGTTCCTAAACACTTGGACAACTTTATTAGAATCATAGTGAGTTTGTCATATCAAAACTAAGGGACGGTTGTGTGGAACACTAACAAGTACGCAGGCGTTCTTGATAGCGTCCCAACAATTTCCCCCTTTTTGATGATGACAAACTCTTCAGCAAAATAGTTTTGACATTGGAGCTTAGCATGCATGAAAACTTAAAAGCGTCCTCTAACACTTAGAGAAATTTTAATAAGCACAAGTTTTCAATCTTTGATTCTCTAGCTTTTGGATTTAAAGGAGAGAGTCGCGTCCTAGAAAAGTTTCTAAGCGTCCTCTTTTATGCTAGCATGAGCGTTCCTTAGACTTTTCACTTAATAGTTCCCCCTTAACACTTGCTTATTCTAGATAACTATTTTATAGCGCATCTCTGCAAAACTACACTTCCCCCTTTTGGCATCATCGAAAAGGATAACAAGTGATAAGGACGTTAGCACAAACACATAACTAAAAGCAGTGGAACGCTTAAACACACATATGCAAGCAAACAGATGAAATGCCATTCAAACAAGAGTTAAGAGTTATTACAGACCAATGGTCATAAGTGTTTGAAATTCAAAAAGAAGCAAAAGCAGAATAACAAGGGATGAACGGGGAGTTGGCAATCACTGAGAACGGCTCTGGTCTTGGTAAAACTTGAGCAGTTGTTCATTAAGTTCATTGGCCTTGGAGAACGCGGAGGACAAGTCCTTGAGAGCAGAAAAGATTAGGCACTGGTTGTCCATAATCGCACCCATGAGTTCTGCTGGCGGATGTTCAGAAATGTTTGCAGGAGCAGAACGGGGCCTAGGACCTGAACTTGAAGAGGGAGCGTCTTGAGGGAAGGCTGGAGGAGAAGAGCGTCCTAAGAGCATCTGATCTAGAGTTGTAAGATCGACAGCAGGCTCTTGATCCTGGAATTCCTCTTGAGGCGTCGAAGTAAGCCTTGCGGCCTCAGCCTCAGCAGCCAAGCGTTCTTCCTCAGCTTTCTTTTGAGCTTCTTCAGCCTCAGCTTTCAACTGTTTCAGGACGGACGGGAGCTCTTCATTATGTCTTATTTCGACCAGTCCCTTCTTAGCATCCCATTTTAAGCCAAGTTCTTGTTGAGTAGTGCTCTCATCATATGCGTTCTGAGAGTCTAGGATCAACTTGACCAGCCCTGGGTACGGCAGAGCATGTCGCTTCCTCCCACACTTAGCCATATGTTGCATTGCTATTCTTGCTAAGTTAATGGGGCGGCGTTCTAGGATGGCGTCTATGAGAATAATGTCAGATGTTTGCACAATAGAACGCTTCTCCTGCCTTGGAAGAATGGCGCGACAAATGAAGTAATGGATAATGGCGCCAACTTTGCTCAGAACGTGAGCTACCCTGTCTAGTCCCGTAGGCCTCTTGCCTTGAAAAATGTGCTCAACCAGCGGCAATTCTTGGTCTGTTGTTTCAAAGCCGCCTTCAGGTAGAGAACTGAGAGCATCAGACGGAGGCTTGCGAGAACCAAGACCGAGGAAGGTGCGCATTTGGCGTTCAGTGACTGAAACTCTCTCTCCTTCAATTTTAAAGTGGAGGGAGCCATCTTTGGCCTTGTAGCGCAGATCCCGGTAGAACGCCTTGACCTGATCTATGTCAACAGTGGTCGGCGCAGGTCCTACATTCAACCATCCTTGGACTTTTAGAAGCTCAAGAAACTCCTGAACGGCCTCATCATCAAAAGAAGCGAGCCACTCTTCAGTATAAATTAGAGGGCTCAGGACTTTAACGGGCACATCAGCGTTCTTCCTTCTACGCTTGCCCTTGGGAGTTTCAGAGTCCTCATCATCTGAAGAACTGTTCTCTTTATCTGAGTCGCCAGACTCATCTTGCTCAGCGTCCACTGTGCCTTCATTCTCAGCATCGCCACCAGATGTGGCTTGAACGGCACCAGCGGAGGTTTGCGATTGGGACGCGCCTTCAGCGTTCTGAGCCTCTGTTTGTTGTTCGGTTGCGGGCTCAGCGTCCTCAGGGACTTGGACAGTTTCAGATTGGATTGAGGGGGAGGGGTTTTCTTGTGGGGGAGGGGGAGGTTTGAGGATTGGGAGAGCTTGGTTGTAAGGTGGAACTTCTTGAGCATCACGCTCGAGCTCTTCAGAGAGAGTTGGCTCGGCGTTCTTCTGAGCGACCTGGTGCTGACCAGCGTCCTCAATCTGTTCTGAAGGAGCGTTCACCTCTCCTTCGGCTTCATCATCAGAGTCCCCAACTATGTCGATGAAGGGGGACGCTTGAGCGGGCGTTCCTCTTTGGCTCTCAGATGAGCTAGAAGAGGAGGAGGAGATGTGCTCGGGCTCTGGAGCGTTCTGGACCAATAGCACCTTTGGTGATTCGCCAGCTTTGCGGCGTTTGAAGGTGTGCTCAAGGGCCGGACGCTGCTCAACGTCCTCTGGTCCGCTTTCTGATGATGGACGGCGAGACCTGGGGGTCTCGGGGTCCTTTGGCGGAGAAATATGAGCCGGAGCGGAGGGGAAGTTGGCGAGGTTGAGAGGAGAGACATTTGGTTTTGGGGGGAAAAGAATGAGGGCATTGTTCTTTGAAGGTTGAGGGGACGGTGGAGGAGTTGGGAGTTGGACAATGGTAAGGGGTTGAAGAGGTGGAGTGGATTCTTGTGAGAGGTTGGAAGGCCGTTTTGTGGTGCTAGGCCTTTTTGAGGAGGGGGTGGAGGATGGAACGCTCGATGTCTTGGCCTTTTTTAGGGGCCTTGGGTCATGGACTTTCTTTGAGCGTCCCTCCTTTAAGTGAGGTGGAAACTTGTCCACAATCTCTGTTGGGTTTGAGGAGGTGAGATTGGATGTTTTTGATAGGGGAGATAAAGGGGTTGGACGCTTGGATGGGAGGATTGATTTTGTGGCGATGGAAGGGACTTGAGGTGGTGAAGGAGAAGGATTTGGTACTCGGGACTTTAGCATTTTGTAGGCTAAGGAGTCCTCAGGGTACATAGGGAAGTCAGGTAGGACGGCGTTGTGGAGGTCAGGGATTAGATCAAGCAGGGGAGCAAGGTTCTCACCTCCGAACTGTGAGAAGAATAGAACGTCGTCCATCCGTCCTGGTAGATCCTTGAAGTTAGTCTTGTGAAGGCCGGGGATGACGAATCGTTCGATGAACTTTTCGTAGTTCCTGGTCTTTATGGCGTCCCTCTTCACATCAGGAAGGCTCATCCGTTCCTTGATCAAGTTGTACAGGGTCTTGGGCTTCCTATTGATGAAGTCCACTAACGACTCATTGAGAACGATGGGTTGAGGCTTTTCAATGTAGTGGGACTTTACCAATCTGCGTCTCTTCCCGCCAGCAGAAGTTCCGGCGGCGTTCACTAGTCTTTGAGACATCTTTCCGGTGAGTTTTTAGTGAGAGGAAGTTGCCGGAGTTCTAGAGAGAAGGCAGAGCAAATTTGAGAGCGAGAAAGTGGTTGAGCGTAATAAATTCTGAGAGCGACTGTTCTGGCCTTATATAGAGGAAGTGGTGGCACAAACGGTAATTACCATTGTTTTACTGTGCGATACGTGGCAAAACTTCCCCCTTAAGATTTGAGCAAAAGCAACGGTCACTGTTCATACTTTCAAAAGTTCAAAATTCTGACTCTTCAACTGCTCAGTAACAACTGAACTGACGTTCTTACCAACTAGCACTGAGCGTCCTCTCATACTTAGCAAACTTTTACCTCTTCAAGCAAATTTGTTTAATCAAACCCACAACCAACTTACCGTTCTTGTGATCACCTTTCGAACCAGTTGAGAACAACGCAAGTACGTCCCGTAAAAGAAAATATGAAGCTCATAGGACGCTTTTGCGGAGTTCTCGGCTAGGGTAAGCTTAGAGTTCCCATCATTTCGGCTTATAATGAGGGTTGGGTGATCAGGGATACTCTTTTCAAGACAAAGTAGAGAAAATTTGAATGGCGTTCCAAAGTAGCAAACACATGAAGTTTTAGACTAGCGTCCTTGCAAATATGAATTCAATGCATAACAGTCCTTAAACACTTAGAATCTACAAAACATAGCCAATCATTGGGAGAATAGTAGAACGGGACTTGCTACTTAAAAGTTATCATCCCCAAGAGCAGCCTTAGATGCTCAAAGGGACGTCTATCAAGCACCTTAGTGAAAATATCAGCTATTTGGTCTTCAGTCCTTACATGCTCCATACTAATGAGTCCTAGTTCAACATTATCACGCAAGAAATGATGTCTTATATGAATATGCTTTGTGCGTGAATGAAAAACAGGATTCTTAGAAATTTCAATAGCACTTGTGTTATCACAGCGAATGGGAATAGTTTCAAGATTGATACCGTAGTCCTCTAGTTGATATTTGATCCAGATGACTTGTGAACAGCACGAGGCAGCAGCACCGTACTCGGCTTCCGCAGTTGAAAGCGCCACAGAGTTCTGTTTCTTAGATCCCCAAGAAACTAAGCATGAACCAAGGAACTGTGCCATTCTTGAGGTGCTTTTCCTATCAATTACATGACCCGCATAATCAGCGTCCGAGTAGCCAACAAGCTTGAAGGACGTCTTCCTGGGGTACCAAAGGCAAAGATCATCGCGTCCTTTGAGATAGCGAAAGATCCGCTTGACTTCTTGCATGTGGGACTCCTTTGGATTCGCCTGGAAGCGTGCACACAAGCAAACGGCAAACATAATATCGGGACGGCTTGCGGTCAAGTAGAGCAAAGAACCAATCATTCCTCTGTAAAGTTTTTGATCAACGTCCTTTCCCTGTTCGTCTGCGTAAAGACGCGAGTTTGGAGAACATGGGGTTGCAACAGGTTTGGACGTGTTCATCCCGTACTTCTCAAGCATTTCACGGACATATTTTTGTTGATGAATGCGCGTCCCTTCCTTGAGTTGGTTAATTTGAAGTCCCAAGAAGAAATTGAGTTCTCCAATGAGGGACATCTCAAACTCACTACTCATTAAGGACTTGAACTCATCTACAAGTTTCATGTTAGTACTACCAAAGACTATATCATCAACATAGACTTGGGCAATTAAAATGTCCTTGTGAACTTTCTTTATAAACAAAGTTTTATCAATTGAACCTCTAGCGTACCCATGAGACAAAAGAAAGGACGCAAACCTGTCGTACCATGCACGAGGGGCTTGCTTGAGTCCGTAGAGCGCTTTGTCCAAGTGGTACACATGATCTGGGTGAGAGGCGTCCTCGAAGCCAGGCGGCTGAGCAACATACACTTCCTCCTTTAGCTTTCCATTGAGAAAGGCAGTCTTGACGTCCATCTGAAATAGCTTGAATCCTTTGTGAGCGGCGAAGGCAATAAGAAGACGAACGGCTTCAATTCTAGCAACAGGAGCAAAGGTCTCATCATAGTCTATGCCTTCCTCTTGCTTGAATCCTTGAGCTACCAGTTGTTGGATCGTTAGTACTGAGGGACTGCCTTTACTTTGGTAAAGGCGTCCTTTGGTTAGGCGTTCCTACGAGGTGTAGGAGCATCCTAGAGTAATGCAGCGGAAATAGTACTAAACAGGTAAGTAATGAACGCAATGAATTATAGAGGAACCACTCAAGACCAAGTAGTCCTTGAGTGTAAACCTCTACCTCCTTGGAGGATTTTTGAATAGTTCTTCTTTTATATTGAACGTTCTTACAGTTGTACTGGCGAGTCTTTACAGTTCTCTGGCACTTAGCTTTTCCCTAAGTCCACTAGTAAAGGACTCCTCTAAGCCTACAACTTAAGCAAGTTCAAACTACTAAAGGACTCCTATCCCTGCGTCCTACAGTACTTCGTAGAACTCTCTTTCTCTTCCTTTGATTACAAACAGTTTTGTGATTTGGGTTACAAGTCTCACTCGATCTAACTCAGTTCTAAGCACTGTTCTTGAGTTCTTGAGTTAGTTCTTCGTGTTCTTGAGTGAGCCGCTTTCCTATGATTCTCTCTGAATATTCTTGAAAGCGTTGAAGTCACAATAAATGCCTTGGGGCTATTTATAGGACTTGGGGAAGGGCGTCTTTTCTCTGGGACGATCATGCCCTTCTTGGACGTGGCTACAAGATCTTCCTCCACGTAGTGGGGCGGTGATGAGGAAGCTTCCTGTATCCAGCTGTGTATGATGAGCTCCGCTACAGGATCGGCCGCCACGTGTTGATGAACTCTGTAACAGGATCGTCCGCCACGTAGTGTTGGTATCCGCTACAGGATCGGTCTCCACGTGTCCTTGGATGATCAAACATTGTCGAGTGAAGTCATCCTGTCGGCTAGTGAGTAAGGACTCCTTTCTTGCGTTCCTACTTGCTTAGGACTCCGTCCTTGCTCAAGTAGTTTCTGGTTGGTCCTTACTTCCTGTTAGCTAGCGTCCCTAAGCCTGTGGGACGCCCATACACACTTGTTGTCCTTTTGGTCACTAGCGTTCCTGAACACTTGGACAACTTTATTAGAATCATAGTGAGTTTGTCATATCAAAACTAAGGGACGGTTGTGTGGAACACTAACAAGTACGCAGGCGTTCTTGATAGCGTCCCAACAACAAAGAAATGCATACGAATCATGCGATTTCGAATGTTTCTCAAATTCTCAATAACACAACCTTTCTTATTGATTCGTTTGATTTGCCTAGGCTATGGTTTAGGAACCGTTGGTTTCGATTCTTTTCCTCGTGCTAAAATCTTTGAACAAATAGAACTTCATAGAAAGATCACCAAACAACACAAACACAAGCATACGAATCATGCGATTTCGAATGTGTCTCATATTCTCAATAACACAACCTTTCTTATTGATTCGTTTGATTTGCCTAGGCTATGGTTTGGGAACCGTTGGTTTCGATTCTTTTCCTCGTCCAAAAATCTTTGAACTAACAGAACTTGATAGAAAGATCAACAAACAACACAAAGAAATGCATACGAATCATGCGATTTCGAATGTTTCTCATATTCTTAATAACACAACCTTTCTTATTGATTCGTTTGATTTGCCTAGGCTATGATTTAGGAACCGTTGGTTTCGATTCTTTTCCTCAAGCAAAAATCTTTGAACAAATAGAACTTCATAGAAAGATCACCAAACAACACAAAGAAATGCATACGAATCATGCGATTTTGAATGTTTCTCATATTCTCAATAATACAACCTTTCTTATTGATTCGTTTGATTTGCCTAGGCTATGGTTTGGGAACCGTTGGTTTCGATTCTTTTTCTCGTCCAAAAATCTTTGAACTAACAGAACTTGATAGAAAGATCACCAAACAACACAAAGAAATGCATATGAATCATGCGATTTCGAATGTTTCTCAAATTCTCAATAACACAACCTTTCTTATTGATTCGTTTGATTTGCCTAGGCTTTGGTTTGGGAACTGTTGGTTTCAATTCTTTTCCTCGTGCAAAAATCTTTGAACTAATAGACCTTCATAGAAAGATCACAAAACAACACAAACACAAGCATACGAATCATGCGATTTCGAATGTTTCTCATATTCTCAAAAACAAAACCTTTCTTAATGATTCGTTTGATTTGCCTAGGCTATGGTTTGGGAACCGTTGGTTTCGATTCTTTTCCTCGTCCCAAACTCTTTGAACTAACAGAACTTGATAGAAAGATCACCAAACAACACAAAGAAATGCATATGAATCATGCGATTTCGAATGTTTCTCAAATTCTCAATAACACAACCTTTCTTATTGATTCGTTTGATTTGCCTAGGCTTTGGTTTGGGAACCGTTGGTTTCAATTCTTTTCCTCGTGCAAAAATCTTTGAACTAATAGACCTTCATAGAAAGATCACAAAACAACACAAACACAAGCATACGAATCATGCGATTTCGAATGTTTCTCATATTCTCAAAAACAAAACCTTTCTTAATGATTCGTTTGATTTGCCTAGGCTATGGTTTGGGAACCGTTGGTTTCGATTCTTTTCCTCGTCCCAAACTCTTTGAACTAACAGGACTTGATAGAAAGATCACCAAACAACACAAAGAAATGCATACGAATCATGCGATTTCGAATGTTTCTCATATTCTCAATAACACAACCTTTCTTATTGATTCGTTTGATTTGCCTAGGCTATGGTTTAGGAACCGTTGGTTTCAATTCTTTTCCTCCTGCAAAAATCTTTGAACAAATAGAACTTCATAGAAAGATCACCAAACAACACAAACACAAGCATACGAATCATGCGATTTTGAATGTTTCTCATATTCTCAATAATACAACCTTTCTTATTGATTCGTTTGATTTGCCTACGCTATAGTTTGGGAACCGTTGGTTTTGATTCTTTTTCTCGTCCAAAAATCTTTGAACTAGCAGAACTTGATAGAAAGATCACCAAACAACACAAAGAAATGCATACGAATCATGCGATTTCGAATGTTCTCAAATTCTCAATAACACAACCTTTCTTAATGATTCGTTTGATTTGCCTAGGCTATGGTTTAGGAACCGTTGGTTTCGATTCTTTTCCTCGTGCTAAAATCTTTGAACAAATAGAACTTCATAGAAAGATCACCAAACAACACAAACACAAGCATACGAATCATGCGATTTCGAATGTTTCTCATATTCTCAATAACACAACCTTTCTTATTGATTCGTTTGATTTGCCTAGGCCATGGTTTGGGAACCGTTGGTTTCGATTCTTTTCCACGTCCAAAAATCTTTGAACTAACAGAACTTGATAGATAGATCACCAAACAACACAAAGAAATGCATACGAATCATGCGATTTCGAATGTTTCTCATATTCTCAATAACACAACCTTTCTTATTGATTCGTTTGATTTGCCTAGGCTATGATTTAGGAACCGTTGGTTTCGATTCTTTTCATTGTGCAAAATCTTTGAACAAATAGAACTTCATAGAAAGATCACCAAACAACACAAACACAAGCATACGAATCATGCGATTTCGAATGTGTCTCATATTCTCAATAACACAACCTTTCTTATTGATTCGTTTGATTTGCCTAGGCTATGGTTTGGGAACCGTTGGTTTCGATTCTTTTCCTCGTCCAAAAATCTTTGAACTAACAGAACTTGATAGAAAGATCAACAAACAACACAAAGAAATGCATACGAATCATGCGATTTCGAATGTTTCTCATATTCTCAATAACACAACCTTTCTTATTGATTCGTTTGATTTGCCTAGGCTATGATTTAGGAACCGTTGGTTTCGATTCTTTTCCTCAAGCAAAAATCTTTGAACAAATAGAACTTCATAGAAAGATCACCAAACAACACAAAGAAATGCATACGAATCATGCGATTTTGAATGTTTCTCATATTCTCAATAATACAACCTTTCTTATTGATTCGTTTGATTTGCCTAGGCTATGGTTTGGGAACCGTTGGTTTCGATTCTTTTTCTCGTCCAAAAATCTTTGAACTAACAGAACTTGATAGAAAGATCACCAAACAACACAAAGAAATGCATATGAATCATGCGATTTCGAATGTTTCTCAAATTCTCAATAACACAACCTTTCTTATTGATTCGTTTGATTTGCCTAGGCTTTGGTTTGGGAACCGTTGGTTTCAATTCTTTTCCTCGTGCAAAAATCTTTGAACTAATAGACCTTCATAGAAAGATCACAAAACAACACAAACACAAGCATACGAATCATGCGATTTCGAATGTTTCTCATATTCTCAAAAACAAAACCTTTCTTAATGATTCGTTTGATTTGCCTAGGCTATGGTTTGGGAACCGTTGGTTTCGATTCTTTTCCTCGTCCCAAACTCTTTGAACTAACAGGACTTGATAGAAAGATCACCAAACAACACAAAGAAATGCATACGAATCATGCGATTTCGAATGTTTCTCATATTCTCAATAACACAACCTTTCTTATTGATTCGTTTGATTTGCCTAGGCTATGGTTTAGGAACCGTTGGTTTCAATTCTTTTCCTCGTGCAAAAATCTTTGAACAAATAGAACTTCATAGAAAGATCACCAAACAACACAAACACAAGCATACGAATCATGCGATTTTGAATGTTTCTCATATTCTCAATAATACAACCTTTCTTATTGATTCGTTTGATTTGCCTACGCTATAGTTTGGGAACCGTTGGTTTTGATTCTTTTTCTCGTCCAAAAATCTTTGAACTAGCAGAACTTGATAGAAAGATCACCAAACAACACAAAGAAATGCATACGAATCATGCGATTTCGAATGTTCTCAAATTCTCAATAACACAACCTTTCTTAATGATTCGTTTGATTTGCCTAGGCTATGGTTTAGGAACCGTTGGTTTCGATTCTTTTCCTCGTGCTAAAATCTTTGAACAAATAGAACTTCATAGAAAGATCACCAAACAACACAAACACAAGCATACGAATCATGCGATTTCGAATGTTTCTCATATTCTCAATAACACAACCTTTCTTATTGATTCGTTTGATTTGCCTAGGCCATGGTTTGGGAACCGTTGGTTTCGATTCTTTTCCACGTCCAAAAATCTTTGAACTAACAGAACTTGATAGATAGATCACCAAACAACACAAAGAAATGCATACGAATCATGCGATTTCGAATGTTTCTCATATTCTCAATAACACAACCTTTCTTATTGATTCGTTTGATTTGCCTAGGCTATGATTTAGAAACCGTTGGTTTCGATTCTTTTCATTGTGCAAAATCTTTGAACAAATAGAACTTCATAGAAAGATCACCAAACAACACAAACACAAGCATACGAATCATGCGATTTCGAATGTGTCTCATATTCTCAATAACACAACCTTTCTTATTGATTCGTTTGATTTGCCTAGGCTATGGTTTGGGAACCGTTGGTTTCGATTCTTTTCCTCGTCCAAAAATCTTTGAACTAACAGAACTTGATAGAAAGATCAACAAACAACACAAAGAAATGCATACGAATCATGCGATTTCGAATGTTTCTCATATTCTCAATAACACAACCTTTCTTATTGATTCGTTTGATTTGCCTAGGCTATGATTTAGGAACCGTTGGTTTCGATTCTTTTCCTCAAGGAAAAATCTTTGAACAAATAGAACTTCATAGAAAGATCACCAAACAACACAAAGAAATGCATACGAATCATGCGATTTTGAATGTTTCTCATATTCTCAATAATACAACCTTTCTTATTGATTCGTTTGATTTGCCTAGGCTATGGTTTGGGAACCGTTGGTTTCGATTCTTTTTCTCGTCCAAAAATCTTTGAACTAACAGAACTTGATAGAAAGATCACCAAACAACACAAAGAAATGCATATGAATCATGCGATTTCGAATGTTTCTCAAATTCTCAATAACACAACCTTTCTTATTGATTCGTTTGATTTGCCTAGGCTTTGGTTTGGGAACCGTTGGTTTCAATTCTTTTCCTCGTGCAAAAATCTTTGAACTAATAGACCTTCATAGAAAGATCACAAAACAACACAAACACAAGCATACGAATCATGCGATTTCGAATGTTTCTCATATTCTCAAAAACAAAACCTTTCTTAATGATTCGTTTGATTTGCCTAGGCTATGGTTTGGGAACCGTTGGTTTCGATTCTTTTCCTCGTCCCAAACTCTTTGAACTAACAGGACTTGATAGAAAGATCACCAAACAACACAAAGAAATGCATACGAATCATGCGATTTCGAATGTTTCTCATATTCTCAATAACACAACCTTTCTTATTGATTCGTTTGATTTGCCTAGGCTATGGTTTAGGAACCGTTGGTTTCAATTCTTTTCCTCGTGCAAAAATCTTTGAACAAATAGAACTTCATAGAAAGATCACCAAACAACACAAACACAAGCATACGAATCATGCGATTTTGAATGTTTCTCATATTCTCAATAATACAACCTTTCTTATTGATTCGTTTGATTTGCCTACGCAGTTTGGGAACCGTTGGTTTTGATTCTTTTTCTCGTCCAAAAATCTTTGAACTAGCAGAACTTGATAGAAAGATCACCAAACAACACAAAGAAATGCATACGAATCATGCGATTTCGAATGTTCTCAAATTCTCAATAACACAACCTTTCTTAATGATTCGTTTGATTTGCCTAGGCTATGGTTTAGGAACCGTTGGTTTCGATTCTTTTCCTCGTGCTAAAATCTTTGAACAAATAGAACTTCATAGAAAGATCACCAAACAACACAAACACAAGCATACGAATCATGCGATTTCGAATGTTTCTCATATTCTCAATAACACAACCTTTCTTATTGATTCGTTTGATTTGCCTAGGCCATGGTTTGGGAACCGTTGGTTTCGATTCTTTTCCACGTCCAAAAATCTTTGAACTAACAGAACTTGATAGATAGATCACCAAACAACACAAAGAAATGCATACGAATCATGCGATTTCGAATGTTTCTCATATTCTCAATAACACAACCTTTCTTATTGATTCGTTTGATTTGCCTAGGCTATGATTTAGGAACCGTTGGTTTCGATTCTTTTCATTGTGCAAAATCTTTGAACAAATAGAACTTCATAGAAAGATCACCAAACAACACAAACACAAGCATACGAATCATGCGATTTCGAATGTGTCTCATATTCTCAATAACACAACCTTTCTTATTGATTCGTTTGATTTGCCTAGGCTATGGTTTGGGAACCGTTGGTTTCGATTCTTTTCCTCGTCCAAAAATCTTTGAACTAACAGAACTTGATAGAAAGATCAACAAACAACACAAAGAAATGCATACGAATCATGCGATTTCGAATGTTTCTCATATTCTCAATAACACAACCTTTCTTATTGATTCGTTTGATTTGCCTAGGCTATGATTTAGGAACCGTTGGTTTCGATTCTTTTCCTCAAGCAAAAATCTTTGAACAAATAGAACTTCATAGAAAGATCACCAAACAACACAAAGAAATGCATACGAATCATGCGATTTTGAATGTTTCTCATATTCTCAATAATACAACCTTTCTTATTGATTTGTTTGATTTGCCTAGGCTATGGTTTGGGAACCGTTGGTTTCGATTCTTTTTCTCGTCCAAAAATCTTTGAACTAACAGAACTTGATAGAAAGATCACCAAACAACACAAAGAAATGCATATGAATCATGCGATTTCGAATGTTTCTCAAATTCTCAATAACACAACCTTTCTTATTGATTCGTTTGATTTGCCTAGGCTTTGGTTTGGGAACCGTTGGTTTCAATTCTTTTCCTCGTGCAAAAATCTTTGAACTAATAGACCTTCATAGAAAGATCACAAAACAACACAAACACAAGCATACGAATCATGCGATTTCGAATGTTTCTCATATTCTCAAAAACAAAACCTTTCTTAATGATTCGTTTGATTTGCCTAGGCTATGGTTTGGGAACCGTTGGTTTCGATTCTTTTCCTCGTCCCAAACTCTTTGAACTAACAGGACTTGATAGAAAGATCACCAAACAACACAAAGAAATGCATACGAATCATGCGATTTCGAATGTTTCTCATATTCTCAATAACACAACCTTTCTTATTGATTCGTTTGATTTGCCTAGGCTATGGTTTAGGAACCGTTGGTTTCGATTCTTTTCCTCGTGCAAAAATCTTTGAACAAATAGAACTTCATAGAAAGATCACCAAACAACACAAACACAAGCATACGAATCATGCGATTTTGAATGTTTCTCATATTCTCAATAATACAACCTTTCTTATTGATTCGTTTGATTTGCCTACGCTATAGTTTGGGAACCGTTGGTTTTGATTCTTTTTCTCGTCCAAAAATCTTTGAACTAGCAGAACTTGATAGAAGGATCACCAAACAACACAAAGAAATGCATACGAATCATGCGATTTCGAATGTTTCTCAAATTCTCAATAACACAACCTTTCTTAATGATTCGTTTGATTTGCCTAGGCTATGGTTTAGGAACCGTTGGTTTCGATTCTTTTCCTCGTGCTAAAATCTTTGAACAAATAGAACTTCATAGAAAGATCACCAAACAACACAAACACAAGCATACGAATCATGCGATTTCGAATGTTTCTCATATTCTCAATAACACAACCTTTCTTATTGATTCGTTTGATTTGCCTAGGCCATGGTTTGGGAACCGTTGGTTTCGATTCTTTTCCACGTCCAAAAATCTTTGAACTAACAGAACTTGATAGATAGATCACCAAACAACACAAAGAAATGCATACGAATCATGCGATTTCGAATGTTTCTCAAATTCTCAATAACACAGCCTTTCTTATTGATTCGTTTGATTTGCCTAGGCTATGGTTTAGGAACCGTTGGTTTCGATTCTTTTCCTCGTGCTAAAATCTTTGAACAAATAGAACTTCATAGAAAGATCACCAAACAACACAAACACAAGCATACGAATCATGCGATTTCGAATGTTTCTCATATTCTCAATAACACAACCTTTCTTAATGATTCGTTTGATTTGCCTAGGCTATGGTTTAGGAACCGTTGGTTTCGATTCTTTTCCTCATGCGAAAATCTTTGAACTAATAGAACTTCATAGAAAGATCACGAAACAACACAAACACAAGCATACGAATCATGCAATTTCGAATGTTTCTCATATTCTCAATAACACAACCTTTCTTATTGACTTGTTTGATTTGCGTAGGCTATGGTTTGGGAACCGTTGGTTTCGATTCTTTTCCTCGTGCAAAAATCTTTGAACAAATATGACTTCATAAAAAGATCACCAAACAACACAAACACAAGCATACGAATCATGCGATTTTGAATGTTTCTCATATTCTCAATAACACAACCTTTCTTATTGACTTGTTTGATTTGCCTAGGCTATGGTTTGGGAACCGTTGGTTTCGATTCTTTTCCTCGTGCAAAAATCTTTGAACAAATATGACTTCATAAAAAGATCACCAAACAACACAAACACAAGCATACGAATCATGCGATTTTGAATGTTTCTCATATTCTCAATAATACAACCTTTCTTATTTATTCGTTTGATTTGCCTAGGCTATGGTTTGGGAACCGTTGGTTTCGATTATTTTCCTCGTCCAAAAATCTTTGAACTAAAAAAACTTGATAGAAAGATCACCAAACAACACAAAGAAACGCATACGAATCATGCGATTTCGAATGTTTCTCAAATTCTCAATAACACAACCTTTCTTATTGATTCGTTTGATTTGCCTAGGCTATGGTTTAGGAACCGTTGGTTTCGATTCTTTTCCTCGTGCTAAAATCTTTGAACAAATAGAACTTCATAGAAAGATCACCAAACAACACAAACACAAGCATACGAATCATGCGATTTCGAATGTTTCTCATATTCTCAATAACACAACCTTTCTTATTGATTCGTTTGATTTGCCTAGGCTTTGGTTTGGGAACCGTTGGTTTCGATTCTTTTCCTCATGCAAAAATCTTTGAACAAATATAACTTCATAAAAAGATCACCAAACAACACAAACACAAGCATACGAATCATGCGATTTTGAATGTTTCTCATATTCTCAATAATACAACCTTTCTTATTGATTCGTTTGATTTGCCTAGGCTATGGTTTGGGAACCGTTGGTTTCGATTCTTTTTCTCGTCCAAAAATCTTTGAACTAACAGAACTTGATGGAAAGATCACCAAACAACACACAGAAATGCATACGAATCATGCGATTTCGAATGTTTCTCAAATTCTCAATAACACAACCTTTCTTATTGATTCGTTTGATTTGCCTAGGCTATGGTTTAGGAACCGTTGGTTTCGATTCTTTTCCTCGTGCTAAAATCTTTGAACAAATAGAACTTCATAGAAAGATCACCAAACAACACAAAGAAACGCATACGAATCATGCGATTTCGAATGTTTCTCATATTCTCAATAACACAACCTTTCTTATTGATTCGTTTGATTTGCCTAGGCTATGGTTTGGGAACCGTTGGTTTCGATTCTTTTTCTCGTCCAAAAATCTTTGAACTAACAGAACTTGATAGAAAGATCACCAAACAACACAAAGAAACGCATACGAATCATGCGATTTCGAATGTTTCTCAAATTCTCAATCACACAACCTTTCTTATTTATTCGTTTGATTTGCGTAGGCTATGGTTTGGGAACCGTTTGTTTCCATTCTTTTTCTCGTCTAAAAAATTTGAACAAATAGAACTTCATAGAAAGATCACCAAACAACACAAACACAAGCATACGAATCATGCGATTTCGAATGTTTCTCATATTCTCAATAACACAACCTTTCTTATTGATTCGTTTGATTTGCGTAGGCTTTGGTTTGGGAACCGTTGGTTTCGATTCTTTTCCTCGTCCAAAAATCTTTGAACAAATAGAACTTCATATAAAGATCACCAAACAACACAAACACAAGCATACGAATCATGCGATTTCGAATGTTTCTCAAATTCTCAATAACACAACCTTTCTTTATGATTCGTTTGATTTGCCTACGCTATGGTTTGTGAACCGTTGGTTTCGATTCTTTTCCTCGTCCAAAAATCTTTGAACTAACAGAACTTGATAGAAAGATCACCAAACAACACAAAGAAACGCATACGAATCATGCGATTTCGAATGTTTCTCAAATTCTCATACGAATCATGCTAAAATCTTTGAACAAATAGAACTTCATTGAAAGATCAGCAAACAACACAAACACAAGCATACGAATCTTGCGATTTCGAATGTTTCTCATATTCTCAATAACACAACCTTTCTTATTGATTCGTTTGATTTGCCTAGGCTATGGTTTAGGAACCGTTGGTTTCGATTCTTTTCCTCGTGCTAAAATCTTTGAACAAATAGAACTTCATTGAAAGATCACCAAACAACACAAACACAAGCATACGAATCATGCGATTTCGAATGTTTCTCATATTCTCAATAACACAACCTTTCTTATTGATTCGTTTGATTTGCCTAGGCTATGGTTTGGGAACCGTTGGTTTCGATTCTTTTCCTCATCTAAAAATCTTTGAACTAACAGAACTTCATAGAAAGATCACCAAACAACACAAACACAAGCATACGAATCATGCGATTTCGAATGTTTCTCATATTCTCAATAACACAACCTTTCTTATTGATTCGTTTGATTTGCCTAGGCTATGGTTTGGGAACCGTTGGTTTCGATTATTTTCCTCGTCCAAAAATCTTTGAACTAACAGAACTTGATAGAAAGATCACCAAATAACACAAAGAAACGCATACGAAAAATGCGAGTTCGAATGTTTCTCAAATTCTCAATCAAACAACCTTTCTTTATGATTCGTTTGATTTGCCTACGCTATGGTTTGGGAACCGTTGGTTTCGATTCTTTTCCTCATCCAAAAATCTTTGAACTAACAGAACTTGATAGAAAGATCACCAAACAACACAAAAAAATGCATACGAATCATGCGATTTCGAATGTTTCTCAAATTCTCAATAACACAACCTTTCTTATTGATTCGTTTGATTTGCCTAGGCTATGGTTTAGGAACCGTTGGTTTCGATTCTTTTCCTCGTGCTAAAATCTTTGAACAAATAGAACTTCATAGAAAGATCACCAAACAACACAAACACAAGCATACGAATCATGCGATTTCGAATGTTTCTCATATTCTCAATAACACAACCTTTCTTATTGATTCGTTTGATTTGCCTAGGCTATGGTTTGGGAACCGTTGGTTTCGATTCTTTTCCTCATCTAAAAATCTTTGAACTAACAGAACTTGATAGAAAGATCACCAAACAACACAAACACAAGCATACGAATCATGCGATTTCGAATGTTTCTCATATTCTCAATAACACAACCTTTCTTATTGATTCGTTTGATTTGCCTAGGCTATGGTTTGGGAACCGTTGGTTTCGATTCTTTTCCTCGTGCAAAAATCTTTGAACTAATAGAACTTCATAAAAAGATCACCAAACAACACAAACACAAGCATACGAATCATGCGATTTTGAATGTTTCTCATATTCTCAATAATACAACCTTTCTTATTGATTCGTTTGATTTGCCTAGGCTATGGTTTGGGAACCGTTGGTTTCGATTCTTTTTCTCGTCCAAAAATCTTTGAACTAACAGAACTTGATAGAAAGATCACCAAACAACACAAACACAAGCATACGAATCATGCGATTTCGAATGTTTCTCATATTCTCAATAACACAACCTTTCTTATTGATTCGTTTGATTTGCCTAGGCTATGGTTTAGGAACCGTTGGTTTCGATTCTTTTCCTCGTGCAAAAATCTTTGAACAAATAGAACTTCATTGAAAGATCACCAAACAACACAAACACAAGCATACGAATCATGCGATTTCGAATGTTTCTCATATTCTCAATAACACAACCTTTCTTATTGATTCGTTTGATTTGCCTAGGCTATGGTTTGGGAACCGTTGGTTTCGATTCTTTTCCTCATCTAAAAATCTTTGAACTAACAGAACTTCATAGAAAGATCACCAAACAACACAAACACAAGCATACGAATCATGCGATTTCGAATGTTTCTCATATTCTCAATAACACAACCTTTCTTATTGATTCGTTTGATTTGCCTAGGCTATGGTTTGGGAACCGTTGGTTTCGATTCTTTTCCTCATCTAAAAATCTTTGAACTAACAGAACTTCATAGAAAGATCACCAAACAACACAAACACAAGCATACGAATCATGCGATTTCGAATGTTTCTCATATTCTCAATAACACAACCTTTCTTATTGATTCGTTTGATTTGCCTAGGCTATGGTTTGGGAACCGTTGGTTTCGATTCTTTTCCTCATCTAAAAATCTTTGAACTAACAGAACTTGATAGAAAGATCACCAAACAACACAAACACAAGCTTACGAATCATGCGATTTCGAATGTTTCTCATATTCTCAATAACACAACCTTTCTTATTGATTCGTTTGATTTGCCTAGGCTATGGTTTGGGAACCGTTGGTTTCGATTCTTTTCCTCATCTAAAAATCTTTGAACTAACAGAACTTCATAGAAAGATCACCAAACAACACAAACACAAGCATACGAATCATGCGATTTCGAATGTTTCTCATATTCTCAATAACACAACCTTTCTTATTGATTCGTTTGATTTGCCTAGGCTATGGTTTGGGAACCGTTGGTTTCGATTCTTTTCCTCATCTAAAAATCTTTGAACTAACAGAACTTGATAGAAAGATCACCAAACAACACAAACACAAGCTTACGAATCATGCGATTTCGAATGTTTCTCATATTCTCAATAACACAACCTTTCTTATTGATTCGTTTGATTTGCCTAGGCTATGGTTTGGGAACCGTTGGTTTCGATTCTTTTCCTCATCTAAAAATCTTTGAACTAACAGAACTTCATAGAAAGATCACCAAACAACACAAACACAAGCATACGAATCATGCGATTTCGAATGTTTCTCATATTCTCAATAACACAACCTTTCTTATTGATTCGTTTGATTTGCCTAGGCTATGGTTTGGGAACCGTTGGTTTCGATTCTTTTCCTCATCTAAAAATCTTTGAACTAACAGAACTTGATAGAAAGATCACCAAACAACACAAACACAAGCTTACGAATCATGCGATTTCGAATGTTTCTCATATTCTCAATAACACAACCTTTCTTATTGATTCGTTTGATTTGCCTAGGCTATGGTTTGGGAACCGTTGGTTTCGATTCTTTTCCTCGTGCAAAAATCTTTGAACTAATAGAACTTCATAAAAAGATCACCAAACAACACAAACACAAGCATACGAATCATGCGATTTTGAATGTTTCTCATATTCTCAATAATACAACCTTTCTTATTGATTCGTTTGATTTGCCTAGGCTATGGTTTGGGAACCGTTGGTTTCGATTCTTTTTCTCGTCCAAAAATCTTTGAACTAACAGAACTTGATAGAAAGATCACCAAACAACACAAACACAAGCATACGAATCATGCGATTTCGAATGTTTCTCATATTCTCAATAACACAACCTTTCTTATTGATTCGTTTGATTTGCCTAGGCTATGGTTTAGGAACCGTTGGTTTCGATTCTTTTCCTCGTGCAAAAATCTTTGAACAAATAGAACTTCATTGAAAGATCACCAAACAACACAAACACAAGCATACGAATCATGCGATTTCGAATGTTTCTCATATTCTCAATAACACAACCTTTCTTATTGATTCGTTTGATTTGCCTAGGCTATGGTTTGGGAACCGTTGGTTTCGATTCTTTTCCTCATCTAAAAATCTTTGAACTAACAGAACTTCATAGAAAGATCACCAAACAACACAAACACAAGCATACGAATCATGCGATTTCGAATGTTTCTCATATTCTCAATAACACAACCTTTCTTATTGATTCGTTTGATTTGCCTAGGCTATGGTTTGGGAACCGTTGGTTTCGATTCTTTTTCTCGTCCAAAAATCTTTGAACTAACAGAACTTCATAGAAAGATCACCAAACAACACAAACACAAGCATACGAATCATGCGATTTCGAATGTTTCTCATATTCTCAATAACACAACCTTTCTTATTGATTCGTTTGATTTGCCTAGGCTATGGTTTGGGAACCGTTGGTTTCGATTCTTTTCCTCATCTAAAAATCTTTGAACTAACAGAACTTCATAGAAAGATCACCAAACAACACAAACACAAGCATACGAATCATGCGATTTCGAATGTTTCTCATATTCTCAATAACACAACCTTTCTTATTGATTCGTTTGATTTGCCTAGGCTATGGTTTGTGAACCGTTGGTTTCGATTCTTTTCCTCGTCCAAAAATCTTTGAACTAACAGAACTTGATAGAAAGATCACCAAACAACACAAAGAAACGCATACGAATCATGCGATTTCGAATGTTTCTCAAATTCTCATACGAATCATGCTAAAATCTTTGAACAAATAGAACTTCATTGAAAGATCAGCAAACAACACAAACACAAGCATACGAATCTTGCGATTTCGAATGTTTCTCATATTCTCAATAACACAACCTTTCTTATTGATTCGTTTGATTTGCCTAGGCTATGGTTTAGGAACCGTTGGTTTCGATTCTTTTCCTCGTGCTAAAATCTTTGAACAAATAGAACTTCATTGAAAGATCACCAAACAACACAAACACAAGCATACGAATCATGCGATTTCGAATGTTTCTCATATTCTCAATAACACAACCTTTCTTATTGATTCGTTTGATTTGCCTAGGCTATGGTTTGGGAACCGTTGGTTTCGATTCTTTTCCTCATCTAAAAATCTTTGAACTAACAGAACTTCATAGAAAGATCACCAAACAACACAAACACAAGCATACGAATCATGCGATTTCGAATGTTTCTCATATTCTCAATAACACAACCTTTCTTATTGATTCGTTTGATTTGCCTAGGCTATGGTTTGGGAACCGTTGGTTTCGATTATTTTCCTCGTCCAAAAATCTTTGAACTAACAGAACTTGATAGAAAGATCACCAAATAACACAAAGAAACGCATACGAAAAATGCGAGTTCGAATGTTTCTCAAATTCTCAATCAAACAACCTTTCTTTATGATTCGTTTGATTTGCCTACGCTATGGTTTGGGAACCGTTGGTTTCGATTCTTTTCCTCATCCAAAAATCTTTGAACTAACAGAACTTGATAGAAAGATCACCAAACAACACAAAAAAATGCATACGAATCATGCGATTTCGAATGTTTCTCAAATTCTCAATAACACAACCTTTCTTATTGATTCGTTTGATTTGCCTAGGCTATGGTTTAGGAACCGTTGGTTTCGATTCTTTTCCTCGTGCTAAAATCTTTGAACAAATAGAACTTCATAGAAAGATCACCAAACAACACAAACACAAGCATACGAATCATGCGATTTCGAATGTTTCTCATATTCTCAATAACACAACCTTTCTTATTGATTCGTTTGATTTGCCTAGGCTATGGTTTGGGAACCGTTGGTTTCGATTCTTTTCCTCATCTAAAAATCTTTGAACTAACAGAACTTGATAGAAAGATCACCAAACAACACAAACACAAGCTTACGAATCATGCGATTTCGAATGTTTCTCATATTCTCAATAACACAACCTTTCTTATTGATTCGTTTGATTTGCCTAGGCTATGGTTTGGGAACCGTTGGTTTCGATTCTTTTCCTCGTGCAAAAATCTTTGAACTAATAGAACTTCATAAAAAGATCACCAAACAACACAAACACAAGCATACGAATCATGCGATTTTGAATGTTTCTCATATTCTCAATAATACAACCTTTCTTATTGATTCGTTTGATTTGCCTAGGCTATGGTTTGGGAACCGTTGGTTTCGATTCTTTTTCTCGTCCAAAAATCTTTGAACTAACAGAACTTGATAGAAAGATCACCAAACAACACAAACACAAGCATACGAATCATGCGATTTCGAATGTTTCTCATATTCTCAATAACACAACCTTTCTTATTGATTCGTTTGATTTGCCTAGGCTATGGTTTAGGAACCGTTGGTTTCGATTCTTTTCCTCGTGCAAAAATCTTTGAACAAATAGAACTTCATTGAAAGATCACCAAACAACACAAACACAAGCATACGAATCATGCGATTTCGAATGTTTCTCATATTCTCAATAACACAACCTTTCTTATTGATTCGTTTGATTTGCCTAGGCTATGGTTTGGGAACCGTTGGTTTCGATTCTTTTCCTCATCTAAAAATCTTTGAACTAACAGAACTTCATAGAAAGATCACCAAACAACACAAACACAAGCATACGAATCATGCGATTTCGAATGTTTCTCATATTCTCAATAACACAACCTTTCTTATTGATTCGTTTGATTTGCCTAGGCTATGGTTTGGGAACCGTTGGTTTCGATTATTTTCCTCGTCCAAAAATCTTTGAACTAACAGAACTTGATAGAAAGATCACCAAATAACACAAAGAAACGCATACGAAAAATGCGAGTTCGAATGTTTCTCAAATTCTCAATCAAACAACCTTTCTTTATGATTCGTTTGATTTGCCTACGCTATGGTTTGGGAACCGTTGGTTTCGATTCTTTTCCTCATCCAAAAATCTTTGAACTAACAGAACTTGATAGAAAGATCACCAAACAACACAAAAAAATGCATACGAATCATGCGATTTCGAATGTTTCTCAAATTCTCAATAACACAACCTTTCTTATTGATTCGTTTGATTTGCCTAGGCTATGGTTTAGGAACCGTTGGTTTCGATTCTTTTCCTCGTGCTAAAATCTTTGAACAAATAGAACTTCATAGAAAGATCACCAAACAACACAAACACAAGCATACGAATCATGCGATTTCGAATGTTTCTCATATTCTCAATAACACAACCTTTCTTATTGATTCGTTTGATTTGCCTAGGCTATGGTTTGGGAACCGTTGGTTTCGATTCTTTTCCTCATCTAAAAATCTTTGAACTAACAGAACTTGATAGAAAGATCACCAAACAACACAAACACAAGCATACGAATCATGCGATTTCGAATGTTTCTCATATTCTCAATAACACAACCTTTCTTATTGATTCGTTTGATTTGCCTAGGCTATGGTTTGGGAACCGTTGGTTTCGATTCTTTTCCTCGTGCAAAAATCTTTGAACTAATAGAACTTCATAAAAAGATCACCAAACAACACAAACACAAGCATACGAATCATGCGATTTTGAATGTTTCTCATATTCTCAATAATACAACCTTTCTTATTGATTCGTTTGATTTGCCTAGGCTATGGTTTGGGAACCGTTGGTTTCGATTCTTTTTCTCGTCCAAAAATCTTTGAACTAACAGAACTTGATAGAAAGATCACCAAACAACACAAACACAAGCATACGAATCATGCGATTTCGAATGTTTCTCATATTCTCAATAACACAACCTTTCTTATTGATTCGTTTGATTTGCCTAGGCTATGGTTTGGGAACCGTTGGTTTCGATTCTTTTCCTCATCTAAAAATCTTTGAACTAACAGAACTTCATAGAAAGATCACCAAACAAAACAAACACAAGCATACGAATCATGCGATTTCGAATGATTCTCAAATTCTCAATAACACAACCTTTCTTATTGATTCGTTTGATTTGCCTAGGCTTTGGTTTGGGAACCGTTGGTTTCGATTCTTTTCCTCGTCCAAAAATCTTTGAACTAACAGAACTTGATAGAAAGATCACCAAACAACACAAAGAACATACGAATCATGCGATTTCGAATGTTTCTCAAATTCTCAATAACACAACCTTTCTTATTGATTCGTTTGATTTGCCTAGGCTATGGTTTAGGAACCGTTGGTTTCGATTCTTTTCCTCGTGCTAAAATCTTTGAACAAATAGAACTTCATAGAAAGATCACCAAACAACACAAACACAAGCATACGAATCATGCGATTTCGAATGTTTCTCATATTCTCAATAACACAACCTTTCTTATTGATTCGTTTGATTTGCCTAGGCTATGGTTTGGGAACCGTTGGTTTCGATTCTTTTCCTCATCTAAAAATCTTTGAACTAACAGAACTTGATAGAAAGATCACCAAAGACCACAAACACAAGCATACGAATCATGCGATTTCGAATGTTTCTCAAATTCTCAATAACACAACCTTTCTTATTGATTCGTTTGATTTGCCTAGGCTATGGTTTAGGAACCGTTGGTTTCGATTCTTTTCCTCGTGCTAAAATCTTTGAACAAATAGAACTTCATAGAAAGATCACCAAACAACACAAACACAAGCATACGAATCATGCGATTTCGAATGTTTCTCATATTCTCAATAACACATGCTTTCTTATTGATTCGTTTGATTTGCCTAGGCTATGGTTTGGGAACCGTTGGTTTCGATTCTTTTCCTCGTGCAAAAATCTTTGAACTAATAGAACTTCATAAAAAGATCACCAAACAACACAAACACAAGCATACGAATCATGCGATTTTGAATGTTTCTCATATTCTCAATAATACAACCTTTCTTATTGATTCGTTTGATTTGCCTAGGCTATGGTTTGGGAACCGTTGGTTTCGATTCTTTTTCTCGTCCAAAAATCTTTGAAATAACAGAACTTGATAGAAAGATCACCAAACAACACAAAGAAATGCATACGAATCATGCGATTTCGAATGTTTCTCAAATTCTCAATAACACAGCCTTTCTTATTGATTCGTTTGATTTGCCTAGGCTATGGATTGGGAACCGTTGGTTTCGATTATTTTCCTCGTCCAAAAATCTTTGAACTAACAGAACTTGATAGAAAGATCACCAAATAACACAAAGAAACGCATACGAAAAATGCGATTTCGAATGTTTCTCAAATTCTCAATCAAACAACCTTTCTTTATGATTCGTTTGATTTGCCTACGCTATGGTTTGGGAACCGTTGGTTTCGATTCTTTTCCTCGTCCAAAAATCTTTGAACTAACAGAACTTGATAGAAAGATCACCAAACAACACAAAGAAATGCATACGAATCATGCGATTTCGAATGTTTCTCAAATTCTCAATAACACAGCCTTTCTTATTGATTCGTTTGATTTGCCTAGGCTATGGTTTAGGAACCGTTGGTTTCGATTCTTTTCCTCGTGCTAAAATCTTTGAACAAATAGAACTTCATAGAAAGATCACCAAACAACACAAACACAAGCATACGAATCATGCGATTTCGAATGTTTCTCATATTCTCAATAACACAACCTTTCTTATTGATTCGTTTGATTTGCCTAGGCTATGGTTTGGGAACCGTTGGTTTCGATTCTTTTCCTCATCTAAAAATCTTTGAACTAACAGAACTTGATAGAAAGATCACCAAACAACACAAAGAAATGCATACGAATCATGCGATTTCGAATGTTTCTCATATTCTCAATAACACAACCTTTCTTATTGATTCGTTTGATTTGCCTAGGCTATGGTTTAGGAACCGTTGGTTTCGATTCTTTTCCTCGTGCAAAAATCTTTGAACAAATATAACTTCATAAAAAGATCACCAAACAACACAAACACAAGCATACGAATCATGCGATTTTGAATGTTTCTCATATTCTCAATAATACAACCTTTCTTATTGATTCGTTTGATTTGCCTAGGCTATGGTTTGGCAACCGTTGGTTTCGATTCTTTTTCTCGTCCAAAAATCTTTGAACTAACAGAACTTGATAGAAAGATCACCAAATAACACAAAGAAACGCATACGAAAAATGCGATTTCGAATGTTTCTCAAATTCTCAATAACACAACCTTTCTTATTGATTCGTTTGATTTGCCTAGGCTATGGTTTGGGAACCGTTGGTTTCGATTCTTTTCCTCGTGCAAAAATCTTTGAACTAATAGAACTTCGTAAAAAGATCACTAAACAACACAAACACAAGCATACGAATCATGCGATTTTGAATGTTTCTCATATTCTCAATAATACAACCTTTCTTATTGATTCGTTTGATTTGCCTAGGCTATGGTTTGGGAACCGTTGGTTTCGATTCTTTTTCTCGTCCAAAAATCTTTGAACTAACAGAACTTGATAGAAAGATCACCAAACAACACAAACACAAGCATACGAATCATGCGATTTCGAATGTTTCTCATATTCTCAATAACACAACCTTTCTTATTGATTCGTTTGATTTGCCTAGGCTATGGTTTGGGAACCGTTGGTTTCGATTCTTTTCCTCATCTAAAAATCTTTGAACTAACAGAACTTCATAGAAAGATCACCAAACAAAACAAACACAAGCATACGAATCATGCGATTTCGAATGATTCTCAAATTCTCAATAACACAACCTTTCTTATTGATTCGTTTGATTTGCCTAGGCTTTGGTTTGGGAACCGTTGGTTTCGATTCTTTTCCTCGTCCAAAAATCTTTGAACTAACAGAACTTGATAGAAAGATCACCAAACAACACAAAGAGCATACGAATCATGCGATTTCGAATGTTTCTCAAATTCTCAATAACACAACCTTTCTTATTGATTCGTTTGATTTGCCTAGGCTATGGTTTAGGAACCGTTGGTTTCGATTCTTTTCCTCGTGCTAAAATCTTTGAACAAATAGAACTTCATAGAAAGATCACCAAACAACACAAACACAAGCATACGAATCATGCGATTTCGAATGTTTCTCATATTCTCAATAACACAACCTTTCTTATTGATTCGTTTGATTTGCCTAGGCTATGGTTTGGGAACCGTTGGTTTCGATTCTTTTCCTCATCTAAAAATCTTTGAACTAACAGAACTTGATAGAAAGATCACCAAACAACACAAACACAAGCATACGAATCATGCGATTTCGAATGTTTCTCAAATTCTCAATAACACAACCTTTCTTATTGATTCGTTTGATTTGCCTAGGCTATGGTTTAGGAACCGTTGGTTTCGATTCTTTTCCTCGTGCTAAAATCTTTGAACAAATAGAACTTCATAGAAAGATCACCAAACAACACAAACACAAGCATACGAATCATGCGATTTCGAATGTTTCTCATATTCTCAATAACACATGCTTTCTTATTGATTCGTTTGATTTGCCTAGGCTATGGTTTGTGAACCGTTGGTTTCGATTCTTTTCCTCGTGCAAAAATCTTTGAACTAATAGAAATTCATAAAAAGATCACCAAACAACACAAACACAAGCATACGAATCATGCGATTTTGAATGTTTCTCATATTCTCAATAATACAACCTTTCTTATTGATTCGTTTGATTTGCCTAGGCTATGGTTTGGGAACCGTTGGTTTCGATTCTTTTTCTCGTCCAAAAATCTTTGAACTAACAGAACTTGATAGAAAGATCACCAAACAACACAAAGAAATGCATACGAATCATGCGATTTCGAATGTTTCTCAAATTCTCAATAACACAGCCTTTCTTATTGATTCGTTTGATTTCCCTAGGCTATGGTTTAGGAACCGTTGGTTTCGATTCTTTTCCTCGTGCTAAAATCTTTGAACAAATAGAACTTCATAGAAAGATCACCAAACAACACAAACACAAGCATACGAATCATGCGATTTCGAATGTTTCTCATATTCTCAATAACACAACCTTTCTTATTGATTCGTTTGATTTGCCTAGGCTATGGTTTGGGAACCGTTGGTTTCGATTCTTTTCCTCATCTAAAAATCTTTGAACTAACAGAACTTGATAGAAAGATCACCAAACAACACAAAGAAATGCATACGAATCATGCGATTTCGAATGTTTCTCATATTCTCAATAACACAACCTTTCTTATTGATTCGTTTGATTTGCCTAGGCTATGGTTTAGGAACCGTTGGTTTCGATTCTTTTCCTCGTGCAAAAATCTTTGAACAAATATAACTTCATAAAAAGATCACCAAACAACACAAACACAAGCATACGAATCATGCGATTTTGTATGTTTCTCATATTCTCAATAATACAACCTTTCTTATTGATTCGTTTGATTTGCCTAGGCTATGGTTTGGGAACCGTTGGTTTCGATTCTTTTTCTCGTCCAAAAATCTTTGAACTAACAGAACTTGATAGAAAGATCACCAAACAACACACAGAAATGCATACGAATCATGCGATTTCGAATGTTTCTCAAATTCTCAATAACACAATCTTTCTTATTGATTCGTTTGATTTGCCTAGGCTATGGTTTGGGAACCGTTGGTTTCGATTCTTTTTCTCGTCCAAAAATCTTTGAATTAACAGAACTTGATAGAAAGATCACCAAACAACACAAAGAAACGCATACGAATCATGCGATTTCGAATGTTTCTCAAATTCTCAATCACACAACCTTTCTTATTTATTCGTTTGATTTGCCTAGGCTATGGTTTGGGAACCGTTTGTTTCCATTCTTCTTCTCGTCTAAAAATCTTTGAACAAATAGAACTTCATAGAAAGATCACCAAACAACACAAACACAAGCATACGAATCATGCGATTTCGAATGTTTCTCATATTCTCAATAACACAACCTTTCTTATTGATTCGTTTGATTTGCCTAGGCTATGGTTTGGGAACCGTTGGTTTCGATTCTTTTTCTCGTCCAAAAATCTTTGAACTAACAGAACTTGTTAGAAAGATCACCAAACAACACAAAGAAACGCATACGAATCATGCGATTTCGAATGTTTCTCAAATTCTCAATCACACAACCTTTCTTATTTATTCGTTTGATTTGCCTAGGCTATGGTGTGGGAACCGTTTGTTTCCATTCTTCTTCTCGTCTAAAAATCTTTGAACAAATAGAACTTCATAGAAAGATCACCAAACAACACAAACACAAGCATACGAATCATGCGATTTCGAATGTTTCTCATATTCTCAATAACACAACCTTTCTTATTGATTCGTTTGATTTGCCTAGGCTATGGTTTGGGAACCGTTGATTTCGATTCTTTTCCTCGTCCAAAAATCTTTGAACTAACAGAACTTGATAGAAAGATAACCAAACAACACAAAGAAATGCATACGAATCATGCGATTTCGAATGTTTCTCAAATTCTCAATAACACAACCTTTCTTATTGATTCGTTTGATTTGCCTAGGCTTTGTTTTGGGAACCGTTGGTTTCGATTCTTTTCCTCGTGCAAAAATCTTTGAACAAATATAACTTCATAAAAAGATCACCAAACAACACAAACACAAGCATACGAATCATGCGATTTTGAATGTTTCTCATATTCTCAATAATACAACCTTTCTTATTGATTCGTTTGATTTGCCTAGGCTATGGTTTGGGAACCGTTGGTTTCGATTCTTTTCCTCGTCCAAAAATCTTTGAACTAACAGAACTTGATAGAAAGATCACCAAATAACACAAAGAAACGCATACGAAAAATGCGATTTCGAATGTTTCTCAAATTCTCAATCAAACAACCTTTCTTTATGATTCGTTTGATTTGCCTAGGCTATGGTTTGGGAACCGTTGGTTTCGATTCTCTTCCTCGTCCAAAAATCTTTGAACTAACAGAACTTGATAGAAAGATCACCAAACAACACAAAGAAACGCATACGAATCATGCGATTTCGAATGTTTCTCAAATTCTCAATCACACAACCTTTCTTATTTATTCGTTTGATTTGCCTAGGCTATGGTTTGGGAACCGTTTGTTTCCATTCTTTTTCTCGTCTAAAAATCTTTGAACAAATAGAACTTCATAGAAAGATCACCAAACAACACAAACACAAGCATACGAATCATGCGATTTCGAATGTTTCTCAAATTCTCAATAACACAACCTTTCTTATTGATTCGTTTGATTTGCCTAGGCTATGCCTTGGGAACCGTTGATTTCGATTCTTTTCCTCGTCCAAAAATCTTTGAACTAACAGAACTTGATAGAAAGATAACCAAACAACACAAAGAAATGCATACGAATCATGCGATTTCGAATGTTTCTCAAATTCTCAATAACACAACCTTTCTTATTGATTCGTTTGATTTGCCTAGGCTTTGTTTTGGGAACCGTTGGTTTCGATTCTTTTCCTCGTGCAAAAATCTTTGAACAAATATAACTTCATAAAAAGATCACCAAACAACACAAACACAAGCATACGAATCATGCGATTTTGAATGTTTCTCATATTCTCAATAATACAACCTTTCTTATTGATTCGTTTGATTTGCCTAGGCTATGGTTTGGGAACCGTTGGTTTCGATTCTTTTTCTCGTCCAAAAATCTTTGAACTAACAGAACTTGATAGAAAGATCACCAAACAACACAAAGAAATGCATACGAATCATGCGATTTCGAATGTTTCTCAAATTCTCAATAACACAACCTTTCTTATTGATTCGTTTGATTTGCCTAGGCTATGGTTTAGGAACCGTTGGTTTCGATTCTTTTCCTCGTACTAAAATCTTTGAACAAATAGAACTTCATTGAAAGATCACCAAACAACACAAACACAAGCATACGAATCATGCGATTTCGAATGTTTCTCATATTCTCAATAACACAACCTTTCTTATTGATTCGTTTGATTTGCCTAGGCTATGGTTTGGGAACCGTTGGTTTCGATTCTTTTCCTCGTGCTAAAATCTTTGAACTAACAGAACTTGATAGAAAGATCACACAACAACACAAAGAAATGCATACGAATCATGCGATTTCGAATGTTTCTCAAATTCTCAATAACACAACCTTTCTTATTGATTCGTTTGATTTGCCTAGGCTTTGGTTTGGGAACCGTCGGTTTCGATTCTTTTCCTCATGCGAAAATCTTTGAACTAATAGAACTTCATAGAAAGATCACGAAACAACACAAACACAAGCATACGAATCATGCGATTTCGAATGTTTCTCATATTCTCAATAACACAACCTTTCTTATTGATTTGTTTGATTTGCCTAGGCTATGGTTTGGGAACCGTTGGTTTCGATTCTTTTCCTCGTGCAAAAATCTTTAAACAAATATAACTTCATAAAAAGATCACCAAACAACACAAACCCAAGCATACGAATCATGCGATTTTGAATGTTTCTCATATTCTCAATAATACAACCTTTCTTATTTATTCGTTTGATTTGCCTAGGCTATGGTTTGGGAACCGTTGGTTTCGATTATTTTCCTCGTCCAAAAATCTTTGAACTAACAGAACTTGATAGAAAGATCACCAAACAACACAAAGAAACGCATACGAATCATGCGATTTCGAATGTTTCTCAAATTCTCAATCACACAACCTTTCTTATTTATTCGTTTGATTTGCCTAGGCTATGGTTTGGGAACCGTTTGTTTCCATTCTTCTTCTCGTCTAAAAATCTTTGAACAAATAGAACTTCATAGAAAGATCACCAAACAACACAAACACAAGCATACGAATCATGCGATTTCGAATGTTTCTCATATTCTCAATAACACAACCTTTCTTATTGATTCGTTTGATTTGCCTAGGCTATGGTTTGGGAACCGTTGGTTTCGATTCTTTTTCTCGTCCAAAAATCTTTGAACTAACAGAACTTGATAGAAAGATCACCAAACAACACAAAGAAACGCATACGAATCATGCGATTTCGAATGTTTCTCAAATTCTCAATCACACAACCTTTCTTATTTATTCGTTTGATTTGCCTAGGCTATGGTGTGGGAACCGTTTGTTTCCATTCTTCTTCTCGTCTAAAAATCTTTGAACAAATAGAACTTCATAGAAAGATCACCAAACAACACAAACACAAGCATACGAATCATGCGATTTCGAATGTTTCTCATATTCTCAATAACACAACCTTTCTTATTGATTCGTTTGATTTGCCTAGGCTATGGTTTGGGAACCGTTGATTTCGATTCTTTTCCTCGTCCAAAAATCTTTGAACTAACAGAACTTGATAGAAAGATAACCAAACAACACAAAGAAATGCATACGAATCATGCGATTTCGAATGTTTCTCAAATTCTCAATAACACAACCTTTCTTATTGATTCGTTTGATTTGCCTAGGCTTTGTTTTGGGAACCGTTGGTTTCGATTCTTTTCCTCGTGCAAAAATCTTTGAACAAATATAACTTCATAAAAAGATCACCAAACAACACAAACACAAGCATACGAATCATGCGATTTTGAATGTTTCTCATATTCTCAATAATACAACCTTTCTTATTGATTCGTTTGATTTGCCTAGGCTATGGTTTGGGAACCGTTGGTTTCGATTCTTTTCCTCGTCCAAAAATCTTTGAACTAACAGAACTTGATAGAAAGATCACCAAATAACACAAAGAAACGCATACGAAAAATGCGATTTCGAATGTTTCTCAAATTCTCAATCAAACAACCTTTCTTTATGATTCGTTTGATTTGCCTAGGCTATGGTTTGGGAACCGTTGGTTTCGATTCTCTTCCTCGTCCAAAAATCTTTGAACTAACAGAACTTGATAGAAAGATCACCAAACAACACAAAGAAACGCATACGAATCATGCGATTTCGAATGTTTCTCAAATTCTCAATCACACAACCTTTCTTATTTATTCGTTTGATTTGCCTAGGCTATGGTTTGGGAACCGTTTGTTTCCATTCTTTTTCTCGTCTAAAAATCTTTGAACAAATAGAACTTCATAGAAAGATCACCAAACAACACAAACACAAGCATACGAATCATGCGATTTCGAATGTTTCTCAAATTCTCAATAACACAACCTTTCTTATTGATTCGTTTGATTTGCCTAGGCTATGCCTTGGGAACCGTTGATTTCGATTCTTTTCCTCGTCCAAAAATCTTTGAACTAACAGAACTTGATAGAAAGATAACCAAACAACACAAAGAAATGCATACGAATCATGCGATTTCGAATGTTTCTCAAATTCTCAATAACACAACCTTTCTTATTGATTCGTTTGATTTGCCTAGGCTTTGTTTTGGGAACCGTTGGTTTCGATTCTTTTCCTCGTGCAAAAATCTTTGAACAAATATAACTTCATAAAAAGATCACCAAACAACACAAACACAAGCATACGAATCATGCGATTTTGAATGTTTCTCATATTCTCAATAATACAACCTTTCTTATTGATTCGTTTGATTTGCCTAGGCTATGGTTTGGGAACCGTTGGTTTCGATTCTTTTTCTCGTCCAAAAATCTTTGAACTAACAGAACTTGATAGAAAGATCACCAAACAACACAAAGAAATGCATACGAATCATGCGATTTCGAATGTTTCTCAAATTCTCAATAACACAACCTTTCTTATTGATTCGTTTGATTTGCCTAGGCTATGGTTTAGGAACCGTTGGTTTCGATTCTTTTCCTCGTACTAAAATCTTTGAACAAATAGAACTTCATTGAAAGATCACCAAACAACACAAACACAAGCATACGAATCATGCGATTTCGAATGTTTCTCATATTCTCAATAACACAACCTTTCTTATTGATTCGTTTGATTTGCCTAGGCTATGGTTTGGGAACCGTTGGTTTCGATTCTTTTCCTCGTGCTAAAATCTTTGAACTAACAGAACTTGATAGAAAGATCACACAACAACACAAAGAAATGCATACGAATCATGCGATTTCGAATGTTTCTCAAATTCTCAATAACACAACCTTTCTTATTGATTCGTTTGATTTGCCTAGGCTTTGGTTTGGGAACCGTTGGTTTCGATTCTTTTCCTCATGCGAAAATCTTTGAACTAATAGAACTTCATAGAAAGATCACGAAACAACACAAACACAAGCATACGAATCATGCGATTTCGAATGTTTCTCATATTCTCAATAACACAACCTTTCTTATTGATTCGTTTGATTTGCCTAGGCTATGGTTTGGGAACCGTTGGTTTCGATTCTTTTCCTCGTGCAAAAATCTTTAAACAAATATAACTTCATAAAAAGATCACCAAACAACACAAACCCAAGCATACGAATCATGCGATTTTGAATGTTTCTCATATTCTCAATAATACAACCTTTCTTATTTATTCGTTTGATTTGCCTAGGCTATGGTTTGGGAACCGTTGGTTTCGATTATTTTCCTCGTCCAAAAATCTTTGAACTAACAGAACTTGATAGAAAGATCACCAAACAACACAAAGAAACGCATACGAATCATGCGATTTCGAATGTTTCTCAAATTCTCAATAACACAACCTTTCTTATTGATTCGTTTGATTTGCCTAGGCTATGGTTTAGGAACCGTTGGTTTCGATTCTTTTCCTCGTGCTAAAATCTTTGAACAAATAGAACTTCATAGAAAGATCACCAAACAACACAAAGAAACGCATACGAATCATGCGATTTCGAATGTTTCTCATATTCTCAATAACACAACCTTTCTTATTGATTCGTTTGATTTGCCTAGGCTATGGTTTGGGAACCGTTGGTTTCGATTCTTTTTCTCGTCCAAAAATCTTTGAACTAACAGAACTTGATAGAAAGATCACCAAACAACACAAAGAAACGCATACGAATCATGCGATTTCGAATGTTTCTCAAATTCTCAATCACACAACCTTTCTTATTTATTCGTTTGATTTGCCTAGGCTATGGTTTGGGAACCGTTGGTTTCGATTCTTTTCCTCGTGCTAAAATCTTTGAACAAATAGAACTTCATTGAAAGATCACCAAACAACACAAACACAAGCATACGAATCATGCGATTTCGAATGTTTCTCATATTCTCAATAACACAACATTTCTTATTGATTCGTTTGATTTGCCTAGGCTATGGTTTGGGAACCGTTGGTTTCGATTCTTTTCCTCGTCCAAAAATCTTTAAACTAACAGAACTTGATAGAAAGATCACCAAACAACACAAAGAAACGCATACGAATCATGCGATTTCGAATGTTTCTCAAATTCTCATACGAATCATGCTAAAATCTTTGAACAAATAGAACTTCATTGAAAGATCACCAAACAACACAAACACAAGCATACGAATCATGCGATTTCGAATGTTTCTCAAATTCTCAATAACACAACCTTTCTTATTGATTCGTTTGATTTGCCTAGGCTTTGGTTTGGGAACCGTTGGTTTCGATTCTTTTCCTCATGCAAAAATCTTTGAACTAATATAACTTCATAAAAAGATCACCAAACAACACAAACACAAGCATACGAATCATGCGATTTTGAATGTTTCTCATATTCTCAATAATACAACCTTTCTTATTGATTCGTTTGATTTGCCTAGGCTATGGTTTGGGAACCGTTGGTTTCGATTCTTTTTCTCGTCCAAAAATCTTTGAACTAACAGAACTTGATAGAAAGATCACCAAACAACACACAGAAATGCATACGAATCATGCGATTTCGAATGTTTCTCAAATTCTCAATAACACAACCTTTCTTATTGATTCGTTTGATTTGCCTAGGCTATGGTTTAGGAAACGTTGGTTTCGATTCTTTTCCTCGTCCAAAAATCTTTGAACAAATAGAACTTCATAGAAAGATCACCAACAACACAAACACAAGCATACGAATCATGCGATTTCGAATGTTTCTCATATTCTCAATAACACAACCTTTCTTATTGATTCGTTTGATTTGCCTAGGCTATGGTTTGGGAACCGTTGGTTTCGATTCTTTTCCTCGTGCTAAAATCTTTGAACTAACAGAACTTGATAGAAAGATCACCAAACATCACAAAGAAACGCATACGAATCATGCGATTTCGAATGTTTCTCAAATTCTCAATCACACAACCTTTCTTATTTATTCGTTTGATTTGCCTAGGCTATGGTTTGGGAACCGTTTGTTTCCATTCTTTTTCTCGTCTAAAAATCTTTGAACAAATAGAACTTCATAGAAAGATCACCAAACAACACAAACACAAGCATACGAATCATGCGATTTCGAATGTTTCTCATATTCTCAATAACACAACCTTTCTTATTGAATCGTTTGATTTGCCTAGGCTTTGGTTTGGGAACCGTTGGTTTCGATTCTTTTCCTCATGCAAATATCTTTGAACAAATATAACTTCTTAAAAAGATCACCAAACAACACAAAGAAACGCATACGAATCATGCGATTTCGAATGTTTCTCAAATTCTCAATAACACAACCTTTCTTATTGATTCGTTTGATTTGCCTAGGCTTTGGTTTGGGAACCGTTGGTTTCGATTCTTTTCCTCATGCAAAAATCTTTGAACTAATAGAACTTCATAGAAAAATCACGAAACAACACAAACACAAGCGTACGAATCATGCGATTTCGAATGTTTCTCATATTCTCAATAACACAACCTTTCTTATTGATTCGTTTGATTTGCCTAGGCTATGGTTTGGGAACCGTTGGTTTCGATTCTTTTCCTCGTCCAAAAATCTTTAAACTAACAGAACTTGATTGAAAGATCACCAAACAACACAAAGAAACGCATACGAATCATGCGATTTCGAATGTTTCTCAAATTCTCATACGAATCATGCTAAAATCTTTGAACAAATAGAACTTCATTGAAAGATCACCAAACAACACAAACACAAGCATACGAATCATGCGATTTCGAATGTTTCTCATATTCTCAATAACACAACCTTTCTTATTGATTCGTTTGATTTGCCTAGGCTTTGGTTTGGGAACCGTTGGTTTCGATTCTTTTCCTCATGCAAAAATCTTTGAACAAATATAACTTCATAAAAAGATCACCAAACAATACAAACACAAGCATACGAATCATGCGATTTTGAATGTTTCTCATATTCTCAATAATACAACCTTTCTTATTGATTCGTTTGATTTGCCTAGGCTATGGTTTGGGAACCGTTGGTTTCGATTCTTTTTCTCGTCCAAAAATCTTTGAACTAACAGAACTTGATAGAAAGATCACCAAACAACACACAGAAATGCATACGAATCATGCGATTTCGAATGTTTCTCAAATTCTCAATAACACAACCTTTCTTATTGATTCGTTTGATTTGCCTAGGCTATGGTTTAGGAACCGTTGGTTTCGATTCTTTTCCTCGTGCTAAAATCTTTGAACAAATAGAACTTCATAGAAAGATCACCAAACAACACAAACACAAGCATACGAATCATGCGATTTCGAATGTTTCTCATATTCTCAATAACACAACCTTTCTTATTGATTCGTTTGATTTGCCTAGGCTATGGTTTGGGAACCGTTGGTTTCGATTCTTTTCCTCGTGCTAAAATCTTTGAACTAACAGAACTTGATAGAAAGATCACCAAACAACACAAAGAAATGCATACGAATCATGCGATTTCGAATGTTTCTCAAATTCTCAATAACACAACCTTTCTTATTGATTCGTTTGATTTGCCTAGGCTTTGGTTTGGGAACCGTTGGTTTCGATTCTTTTCCTCATGCAAAAATCTTTGAACTAATAGAACTTCATAGAAAGATCACGAAACAACACAAACACAAGCGTACGAATCATGCGATTTCGAATGTTTCTCATATTCTCAATAACACAACCTTTCTTAATGATTCTTTTGATTTGCCTAGGCTATGGTTTGGGAACCGTTGGTTTCGATTCTTTTTCTCGTCCAAAAATCTTTGAACTAACAGAACTTGATAGAAAGATCACCAAACAACACAAAGAAACGCATACGAATCATGCGATTTCGAATGTTTCTCAAATTCTCAATCACACAACCTTTCTTATTTATTCGTTTGATTTGCCTAGGCTATGGTTTGGGAACCGTTTGTTTCCATTCTTTTTCTCGTCTAAAAATCTTTGAACAAATAGAACTTCATAGAAAGATCACCAAACAACACAAACACAAGCATACGAATCATGCGATTTCGAATGTTTCTCATATTCTCAATAACACAACCTTTCTTATTGATTCGTTTGATTTGCCTAGGCTTTGGTTTGGGAACCGTTGGTTTCGATTCTTTTCCTCATGCAAAAATCTTTGAACAAATATAACTTCATAAAAAGATCACCAAACAACACAAAGAAACGCATACGAATCATGCGATTTCGAATGTTTCTCAAATTCTCAATAACACAACCTTTCTTATTGATTCGTTTGATTTGCCTAGGCTTTGGTTTGGGAACCGTTGGTTTCGATTCTTTTCCTCGTGCAAAAATCTTTGAACAAATATAACTTCATAAAAAGATCACCAAACAACACAAACACAAGCATACGAATCATGCGATTTTGAATGTTTCTCATATTCTCAATAATACAACCTTTCTTATTGATTCGTTTGATTTGCCTAGGCTATGGTTTGGGAACCGTTGGTTTCGATTCTTTTTCTCGTCCAAAAATCTTTGAACTAACAGAACTTGATAGAAAGATCACCAAACAACACAAAGAAATGCATACGAATCATGCGATTTCGAATGTTTCTCAAATTCTCAATAACACAACCTTTCTTATTGATTCGTTTGATTTGCCTAGGCTATGGTTTAGGAACCGTTGGTTTCGATTCTTTTCCTCGTGCTAAAATCTTTGAACAAATAGAACTTCATAGAAAGATCACCAAACAACACAAACACAAGCATACGAATCATGCGATTTCGAATGTTTCTCATATTCTCAATAACACAACCTTTCTTATTGATTCGTTTGATTTGCCTAGGCTATGGTTTGGGAACCGTTGGTTTCGATTCTTTTCCTCGTGCTAAAATCTTTGAACTAACAGAACTTGATAGAAAGATCACCAAACAACACAAAGAAATGCATACGAATCATGCGATTTCGAATGTTTCTCAAATTCTCAATAACACAACCTTTCTTATTGATTCGTTTGATTTGCCTAGGCTTTGGTTTGGGAACCGTTGGTTTCGATTCTTTTCCTCATGCAAAAATCTTTGAACTAATAGAACTTCATAGAAAGATCACCAAACAACACAAACACAAGCGTACGAATCATGCGATTTCGAATGTTTCTCATATTCTCAATAACACAACCTTTCTTAATGATTCGTTTGATTTGCCTAGGCTATGGTTTGGGAACCGTTGGTTTCGATTCTTTTCCTCGTCCAAAAATCTTTGAACTAACAGAACTTGATAGAAAGATCACCTAACATCACAAAGAAACGCATACGAATCATGCGATTTCGAATGTTTCTCAAATTCTCAATCACACAACCTTTCTTATTTATTCGTTTGATTTGCCTAGGCTATGGTTTGGGAACCGTTTGTTTCCATTCTTTTTCTCGTCTAAAAATCTTTGAACAAATAGAACTTCATAGAAAAATCACGAAACAACACAAACACAAGCATACGAATCATGCGATTTCGAATGTTTCTCAAATTCTCAATAACACAACCTTTCTTATTGATTCGTTTGATTTGCCTAGGCTATGGTTTAGGAACCGTTGGTTTCGATTCTTTTCCTCGTGCTAAAATCTTTGAACAAATAGAACTTCATAGAAAGATCACCAAACAACACAAACACAAGCATACGAATCATGCGATTTCGAATGTTTCTCATATTCTCAATAACACAACCTTTCTTATTGATTCGTTTGATTTGCCTAGGCTATGGTTTGGGAACCGTTGGTTTCGATTCTTTTCCTCGTGCTAAAATCTTTGAACTAACAGAACTTGATAGAAAGATCACCAAACAACACAAAGAAATGCATACGAATCATGCGATTTCGAATGTTTCTCAAATTCTCAATCACACAACCTTTCTTATTTATTCGTTTGATTTGCCTAGGCTATGGTTTGGGAACCGTTGGTTTCGATTCTTTTCCTCGTCCAAAAATCTTTGAACTAACAGAACTTGATAGAAAGATCACCAAACAACACAAAGAAACGCATACGAAAAATGCGATTTCGAATGTTTCTCAAATTCTCAATCAAACAACCTTTCTTTATGATTCGTTTGATTTGCCTACGCTATGGTTTGGGAACCGTTGGTTTCGATTCTTTTCCTCGTCCAAAAATCTTTGAACTAACAGAACTTGATAGAAAGATCACCAAACAACACAAAGAAATGCATACGAATCATGCGATTTCGAATGTTTCTCATATTCTCAATAACACAACCTTTCTTATTGATTCGTTTGATTTGCCTAGGCTATGGTTTGGGAACCGTTGGTTTCGATTCTTTTCCTCGTGCTAAAATCTTTGAACTAACAGAACTTGATAGAAAGATCACCAAACAACACAAAGAAATGCATACGAATCATGCGATTTCGAATGTTTCTCAAATTCTCAATAACACAACCTTTCTTATTGATTCGTTTGATTTGCCTAGGCTTTGGTTTGGGAACCGTTGGTTTCGATACTTTTCCTCATGCAAAAATCTTTGAACTAATAGAACTTCATAGAAAGATCACGAAACAACACAAACACAAGCGTACGAATCATGCGATTTCGAATGTTTCTCATATTCTCAATAACACAACCTTTCTTAATGATTCGTTTGATTTGCCTAGGCTATGGTTTGGGAACCGTTGGTTTCGATTCTTTTTCTCGTCCAAAAATCTTTGAACTAACAGAACTTGATAGAAAGATCACCAAACAACACAAAGAAACGCATACGAATCATGCGATTTCGAATGTTTCTCAAATTCTCAATCACACAACCTTTCTTATTTATTCGTTTGATTTGCCTAGGCTATGGTTTGGGAACCGTTTGTTTCCATTCTTTTTCTCGTCTAAAAATCTTTGAACAAATAGAACTTCATAGAAAGATCACCAAACAACACAAACACAAGCATACGAATCATGCGATTTCGAATGTTTCTCATATTCTCAATAACACAACCTTTCTTATTGATTCGTTTGATTTGCCTAGGCTTTGGTTTGGGAACCGTTGGTTTCGATTCTTTTCCTCATGCAAAAATCTTTGAACAAATATAACTTCATAAAAAGATCACCAAACAACACAAAGAAACGCATACGAATCATGCGATTTCGAATGTTTCTCAAATTCTCAATAACACAACCTTTCTTATTGATTCGTTTGATTTGCCTAGGCTATGGTTTAGGAACCGTTGGTTTCGATTCTTTTCCTCGTGCTAAAATCTTTGAACAAATAGAACTTCATAGAAAGATCACCAAACAACACAAACACAAGCATACGAATCATGCGATTTCGAATGTTTCTCATATTCTCAATAATACAACCTTTCTTATTGATTCGTTTGATTTGCCTAGGCTATGGTTTGGGAACCGTTGGTTTCGATTCTTTTCCTCGTGCAAAAATCTTTGAACTAATAGAAATTCATAGAAAGATCACCAAACAAAACAAACACAAGCATACGAATCATGCGATTTCGAATGATTCTCAAATTCTCAATAACACAACCTTTCTTATTGATTCGTTTGATTTGCCTAGGCTATGGTTTGGGAACCGTTGGTTTCGATTCTTTTCCTCGTGCTAAAATCTTTGAACTAACAGAACTTGATAGAAAGATCACCAAACAACACAAAGAAATGCATACGAATCATGCGATTTCGAATGTTTCTCAAATTCTCAATAACACAACCTTTCTTATTGATTCGTTTGATTTGCCTAGGCTTTGGTTTGGGAACCGTTGGTTTCGATTCTTTTCCTCATGCAAAAATCTTTGAACTAATAGAACTTCATAGAAAGATCACCAAACAACACAAACACAAGCGTACGAATCATGCGATTTCGAATGTTTCTCATATTCTCAATAACACAACCTTTCTTAATGATTCGTTTGATTTGCCTAGGCTATGGTTTGGGAACCGTTGGTTTCGATTCTTTTCCTCGTCCAAAAATCTTTGAACTAACAGAACTTGATAGAAAGATCACCTAACATCACAAAGAAACGCATACGAATCATGCGATTTCGAATGTTTCTCAAATTCTCAATCACACAACCTTTCTTATTTATTCGTTTGATTTGCCTAGGCTATGGTTTGGGAACCGTTTGTTTCCATTCTTTTTCTCGTCTAAAAATCTTTGAACAAATAGAACTTCATAGAAAAATCACGAAACAACACAAACACAAGCATACGAATCATGCGATTTCGAATGTTTCTCAAATTCTCAATAACACAACCTTTCTTATTGATTCGTTTGATTTGCCTAGGCTATGGTTTAGGAACCGTTGGTTTCGATTCTTTTCCTCGTGCTAAAATCTTTGAACAAATAGAACTTCATAGAAAGATCACCAAACAACACAAACACAAGCATACGAATCATGCGATTTCGAATGTTTCTCATATTCTCAATAACACAACCTTTCTTATTGATTCGTTTGATTTGCCTAGGCTATGGTTTGGGAACCGTTGGTTTCGATTCTTTTCCTCGTGCTAAAATCTTTGAACTAACAGAACTTGATAGAAAGATCACCAAACAACACAAAGAAATGCATACGAATCATGCGATTTCGAATGTTTCTCAAATTCTCAATCACACAACCTTTCTTATTTATTCGTTTGATTTGCCTAGGCTATGGTTTGGGAACCGTTGGTTTCGATTCTTTTCCTCGTCCAAAAATCTTTGAACTAACAGAACTTGATAGAAAGATCACCAAACAACACAAAGAAACGCATACGAAAAATGCGATTTCGAATGTTTCTCAAATTCTCAATCAAACAACCTTTCTTTATGATTCGTTTGATTTGCCTACGCTATGGTTTGGGAACCGTTGGTTTCGATTCTTTTCCTCGTCCAAAAATCTTTGAACTAACAGAACTTGATAGAAAGATCACCAAACAACACAAAGAAATGCATACGAATCATGCGATTTCGAATGTTTCTCATATTCTCAATAACACAACCTTTCTTATTGATTCGTTTGATTTGCCTAGGCTATGGTTTGGGAACCGTTGGTTTCGATTCTTTTCCTCGTGCTAAAATCTTTGAACTAACAGAACTTGATAGAAAGATCACCAAACAACACAAAGAAATGCATACGAATCATGCGATTTCGAATGTTTCTCAAATTCTCAATAACACAACCTTTCTTATTGATTCGTTTGATTTGCCTAGGCTTTGGTTTGGGAACCGTTGGTTTCGATACTTTTCCTCATGCAAAAATCTTTGAACTAATAGAACTTCATAGAAAGATCACGAAACAACACAAACACAAGCGTACGAATCATGCGATTTCGAATGTTTCTCATATTCTCAATAACACAACCTTTCTTAATGATTCGTTTGATTTGCCTAGGCTATGGTTTGGGAACCGTTGGTTTCGATTCTTTTTCTCGTCCAAAAATCTTTGAACTAACAGAACTTGATAGAAAGATCACCAAACAACACAAAGAAACGCATACGAATCATGCGATTTCGAATGTTTCTCAAATTCTCAATCACACAACCTTTCTTATTTATTCGTTTGATTTGCCTAGGCTATGGTTTGGGAACCGTTTGTTTCCATTCTTTTTCTCGTCTAAAAATCTTTGAACAAATAGAACTTCATAGAAAGATCACCAAACAACACAAACACAAGCATACGAATCATGCGATTTCGAATGTTTCTCATATTCTCAATAACACAACCTTTCTTATTGATTCGTTTGATTTGCCTAGGCTTTGGTTTGGGAACCGTTGGTTTCGATTCTTTTCCTCATGCAAAAATCTTTGAACAAATATAACTTCATAAAAAGATCACCAAACAACACAAAGAAACGCATACGAATCATGCGATTTCGAATGTTTCTCAAATTCTCAATAACACAACCTTTCTTATTGATTCGTTTGATTTGCCTAGGCTATGGTTTAGGAACCGTTGGTTTCGATTCTTTTCCTCGTGCTAAAATCTTTGAACAAATAGAACTTCATAGAAAGATCACCAAACAACACAAACACAAGCATACGAATCATGCGATTTCGAATGTTTCTCATATTCTCAATAATACAACCTTTCTTATTGATTCGTTTGATTTGCCTAGGCTATGGTTTGGGAACCGTTGGTTTCGATTCTTTTCCTCGTGCAAAAATCTTTGAACTAATAGAAATTCATAGAAAGATCACCAAACAACACAAACACAAGCATACGAATCATGCGATTTCGAATGTTTCTCATATTCTCAATAACACAACCTTTCTTATTGATTCGTTTGATTTGCCTAGGCTATGGTTTGGGAACCGTTGGTTTCGATTCTTTTCCTCATCTAAAAATCTTTGAACTAACAGAACTTTATAGAAAGATCACCAAACAAAACAAACACAAGCATACGAATCATGCGATTTCGAATGATTCTCAAATTCTCAATAACACAACCTTTCTTATTGATTCGTTTGATTTGCAGAGGCTATGGTTTGGGAACCGTTGGTTTCGATTCTTTTCCTCGTGCTAAAATCTTTGAACTAACAGAACTTGATAGAAAGATCACCAAACAACACAAAGAAATGCATACGAATCATGCGATTTCGAATGTTTCTCAAATTCTCAATAACACAACCTTTCTTATTGATTCGTTTGATTTGCCTAGGCTATGGTTTGTGAACCGTTGGTTTCGATTATTTTCCTCGTGCTAAAATCTTTGAACAAATAGAACTTCATAGAAAGATCACCAAACAACACAAACACAAGCATACGAATCATGCGATTTCGAATGTTTCTCATATTCTCAATAACACAACCTTTCTTATTGATTCGTTTGATTTGCCTAGGCTATGGTTTGGGAACCGTTGGTTTCGATTCTTTTCCTCATCTAAAAATCTTTGAACTAACAGAACTTCATAGAAAGATCACCAGACAAAACAAACACAAGCATACGAATCATGCGATTTCGAATGATTCTCAAATTCTCAATAACACAACCTTTCTTATTGATTCGTTTGATTTGCCTAGGCTATGGTTTGGGAACCGTTGGTTTCGATTCTTTTTCTCGTCCAAAAATCTTTGAACTAACAGAACTTGATAGAAAGATCACCAAACAACACAAAGAAATGCATACGAATCATGCGATTTCGAATGTTTCTCATATTCTCAATAACACAACCTTTCTTATTGATTCGTTTGATTTGCCTAGGCTATGGTTTGGGAACCGTTGGTTTCGATTCTTTTCCTCGTGCTAAAATCTTTGAACTAACAGAACTTGATAGAAAGATCACCAAACAACACAAAGAAATGCATACGAATCATGCGATTTCGAATGTTTCACAAATTCTCAATAACACAACCTTTCTTATTGATTCGTTTGATTTGCCTAGGCTTTGGTTTGGGAACCGTTGGTTTCGATTCTTTTCCTCATGCAAAAATCTTTGAACTAATAGAACTTCATAGAAAGATCACGAAACAACACAAACACAAGCGTACGAATCATGCGATTTCGAATGTTTCTCATATTCTCAATAACACAACCTTTCTTAATGATTCGTTTGATTTGCCTAGGCTATGGTTTGGGAACCGTTGGTTTCGATTCTTTTTCTCGTCCAAAAATCTTTGAACTAACAGAACTTGATAGAAAGATCACCAAACAACACAAAGAAACGCATACGAATCATGCGATTTCGAATGTTTCTCAAATTCTCAATCACACAACCTTTCTTATTTATTCGTTTGATTTGCCTAGGCTATGGTTTGGGAACCGTTTGTTTCCATTCTTTTTCTCGTCTAAAAATCTTTGAACAAATAGAACTTCATAGAAAGATCACCAAACAACACAAACACAAGCATACGAATCATGCGATTTCGAATGTTTCTCATGTTCTCAATAACACAACCTTTCTTATTGATTCGTTTGATTTGCCTAGGCTTTGGTTTGGGAACCGTTGGTTTCGATTCTTTTCCTCATGCAAAAATCTTTGAACAAATATAACTTCATAAAAAGATCACCAAACAACACAAAGAAACGCATACGAATCATGCGATTTCGAATGTTTCTCAAATTCTCAATAACACAACCTTTCTTATTGATTCGTTTGATTTGCCTAGGCTTTGGTTTGGGAACCGTTGGTTTCGATTCTTTTCCTCGTGCAAAAATCTTTGAACAAATATAACTTCATAAAAAGATCACCAAACAACACAAACACAAGCATACGAATCATGCGATTTTGAATGTTTCTCATATTCTCAATAATACAACCTTTCTTATTGATTCGTTTGATTTGCCTAGGCTATGGTTTGGGAACCGTTGGTTTCGATTCTTTTTCTCGTCCAAAAATCTTTGAACTAACAGAACTTGATAGAAAGATCACCAAACAACACAAAGAAATGCATACGAATCATGCGATTTCGAATGTTTCTCAAATTCTCAATAACACAACCTTTCTTATTGATTCGTTTGATTTCCCTAGGCTATGGTTTAGGAACCGTTGGTTTCGATTCTTTTCCTCGTGCTAAAATTTTTGAACAAATAGAACTTCATTGAAAGATCACTAAACAACACAAACACAAGCATACGAATCATGCGATTTCGAATTTTCTCATATTCTCAATAACACAACCTTTCTTATTGATTCGTTTGATTTGCCTAGGCTATGGTTTGGGAACCGTTGGTTTCGATTCTTTTCCTCGTGCTAAAATCTTTGAACTAACAGAACTTGATAGAAAGATCACCAAACAACACAAAGAAATGCATACGAATCATGCGATTTCGAATGTTTCTCAAATTCTCAATAACACAACCTTTCTTATTGATTCGTTTGATTTGCCTAGGCTTTGGTTTGGGAACCGTTGGTTTCGATTCTTTTCATCATGCAAAAATCTTTGAACTAACAGAACTTGATAGAAAGATCACCAAACAACACAAAGAAACGCATACGAAAAATGCGATTTCGAATGTTTCTCAAATTCTCAATCAAACAACCTTTCTTTATGATTCGTTTGATTTGCCTACGCTATGGTTTGGGAACCGTTGGTTTCGATTCTTTTCCTCGTCCAAAAATCTTTGAAGTAACAGAACTTGATAGAAAGATCACCAAACAACACAAAGAAATGCATACGAATCATGCGATTTCGAATGTTTCTCAAATTCTCAATAACACAACCTTTCTTATTGATTCGTTTGATTTGCCTAGGCTTTGGTTTGGGAACCGTTGGTTTCGATTCTTTTCCTCGTCCAAAAATCTTTGAACTAACAGAACTTGATAGAAAGATCACCAAACAACACAAAGAGCATACGAATCAGCGATTTCGAATGTTTCTCAAATTCTCAATAACACAACCTTTCTTATTGATTCGTTTGATTTGCCTAGGCTATGGTTTAGGAACCGTTGGTTTCGATTCTTTTCCTCGTGCTAAAATCTTTGAACAAATAGAACTTCATAGAAAGATCACCAAACAACACAAACACAAGCATACGAATCATGCGATTTCGAATGTTTCTCATATTCTCAATAACACAACCTTTCTTATTGATTCGTTTGATTTGCCTAGGCTATGAATTGGGAACCGTTGGTTTCGATTCTTTTCCTCATCTAAAAATCTTTGAACTAACAGAACTTCATAGAAAGATCACCAAACAAAACAAACACAAGCATACGAATCATGCGATTTCGAATGATTCTCAAATTCTCAATAACACAACCTTTCTTATTGATTCGTTTGATTTGCCTAGGCTTTGGTTTGGGAACCGTTGGTTTCGATTCTTTTCCTCGTCCAAAAATCTTTGAACTAACAGAACTTGATAGAAAGATCACCAAACAACACAAAGAGCATACGAATCATGCGATTTCGAATGTTTCTCAAATTCTCAATAACACAACCTTTCTTATTGATTCGTTTGATTTGCCTAGGCTATGGTTTAGGAACCGTTGGTTTCGATTCTTTTCCTCGTGCTAAAATCTTTGAACAAATAGAACTTCATAGAAAGATCACCAAACAACACAAACACAAGCATACGAATCATGCGATTTCGAATGTTTCTCATATTCTCAATAACACAACCTTTCTTATTGATTCGTTTGATTTGCCTAGGCTATGGTTTGGGAACCGTTGGTTTCGATTCTTTTCCTCATCTAAAAATCTTTGAACTAACAGAACTTCATAGAAAGATCACCAAACAAAACAAACACAAGCATACGAATCATGCGATTTCGAATGATTCTCAAATTCTCAATAACACAACCTTTCTTATTGATTCGTTTGGTTTGCCTAGGCTTTGATTTGGGAACCGTTGGTTTCGATTCTTTTCCTCGTCCAAAAATCTTTGAACTAACAGAACTTGATAGAAAGATCACCAAACAACACAAAGAGCATACGAATCATGCGATTTCGAATGTTTCTCAAATTCTCAATAACACAACCTTTCTTATTGATTCGTTTGATTTGCCTAGGCTATGGTTTAGGATCCGTTGGTTTCGATTCTTTTCCTCGTGCTAAAATCTTTGAACAAATAGAACTTCATAGAAAGATCACCAAACAACACAAACACAAGCATACGAATCATGCGATTTCGAATGTTTCTCATATTCTCAATAACACAACCTTTCTTATTGATTCGTTTGATTTGCCTAGGCTATGGTTTGGGAACCGGTTGTTTCGATTCTTTTCCTCATCTAAAAATCTTTGAACTAACAGAACTTGATAGAAAGATCACCAAACAACACAAACACAAGCATACGAATCATGCGATTTCGAATGTTTCTCAAATTCTCAATAACACAACCTTTCTTATTGATTCGTTTGATTTGCCTAGGCTATGGTTTAGGAACCGTTGGTTTCGATTCTTTTCCTCGTGCTAAAATCTTTGAACAAATAGAACTTCATAGAAAGATCACCAAACAACACAAACACAAGCATACGAATCATGCGATTTCGAATGTTTCTCATATTCTCAATAACACAACCTTTCTTATTGATTCGTTTGATTTGCCTAGGCTATGGTTTGGGAACAGTTGGTTTCGATTCTTTTCCTCGTGCTAAAATCTTTGAACTAACAGAACTAGATAGAACGATCACCAAACAACACAAAGAAATGCATACGAATCATGCGATTTCGAATGTTTCTCAAATTCTCAATAACACAACCTTTCTTATTGATTCGTTTGATTTGCCTAGGCTTTGGTTTGGGAACCGTTGGTTTCGATTCTTTTCCTCATGGAAAAATCTTTGAACTAATAGAACTTCATAGAAAGATCACGAAACAACACAAACACAAGCATACGAATCATGCGATTTCGAATGTTTCTCATATTCTCAATAACACAACCTTTCTTATTGATTCGTTTGATTTGCCTAGGCTATGGTTTGGGAACCGTTGGTTTCGATTCTTTTCCTCGTGCAAAAATCTTTGAACAAATATAACTTCATAAAAAGATCACCAAACAACACAAACACAAGCATACGAATCATGCGATTTTGAATGTTTCTCATATTCTCAATAATACAACCTTTCTTATTGATTCGTTTGATTTGCCTAGGCTATGGTTTGGGAACCGTTGGTTTCGATTCTTTTCCTCGTGCTAAAATCTTTGAACTAACAGAACTTGATAGAAAGATCACCAAACAACACAAAGAAATGCATACGAATCATGCGATTTCGAATGTTTCTCATATTCTCAATAACACAACCTTTCTTATTGATTCGTTTGATTTGCCTAGGCTATGGTTTGGGAACCGTTGGTTTCGATTCTTTTCCTCGTGCAAAAATCTTTGAACAAATATAACTTCATAAAAAGATCACCAAACAACACAAACACAAGCATACGAATCATGCGATTTTGAATGTTTCTCATATTCTCAATAATACAACCTTTCTTATTGATTCGTTTGATTTGCCTAGGCTATGGTTTGGGAACCGTTGGTTTCGATTCTTTTCCTCGTGCTAAAATCTTTGAACTAACAGAACTTGATAGAAAGATCACCAAACAACACAAAGAAATGCATACGAATCATGCGATTTCGAATGTTTCTCATATTCTCAATAACAAAACCTTTCTTAATGATTCGTTTGATTTGCCTAGGCTATGGTTTGGGAACCGTTGGTTTCGATTCTTTTCCTCGTCCAAAAATCTTTGAACTAACAGAACTTGATAGAAAGATCACCAAACAACACAAAGAAACGCATACGAATCATGCGATTTCGAATGTTTCTCAAATTCTCAATCACACAACCTTTCTTATTTATTCTTTTGATTTGCCTAGGCTATGGTTTGGGAACCGTTGGTTTCGATTCTTTTCCTCGTCCAAAAATCTTTGAACTAACAGAACTTGATAGAAAGATCACCAAACAACACAAAGAAACGCATACGAAAAATGCGATTTCGAATGTTTCTCAAATTCTCAATCAAACAACCTTTCTTTATGATTCGTTTGATTTGCCTACGCTATGGTTTGGGAACCGTTGGTTTCGATTCTTTTCCTCGTCCAAAAATCTTTGAACTAACAGAACTTGATAGAAAGATCACCAAACAACACAAAGAAATGCATACGAATCATGCGATTTCGAATGTTTCTCAAATTCTCAATAACACAACCTTTCTTATTGATTCGTTTGATTTGCCTAGGCTTAGGTTTGGGAACCGTTGGTTTCGATTCTTTTCCTCGTCCAAAAATCTTTGAACTAACAGAACTTGATAGAAAGATCACCAAACAACACAAAGAGCATACGAATCATGCGATTTCGAATGTTTCTCAAATTCTCAATAACACAACCTTTCTTATTGATTCGTTTGATTTGCCTAGGCTATGGTTTAGGAACCGTTGGTTTCGATTCTTTTCCTCCTGCTAAAATCTTTGAACAAATAGAACTTCATAGAAAGATCACCAAACAACACAAACACAAGCATACGAATCATGCGATTTCGAATGTTTCTCATATTCTCAATAACACAACCTTTCTTATTGATTCGTTTGATTTGCCTAGGCTATGGTTTGGGAACCGTTGGTTTCGATTCTTTTCCTCATCTAAAAATCTTTGAACTAAAAGAACTTCATAGAAAGATCACCAAACAACACAAAGAAATGCATACGAATCATGCGATTTCGAATGTTTCTCATATTCTCAATAACACAACCTTTCTTATTGATTCGTTTGATTTGCCTAGGCTATGGTTTGGGAACCGTTGGTTTCGATTCTTTTCCTCGTGCAAAAATCTTTGAACAAATATAACTTCATAAAAAGATCACCAAACAACACAAACACAAGCATACGAATCATGCGATTTTGAATGTTTCTCATATTCTCAATAATACAACCTTTCTTATTGATTCGTTTGATTTGCCTAGGCTATGGTTTGGGAACCGTTGGTTTCGATTCTTTTCCTCGTGCTAAAATCTTTGAACTAACAGAACTTGATAGAAAGATCACCAAACAACACAAAGAAATGCATACGAATCATGCGATTTCGAATGTTTCTCATATTCTCAATAACAAAACCTTTCTTAATGATTCGTTTGATTTGCCTAGGCTATGGTTTGGGAACCGTTGGTTTCGATTCTTTTCCTCGTCCAAAAATCTTTGAACTAACAGAACTTGATAGAAAGATCACCAAACAACACAAAGAAACGCATACGAATCATGCGATTTCGAATGTTTCTCAAATTCTCAATCACACAACCTTTCTTATTTATTCTTTTGATTTGCCTAGGCTATGGTTTGGGAACCGTTGGTTTCGATTCTTTTCCTCGTCCAAAAATCTTTGAACTAACAGAACTTGATAGAAAGATCACCAAACAACACAAAGAAACGCATACGAAAAATGCGATTTCGAATGTTTCTCAAATTCTCAATCAAACAACCTTTCTTTATGATTCGTTTGATTTGCCTACGCTATGGTTTGGGAACCGTTGGTTTCGATTCTTTTCCTCGTCCAAAAATCTTTGAACTAACAGAACTTGATAGAAAGATCACCAAACAACACAAAGAAATGCATACGAATCATGCGATTTCGAATGTTTCTCAAATTCTCAATAACACAACCTTTCTTATTGATTCGTTTGATTTGCCTAGGCTTAGGTTTGGGAACCGTTGGTTTCGATTCTTTTCCTCGTCCAAAAATCTTTGAACTAACAGAACTTGATAGAAAGATCACCAAACAACACAAAGAGCATACGAATCATGCGATTTCGAATGTTTCTCAAATTCTCAATAACACAACCTTTCTTATTGATTCGTTTGATTTGCCTAGGCTATGGTTTAGGAACCGTTGGTTTCGATTCTTTTCCTCGTGCTAAAATCTTTGAACAAATAGAACTTCATAGAAAGATCACCAAACAACACAAACACAAGCATACGAATCATGCGATTTTGAATGTTTCTCATATTCTCAATAATACAACCTTTCTTATTGATTCGTTTGATTTGCCTAGGCTATGGTTTGGGAACCGTTGGTTTCGATTCTTTTCCTCGTGCTAAAATCTTTGAACTAACAGAACTTGATAGAAAGATCACCAAACAACACAAAGAAATGCATACGAATCATGCGATTTCGAATGTTTCTCATATTCTCAATAACACAACCTTTCTTAATGATTCGTTTGATTTGCCTAGGCTATGGTTTGGGAACCGTTGGTTTCGATTCTTTTCCTCGTCCAAAAATCTTTGAACTAACAGAACTTGATAGAAAGATCACCAAACAACACAAAGAAACGCATACGAATCATGCGATTTCGAATGTTTCTCAAATTCTCAATCACACAACCTTTCTTATTTATTCGTTTGATTTGCCTAGGCTATGGTTTGGGAACCGTTGGTTTCGATTCTTTTCCTCGTGCAAAAATCTTTGAACAAATATAACTTCATAAAAAGATCACCAAACAACACAAACACAAGCATACGAATCATGCGATTTTGAATGTTTCTCATATTCTCAATAATACAACCTTTCTTATTGATTCGTTTGATTTGCCTAGGCTATGGTTTGGGAACCGTTGGTTTCGATTCTTTTCCTCGTGCTAAAATCTTTGAACTAACAGAACTTGATAGAAAGATCACCAAACAACACAAAGAAATGCATACGAATCATGCGATTTCGAATGTTTCTCATATTCTCAATAACAAAACCTTTCTTAATGATTCGTTTGATTTGCCTAGGCTATGGTTTGGGAACCGTTGGTTTCGATTCTTTTCCTCGTCCAAAAATCTTTGAACTAACAGAACTTGATAGAAAGATCACCAAACAACACAAAGAAACGCATACGAATCATGCGATTTCGAATGTTTCTCAAATTCTCAATCACACAACCTTTCTTATTTATTCGTTTGATTTGCCTAGGCTATGGTTTGGGAACCGTTGGTTTCGATTCTTTTCCTCGTCCAAAAATCTTTGAACTAACAGAACTTGATAGAAAGATCACCAAACAACACAAAGAAACGCATACGAAAAATGCGATTTCGAATGTTTCTCAAATTCTCAATCAAACAACCTTTCTTTATGATTCGTTTGATTTGCCTACGCTATGGTTTGGGAACCGTTGGTTTCGATTCTTTTCCTCGTCCAAAAATCTTTGAACTAACAGAACTTGATAGAAAGATCAGCAAACAACACAAAGAAATGCATACGAATCATGCGATTTCGAATGTTTCTCAAATTCTCAATAACACAACCTTTCTTATTGATTCGTTTGATTTGCCTAGGCTTAGGTTTGGGAACCGTTGGTTTCGATTCTTTTCCTCGTCCAAAAATCTTTGAACTAACAGAACTTGATAGAAAGATCACCAAACAACACAAAGAGCATACGAATCATGCGATTTCGAATGTTTCTCAAATTCTCAATAACACAACCTTTCTTATTGATTCGTTTGATTTGCCTAGGCTATGGTTTAGGAACCGTTGGTTTCGATTCTTTTCCTCGTGCTAAAATCTTTGAACAAATAGAACTTCATAGAAAGATCACCAAACAACACAAACACAAGCATACGAATCATGCGATTTCGAATGTTTCTCATATTCTCAATAACACAACCTTTCTTATTGATTCGTTTGATTTGCCTAGGCTATGGTTTGGGAACCGTTGGTTTCGATTCTTTTCCTCATCTAAAAATCTTTGAACTAACAGAACTTCATAGAAAGATCACCAAACAAAACAAACACAAGCATACGAATCATGCGATTTCGAATGATTCTCAAATTCTCAATAACACAACCTTTCTTATTGATTCGTTTGATTTGCCTAGGCTTTGGTTTGGGAACCGTTGGTTTCGATTCTATTCCTCGTCCAAAAATCTTTGAACTAACAGAACTTGATAGAAAGATCACCAAACAACACAAAGAGCATACGAATCATGCGATTTCGAATGTTTCTCAAATTCTCAATAACACAACCTTTCTTATTGATTCGTTTGATTTGCCTAGGCTATGGTTTAGGAACCGTTGGTTTCGATTCTTTTCCTCGTGCTAAAATCTTTGAACAAATAGAACTTCATAGAAAGATCACCAAACAACACAAACACAAGCATACGAATCATGCGATTTCGAATGTTTCTCATATTCTCAATAACACAACCTTTCTTATTGATTCGTTTGATTTGCCTAGGCTATGGTTTGGGAACCGTTGGTTTCGATTCTTTTCCTCATCTAAAAATCTTTGAACTAACAGAACTTGATAGAAAGATCACCAAACAACACAAAGAAATGCATACGAATCATGCGATTTCGAATGTTTCTCAAATTCTCAATAACACAACCTTTCTTATTGATTCGTTTGATTTGCCTAGGCTTTGGTTTGGGAACCGTTGGTTTCGATTCTTTTCCTCGTGCAAAAATCTTTGAACTAATAGAACTTCATAGAAAGATCACCAAACAACACAAATACAAGCATACGAATCATGCGATTTCGAATGTTTCTCATATTCTCAATAACACAACCTTTCTTATTGATTCGTTTGATTTGCCTAGGCTATGGTTTGGGAACAGTTGGTTTCGATTCTTTTCCTCGTGCTAAAATCTTTGAACTAACAGAACTAGATAGAACGATCACCAAACAACACAAAGAAATGCATACGAATCATGCGATTTCGAATGTTTCTCAAATTCTCAATAACACAACCTTTCTTATTGATTCGTTTGATTTGCCTAGGCTTTGGTTTGGGAACCGTTGGTTTCGATTCTTTTCCTCATGGAAAAATCTTTGAACTAATAGAACTTCATAGAAAGATCACGAAACAACACAAACACAAGCATACGAATCATGCGATTTCGAATGTTTCTCATATTCTCAATAACACAACCTTTCTTATTGATTCGTTTGATTTGCCTAGGCTATGGTTTGGGAACCGTTGGTTTCGATTCTTTTCCTCGTGCAAAAATCTTTGAACAAATATAACTTCATAAAAAGATCACCAAACAACACAAACACAAGCATACGAATCATGCGATTTTGAATGTTTCTCATATTCTCAATAATACAACCTTTCTTATTTATTCGTTTGATTTGCCTAGGCTATGGTTTGGGAACCGTTGGTTTCGATTATTTTCCTCGTGCAAAAATCTTTGAACTAACAGAACTTGATAGAGAGATCACCAAACAACACAAAGAAACGCATACGAATCATGCGATTTCGAATGTTTCTCAAATTCTCAATAACACAACCTTTCTTATTGATTCGTTTGATTTGCCTAGGCTATGGTTTAGGAACCGTTGGTTTCGATTCTTTTCCTCGTGCTAAAATCTTTGAACAAATAGAACTTCATAGAAAGATCACCAAACAACACAAAGAAACGCATACGAATCATGCGATTTCGAATGTTTCTCATATTCTCAATAACACAACCTTTCTTATTGATTCGTTTGATTTGCCTAGGCTATGGTTTGGGAACCGTTGGTTTCGATTCTTTTTCTCGTCCAAAAATCTTTGAACTAACAGAACTTGATAGAAAGATCACCAAACAACACAAAGAAACGCATATGAATCATGCGATTTCGAATGTTTCTCAAATTCTCAATCACACAACCTTTCTTATTTATTCGTTTGATTTGCCTAGGCTATTGTTTGGGAACCGTTGGTTTCGATTCTTTTCCTCGTGCTAAAATCTTTGAACAAATAGAACTTCATTGAAAGATCACCAAACAACACAAACACAAGCATACGAATCATGCGATTTCGAATGTTTCTCATATTCTCAATAACACAACCTTTCTTATTGATTCGTTTGATTTGCCTAGGCTATGGTTTGGGAACCGTTGGTTTCGATTCTTTTCCTCGTCCAAAAATCTTTGAACTAACAGAACTTGATAGAAAGATCACCAAACAACACAAAGAAATGCATACGAATCATGCGATTTCGAATGTTTCTCAAATTCTCAATAACACAACCTTTCTTATTGATTCGTTTGATTTGCCTAGGCTTTGGTTTGGGAAACGTTGGTTTCGATTCTTTTCCTCGTCCAAAAATCTTTGAACTAACAGAACTTGATAGAAAGATCACCAAACAACACAAAGAAATGCATACGAATCATGCGATTTCGAATGTTTCTCAAATTCTCAATAACACAACCTTTCTTATTGATTCGTTTGATTTGCCTAGGCTTTGGTTTGGGAACCGTTGGTTTCGATTCTTTTCCTCGTCCAAAAATCTTTGAACTAACAGAACTTGATAGAAAGATCACCAAACAACACAAAGAAACGCATACGAATCATGCGATTTCGAATGTTTCTCAAATTCTCATACGAATCATGCTAAAATCTTTGAACAAATAGAACTTCATTGAAAGATCACCAAACAACACAAACACAAGCATACGAATCATGCGATTTCGAATGTTTCTCATATTCTCAATAACACAACCTTTCTTATTGATTCGTTTGATTTGCCTAGGCTTTGGTTTGGGAAACGTTGGTTTCGATTCTTTTCCTCGTCCAAAAATCTTTGAACTAACAGAACTTGATAGAAAGATCACCAAACAACACAAAGAAACGCATACGAATCATGCGATTTCGAATGTTTCTCAAATTCTCATACGAATCATGCTAAAATCTTTGAACAAATAGAACTTCATTGAAAGATCACCAAACAACACAAACACAAGCATACGAATCATGCGATTTCGAATGTTTCTCATATTCTCAATAACACAACCTTTCTTATTGATTCGTTTGATTTGCCTAGGCTTTGGTTTGGGAAACGTTGGTTTCGATTCTTTTCCTCGTCCAAAAATCTTTGAACTAACAGAACTTGATAGAAAGATCACCAAACAACACAAAGAAATGCATAAGAATCATGCGATTTCGAATGTTTCTCAAATTCTCAATAACACAACCTTTCTTATTGATTCGTTTGATTTGCCTAGGCTTTGGTTTGGGAAACGTTGGTTTCGATTCTTTTCCTCGTCCAAAAATCTTTGAACTAACAGAACTTGATAGAGAGATCACCAAACAACACAAAGAAACGCATACGAATCATGCGATTTCGAATGTTTCTCAAATTCTCAATAACACAACCTTTCTTATTGATTCGTTTGATTTGCCTAGGCTATGGTTTAGGAACCGTTGGTTTCGATTCTTTTCCTCGTGCTAAAATCTTTGAACAAATAGAACTTCATAGAAAGATCACCAAACAACACAAAGAAACGCATACGAATCATGCGATTTCGAATGTTTCTCATATTCTCAATAACACAACCTTTCTTATTGATTCGTTTGATTTGCCTAGGCTATGGTTTGGGAACCGTTGGTTTCGATTCTTTTTCTCGTCCAAAAATCTTTGAACTAACAGAACTTGATAGAAAGATCACCAAACAACACAAAGAAACGCATACGAATCATGCGATTTCGAATGTTTCTCAAATTCTCAATCACACAACCTTTCTTATTTATTCGTTTGATTTGCCTAGGCTATGGTTTGGGAACCGTTGGTTTCGATTATTTTCCTCGTGCTAAAATCTTTGAACAAATAGAACTTCATAGAAAGGTCACCAAACAACACAAAGAAACGCGTACGAATCATGCGATTTCGAATGTTTCTCAAATTCTCAATAACACAACCTTTCTTATTGATTCGTTTGATTTGCCTAGGCTATGGTTTTGGAACCGTTGGTTTCAATTCTTTTCGTCGTGCAAAAATCTTTGAGCTAATAGAAATTCATAGAAAGATCACCAAACAACACAAAGAAACGCATACGAATCATGCGATTTCGAATGTTTCTCAAATTCTCAATAACACAACCTTTCTTATTGATTCGTTTGATTTGCCTAGGCTATGGTTTGGGAACCGTTGGTTTCGATTCTTTTCCTCGTCCAAAAATCTTTGAACTAACAGAACTTGATAGAAAGATCACCAAACAACACAAAGAAATGCATACGAATCATGCGATTTCGAATGTTTCTCAAATTCTCAATAACACAACCTTTCTTATTGATTCGTTTGATTTGCCTAGGCTTTGGTTTGGGAACCGTTGGTTTCGATTCTTTTCCTCATGGAAAAATCTTTGAACTAATAGAACTTCATAGAAAGATCACGAAACAACACAAACACAAGCATACGAATCATGCGATTTTGAATGTTTCTTATATTCTCAATAACACAACCTTTCTTATTGATTCGTTTGATTTGCCTAGGCTATGGTTTGGGAACCGTTGGTTTCGATTCTTTTCCTCGTGCAAAAATCTTTGAACAAATATAACTTCATAAGAGGATCACCAAACAACACAAACACAAGCATACGAATCATGCGATTTTGAATGTTTCTCATATTCTCAATAATACAACCTTTCTTATTTATTCGTTTGATTTGCCTAGGCTATGGTTTGGGAACCGTTGGTTTCGATTATTTTCCTCGTGCAAAAATCTTTGAACTAACAGAACTTGATAGAAAGATCACCAAACAACACAAAGAAACGCATACGAATCATGCGATTTCGAATGTTTCTCAAATTCTCAATAACACAACCTTTCTTATTGATTCGTTTGATTTGCCTAGGCTATGGTTTAGGAACCGTTGGTTTCGATTCTTTTCCTCGTGCTAAAATCTTTGAACTAATAGAACTTCATAGAAAGATCACCAAACAACACAAACACAAGCATACGAATCATGCGATTTCGAATGTTTCTCATATTCTCAATAACACAACCTTTCTTATTGATTCGTTTGATTTGCCTAGGCTATGGTTTGGGAACCGTTGGTTTTGATTCTTTTTCTCGTCCAAAAATCTTTGAACTAACAGAACTTGATAGAAAGATCACCAAACAACACAAAGACACGCATACGAATCATGCGATTTCGAATGTTTCTCAAATTCTCAATCACAAAACCTTTCTTATTTATTCGTTTGATTTGCCTAGGCTATGGTTTGGGAACCGTTTGTTTCCATTCTTTTTCTCGTCTAAAAATCTTTGAACAAATAGAACTTCATAGAAAGATCACCAAACAACACAAACACAAGCATACGAATCATGCGATTTCGAATGTGTCTCATATTCTCAATAACACAACCTTTCTTATTGATTCGTTTGATTTGCCTAGGCTATGGTTTGGGAACCGTTGGTTTTGATTCTTTTTCTCGTCCAAAAATCTTTGAACTAACAGAACTTGATAGAAAGATCACCAAACAACACAAAGAAATGCATACGAATCATGCGATTTCGAATGTTTATCAAATTCTCAATAACACAACCTTTCTTATTGATTCGTTTGATTTGCCTAGGCTTTGGTTTGGGAACCGTTGGTTTCGATTCTTTTCCTCATGGAAAAATCTTTGAACTAATAGAACTTCATAGAAAGATCACGAAACAACACAAACACAAGCATACGAATCATGCGATTTCGAATGTTTCTCAAATTCTCAATAACACAACCTTTCTTATTGATTCGTTTGATTTGCCTAGGCTATGGTTTGGGAACCGTTGGTTTCGATTCTTTTCCTCGTCCAAAAATCTTTGAACTAACAGAACTTGATAGAAAGATCACCAAACAACACAAAGAAATGCATACGAATCATGCGATTTCGAATGTTTCTCAAATTCTCAATAACACAACCTTTCTTATTGATTCGTTTGATTTGCCTAGGCTTTGGTTTGGGAACCGTTGGTTTCGATTCTTTTCCTCATGGAAAAATCTTTGAACTAATAGAACTTCATAGAAAGATCACGAAACAACACAAACACAAGCATACGAATCATGCGATTTTGAATGTTTCTTATATTCTCAATAACACAACCTTTCTTATTGATTCGTTTGATTTGCCTAGGCTATGGTTTGGGAACCGTTGGTTTCGATTCTTTTCCTCGTGCAAAAATCTTTGAACAAATATAACTTCATAAGAGGATCACCAAACAACACAAACACAAGCATACGAATCATGCGATTTTGAATGTTTCTCATATTCTCAATAATACAACCTTTCTTATTTATTCGTTTGATTTGCCTAGGCTATGGTTTGGGAACCGTTGGTTTCGATTATTTTCCTCGTGCAAAAATCTTTGAACTAACAGAACTTGATAGAAAGATCACCAAACAACACAAAGAAACGCATACGAATCATGCGATTTCGAATGTTTCTCAAATTCTCAATAACACAACCTTTCTTATTGATTCGTTTGATTTGCCTAGGCTATGGTTTAGGAACCGTTGGTTTCGATTCTTTTCCTCGTGCTAAAATCTTTGAACTAATAGAACTTCATAGAAAGATCACCAAACAACACAAACACAAGCATACGAATCATGCGATTTCGAATGTTTCTCATATTCTCAATAACACAACCTTTCTTATTGATTCGTTTGATTTGCCTAGGCTATGGTTTGGGAACCGTTGGTTTTGATTCTTTTTCTCGTCCAAAAATCTTTGAACTAACAGAACTTGATAGAAAGATCACCAAACAACACAAAGACACGCATACGAATCATGCGATTTCGAATGTTTCTCAAATTCTCAATCACAAAACCTTTCTTATTTATTCGTTTGATTTGCCTAGGCTATGGTTTGGGAACCGTTTGTTTCCATTCTTTTTCTCGTCTAAAAATCTTTGAACAAATAGAACTTCATAGAAAGATCACCAAACAACACAAACACAAGCATACGAATCATGCGATTTCGAATGTTTCTCATATTCTCAATAACACAACCTTTCTTATTGATTCGTTTGATTTGCCTAGGCTATGGTTTGGGAACCGTTGGTTTTGATTCTTTTTCTCGTCCAAAAATCTTTGAACTAACAGAACTTGATAGAAAGATCACCAAACAACACAAAGACACGCATACGAATCATGCGATTTCGAATGTTTCTCAAATTCTCAATCACACAACCTTTCTTATTTATTCGTTTGATTTGCCTAGGCTATGGTTTGGGAACCGTTTGTTTCCATTCTTTTTCTCGTCTAAAAATCTTTGAACAAATAGAACTTCATAGAAAGATCACCAAACAACACAAACACAAGCATACGAATCATGCGATTTCGAATGTTTCTCATATTCTCAATAACACAACCTTTCTTATTGATTCGTTTGATTTGCCTAGGCTATGGTTTGGGAACCGTTGATTTCGATTCTTTTCCTCGTCCAAAAATCTTTGAACTAATAGAACTTCATAGAAAGATCACCAAACAACACAAACACAAGCATACGAATCATGCGATTTCGAATGTTTCTCATATTCTCAATAACACAACCTTTCTTATTGATTCGTTTGATTTGCCTACGCTATGGTTTGGGAACCGTTGGTTTCGATTCTTTTCCTCGTCCAAAAATCTTTGAACTAACAGAACTTGATAGAAAGATCACCAAACAACACAAAGAAATGCATACGAATCATGCGATTTCGAATGTTTCTCAAATTCTCAATAACACAACCTTTCTTATTGATTCGTTTGATTTGCCTAGGCTTTGGTTTGGGAAACGTTGGTTTCGATTCTTTTCCTCGTCCAAAAATCTTTGAACTAACAGAACTTGATAGAAAGATCACCAAACAACACAAAGAAATGCATACGAATCATGCGATTTCGAATGTTTCTCAAATTCTCAATAACACAACCTTTCTTATTGATTCGTTTGATTTGCCTAGGCTTTGGTTTGGGAACCGTTGGTTTCGATTCTTTTCCTCGTGCAAAAATCTTTGAACTAATAGAACTTCATAGAAAGATCACCAAACAACACAAACACAAACATACGAATCATGCGATTTCGAATGTTTCTCATATTCTCAATAACACAACCTTTCTTATTGATTCGTTTGATTTGCCTAGGCTATGGTTTGGGAACAGTTGGTTTAGATTCTTTTCCTCGTGCTAAAATCTTTGAACTAACAGAACTAGATAGAACGATCACCAAACAACACAAAGAAATGCATACGAATCATGCGATTTCGAATGTTTCTCAAATTCTCAATAACACAACCTCTCTTATTGATTCGTTTGATTTGCCTAGGCTTTGGTTTGGGAACCGTTGGTTTCGATTCTTTTCCTCATGGAAAAATCTTTGAACTAATAGAACTTCATAGAAAGATCACGAAACAACACAAACACAAGCATACGAATCATGCGATTTCGAATGTTTCTCATATTCTCAATAACACAACCTTTCTTATTGATTCGTTTGATTTGCCTAGGCTATGGTTTGGGAACCGTTGGTTTCGATTCTTTTCCTCGTGCAAAAATCTTTGAACAAATATAACTTCATAAAAAGATCACCAAACAACACAAACACAAGCATACGAATCATGCGATTTTGAATGTTTCTCATATTCTCAATAATACAACCTTTCTTATTTATTCGTTTGATTTGCCTAGGCTATGGTTTGGGAACCGTTGGTTTCGATTATTTTCCTCGTGCAAAAATCTTTGAACTAACAGAACTTGATAGAGAGATCACCAAACAACACAAAGAAACGCATACGAATCATGCGATTTCGAATGTTTCTCAAATTCTCAATAACACAACCTTTCTTATTGATTCGTTTGATTTGCCTAGGCTATGGTTTAGGAACCGTTGGTTTCGATTCTTTTCCTCGTGCTAAAATCTTTGAACAAATAGAACTTCATAGAAAGATCACCAAACAACACAAAGAAACGCATACGAATCATGCGATTTCGAATGTTTCTCATATTCTCAATAACACAACCTTTCTTATTGATTCGTTTGATTTGCCTAGGCTATGGTTTGGGAACCGTTGGTTTCGATTCTTTTCCTCGTCCAAAAATCTTTGAACTAACAGAACTTGATAGAAAGATCACCAAACAACACAAAGAAACGCATACGAATCATGCGATTTCGAATGTTTCTCAAATTCTCAATCACACAACCTTTCTTATTTATTCGTTTGATTTGCCTAGGCTATGGTTTGGGAACCGTTGGTTTCGATTATTTTCCTCGTGCTAAAATCTTTGAACAAATAGAACTTCATAGAAAGATCACCAAACAACACAAAGAAACGCATACGAATCATGCGATTTCGAATGTTTCTCAAATTCTCAATAACACAACCTTTCTTATTGATTCGTTTGATTTGCCTAGGCTATGGTTTTGGAACCGTTGGTTTCGATTATTTTCCTCGTGCTAAAATCTTTGAACAAATAGAACTTCATAGAAAGATCACCAAACAACACAAAGAAACGCATACGAATCATGCGATTTCGAATGTTTCTCAAATTCTCAATAACACAACCTTTCTTATTGATTCGTTTGATTTGCCTAGGCTATGGTTTTGGAACCGTTGGTTTCAATTCTTTTCGTCGTGCAAAAATCTTTGAGCTAATATAAATTCATAGAAAGATCACCAAACAACACAAAGAAACGCATACGAATCATGCGATTTCGAATGTTTCTCAAATTCTCAATAACACAACCTTTCTTATTGATTCGTTTGATTTGCCTAGGCTATGGTTTGGGAACCGTTGGTTTCGATTCTTTTCCTCGTCCAAAAATCTTTGAACTAACAGAACTTGATAGAAAGATCACCAAACAACACAAAGAAATGCATACGAATCATGCGATTTCGAATGTTTATCAAATTCTCAATAACACAACCTTTCTTATTGATTCGTTTGATTTGCCTAGGCTTTGGTTTGGGAACCGTTGGTTTCGATTCTTTTCCTCATGGAAAAATCTTTGAACTAAAAGAACTTCATAGAAAGATCACGAAACAACACAAACACAAGCATACGAATCATGCGATTTTGAATGTTTCTCATATTCTCAATAACACAACCTTTCTTATTGATTCGTTTGATTTGCCTAGGCTATGGTTTGGGAACCGTTGGTTTTGATTCTTTTTCTCGTCCAAAAATCTTTGAACTAACAGAACTTGATAGAAAGATCACCAAACAACACAAAGAAACGCATATGAATCATGCGATTTCGAATGTTTCTCAAATTCTCAATAACACAACCTTTCTTATTTATTCGTTTGATTTGCCTAGGCTATGGTTTGGGAACCGTTGGTTTCGATTCTTTTCCTCGTGCTAAAATCTTTGAACAAATAGAACTTCATTGAAAGATCACCAAACAACACAAACACAAGCATACGAATCATGCGATTTCGAATGTTTCTCATATTCTCAATAACACAACCTTTCTTATTGATTCGTTTGATTTGCCTAGGCTATGGTTTGGGAACCGTTGGTTTCGATTCTTTTCCTCGTCCAAAAATCTTTGAACTAACAGAACTTGATAGAAAGATCACCAAACAACACAAAGAAACGCATACGAATCATGCGATTTCGAATGTTTCTCAAATTCTCATACGAATCATGCTAAAATCTTTGAACAAATAGAACTTCATTGAAAGATCACCAAACAACACAAAGAAATGCATACGAATCATGCGATTTCGAATGTTTCTCAAATTCTCAATAACACAACCTTTCTTATTGATTCGTTTGATTTACCTAGGCTTTGGTTTGGGAACCGTTGGTTTCGATTCTTTTCCTCGTGCAAAAATCTTTGAACAAATATAACTTCATAAAAAGATCACCAAACAACATAAACACAAGCATACGAATCATGCGATTTTGAATGTTTCTCATATTCTCAATAATACAACCTTTCTTATTTATTCGTTTGATATGCCTAGGCTATGGTTTGGGAACCGTTGGTTTCGATTATTTTCCTCGTCCAAAAATCTTTGAACTAACAGAACTTGATAGAAAGATCACCAAACAACACAAAGAAACGCCTACGAATCATGCGATTTAAAATGTTTCTCAAATTCTCAATCACACAACCTTTCTTATTTATTCGTTTGATTTGCCTAGGCTATGGTTTGGGAACCGTTGGTTTCGATTATTTTCCTCGTGCTAAAATCTTTGAACAAATAGAACTTCATAGAAAGATCACCAAACAACACAAAGAAACGCATACGAATCATGCGATTTCGAATGTTTCTCATATTCTCAATAACACAACCTTTCTTATTGATTCGTTTGATTTGCCTAGGCTATGGTTTGGGAACCGTTGGTTTCGATTCTTTTTCTCGTCCAAAAATCTTTGAACTAACAGAACTTGATAGAAAGATCACCAAACAACACAAAGAAACGCATACGAATCATGCGATTTAAAATGTTTCTCAAATTCTCAATCACACAACCTTTCTTATTTATTCGTTTGATTTGCCTAGGCTATGGTTTGGGAACCGTTGGTTTCGATTATTTTCCTCGTGCTAAAATCTTTGAACAAATAGAACTTCATAGAAAGATCACCAAACAACACAAAGAAACGCATACGAATCATGCGATTTCGAATGTTTCTCAAATTCTCAATAACACAACCTTTCTTATTGATTCGTTTGATTTGCCTAGGCTATGGTTTTGGAACCGTTGGTTTCAATTCTTTTCGTCGTGCAAAAATCTTTGAGCTAATAGAAATTCATAGAAAGATCACCAAACAACACAAAGAAACGCATACGAATCATGCGATTTCGAATGTTTCTCAAATTCTCAATAACACAACCTTTCTTATTGATTCGTTTGATTTGCCTAGGCTATGGTTTGGGAACCGTTGGTTTCGATTCTTTTCCTCATGGAAAAATCTTTGAACTAAAAGAACTTCATAGAAAGATCACGAAACAACACAAACACAAGCATACGAATCATGCGATTTTGAATGTTTCTCATATTCTCAATAACACAACCTTTCTTATTGATTCGTTTGATTTGCCTAGGCTATGGTTTGGGAACCGTTGGTTTTGATTCTTTTTCTCGTCCAAAAATCTTTGAACTAACAGAACTTGATAGAAAGATCACCAAACAACACAAAGAAACGCATATGAATCATGCGATTTCGAATGTTTCTCAAATTCTCAATAACACAACCTTTCTTATTTATTCGTTTGATTTGCCTAGGCTATGGTTTGGGAACCGTTGGTTTCGATTCTTTTCCTCGTGCTAAAATCTTTGAACAAATAGAACTTCATTGAAAGATCACCAAACAACACAAACACAAGCATACGAATCATGCGATTTCGAATGTTTCTCATATTCTCAATAACACAACCTTTCTTATTGATTCGTTTGATTTGCCTAGGCTATGGTTTGGGAACCGTTGGTTTCGATTCTTTTCCTCGTCCAAAAATCTTTGAACTAACAGAACTTGATAGAAAGATCACCAAACAACACAAAGAAACGCATACGAATCATGCGATTTCGAATGTTTCTCAAATTCTCATACGAATCATGCTAAAATCTTTGAACAAATAGAACTTCATTGAAAGATCACCAAACAACACAAAGAAATGCATACGAATCATGCGATTTCGAATGTTTCTCAAATTCTCAATAACACAACCTTTCTTATTGATTCGTTTGATTTACCTAGGCTTTGGTTTGGGAACCGTTGGTTTCGATTCTTTTCCTCGTGCAAAAATCTTTGAACAAATATAACTTCATAAAAAGATCACCAAACAACATAAACACAAGCATACGAATCATGCGATTTTGAATGTTTCTCATATTCTCAATAATACAACCTTTCTTATTTATTCGTTTGATATGCCTAGGCTATGGTTTGGGAACCGTTGGTTTCGATTATTTTCCTCGTCCAAAAATCTTTGAACTAACAGAACTTGATAGAAAGATCACCAAACAACACAAAGAAACGCATACGAATCATGCGATTTAAAATGTTTCTCAAATTCTCAATCACACAACCTTTCTTATTTATTCGTTTGATTTGCCTAGGCTATGGTTTGGGAACCGTTGGTTTCGATTATTTTCCTCGTGCTAAAATCTTTGAACAAATAGAACTTCATAGAAAGATCACCAAACAACACAAAGAAACGCATACGAATCATGCGATTTCGAATGTTTCTCATATTCTCAATAACACAACCTTTCTTATTGATTCGTTTGATTTGCCTAGGCTATGGTTTGGGAACCGTTGGTTTCGATTCTTTTTCTCGTCCAAAAATCTTTGAACTAACAGAACTTGATAGAAAGATCACCAAACAACACAAAGAAACGCATACGAATCATGCGATTTAAAATGTTTCTCAAATTCTCAATCACACAACCTTTCTTATTTATTCGTTTGATTTGCCTAGGCTATGGTTTGGGAACCGTTGGTTTCGATTATTTTCCTCGTGCTAAAATCTTTGAACAAATAGAACTTCATAGAAAGATCACCAAACAACACAAAGAAACGCATACGAATCATGCGATTTCGAATGTTTCTCAAATTCTCAATAACACAACCTTTCTTATTGATTCGTTTGATTTGCCTAGGCTATGGTTTTGGAACCGTTGGTTTCAATTCTTTTCGTCGTGCAAAAATCTTTGAGCTAATAGAAATTCATAGAAAGATCACCAAACAACACAAAGAAACGCATACGAATCATGCGATTTCGAATGTTTCTCAAATTCTCAATAACACAACCTTTCTTATTGATTCGTTTGATTTGCCTAGGCTATGGTTTGGGAACCGTTGGTTTCGATTCTTTTCCTCGTCCAAAAATCTTTGAACTAACAGAACTTGATAGAAAGATCACCAAACAACACAAAGAAATGCATACGAATCATGCGATTTCGAATGTTTATCAAATTCTCAATAACACAACCTTTCTTATTGATTCGTTTGATTTGCCTAGGCTTTGGTTTGGGAACCGTTGGTTTCGATTCTTTTCCTCATGGAAAAATCTTTGAACTAATAGAACTTCATAGAAAGATCACGAAACAACACAAACACAAGCATACGAATCATGCGATTTTGAATGTTTCTCATATTCTCAATAACACAACCTTTCTTATTGATTCGTTTGATTTGCCTAGGCTATGGTTTGGGAACCGTTGGTTTCGATTCTTTTCCTCGTCCAAAAATCTTTGAACTAACAGAACTTGATAGAAAGATCACCAAACAACACAAAGAAAGGCATACGAATCATGCGATTTCGAATGTTTCTCAAATTCTCAATAACACAACCTTTCTTATTGATTCGTTTGATTTGCCTAGGCTTTGGTTTGGGAAACGTTGGTTTCGATTCTTTTCCTCGTCCAAAAATCTTTGAACTAACAGAACTTGATAGAAAGATCACCAAACAACACAAAGAAATGCATACGAATCATGCGATTTCGAATGTTTCTCAAATTCTCAATAACACAACCTTTCTTATTGATTCGTTTGATTTGCCTAGGCTTTGGTTTGGGAACCGTTGGTTTCGATTCTTTTCCTCGTGCAAAAATCTTTGAACTAACAGAACTTGATAGAAAGATCACCAAACAACACAAAGAAAGGCATACGAATCATGCGATTTCGAATGTTTCTCAAATTCTCAATAACACAACCTTTCTTATTGATTCGTTTGATTTGCCTAGGCTTTGGTTTGGGAAACGTTGGTTTCGATTCTTTTCCTCGTCCAAAAATCTTTGAACTAACAGAACTTGATAGAAAGATCACCAAACAACACAAAGAAATGCATACGAATCATGCGATTTCGAATGTTTCTCAAATTCTCAATAACACAACCTTTCTTATTGATTCGTTTGATTTGCCTAGGCTATGGTTTGGGAACCGTTGGTTTCGATTCTTTTCCTCGTCCAAAAATCTTTGAACTAACAGAACTTGATAGAAAGATCACCAAACAACACAAAGAAACGCATATGAATCATGCGATTTCGAATGTTTCTCAAATTCTCATACGAATCATGATAAAATCTTTGAACAAATAGAACTTCATTGAAAGATCACCAAACAACACAAACACAAGCATACGAATCATGCGATTTCGAATGTTTCTCAAATTCTCAATTACACAACCTTTCTTATTGATTCGTTTGATTTGCCTAGGATTTGGTTTGGGAACCGTTGGTTTCGATTCTTTTCCTCGTGCTAAAATCTTTGAACAAATAGAACTTCATTGAAAGATCACCAAACAACACAAACACAAGCATACGAATCATGCGATTTCGAATGTTTCTCATATTCTCAATAACACAACCTTTCTTATTGATTCGTTTGATTTGCCTAGGCTATGGTTTGGGAACCGTTGGTTTTGATTCTTTTTCTCGTCCAAAAATCTTTGAACTAACAGAACTTGATAGAAAGATCACCAAACAACACAAAGACACGCATACGAATCATGCGATTTCGAATGTTTCTCAAATTCTCAATCACACAACCTTTCTTATTTATTCGTTTGATTTGCCTAGGCTATGGTTTGGGAACCGTTTGTTTCCATTCTTTTTCTCGTCTAAAAATCTTTGAACAAATAGAACTTCATAGAAAGATCACCAAACAACACAAACACAAGCATACGAATCATGCGATTTCGAATGTTTCTCATATTCTCAATAACACAACCTTTCTTATTGATTCGTTTGATTTGCCTAGGCTATGGTTTGGGAACCGTTGATTTCGATTCTTTTCCTCGTCCAAAAATCTTTGAACTAATAGAACTTCATAGAAAGATCACCAAACAACACAAACACAAGCATACGAATCATGCGATTTCGAATGTTTCTCATATTCTCAATAACACAACCTTTCTTATTGATTCGTTTGATTTGCCTAGGCTATGGTTTGGGAACCGTTGGTTTCGATTCTTTTCCTCGTCCAAAAATCTTTGAACTAACAGAACTTGATAGAAAGATCACCAAACAACACAAAGAAATGCATACGAATCATGCGATTTCGAATGTTTATCAAATTCTCAATAACACAACCTTTCTTATTGATTCGTTTGATTTGCCTAGGCTTTGGTTTGGGAACCGTTGGTTTCGATTCTTTTCCTCATGGAAAAATCTTTGAACTAATAGAACTTCATAGAAAGATCACGAAACAACACAAACACAAGCATACGAATCATGCGATTTTGAATGTTTCTCATATTCTCAATAACACAACCTTTCTTATTGATTCGTTTGATTTGCCTAGGCTATGGTTTGGGAACCGTTGGTTTCGATTCTTTTCCTCGTCCAAAAATCTTTGAACTAACAGAACTTGATAGAAAGATCACCAAACAACACAAAGAAAGGCATACGAATCATGCGATTTCGAATGTTTCTCAAATTCTCAATAACACAACCTTTCTTATTGATTCGTTTGATTTGCCTAGGCTTTGGTTTGGGAAACGTTGGTTTCGATTCTTTTCCTCGTCCAAAAATCTTTGAACTAACAGAACTTGATAGAAAGATCACCAAACAACACAAAGAAATGCATACGAATCATGCGATTTCGAATGTTTCTCAAATTCTCAATAACACAACCTTTCTTATTGATTCGTTTGATTTGCCTAGGCTTTGGTTTGGGAACCGTTGGTTTCGATTCTTTTCCTCGTGCAAAAATCTTTGAACTAACAGAACTTGATAGAAAGATCACCAAACAACACAAAGAAAGGCATACGAATCATGCGATTTCGAATGTTTCTCAAATTCTCAATAACACAACCTTTCTTATTGATTCGTTTGATTTGCCTAGGCTTTGGTTTGGGAAACGTTGGTTTCGATTCTTTTCCTCGTCCAAAAATCTTTGAACTAACAGAACTTGATAGAAAGATCACCAAACAACACAAAGAAATGCATACGAATCATGCGATTTCGAATGTTTCTCAAATTCTCAATAACACAACCTTTCTTATTGATTCGTTTGATTTGCCTAGGCTATGGTTTGGGAACCGTTGGTTTCGATTCTTTTCCTCGTCCAAAAATCTTTGAACTAACAGAACTTGATAGAAAGATCACCAAACAACACAAAGAAACGCATATGAATCATGCGATTTCGAATGTTTCTCAAATTCTCATACGAATCATGATAAAATCTTTGAACAAATAGAACTTCATTGAAAGATCACCAAACAACACAAACACAAGCATACGAATCATGCGATTTCGAATGTTTCTCAAATTCTCAATTACACAACCTTTCTTATTGATTCGTTTGATTTGCCTAGGATTTGGTTTGGGAACCGTTGGTTTCGATTCTTTTCCTCGTGCTAAAATCTTTGAACAAATAGAACTTCATTGAAAGATCACCAAACAACACAAACACAAGCATACGAATCATGCGATTTCGAATGTTTCTCATATTCTCAATAACACAACCTTTCTTATTGATTCGTTTGATTTGCCTAGGCTATGGTTTGGGAACCGTTGGTTTTGATTCTTTTTCTCGTCCAAAAATCTTTGAACTAACAGAACTTGATAGAAAGATCACCAAACAACACAAAGACACGCATACGAATCATGCGATTTCGAATGTTTCTCATATTCTCAATAACACAACCTTTCTTATTGATTCGTTTGATTTGCCTAGGCTATGGTTTGGGAACCGTTTGTTTCCATTCTTTTTCTCGTCTAAAAATCTTTGAACAAATAGAACTTCATAGAAAGATCACCAAACAACACAAACACAAGCGTACGAATCATGCGATTTCGAATGTTTCTCAAATTCTCAATCACACAACCTTTCTTATTTATTCGTTTGATTTGCCTAGGCTATGGTTTGGGAACCGTTTGTTTCCATTCTTTTTCTCGTCTAAAAATCTTTGAACAAATAGAACTTCATAGAAAGATCACCAAACAACACAAACACAAGCGTACGAATCATGCGATTTCGAATGTTTCTCATATTCTCAATAACACAACCTTTCTTATTGATTCGTTTGATTTGCCTAGGCTATGGTTTGGGAACCGTTGATTTCGATTCTTTTCCTCGTCCAAAAATCTTTGAACTAATAGAACTTCATAGAAAGATCACCAAACAACACAAACACAAGCATACGAATCATGCGATTTCGAATGTTTCTCATATTCTCAATAACACAACCTTTCTTATTGATTCGTTTGATTTGCCTAGGCTATGGTTTGGGAACCGTTGGTTTCGATTCTTTTCCTCGTCCAAAAATCTTTGAACTAACAGAACTTGATAGAAAGATCACCAAACAACACAAAGAAAGGCATACGAATCATGCGATTTCGAATGTTTCTCAAATTCTCAATAACACAACCTTTCTTATTGATTCGTTTGATTTGCCTAGGCTTTGGTTTGGGAAACGTTGGTTTCGATTCTTTTCCTCGTCCAAAAATCTTTGAACTAACAGAACTTGATAGAAAGATCACCAAACAACACAAAGAAACGCATACGAATCATGCGATTTCGAATGTTTCTCAAATTCTCAATAACACAACCTTTCTTATTGATTCGTTTGATTTGCCTAGGCTATGGTTTAGGAACCGTTGGTTTCGATTCTTTTCCTCGTGCAAAAATCTTTGAACAAATATAACTTCATAAAAAGATCACCAAACAACACAAACACAAGCATACGAATCATGCGATTTTGAATGTTTCTCATATTCTCAATAATACAACCTTTCTTATTTATTCGTTTGATTTGCCTAGGCTATGGTTTGGGAACCGTTGGTTTCGATTATTTTCCTCGTGCAAAAATCTTTGAACTAACAGAACTTGATAGAAAGATCACCAAACAACACAAAGACACGCATACGAATCATGCGATTTCGAATGTTTCTCAAATTCTCAATCACAAAACCTTTCTTATTTATTCGTTTGATTTGCCTAGGCTATGGTTTAGGAACCGTTGGTTTCGATTCTTTTCCTCGTGCTAAAATCTTTGAACTAACAGAACTTGATAGAAAGATCACCAAACAACACAAAGAAATGCATACGAATCATGCGATTTCGAATGTTTCTCAAATTCTCAATAACACAACCTTTCTTATTGATTCGTTTGATTTGCCTAGGCTTTGGTTTGGGAACCGTTGGTTTCGATTCTTTTCCTCGTGCAAAAATCTTTGAACTAATAGAACTTCATAGAAAGATCACCAAACAACACAAACACAAGCATACGAATCATGCGATTTCGAATGTTTCTCATATTCTCAATAACACAACCTTTCTTAATGATTCGTTTGATTTGCCTAGGCTATGGTTTGGGAACCGTTGGTTTCGATTCTTTTCCTCGTCCAAAAATCTTTGAACTAACAGAACTTGATAGAAAGATCACCAAACAACACAAAGAAATGCATACGAATCATGCGATTTCGAATGTTTCTCAAATTCTCAATAACACAACCTTTCTTATTGATTCGTTTGATTTGCCTAGGCTATGGTTTGGGAACCGTTGGTTTCGATTCTTTTCCTCGTCCAAAAATCTTTGAACTAACAGAACTTGATAGAAAGATCACCAAACAACACAAAGAAATGCATACGAATCATGCGATTTCGAATGTTTATCAAATTCTCAATAACACAACCTTTCTTATTGATTCGTTTGATTTGCCTAGGCTTTGGTTTGGGAACCGTTGGTTTCGATTCTTTTCCTCATGGAAAAATCTTTGAACTAATAGAACTTCATAGAAAGATCACGAAACAACACAAACACAAGCATACGAATCATGCGATTTTGAATGTTTCTCATATTCTCAATAACACAACCTTTCTTATTGATTCGTTTGATTTGCCTAGGCTATGGTTTGGGAACCGTTGGTTTCGATTCTTTTCCTCGTCCAAAAATCTTTGAACTAACAGAACTTGATAGAAAGATCACCAAACAACACAAAGAAAGGCATACGAATCATGCGATTTCGAATGTTTCTCAAATTCTCAATAACACAACCTTTCTTATTGATTCGTTTGATTTGCCTAGGCTTTGGTTTGGGAAACGTTGGTTTCGATTCTTTTCCTCGTCCAAAAATCTTTGAACTAACAGAACTTGATAGAAAGATCACCAAACAACACAAAGAAATGCATACGAATCATGCGATTTCGAATGTTTCTCAAATTCTCAATAACACAACCTTTCTTATTGATTCGTTTGATTTGCCTAGGCTTTGGTTTGGGAACCGTTGGTTTCGATTCTTTTCCTCGTGCAAAAATCTTTGAACTAACAGAACTTGATAGAAAGATCACCAAACAACACAAAGAAAGGCATACGAATCATGCGATTTCGAATGTTTCTCAAATTCTCAATAACACAACCTTTCTTATTGATTCGTTTGATTTGCCTAGGCTTTGGTTTGGGAACCGTTGGTTTCGATTCTTTTCCTCGTGCAAAAATCTTTGAACTAACAGAACTTGATAGAAAGATCACCAAACAACACAAAGAAAGGCATACGAATCATGCGATTTCGAATGTTTCTCAAATTCTCAATAACACAACCTTTCTTATTGATTCGTTTGATTTGCCTAGGCTTTGGTTTGGGAAACGTTGGTTTCGATTCTTTTCCTCGTCCAAAAATCTTTGAACTAACAGAACTTGATAGAAAGATCACCAAACAACACAAAGAAATGCATACGAATCATGCGATTTCGAATGTTTCTCAAATTCTCAATAACACAACCTTTCTTATTGATTCGTTTGATTTGCCTAGGCTATGGTTTGGGAACCGTTGGTTTCGATTCTTTTCCTCGTCCAAAAATCTTTGAACTAACAGAACTTGATAGAAAGATCACCAAACAACACAAAGAAACGCATATGAATCATGCGATTTCGAATGTTTCTCAAATTCTCATACGAATCATGATAAAATCTTTGAACAAATAGAACTTCATTGAAAGATCACCAAACAACACAAACACAAGCATACGAATCATGCGATTTCGAATGTTTCTCAAATTCTCAATTACACAACCTTTCTTATTGATTCGTTTGATTTGCCTAGGATTTGGTTTGGGAACCGTTGGTTTCGATTCTTTTCCTCGTGCTAAAATCTTTGAACAAATAGAACTTCATTGAAAGATCACCAAACAACACAAACACAAGCATACGAATCATGCGATTTCGAATGTTTCTCATATTCTCAATAACACAACCTTTCTTATTGATTCGTTTGATTTGCCTAGGCTATGGTTTGGGAACCGTTGGTTTTGATTCTTTTTCTCGTCCAAAAATCTTTGAACTAACAGAACTTGATAGAAAGATCACCAAACAACACAAAGACACGCATACGAATCATGCGATTTCGAATGTTTCTCAAATTCTCAATCACACAACCTTTCTTATTTATTCGTTTGATTTGCCTAGGCTATGGTTTGGGAACCGTTTGTTTCCATTCTTTTTCTCGTCTAAAAATCTTTGAACAAATAGAACTTCATAGAAAGATCACCAAACAACACAAACACAAGCATACGAATCATGCGATTTCGAATGTTTCTCAAATTCTCAATAACACAACCTTTCTTATTGATTCGTTTGATTTGCCTAGGCTTTGGTTTGGGAAACGTTGGTTTCGATTCTTTTCCTCGTCCAAAAATCTTTGAACTAACAGAACTTGATAGAAAGATCACCAAACAACACAAAGAAATGCATACGAATCATGCGATTTCGAATGTTTCTCAAATTCTCAATAACACAACCTTTCTTATTGATTCGTTTGATTTGCCTAGGCTTTGGTTTGGGAACTGTTGGTTTCGATTCTTTTCCTCGTGCAAAAATCTTTGAACTAATAGAACTTCATAGAAAGATCACCAAACAACACAAACACAAGCATACGAATCATGCGATTTCGAATGTTTCTCATATTCTCAATAACACAACCTTTCTTAATGATTCGTTTGATTTGCCTAGGCTATGGTTTGGGAACCGTTGGTTTCGATTCTTTTCCTCGTCCAAAAATCTTTGAACTAACAGAACTTGATAGAAAGATCACCAAACAACACAAAGAAATGCATACGAATCATGCGATTTCGAATGTTTCTCAAATTCTCAATAACACAACCTTTCTTATTGATTCGTTTGATTTGCCTAGGCTTTGGTTTGGGAACCGTTGGTTTCGATTCTTTTCCTCATGGAAAAATCTTTGAACTAATAGAACTTCATAGAAAGATCACGAAACAACACAAACACAAGCATACGAATCATGCGATTTCGAATGTTTCTCATATTCTCAATAACACAACCTTTCTTATTGATTCGTTTGATTTGCCTAGGCTATGGTTTGGGAACCGTTGGTTTCGATTCTTTTCCTCGTGCAAAAATCTTTGAACAAATATAACTTCATAAAAAGATCACCAAACAACACAAACACAAGCATACGAATCATGCGATTTTGAATGTTTCTCATATTCTCAATAATACAACCTTTCTTATTTATTCGTTTGATTTGCCTAGGCTATGGTTTGGGAACCGTTGGTTTCGATTATTTTCCTCGTGCAAAAATCTTTGAACTAACAGAACTTGATAGAGAGATCACCAAACAACACAAAGAAACGCATACGAATCATGCGATTTCGAATGTTTCTCAAATTCTCAATAACACAACCTTTCTTATTGATTCGTTTGATTTGCCTAGGCTATGGTTTAGGAACCGTTGGTTTCGATTCTTTTCCTCGTGCTAAAATCTTTGAACTAATAGAACTTCATAGAAAGATCACCAAACAACACATACACAAGCATACGAATCATGCGATTTCGAATGTTTCTCATATTCTCAATAACACAACCTTTCTTATTGATTCGTTTGATTTGCCTAGGCTATGGTTTGGGAACCGTTGGTTTTGATTCTTTTTCTCGTCCAAAAATCTTTGAACTAACAGAACTTGATAGAAAGATCACCAAACAACACAAAGACACGCATACGAATCATGCGATTTCGAATGTTTCTCAAATTCTCAATCACAAAACCTTTCTTATTTATTCGTTTGATTTGCCTAGGCTATGGTTTGGGAACCGTTTGTTTCCATTCTTTTTCTCGTCTAAAAATCTTTGAACAAATAGAACTTCATAGAAAGATCACCAAACAACACAAACACAAGCATACGAATCATGCGATTTCGAATGTTTCTCATATTCTCAATAACACAACCTTTCTTATTGATTCGTTTGATTTGCCTAGGCTATGGTTTGGGAACCGTTGGTTTTGATTCTTTTTCTCGTCCAAAAATCTTTGAACTAACAGAACTTGATAGAAAGATCACCAAACAACACAAAGACACGCATACGAATCATGCGATTTCGAATGTTTCTCAAATTCTCAATCACACAACCTTTCTTATTTATTCGTTTGATTTGCCTAGGCTATGGTTTGGGAACCGTTTGTTTCCATTCTTTTTCTCGTCTAAAAATCTTTGAACAAATAGAACTTCATAGAAAGATCACCAAACAACACAAACACAAGCATACGAATCATGCGATTTCGAATGTTTCTCATATTCTCAATAACACAACCTTTCTTATTGATTCGTTTGATTTGCCTAGGCTATGGTTTGGGAACCGTTGATTTCGATTCTTTTCCTCGTCCAAAAATCTTTGAACTAATAGAACTTCATAGAAAGATCACCAAACAACACAAACACAAGCATACGAATCATGCGATTTCGAATGTTTCTCATATTCTCAATAACACAACCTTTCTTATTGATTCGTTTGATTTGCCTAGGCTATGGTTTGGGAACCGTTGTTTTCGATTGTTTTCCTCGTCCAAAAATCTTTGAACTAACAAAACTTGATAGAAAGATCACCAAACAACACAAAGAAATGCATACGAATCATGCGATTTCGAATGTTTCTCAAATTCTCAATAACACAACCTTTCTTATTGATTCGTTTGATTTGCCTAGGCTTTGGTTTGGGAAACGTTGGTTTCGATTCTTTTCCTCGTCCAAAAATCTTTGAACTAACAGAACTTGATAGAAAGATCACCAAACAACACAAAGAAATGCATACGAATCATGCGATTTCGAATGTTTCTCAAATTCTCAATAACACAACCTTTCTTATTGATTCGTTTGATTTGCCTAGGCTTTGGTTTGGGAACCGTTGGTTTCGATTCTTTTCCTCGTGCAAAAAACTTTGAACTAATAGAACTTCATAGAAAGATCACCAAACAACACAAACACAAGCATACGAATCATGCGATTTCGAATGTTTCTCATATTCTCAATAACACAACCTTTCTTAATGATTCGTTTGATTTGCCTAGGCTATGGTTTGGGAACCGTTGGTTTCGATTCTTTTCCTCGTCCAAAAATCTTTGAACTAACAGAACTTGATAGAAAGATCACCAAACAACACAAAGAAATGCATACGAATCATGCGATTTCGAATGTTTCTCAAATTCTCAATAACACAACCTTTCTTATTGATTCGTTTGATTTGCCTAGGCTTTGGTTTGGGAACCGTTGGTTTCGATTCTTTTCCTCATGGAAAAATCTTTGAACTAATAGAACTTCATAGAAAGATCACGAAACAACACAAACACAAGCATACGAATCATGCGATTTCGAATGTTTCTCATATTCTCAATAACACAACCTTTCTTATTGATTCGTTTGATTTGCCTAGGCTATGGTTTGGGAACCGTTGGTTTCGATTCTTTTCCTCGTGCAAAAATCTTTGAACAAATATAACTTCATAAAAAGATCACCAAACAACACAAACACAAGCATACGAATCATGCGATTTTGAATGTTTCTCATATTCTCAATAATACAACCTTTCTTATTTATTCGTTTGATTTGCCTAGGCTATGGTTTGGGAACCGTTGGTTTCGATTATTTTCCTCGTGCAAAAATCTTTGAACTAACAGAACTTGATAGAGAGATCACCAAACAACACAAAGAAACGCATACGAATCATGCGATTTCGAATGTTTCTCAAATTCTCAATAACACAACCTTTCTTATTGATTCGTTTGATTTGCCTAGGCTATGGTTTAGGAACCGTTGGTTTTGATTCTTTTTCTCGTCCAAAAATCTTTGAACTAACAGAACTTGATAGAAAGATCACCAAACAACACAAAGACACGCATACGAATCATGCGATTTCGAATGTTTCTCAAATTCTCAATCACAAAACCTTTCTTATTTATTCGTTTGATTTGCCTAGGCTATGGTTTGGGAACCGTTTGTTTCCATTCTTTTTCTCGTCTAAAAATCTTTGAACAAATAGAACTTCATAGAAAGATCACCAAACAACACAAACACAAGCATACGAATCATGCGATTTCGAATGTTTCTCATATTCTCAATAACACAACCTTTCTTATTGATTCGTTTGATTTGCCTAGGCTATGGTTTGGGAACCGTTGGTTTTGATTCTTTTTCTCGTCCAAAAATCTTTGAACTAACAGAACTTGATAGAAAGATCACCAAACAACACAAAGACACGCATACGAATCATGCGATTTCGAATGTTTCTCAAATTCTCAATCACAAAACCTTTCTTATTTATTCGTTTGATTTGCCTAGGCTATGGTTTGGGAACCGTTTGTTTCCATTCTTTTTCTCGTCTAAAAATCTTTGAACAAATAGAACTTCATAGAAAGATCACGAAACAACACAAACACAAGCATACGAATCATGCGATTTCGAATGTTTCTCATATTCTCAATAACACAACCTTTCTTATTGATTCGTTTGATTTGCCTAGGCTATGGTTTGGGAACCGTTGTTTTCGATTGTTTTCCTCGTCCAAAAATCTTTGAACTAACAGAACTTGATAGAAAGATCACCAAACAACACAAAGAAATGCATACGAATCATGCGATTTCGAATGTTTCTCAAATTCTCAATAACACAACCTTTCTTATTGATTCGTTTGATTTGCCTAGGCTTTGGTTTGGGAAACGTTGGTTTCGATTCTTTTCCTCGTCCAAAAATCTTTGAACTAACAGAACTTGATAGAAAGATCACCAAACAACACAAAGAAATGCATACGAATCATGCGATTTCGAATGTTTCTCAAATTCTCAATAACACAACCTTTCTTATTTATTCGTTTGATTTGCCTAGGCTATGGTTTGGGAACCGTTGATTTCGATTCTTTTCCTCGTCCAAAAATCTTTGAACTAATAGAACTTCATAGAAAGATCACCAAACAACACAAACACAAGCATACGAATCATGCGATTTCGAATGTTTCTCATATTCTCAATAACACAACCTTTCTTATTGATTCGTTTGATTTGCCTAGGCTATGGTTTGGGAACCGTTGTTTTCGATTGTTTTCCTCGTCCAAAAATCTTTGAACTAACAGAACTTGATAGAAAGATCACCAAACAACACAAAGAAATGCATACGAATCATGCGATTTCGAATGTTTCTCAAATTCTCAATAACACAACCTTTCTTATTGATTCGTTTGATTTGCCTAGGCTTTGGTTTGGGAAACGTTGGTTTCGATTCTTTTCCTCGTCCAAAAATCTTTCAACTAACAGAACTTGATAGAAAGATCACCAAACAACACAAAGAAATGCATACGAATCATGCGATTTCGAATGTTTCTCAAATTCTCAATAACACAACCTTTCTTATTGATTCGTTTGATTTGCCTAGGCTTTGGTTTGGGAACCGTTGGTTTCGATTCTTTTCCTCGTGCAAAAATCTTTGAACTAATAGAACTTCATAGAAAGATCACCAAACAACACAAACACAAGCATACGAATCATGCGATTTCGAATGTTTCTCATATTCTCAATAACACAACCTTTCTTAATGATTCGTTTGATTTGCCTAGGCTATGGTTTGGGAACCGTTGGTTTCGATTCTTTTTCTCGTCCAAAAATCTTTGAACTAACAGAACTTGATAGAAAGATCACCAAACAACACAAAAACAAGCATACGAATCATGCGATTTCGAATGTTTCTCAAATTCTCAATAACACAACCTTTCTTATTGATTCGTTTGATTTGCCTAGGCTTTGGTTTGGGAACCGTTGGTTTCGATTCTTTTCCTCATGGAAAAATCTTTGAACTAACAGAACTTGATAGAAAGATCACCAAACAACACAAAGAAATGCATACAAATCATGCGATTTCGAATGTTTCTCAAATTCTCAATAACATAACCTTTCTTATTGATTCGTTTGATTTGCCTAGGCTTTGGTTTGGGAACCGTTGGTTTCGATTCTTTTCCTCGTGCAAAAATCTTTGAACTAATAGAACTTCATAGAAAGATCACCAAACAACACAAAAACAAGCATACGAATCATGCGATTTCGAATGTTTCTCAAATTCTCAATAACACAACCTTTCTTATTGATTCGTTTGATTTGCCTAGGCTTTGGTTTGGGAACCGTTGGTTTCGATTCTTTTCCTCATGGAAAAATCTTTGAACTAATAGAACTTCATAGAAAGATCACGAAACAACACAAACACAAGCATACGAATCATGCGATTTCGAATGTTTCTCAAATTCTCAATCACACAACCTTTCTTATTTATTCGTTTGATTTGCCTAGGCTATGGTTTGGGAACCGTTTGTTTCCATTCTTTTTCTCGTCTAAAAATCTTTGAACAAATAGAACTTCATAGAAAGATCACCAAACAACACAAACACAAGCATACGAATCATGCGATTTCGAATGTTTCTCATATTCTCAATAACACAACCTTTCTTATTGATTCGTTTGATTTGCCTAGGCTATGGTTTGGGAACCGTTGGTTTCGATTCTTTTCCTCGTCCAAAAATCTTTGAACTAATAGAACTTCATAGAAAGATCACCAAACAACACAAACACAAGCATACGAATCATGCGATTTCGAATGTTTCTCATATTCTCAATAACACAACCTTTCTTATTGATTCGTTTGATTTGCCTAGGCTATGGTTTGGGAACCGTTGGTTTCGATTCTTTTCCTCGTCCAAAAATCTTTAAACTAACAGAACTTGATAGAAAGATCACCAAACAACACAAAGAAAGGCATACGAATCATGCGATTTCGAATGTTTCTCAAATTCTCAATAACACAACCTTTCTTATTGATTCGTTTGATTTGCCTAGGCTTTGGTTTGGGAAACGTTGGTTTCGATTCTTTTCCTCGTCCAAAAATCTTTGAACTAACAGAACTTGATAGAAAGATCACCAAACAACACAAAGAAATGCATACGAATCATGCGATTTCGAATGTTTCTCAAATTCTCAATAACACAACCTTTCTTATTGATTCGTTTGATTTGCCTAGGCTTTGGTTTGGGAACCGTTGGTTTCGATTCTTTTCCTCGTGCAAAAATCTTTGAACTAATAGAACTTCATAGAAAGATCACCAAACAACACAAACACAAGCATACGAATCATGCGATTTCGAATGTTTCTCATATTCTCAATAACACAACCTTTCTTAATGATTCGTTTGATTTGCCTAGGCTATGGTTTGGGAACCGTTGGTTTCGATTCTTTTCCTCGTCCAAAAATCTTTGAACTAACAGAACTTGATAGAAAGATCACCAAACAACACAAAGAAATGCATACGAATCATGCGATTTCGAATGTTTCTCAAATTCTCAATAACACAACCTTTCTTATTGATTCGTTTGATTTGCCTAGGCTTTGGTTTGGGAACCGTTGGTTTCGATTCTTTTCCTCATGGAAAAATCTTTGAACTAATAGAACTTCATAGAAAGATCACCAAACAACACAAACACAAGCATACGAATCATGCGATTTCGAATGTTTCTCATATTCTCAATAACACAACCTTTCTTATTGATTCGTTTGATTTGCCTAGGCTATGGTTTGGGAACCGTTGGTTTCGATTCTTTTCCTCGTGCAAAAATCTTTGAACAAATATAACTTCATAAAAAGATCACCAAACAACACAAACACAAGCATACGAATCATGCGATTTTGAATGTTTCTCATATTCTCAATAATACAACCTTTCTTATTTATTCGTTTGATTTGCCTAGGCTATGGTTTGGGAACCGTTGGTTTCGATTATTTTCCTCGTGCAAAAATCTTTGAACTAACAGAACTTGATAGAGAGATCACCAAACAACACAAAGAAACGCATACGAATCATGCGATTTCGAATGTTTCTCAAATTCTCAATAACACAACCTTTCTTATTGATTCGTTTGATTTGCCTAGGCTATGGTTTAGGAACCGTTGGTTTCGATTCTTTTCCTCGTGCTAAAATCTTTGAACTAATAGAACTTCATAGAAAGATCACCAAACAACACATACACAAGCATACGAATCATGCGATTTCGAATGTTTCTCATATTCTCAATAACACAACCTTTCTTATTGATTCGTTTGATTTGCCTAGGCTATGGTTTGGGAACCGTTGGTTTTGATTCTTTTTCTCGTCCAAAAATCTTTGAACTAACAGAACTTGATAGAAAGATCACCAAACAACACAAAGACACGCATACGAATCATGCGATTTCGAATGTTTCTCAAATTCTCAATAACACAACCTTTCTTATTTATTCGTTTGATTTGCCTAGGCTATGGTTTGGGAACCGTTGATTTCGATTCTTTTCCTCGTCCAAAAATCTTTGAACTAATAGAACTTCATAGAAAGATCACCAAACAACACAAACACAAGCATACGAATCATGCGATTTCGAATGTTTCTCATATTCTCAATAACACAACCTTTCTTATTGATTCGTTTGATTTGCCTAGGCTATGGTTTGGGAACCGTTGTTTTCGATTGTTTTCCTCGTCCAAAAATCTTTGAACTAACAGAACTTGATAGAAAGATCACCAAACAACACAAAGAAATGCATACGAATCATGCGATTTCGAATGTTTCTCAAATTCTCAATAACACAACCTTTCTTATTGATTCGTTTGATTTGCCTAGGCTTTGGTTTGGGAAACGTTGGTTTCGATTCTTTTCCTCGTCCAAAAATCTTTCAACTAACAGAACTTGATAGAAAGATCACCAAACAACACAAAGAAATGCATACGAATCATGCGATTTCGAATGTTTCTCAAATTCTCAATAACACAACCTTTCTTATTGATTCGTTTGATTTGCCTAGGCTTTGGTTTGGGAACCGTTGGTTTCGATTCTTTTCCTCGTGCAAAAATCTTTGAACTAATAGAACTTCATAGAAAGATCACCAAACAACACAAACACAAGCATACGAATCATGCGATTTCGAATGTTTCTCATATTCTCAATAACATAACCTTTCTTAATGATTCGTTTGATTTGCCTAGGCTATGGTTTGGGAACCGTTGGTTTCGATTCTTTTTCTCGTCCAAAAATCTTTGAACTAACAGAACTTGATAGAAAGATCACCAAACAACACAAAAACAAGCATACGAATCATGCGATTTCGAATGTTTCTCAAATTCTCAATAACACAACCTTTCTTATTGATTCGTTTGATTTGCCTAGGCTTTGGTTTGGGAACCGTTGGTTTCGATTCTTTTCCTCATGGAAAAATCTTTGAACTAACAGAACTTGATAGAAAGATCACCAAACAACACAAAGAAATGCATACAAATCATGCGATTTCGAATGTTTCTCAAATTCTCAATAACACAACCTTTCTTATTGATTCGTTTGATTTGCCTAGGCTTTGGTTTGGGAACCGTTGGTTTCGATTCTTTTCCTCGTGCAAAAATCTTTGAACTAATAGAACTTCATAGAAAGATCACCAAACAACACAAAAACAAGCATACGAATCATGCGATTTCGAATGTTTCTCAAATTCTCAATAACACAACCTTTCTTATTGATTCGTTTGATTTGCCTAGGCTTTGGTTTGGGAACCGTTGGTTTCGATTCTTTTCCTCATGGAAAAATCTTTGAACTAATAGAACTTCATAGAAAGATCACGAAACAACACAAACACAAGCATACGAATCATGCGATTTCGAATGTTTCTCAAATTCTCAATCACACAACCTTTCTTATTTATTCGTTTGATTTGCCTAGGCTATGGTTTGGGAACCGTTTGTTTCCATTCTTTTTCTCGTCTAAAAATCTTTGAACAAATAGAACTTCATAGAAAGATCACCAAACAACACAAACACAAGCATACGAATCATGCGATTTCGAATGTTTCTCATATTCTCAATAACACAACCTTTCTTATTGATTCGTTTGATTTGCCTAGGCTATGGTTTGGGAACCGTTGATTTCGATTCTTTTCCTCGTCCAAAAATCTTTGAACTAATAGAACTTCATAGAAAGATCACCAAACAACACAAACACAAGCATACGAATCATGCGATTTCGAATGTTTCTCATATTCTCAATAACACAACCTTTCTTATTGATTCGTTTGATTTGCCTAGGCTATGGTTTGGGAACCGTTGGTTTCGATTCTTTTCCTCGTCCAAAAATCTTTAAACTAACAGAACTTGATAGAAAGATCACCAAACAACACAAAGAAAGGCATACGAATCATGCGATTTCGAATGTTTCTCAAATTCTCAATAACACAACCTTTCTTATTGATTCGTTTGATTTGCCTAGGCTTTGGTTTGGGAAACGTTGGTTTCGATTCTTTTCCTCGTCCAAAAATCTTTGAACTAACAGAACTTGATAGAAAGATCACCAAACAACACAAAGAAATGCATACGAATCATGCGATTTCGAATGTTTCTCAAATTCTCAATAACACAACCTTTCTTATTGATTCGTTTGATTTGCCTAGGCTTTGGTTTGGGAACCGTTGGTTTCGATTCTTTTCCTCGTGCAAAAATCTTTGAACTAATAGAACTTCATAGAAAGATCACCAAACAACACAAACACAAGCATACGAATCATGCGATTTCGAATGTTTCTCATATTCTCAATAACACAACCTTTCTTAATGATTCGTTTGATTTGCCTAGGCTATGGTTTGGGAACCGTTGGTTTCGATTCTTTTCCTCGTCCAAAAATCTTTGAACTAACAGAACTTGATAGAAAGATCACCAAACAACACAAAGAAATGCATACAAATCATGCGATTTCGAATGTTTCTCAAATTCTCAATAACACAACCTTTCTTATTGATTCGTTTGATTTGCCTAGGCTTTGGTTTGGGAACCGTTGGTTTCGATTCTTTTCCTCATGGAAAAATCTTTGAACTAATAGAACTTCATAGAAAGATCACGAAACAACACAAACACAAGCATACGAATCATGCGATTTCGAATGTTTCTCATATTCTCAATAACACAACCTTTCTTATTGATTCGTTTGATTTGCCTAGGCTATGGTTTGGGAACCGTTGGTTTCGATTCTTTTCCTCGTGCAAAAATCTTTGAACAAATATAACTTCATAAAAAGATCACCAAACAACACAAACACAAGCATACGAATCATGCGATTTTGAATGTTTCTCATATTCTCAATAATACAACCTTTCTTATTTATTCGTTTGATTTGCCTAGGCTATGGTTTGGGAACCGTTGGTTTCGATTATTTTCCTCGTGCAAAAATCTTTGAACTAACAGAACTTGATAGAGAGATCACCAAACAACACAAAGAAACGCATACGAATCATGCGATTTCGAATGTTTCTCAAATTCTCAATAACACAACCTTTCTTATTGATTCGTTTGATTTGCCTAGGCTATGGTTTAGGAACCGTTGGTTTCGATTCTTTTCCTCGTGCTAAAATCTTTGAACTAATAGAACTTCATAGAAAGATCACCAAACAACACATACACAAGCATACGAATCATGCGATTTCGAATGTTTCTCATATTCTCAATAACACAACCTTTCTTATTGATTCGTTTGATTTGCCTAGGATATGGTTTGGGAACCGTTGGTTTTGATTCTTTTTCTCGTCCAAAAATCTTTGAACTAACAGAACTTGATAGAAAGATCACCAAACAACACAAAGACACGCATACGAATCATGCGATTTCGAATGTTTCTCAAATTCTCAATCACAAAACCTTTCTTATTTATTCGTTTGATTTGCCTAGGCTATGGTTTGGGAACCGTTTGTTTCCATTCTTTTTCTCGTCTAAAAATCTTTGAACAAATAGAACTTCATAGAAAGATCACCAAACAACACAAACACAAGCATACGAATCATGCGATTTCGAATGTTTCTCATATTCTCAATAACACAACCTTTCTTATTGATTCGTTTGATTTGCCTAGGCTATGGTTTGGGAACCGTTGGTTTTGATTCTTTTTCTCGTCCAAAAATCTTTGAACTAACAGAACTTGATAGAAAGATCACCAAACAACACAAAGACACGCATACGAATCATGCGATTTCGAATGTTTCTCAAATTCTCAATCACACAACCTTTCTTATTTATTCGTTTGATTTGCCTAGGCTATGGTTTGGGAACCGTTTGTTTCCATTCTTTTTCTCGTCTAAAAATCTTTGAACAAATAGAACTTCATAGAAAGATCACCAAACAACACAAACACAAGCATACGAATCATGCGATTTCGAATGTTTCTCATATTCTCAATAACACAACCTTTCTTATTGATTCGTTTGATTTGCCTAGGCTATGGTTTGGGAACCGTTGATTTCGATTCTTTTCCTCGTCCAAAAATCTTTGAACTAATAGAACTTCATAGAAAGATCACCAAACAACACAAACACAAGCATACGAATTATGCGATTTCGAATGTTTCTCATATTCTCAATAACACAACCTTTCTTATTGATTCGTTTGATTTGCCTAGGCTATGGTTTGGGAACCGTTGTTTTCGATTGTTTTCCTCGTCCAAAAATCTTTGAACTAATAGAACTTCATAGAAAGATCACCAAACAACACAAACACAAGCATACGAATCATGCGATTTCGAATGTTTCTCATATTCTCAATAACACAACCTTTCTTAATGATTCGTTTGATTTGCCTAGGCTATGGTTTGGGAACCGTTGGTTTCGATTCTTTTTCTCGTCCAAAAATCTTTGAACTAACAGAACTTGATAGAAAGATCACCAAACAACACAAAAACAAGCATACGAATCATGCGATTTCGAATGTTTCTCAAATTCTCAATAACACAACCTTTCTTATTGATTCGTTTGATTTGCCTAGGCTTTGGTTTGGGAACCGTTGGTTTCGATTCTTTTCCTCATGGAAAAATCTTTGAACTAACAGAACTTGATAGAAAGATCACCAAACAACACAAAGAAATGCATACAAATCATGCGATTTCGAATGTTTCTCAAATTCTCAATAACACAACCTTTCTTATTGATTCGTTTGATTTGCCTAGGCTTTGGTTTGGGAACCGTTGGTTTCGATTCTTTTCCTCGTGCAAAAATCTTTGAACTAATAGAACTTCATAGAAAGATCACCAAACAACACAAAAACAAGCATACGAATCATGCGATTTCGAATGTTTCTCAAATTCTCAATAACACAACCTTTCTTATTGATTCGTTTGATTTGCCTAGGCTTTGGTTTGGGAACCGTTGGTTTCGATTCTTTTCCTCGTGCAAAAATCTTTGAACTAACAGAACTTGATAGAAAGATCACCAAACAACACAAAGAAAGGCATACGAATCATGCGATTTCGAATGTTTCTCAAATTCTCAATAACACAACCTTTCTTATTGATTCGTTTGATTTGCCTAGGCTTTGGTTTGGGAAACGTTGGTTTCGATTCTTTTCCTCGTCCAAAAATCTTTGAACTAACAGAACTTGATAGAAAGATCACCAAACAACACAAAGAAATGCATACGAATCATGCGATTTCGAATGTTTCTCAAATTCTCAATAACACAACCTTTCTTATTGATTTGTTTGATTTGCCTAGGCTATGGTTTGGGAACCGTTGGTTTCGATTCTTTTCCTCGTCAAAAAATCTTTGAACTAACAGAACTTGATAGAAAGATCACCAAACAACACAAAGAAACGCATATGAATCATGCGATTTCGAATGTTTCTCAAATTCTCATACGAATCATGATAAAATCTTTGAACAAATAGAACTTCATTGAAAGATCACCAAACAACACAAACACAAGCATACGAATCATGCGATTTCGAATGTTTCTCAAATTCTCAATTACACAACCTTTCTTATTGATTCGTTTGATTTGCCTAGGCTTTGGTTTGGGAACCGTTGGTTTCGATTCTTTTCCTCGTGCTAAAATCTTTGAACAAATAGAACTTCATTGAAAGATCACCAAACAACACAAACACAAGCATACGAATCATGCGATTTCGAATGTTTCTCATATTCTCAATAACACAACCTTTCTTATTGATTCGTTTGATTTGCCTAGGCTATGGTTTGGGAACCGTTGGTTTTGATTCTTTTTCTCGTCCAAAAATCTTTGAACTAACAGAACTTGATAGAAAGATCACCAAACAACACAAAGACACGCATACGAATCATGCGATTTCGAATGTTTCTCAAATTCTCAATCACACAACCTTTCTTATTTATTCGTTTGATTTGCCTAGGCTATGGTTTGGGAACCGTTTGTTTCCATTCTTTTTCTCGTCTAAAAATCTTTGAACAAATAGAACTTCATAGAAAGATCACCAAACAACACAAACACAAGCATACGAATCATGCGATTTCGAATGTTTCTCATATTCTCAATAACACAACCTTTCTTATTGATTCGTTTGATTTGCCTAGGCTATGGTTTGGGAACCGTTGATTTCGATTCTTTTCCTCGTCCAAAAATCTTTGAACTAATAGAACTTCATAGAAAGATCACCAAACAACACAAACACAAGCATACGAATCATGCGATTTCGAATGTTTCTCATATTCTCAATAACACAACCTTTCTTATTGATTCGTTTGATTTGCCTAGGCTATGGTTTGGGAACCGTTGGTTTCGATTCTTTTCCTCGTCCAAAAATCTTTAAACTAACAGAACTTGATAGAAAGATCACCAAACAACACAAAGAAAGGCATACGAATCATGCGATTTCGAATGTTTCTCAAATTCTCAATAACACAACCTTTCTTATTGATTCGTTTGATTTGCCTAGGCTTTGGTTTGGGAAACGTTGGTTTCGATTCTTTTCCTCGTCCAAAAATCTTTGAACTAACAGAACTTGATAGAAAGATCACCAAACAACACAAAGAAATGCATACGAATCATGCGATTTCGAATGTTTCTCAAATTCTCAATAACACAACCTTTCTTATTGATTCGTTTGATTTGCCTAGGCTTTGGTTTGGGAACCGTTGGTTTCGATTCTTTTCCTCGTGCAAAAATCTTTGAACTAATAGAACTTCATAGAAAGATCACCAAACAACACAAAGAAACGCATACGAATCATGCGATTTCGAATGTTTCTCATATTCTCAATAACACAACCTTTCTTAATGATTCGTTTGATTTGCCTAGGCTATGGTTTGGGAACCGTTGGTTTCGATTCTTTTCCTCGTCCAAAAATCTTTGAACTAACAGAACTTGATAGAAAGATCACCAAACAACACAAAGAAATGCATACGAATCATGCGATTTCGAATGTTTCTCAAATTCTCAATAACACAACCTTTCTTATTGATTCGTTTGATTTGCCTAGGCTTTGGTTTGGGAACCGTTGGTTTCGATTCTTTTCCTCATGGAAAAATCTTTGAACTAATAGAACTTCATAGAAAGATCACGAAACAACACAAACACAAGCATACGAATCATGCGATTTCGAATGTTTCTCATATTCTCAATAACACAACCTTTCTTATTGATTCGTTTGATTTGCCTAGGCTATGGTTTGGGAACCGTTGGTTTCGATTCTTTTCCTCGTCCAAAAATCTTTGAACAAATATAACTTCATAAAAAGATCACCAAACAACACAAACACAAGCATACGAATCATGCGATTTTGAATGTTTCTCATATTCTCAATAATACAACCTTTCTTATTTATTCGTTTGATTTGCCTAGGCTATGGTTTGGGAACCGTTGGTTTCGATTATTTTCCTCGTGCAAAAATCTTTGAACTAACAGAACTTGATAGAGAGATCACCAAACAACACAAAGAAACGCATACGAATCATGCGATTTCGAATGTTTCTCAAATTCTCAATAACACAACCTTTCTTATTGATTCGTTTGATTTGCCTAGGCTATGGTTTAGGAACCGTTGGTTTCGATTCTTTTCCTCGTGCTAAAATCTTTGAACTAATAGAACTTCATAGAAAGATCACCAAACAACACATACACAAGCATACGAATCATGCGATTTCGAATGTTTCTCATATTCTCAATAACACAACCTTTCTTATTGATTCGTTTGATTTGCCTAGGCTATGGTTTGGGAACCGTCTGTTTTGATTCTTTTTCTCGTCCAAAAATCTTTGAACTAACAGAACTTGATAGAAAGATCACCAAACAACACAAAGACACGCATACGAATCATGCGATTTCGAATGTTTCTCAAATTCTCAATCACAAAACCTTTCTTATTTATTCGTTTGATTTGCCTAGGCTATGGTTTGGGAACCGTTTGTTTCCATTCTTTTTCTCGTCTAAAAATCTTTGAACAAATAGAACTTCATAGAAAGATCACCAAACAACACAAACACAAGCATACGAATCATGCGATTTCGAATGTTTCTCATATTCTCAATAACACAACCTTTCTTATTGATTCGTTTGATTTGCCTAGGCTATGGTTTGGGAACCGTTGGTTTTGATTCTTTTTCTCGTCCAAAAATCTTTGAACTAACAGAACTTGATAGAAAGATCACCAAACAACACAAAGACACGCATACGAATCATGCGATTTCGAATGTTTCTCAAATTCTCAATCACACAACCTTTCTTATTTATTCGTTTGATTTGCCTAGGCTATGGTTTGGGAACCGTTTGTTTCCATTCTTTTTCTCGTCTAAAAATCTTTGAACAAATAGAACTTCATAGAAAGATCACCAAACAACACAAACACAAGCATACGAATCATGCGATTTCGAATGTTTCTCATATTCTCAATAACACAACCTTTCTTATTGATTCGTTTGATTTGCCTAGGCTATGGTTTGGGAACCGTTGATTTCGATTCTTTTCCTCGTCCAAAAATCTTTGAACTAATAGAACTTCATAGAAAGATCACCAAACAACACAAACACAAGCATACGAATCATGCGATTTCGAATGTTTCTCATATTCTCAATAACACAACCTTTCTTATTGATTCGTTTGATTTGCCTAGGCTATGGTTTTGGAACCGTTGTTTTCGATTGTTTTCCTCGTCCAAAAATCTTTGAACTAACAGAACTTGATAGAAAGATCACCAAACAACACAAAGAAATGCATACGAATCATGCGATTTCGAATGTTTCTCAAATTCTCAATAACACAACCTTTCTTATTGATTCGTTTGATTTGCCTAGGCTTTGGTTTGGGAAACGTTGGTTTCGATTCTTTTCCTCGTCCAAAAATCTTTCAACTAACAGAACTTGATAGAAAGATCACCAAACAACACAAAGAAATGCATACGAATCATGCGATTTCGAATGTTTCTCAAATTCTCAATAACACAACCTTTCTTATTGATTCGTTTGATTTGCCTAGGCTTTGGTTTGGGAACCGTTGGTTTCGATTCTTTTCCTCGTGCAAAAATCTTTGAACTAATAGAACTTCATAGAAAGATCACCAAACAACACAAACACAAGCATACGAATCATGCGATTTCGAATGTTTCTCATATTCTCAATAACACAACCTTTCTTAATGATTCATTTGATTTGCCTAGGCTATGGTTTGGGAACCGTTGGTTTCGATTCTTTTCCTCGTCCAAAAATCTTTGAACTAACAGAACTTGATAGAAAGATCACCAAACAACACAAAGAAATGCATACGAATCATGCGATTTCGAATGTTTCTCAAATTCTCAATAACACAACCTTTCTTATTGATTCGTTTGATTTGCCTAGGCTTTGGTTTGGGAACCGTTGGTTTCGATTCTTTTCCTCATGGAAAAATCTTTGAACTAATAGAACTTCATAGAAAGATCACGAAACAACACAAACACAAGCATACGAATCATGCGATTTCGAATGTTTCTCATATTCTCAATAACACAACCTTTCTTATTGATTCGTTTGATTTGCCTAGGCTATGGTTTTGGAACCGTATGTTTCGATTCTTTTCCTCGTGCAAAAATCTTTGAACAAATATAACTTCATAAAAAGATCACCAAACAACACAAACACAAGCATACGAATCATGCGATTTTGAATGTTTCTCATATTCTCAATAATACAACCTTTCTTATTTATTCGTTTGATTTGCCTAGGCTATGGTTTGGGAACCGTTGGTTTCGATTATTTTCCTCGTGCAAAAATCTTTGAACTAACAGAACTTGATAGAAAGATCACCAAACAACACAAAGAAACGCATACGAATCATGCGATTTCGAATGTTTCTCAAATTCTCAATAACACAACCTTTCTTATTGATTCGTTTGATCTGCCTAGGCTATGGTTTAGGAACCGTTGGTTTCGATTCTTTTCCTCGTGCTAAAATCTTTGAACAAATAGAACTTCATAGAAAGATCACCAAACAACACAAAGAAACGCATACGAATCATGCGATTTCGAATGTTTCTCATATTCTCAATAACACAACCTTTCTTATTGATTCGTTTGATTTGCCTAGGCTATGGTTTGGGAACCGTTGGTTTCGATTCTTTGTCTCGTCCAAAAATCTTTGAACTAACAGAACTTGATAGAAAGATCACCAAACAACACAAAGAAACGCATATGAATCATGCGATTTCGAATGTTTCTCAAATTCTCAATCACACAACCTTTCTTATTTATTCGTTTGATTTGCCTAGGCTATGGTTTGGGAACCGTTGGTTTCGATTCTTTTCCTCGTGCTAAAATCTTTGAACAAATAGAACTTCATTGAAAGATCACCAAACAACACAAACACAAGCATACGAATCATGCGATTTCGAATGTTTCTCATATTCTCAATAACACAACCTTTCTTATTGATTCGTTTGATTTGCCTAGGCTATGGTTTGGGAACCGTTGGTTTCGATTCTTTTCCTCGTCCAAAAATCTTTGAACTAACAGAACTTGATAGAAAGATCACCAAACAACACAAAGAAACGCATACGAATCATGCGATTTCGAATGTTTCTCAAATTCTCATACGAATCATGCTAAAATCTTTGAACAAATAGAACTTCATTGAAAGATCACCAAACAACACAAACACAAGCATACGAATCATGCGATTTCGAATATTTCTCATATTCTCAATAACACAACCTTTCTTATTGATTCGTTTGATTTGCCTAGGCTTTGGTTTGGGAACCGTTGGTTTCGATTCTTTTCCTCATGCAAAAATCTTTGAACAAATATAACTTCATAAAAAGATCACCAAACAACACAAACACAAGCATACGAATCATGCGATTTTGAATGTTTCTCATATTCTCAATAATACAACCTTTCTTATTTATTCGTTTGATTTGCCTAGGCTATGGTTTGGGAACCGTTGGTTTCGATTATTTTCCTCGTGCAAAAATCTTTGAACTAACAGAACTTGATAGAAAGATCACCAAACAACACAAAGAAACGCATACGAATCATGCGATTTCGAATGTTTCTCAAATTCTCAATAACACAACCTTTCTTATTGATTCGTTTGATTTGCCTAGGCTATGGTTTAGGAACCGTTGGTTTCGATTCTTTTCCTCGTGCTAAAATCTTTGAACAAATAGAACTTCATAGAAAGATCACCAAACAACACAAAGAAACGCATACGAATCATGCGATTTCGAATGTTTCTCATATTCTCAATAACACAACCTTTCTTATTGATTCGTTTGATTTGCCTAGGCTATGGTTTGGGAACCGTTGGTTTCGATTCTTTTTCTCGTCCAAAAATCTTTGAACTAACAGAACTTGATAGAAAGATAACCAAACAACACAAAGAAACGCATACGAATCATGCGATTTCGAATGTTTCTCAAATTCTCAATCACACAACCTTTCTTATTTATTCGTTTGATTTGCCTAGGCTATGGTTTGGGAACCGTTGGTTTCGATTCTTTTCCTCGTGCTAAAATCTTTGAACAAATAGAACTTCATAGAAAGATCACCAAACAACACAAAGAAACGCATACGAATCATGCGATTTCGAATGTTTCTCATATTCTCAATAACACAACCTTTCTTATTGATTCGTTTGATTTGCCTAGGCTATGGTTTGGGAACCGTTGGTTTCGATTCTTTTCCTCGTCCAAAAATCTTTGAACTAACAGAACTTGATAGAAAGATCACCAAACAACACAAAGAAACGCATATGAATCATGCGATTTCGAATGTTTCTCAAATTCTCATACGAATCATGCTAAAATCTTTGAACAAATAGAACTTCATTGAAAGATCACCAAACAACACAAACACAAGCATACGAATCATGCGATTTCGAATGTTTCTCAAATTCTCAATTACACAACCTTTCTTATTGATTCGTTTGATTTGCCTAGGCTTTGGTTTGGGAACCGTTGGTTTCGATTCTTTTCCTCGTGCTAAAATCTTTGAACAAATAGAACTTCATTGAAAGATCACCAAACAACACAAACACAAGCATACGAATCATGCGATTTCAAATGTTTCTCATATTCTCAATAACACAACCTTTCTTATTGATTCGTTTGATTTGCTAGGCTATGGTTTGGGAACCGTTGGTTTTGATTCTTTTTCTCGTCCAAAAATCTTTGAACTAACAGAACTTGATAGAAAGATCACCAAACAACACAAACACAAGCATACGAATCATGCGATTTTGAATGTTTCTCATATTCTCAATAACACAACCTTTCTTATTGATTCGTTTGATTTGCCTAGGCTATGGTTTGGGAACCGTTGGTTTCGATTCTTTGTCTCGTCCAAAAATCTTTGAACTAACAGAACTTGATAGAAAGATCACCAAACAACACAAAGAAACGCATATGAATCATGCGATTTCGAATGTTTCTCAAATTCTCAATCACACAACCTTTCTTATTTATTCGTTTGATTTGCCTAGGCTATGGTTTGGGAACCGTTGGTTTCGATTCTTTTCCTCGTGCTAAAATCTTTGAACAAATAGAACTTCATTGAAAGATCACCAAACAACACAAACACAAGCATACGAATCATGCGATTTCGAATGTTTCTCATATTCTCAATAACACAACCTTTCTTATTGATTCGTTTGATTTGCCTAGGCTATGGTTTGGGAACCGTTGGTTTCGATTCTTTTCCTCGTCCAAAAATCTTTGAACTAACAGAACTTGATAGAAAGATCACCAAACAACACAAAGAAACGCATACGAATCATGCGATTTCGAATGTTTCTCAAATTCTCATACGAATCATGCTAAAATCTTTGAACAAATAGAACTTCATTGAAAGATCACCAAACAACACAAACACAAGCATACGAATCATGCGATTTCGAATGTTTCTCAAATTCTCAATTACACAACCTTTCTTATTGATTCGTTTGATTTGCCTAGGCTTTGGTTTGGGAACCGTTGGTTTCGATTCTTTTCCTCGTGCTAAAATCTTTGAACAAATAGAACTTCATTGAAAGATCACCAAACAACACAAACACAAGCATACGAATCATGCGATTTCAAATGTTTCTCATATTCTCAATAACACAACCTTTCTTATTGATTCGTTTGATTTGCCTAGGCTATGGTTTGGGAACCGTTGGTTTTGATTCTTTTTCTCGTCCAAAAATCTTTGAACTAACAGAACTTGATAGAAAGATCACCAAACAACACAAACACAAGCATACGAATCATGCGATTTTGAATGTTTCTCATATTCTCAATAACACAACCTTTCTTATTGATTCGTTTGATTTGCCTAGGCTATGGTTTGGGAACCGTTGGTTTCGATTCTTTGTCTCGTCCAAAAATCTTTGAACTAACAAAACTTGATAGAAAGATCACCAAACAACACAAAGAAACGCATATGAATCATGCGATTTCGAATGTTTCTCAAATTCTCAATCACACAACCTTTCTTATTTATTCGTTTGATTTGCCTAGGCTATGGTTTGGGAACCGTTGGTTTCGATTCTTTTCCTCGTGCTAAAATCTTTGAACAAATAGAACTTCATTGAAAGATCACCAAACAACACAAACACAAGCATACGAATCATGCGATTTCGAATGTTTCTCATATTCTCAATAACACAACCTTTCTTATTGATTCGTTTGATTTGCCTAGGCTATGGTTTGGGAACCGTTGGTTTCGATTCTTTTCCTCGTCCAAAAATCTTTGAACTAACAGAACTTGATAGAAAGATCACCAAACAACACAAAGAAACGCATACGAATCATGCGATTTCGAATGTTTCTCAAATTCTCATACGAATCATGCTAAAATCTTTGAACAAATAGAACTTCATTGAAAGATCACCAAACAACACAAACACAAGCATACGAATCATGCGATTTCGAATATTTCTCATATTCTCAATAACACAACCTTTCTTATTGATTCGTTTGATTTGCCTAGGCTTTGGTTTGGGAACCGTTGGTTTCGATTCTTTTCCTCATGCAAAAATCTTTGAACAAATATAACTTCATAAAAAGATCACCAAACAACACAAACACAAGCATACGAATCATGCGATTTTGAATGTTTCTCATATTCTCAATAATACAACCTTTCTTATTTATTCGTTTGATTTGCCTAGGCTATGGTTTAGGAACCGTTGGTTTCGATTCTTTTCCTCGTGCTAAAATCTTTGAACAAATAGAACTTCATAGAAAGATCACCAAACAACACAAAGAAACGCATACGAATCATGCGATTTCGAATGTTTCTCATATTCTCAATAACACAACCTTTCTTATTGATTCGTTTGATTTGCCTAGGCTATGGTTTGGGAACCGTTGGTTTCGATTCTTTTCCTCGTCCAAAAATCTTTGAACTAACAGAACTTGATAGAAAGATCACCAAACAACACAAAGAAATGCATACGAATCATGCGATTTCGAATGTTTCTCAAATTCTCAATAACACAACCTTTCTTATTGATTCGTTTGATTTGCCTAGGCTTTGGTTTGGGAAACGTTCGTTTCGATTCTTTTCCTCGTCCAAAAATCTTTGAACTAACAGAACTTGATAGAAAGATCACCAAACAACACAAAGAAATGCATACGAATCATGCGATTTCGAATGTTTCTCAAATTCTCAATAACACAACCTTTCTTATTGATTCGTTTGATTTGCCTAGGCTATGGTTTGGGAACCGTTGGTTTCGATTCTTTTCCTCGTGCAAAAATCTTTGAACTAACAGAACTTGATAGAAAGATCACCAAACAACACAAAGAAATGCATACGAATCATGCGATTTCGAATGTTTCTCAAATTCTCAATAACACAACCTTTCTTATTGATTCGTTTGATTTGCCTAGGCTTTGGTTTGGGAAACGTTCGTTTCGATTCTTTTCCTCGTCCAAAAATCTTTGAACTAACAGAACTTGATAGAAAGATCACCAAACAACACAAAGAAATGCATACGAATCATGCGATTTCGAATGTTTCTCAAATTCTCAATAACACAACCTTTCTTATTGATTCGTTTGATTTGCCTAGGCTTTGGTTTGGGAACCGTTGGTTTCGATTCTTTTCCTCGTGCAAAAATCTTTGAACTAATAGAACTTCATAGAAAGATCATCAAACAACACAAACACAAGCATACGAATCATGCGATTTCGAATGTTTCTCATATTCTCAATAACACAACCTTTCTTAATGATTCGTTTGATTTGCCTAGGCTATGGTTTGGGAACCGTTGGTTTCGATTCTTTTCCTCGTCCAAAAATCTTTGAACTAACAGAACTTGATAGAAAGATCACCAAACAACAAAAAGAAATGCATACGAATCATGCGATTTCGAATGTTTCTCAAATTCTGAATCACACAACCTTTCTTATTTATTCGTTTGATTTGCCTAGGCTATGGTTTGGGAACCGTTGGTTTCGATTATTTTCTTCGTCCAAAAATCTTTGAACTAACAGAACTTGATAGAAAGATCACCAAACAACACAAAGAAACGCATACGAAAAATGCGATTTCGAATGTTTCTCAAATTCTCAATCAAACAACCTTTCTTTATAATTCGTTTGATTTGCCTACGCTATGGTTTGGGAACCGTTGGTTTCGATTCTTTTCCTCGTCCAAAAATCTTTGAACTAACAGAACTTGATAGAAAGATCACCAAACAACACAAAGAAATCCATACGAATCATGCGATTTCGAATGTTTCTCAAATTCTCAATAACACAACCTTTCTTATTGATTCGTTTGATTTGCCAAGGCTATGGTTTGGGAACCGTTGGTTTCGATTCTTTTTCTCGTCCAAAAATCTTTGAACTAACAGAACTTGATAGAAAGATCACCAAACAACACAAAGAAACGCATACGAATCATGCGATTTCGAATGTTTCTCAAATTCTCAATCACACAACCTTTCTTATTTATTCGTTTGATTTGCCTAGGCTATGGTTTGGGAACCGTTGGTTTCGATTCTTTTCCTCGTCCAAAAATCTTTGAACTAACAGAACTTGATAGAAAGATCACCAAACAACAAAAAGAAATGCATACGAATCATGCGATTTCGAATGTTTCTCAAATTCTCAATCACACAACCTTTCTTATTTATTCGTTTGATTTGCCTAGGCTATGGTTTGGGAACCGTTGGTTTCGATTATTTTCTTCGTCCAAAAATCTTTGAACTAACAGAACTTGATAGAAAGATCACCAAACAACACAAAGAAACGCATACGAAAAATGCGATTTCGAATGTTTCTCAAACTCTCAATCAAACAACCTTTCTTTATAATTCGTTTGATTTGCCTACGCTATGGTTTGGGAACCGTTGGTTTCGATTCTTTTCCTCGTCCAAAAATCTTTGAACTAACAGAACTTGATAGAAAGATCACCAAACAACACAAAGAAATCCATACGAATCATGCGATTTCGAATGTTTCTCAAATTCTCAATAACACAACCTTTCTTATTGATTCGTTTGATTTGCCAAGGCTATGGTTTGGGAACCGTTGGTTTCGATTCTTTTTCTCGTCCAAAAATCTTTGAACTAACAGAACTTGATAGAAAGATCACCAAACAACACAAACACAAGCATACGAATCATGCGATTTCGAATGTTTCTCAAATTCTCAATCACACAACCTTTCTTATTTATTCGTTTGATTTGCCTAGGCTTTGGTTTGGGAACCGTTGGTTTCGATTATTTTCCTCGTCCAAAAATCTTTGAACTAACAGAACTTGATAGAGAGATCACCAAACAACACAAAGAAATGCATACGAATCATGCGATTTCGAATGTTTCTCAAATTCTCAATAACACAACCTTTCTTATTGATTCGTTTGATTTGCCTAGGCTTTGGTTTGGGAACCGTTGGTTTCGATTCTTTTCCTCGTGCAAAAATCTTTGAACTAATAGAACTTCATAGAAAGATCACCAAACAACACAAACACAAGCATACGAATCATGCGATTTCGAATGTTTCTCATATTCTCAATAACACAACCTTTCTTAATGATTCGTTTGATTTGCCTAGGCTATGGTTTGGGAACCGTTGGTTTCGATTCTTTTCCTCGTCCAAAAATCTTTGAACTAACAGAACTTGATAGAAAGATCACCAAACAACAAAAAGAAATGCATACGAATCATGCGATTTCGAATGTTTCTCAAATTCTGAATCACACAACCTTTCTTATTTATTCGTTTGATTTGCCTAGGCTATGGTTTGGGAACCGTTGGTTTCGATTATTTTCTTCGTCCAAAAATCTTTGAACTAACAGAACTTGATAGAAAGATCACCAAACAACACAAAGAAACGCATACGAAAAATGCGATTTCGAATGTTTCTCAAATTCTCAATCAAACAACCTTTCTTTATAATTCGTTTGATTTGCCTACGCTATGGTTTGGGAACCGTTGGTTTCGATTCTTTTCCTCGTCCAAAAATCTTTGAACTAACAGAACTTGATAGAAAGATCACCAAACAACACAAAGAAATCCATACGAATCATGCGATTTCGAATGTTTCTCAAATTCTCAATAACACAACCTTTCTTATTGATTCGTTTGATTTGCCAAGGCTATGGTTTGGGAACCGTTGGTTTCGATTCTTTTTCTCGTCCAAAAATCTTTGAACTAACAGAACTTGATAGAAAGATCACCAAACAACACAAAGAAACGCATACGAATCATGCGATTTCGAATGTTTCTCAAATTCTCAATCACACAACCTTTCTTATTTATTCGTTTGATTTGCCTAGGCTATGGTTTGGGAACCGTTGGTTTCGATTCTTTTCCTCGTCCAAAAATCTTTGAACTAACAGAACTTGATAGAAAGATCACCAAACAACAAAAAGAAATGCATACGAATCATGCGATTTCGAATGTTTCTCAAATTCTGAATCACACAACCTTTCTTATTTATTCGTTTGATTTGCCTAGGCTATGGTTTGGGAACCGTTGGTTTCGATTATTTTCTTCGTCCAAAAATCTTTGAACTAACAGAACTTGATAGAAAGATCACCAAACAACACAAAGAAACGCATACGAAAAATGCGATTTCGAATGTTTCTCAAACTCTCAATCAAACAACCTTTCTTTATAATTCGTTTGATTTGCCTACGCTATGGTTTGGGAACCGTTGGTTTCGATTCTTTTCCTCGTCCAAAAATCTTTGAACTAACAGAACTTGATAGAAAGATCACCAAACAACACAAAGAAATCCATACGAATCATGCGATTTCGAATGTTTCTCAAATTCTCAATAACACAACCTTTCTTATTGATTCGTTTGATTTGCCAAGGCTATGGTTTGGGAACCGTTGGTTTCGATTCTTTTTCTCGTCCAAAAATCTTTGAACTAACAGAACTTGATAGAAAGATCACCAAACAACACAAAGAAACGCATACGAATCATGCGATTTCGAATGTTTCTCAAATTCTCAATCACACAACCTTTCTTATTTATTCGTTTGATTTGCCTAGGCTATGGTTTGGGAACCGTTGGTTTCGATTATTTTCCTCGTCCAAAAATCTTTGAACTAACAGAACTTGATAGAAAGATCACCAAACAACACAAAGAAATGCATACGAATCATGCGATTTCGAATGTTTCTCAAATTCTCAATAACACAACCTTTCTTATTGATTCGTTTGATTTGCCTAGGCTTTGGTTTGGGAACCGTTGGTTTCGATTCTTTTCCTCGTGCAAAAATCTTTGAACTAATAGAACTTCATAGAAAGATCACCAAACAACACAAACACAAGCATACGAATCATGCGATTTCGAATGTTTCTCATATTCTCAATAACACAACCTTTCTTAATGATTCGTTTGATTTGCCTAGGCTATGGTTTGGGAACCGTTGGTTTCGATTCTTTTCCTCGTCCAAAAATCTTTGAACTAACAGAACTTGATAGAAAGATCACCAAACAACAAAAAGAAATGCATACGAATCATGCGATTTCGAATGTTTCTCAAATTCTGAATCACACAACCTTTCTTATTTATTCGTTTGATTTGCCTAGGCTATGGTTTGGGAACCGTTGGTTTCGATTATTTTCTTCGTCCAAAAATCTTTGAACTAACAGAACTTGATAGAAAGATCACCAAACAACACAAAGAAACGCATACGAAAAATGCGATTTCGAATGTTTCTCAAATTCTCAATCAAACAACCTTTCTTTATAATTCGTTTGATTTGCCTACGCTATGGTTTGGGAACCGTTGGTTTCGATTCTTTTCCTCGTCCAAAAATCTTTGAACTAACAGAACTTGATAGAAAGATCACCAAACAACACAAAGAAATCCATACGAATCATGCGATTTCGAATGTTTCTCAAATTCTCAATAACACAACCTTTCTTATTGATTCGTTTGATTTGCCAAGGCTATGGTTTGGGAACCGTTGGTTTCGATTCTTTTTCTCGTCCAAAAATCTTTGAACTAACAGAACTTGATAGAAAGATCACCAAACAACACAAAGAAACGCATACGAATCATGCGATTTCGAATGTTTCTCAAATTCTCAATCACACAACCTTTCTTATTTATTCGTTTGATTTGCCTAGGCTATGGTTTGGGAACCGTTGGTTTCGATTCTTTTCCTCGTCCAAAAATCTTTGAACTAACAGAACTTGATAGAAAGATCACCAAACAACAAAAAGAAATGCATACGAATCATGCGATTTCGAATGTTTCTCAAATTCTCAATCACACAACCTTTCTTATTTATTCGTTTGATTTGCCTAGGCTATGGTTTGGGAACCGTTGGTTTCGATTATTTTCTTCGTCCAAAAATCTTTGAACTAACAGAACTTGATAGAAAGATCACCAAACAACACAAAGAAACGCATACGAAAAATGCGATTTCGAATGTTTCTCAAACTCTCAATCAAACAACCTTTCTTTATAATTCGTTTGATTTGCCTACGCTATGGTTTGGGAACCGTTGGTTTCGATTCTTTTCCTCGTCCAAAAATCTTTGAACTAACAGAACTTGATAGAAAGATCACCAAACAACACAAAGAAATCCATACGAATCATGCGATTTCGAATGTTTCTCAAATTCTCAATAACACAACCTTTCTTATTGATTCGTTTGATTTGCCAAGGCTATGGTTTGGGAACCGTTGGTTTCGATTCTTTTTCTCGTCCAAAAATCTTTGAACTAACAGAACTTGATAGAAAGATCACCAAACAACACAAAGAAACGCATACGAATCATGCGATTTCGAATGTTTCTCAAATTCTCAATCACACAACCTTTCTTATTTATTCGTTTGATTTGCCTAGGCTTTGGTTTGGGAACCGTTGGTTTCGATTATTTTCCTCGTCCAAAAATCTTTGAACTAACAGAACTTGATAGAGAGATCACCAAACAACACAAAGAAATGCATACGAATCATGCGATTTCGAATGTTTCTCAAATTCTCAATAACACAACCTTTCTTATTGATTCGTTTGATTTGCCTAGGCTTTGGTTTGGGAACCGTTGGTTTGGATTGTTTTCCTCGTGCAAAAATCTTTGAACTAATAGAACTTCATAGAAAGATCACCAAACAACACAAACACAAGCATACGAATCATGCGATTTCGAATGTTTCTCATATTCTCAATAACACAACCTTTCTTAATGATTCGTTTGATTTGCCTAGGCTATGGTTTGGGAACCGTTGGTTTCGATTCTTTTCCTCGTCCAAAAATCTTTGAACTAACAGAACTTGACAGAAAGATCACCAAACAACACAAAGAAACGCATACGAATCATGCGATTTCGAATGTTTCTCAAATTCTCAATCACACAACCTTTCTTATTTATTCGTTTGATTTGCCTAGGCTATGGTTTGGGAACCGTTGGTTTCGATTATTTTCCTCGTCCAAAAATCTTTGAACTAACAGAACTTGATAGAAAGATCACCAAACAACACAAAGAAATGCATACGAATCATGCGATTTCGAATGTTTCTCAAATTCTCAATAACACAACCTTTCTTATTGATTCGTTTGATTTGCCTAGGCTTTGGTTTGGGAACCGTTGGTTTCGATTCTTTTCCTCGTGCAAAAATCTTTGAACAAATAGAACTTCATAGAAAGATCACCAAACAACACAAACACAAGCATACGAATCATGCGATTTCGAATGTTTCTCAAATTCTCAATCACACAACCTTTCTTATTTATTCGTTTGATTTGCCTAGGCTATGGTTTGGGAACCGTTGGTTTCGATTATTTTCCTCGTCCAAAAATCTTTGAACTAACAGAACTTGATAGAAAGATCACCAAACAACACAAAGAAACGCATACGAATCATGCGATTTCGAATGTTTCTCAAATTCTCAATCAAACAACCTTTCTTATTGATTCGTTTGATTTGCCTAGGCTATGGTTTGGGATCGTTGGTGATGAGGGACCATCCTTCAAGCCACCACCGAGCACGCCCATCCTCTTTGATGGTCCGATGACAAGGGCGCGAGCCAAGAAGCTTCAAAGGGACTTGTTTGCATTCGTGGCGTACCATGGAGTCAAGGAAGCCAAGAATGCCCCTGAGAACAAGCCATTTCTCATGAGCCACGCCTCCAAGGAGCCAAGCTTCAATGTGCCAGTTTGAGGCACCGGCGCCGCGGTGCCTAGCTGCGGCACAAGTGCGCGCGCGCCAGCGGCACTCCGCACATGTGTGCGTTGCTTGGGCTCATTAGGCCATTTTGGGCCACCCCCTTTATTTGTTTTATTGAGACATTTTCTAGCTATTTTCTGATTATTAGGAAGGCATATAAATAGCCTTAGCTACTCATTATTTCAGTTAGACAACCTTTATCATAAAACTTGAGTGTTTTCTCTCCATAGTGAGAATCGAAGACTTTATTCTTCAAGTATTGCAATTTCAGCTTGGTTTGTCTTGATTGCATCAATTATCGATCATAGTTGGTGTGCTAGTCGAATACGAGCATCTTCTTCGTGCTTTCAAGGCTGGTTCCTTGATTGTGTGAAGTCGTACAAGGTTGGTCTCTTGATCATTCAGTTTGGTTCTCGTTTTCAAAGCAACGAGGGTCTTATTGTTGTTTCATTTGGTTGATCTTCATTCCCTTATCATTTCCCTTTCAGTTGAGTCAACCATTTCGTTTTCAATTCAGTCGAGTTTCTGATGCGGGGTTAGCCGTTGGTGGCCCGATCTTTCAACATCAACTCGATACAAGCAAGAACAACAAAGGAGATGGTTAGAACTGGCTGGAATAACGCTTGGACAAGGAGTACAAGACTCAAACAAGAAGAACACAATGAAACACAAACAGATTCAAGAGAAGGATAGAAGGATAGAAGAAGGATAACCCTCCGAGACAACTATTAAACCCTTGGTGTATATTTCAACCAAGATCCTAATAGAATGGACGAAGAACCAACCTTGTACAATCTTACACAGTCAAGGACGGATCCTTGAAGCACAAGAAGGGGGCTCGTGATCGTTGAAAGACACCAACCTTCGATGAGAATTGACGCAATTCAAACAAACCAAGCTGCAATGCACACACTCAATGAAGCCATGCTTCAAACTCTCTCTTTTCAAAGGGAGAAACTGATTTCTATTCAAAGTTGTCTACCAAAAACAATAAGGCTGAAAAGTACTTATAGTTCCCCAAAAGACTTGAAAGAAACTAATACAAAATAATCTACTTAGGCTAAAAGTAGACAAGGCCCATAATGGCAAGGCCCAACATCTACTATCCATGGACTATGCCAACACTTGTTAGGCAAACAGCCTTGGCATATGGCTCATTGCTTTCTCTCGCCTCCTTAACACAAACGTAACACACAAAAGCATGCATTCCACTTGGTAGTTTCTTGGCTCGGGATCTAGTGATTGGCCCCTCAAAGAGTGTTGGGGCGCTTGGAGGTGGCTGACTTGATGATCCTTCATCAACCTCCCTTTCTTGGAAAGGATTCGACCCCGAATCCAAGTCTTCATCAAGAGCAAGGTATGGCGTGAGATCGGCGACGTTGAAAGTTGCGCTTACACCATATTCACCGGGCAGCTCCAGCTTGTATGCATTGTCCCCGATCCTCTTAAGCACCTTGAAAGGTCCATCTCCTCGAGGGGACAGCTTGTTCTTCCTTTGCTCCGGGAATCTCTCTTTCCTCAAATGAACCCACACCAAGTCTCCGGGCTGGAAAACAATGTGGCGCCTCCCATGGTTAGCTCTCCTAGCATTGTACTCGGCTTTTTGCTCCAACTTCAGTTTGGTGCGAGTATGCAATTCCCTAATAAACTCCACATGTTTCCCTGCGTCAAAATGCTCATTTTCCCTCATTGGCAATGGGGTAAGATCTAGTGGGGTTAGAGGGTTAGTACCATAAACACATTCGAATGGAGTCAATTTAGTAGAAGAATGAACAATCCTGTTATATGCAAACTCCACATGAGGTAATGCCTCTTCCCACATCTTCAAGTTCTTCCTAATTATGGCCCTAAGAATCGTAGCTAGTGTCCTATTGGTGACCTCGGTTTGCCCATCAGTTTGAGGGTGACTAGAGGTAGAAAACAACAACTTAGTTCCTAGCTTACTCCATAAGGTTCTCCAAAAGTGGCTAAGGAACTTAGTGTCTCGGTCACTAACTATGGTTTTAGGAACCCCATGCAATCTGACTATCTCCCTAAAGAATAATCCAGCCACATTAGTAGCATCGTCGGTCTTATGACATGCTATAAAATGTGCCATCTTACTAAACCTATCCACTACAACCATGATTGAATCCCTCCCCTTCTTAGTCCTAGGCAACCCAACTATAAAGTCCATAGAAAGGTCCTCCCAAGGGGCTGTAGGTGTGGGCAATGGTGTGTAAAGTCCATGTGGCATAAGTCTAGATTTAGCCCTAAGACAGTCCATGCATCTTTTAACTACATTCTCAACATCCCTAAGCATGTGTGGCCAATAGAAATGAGTCCTAAGAGTGTGATAAGTTTTGTCCCTCCCAAAATGCCCCATTAGGCCGCCCTTATGGGCTTCCTCAACAAGCAGCAAACGCAATGAACAACGAGGTATGCAAACTTTATCAACTCGAAAAAGGAAGCCATCATGCAAATAGTATTTTTCAGCACAATTCTTTTCAAGACAAGCCTTAAACGCATCACCAAAATCAAGATCAGTTTCATACAACTCACGAATATAAGTAAATCCTAATACTCTAGAGTCTAATGAAACAAGCAAAGTGTGGCGTCTAGACAAGGCATCAGCTACAACATTATCTTTTCCTCTTTTAAACTTAATCACATAAGGGAATGTTTCAATGAATTCCATCCATCTACCATGCCTCCTATCCATTTTATCTTGACTTTTAAAGTGTTTCAAGGATTCATGGTCAGTTTTAAGCACAAACTCCCTAGGCCAAAGATAATGCTGCCATGTTTTAAGCACTCGATACAAAGCATATAACTCTTTATCATAGGTCGAGTAGTTTAAACATGCACCTTTTAATTTCTCAGAAAAGAAGGCGATAGGTTTACCTTCTTGCATAAGAACACCCCCTATGCCGACTCCACTTGCATCACACTCCACCTCAAAAGGTCGTGTGAAGTCAGGCAACACCAATAATGGGGCTTGCGTCAAATTCAGCTTGAGAGTCTCGAAGGCTCTCTCCTGGGCACGCCCCCACTTGAACTCACTTCTCTTCTTGGTAATTTCCGTCAATGGGGCTGCAATGGTGCTAAAATCCTTGACAAACCTCCTATAGAAGCTCGCCAGCCCATGGAAACTCCGCACCTGGCCAATAGTGGTTGGGGTGGGCCACTCGTTTATGGCCTTAATCTTGGCCTCGTCCACTTGCAATCCCTGCGAGCTAACCACAAAACCAAGAAAGGTAACAGTAGTAGTACATAGCTCACACTTTTTCAAATTCGCAAACAAGTGTTCAAGACGCAAGGTGTTAAGCACATCTCTCAAATGACATTCATGCTCCTCTAGGGACTTACTATACACTAATATGTCATCAAAATAGACCACTACAGATTTCCCTATATAATGTCTCAATACATGGTTCATGAGACGCATGAATGTACTAGGGGCGTTCGTGAGCCCGAATGGCATAACGAGCCATTCATAGAGACCAAACTTGGTCTTGAAGGCTGTTTTCCACTCGTCCCCCTCCCTCATACGAATCTGATGGTATCCACTTTTTAAATCGATTTTTGAAAATATTGTGGATCCATGCAGCTCGTCTAACATGTCATCAAGACGAGGAATAGGGTGCCTATACTTTACCGTAATGTTATTAATGGCCCTGCAATCGACACACATTCTCCATGTGTTGTCTTTCTTGGGTACTAATAACACCGGTACAGCACAAGGGCTCATACTCTCCCTAATGTATCCCTTATCCAAGAGCTCTTGGACTTGGGATCGGACCTCTTGGGTCTCTTGGGGGTTCATACGGTAAGCTGGCCTGTTTGGCAAAGAGGCCCCGGGAATGAGATCAATTTGATGCTCGATTCCTCTAATTGGGGGTAGGCCAGCCGGTATCTCGTCGGGGAATACGTCCTTGTACTCCTCGAGGAGCCCCAAAATGTGTGGGGGTAGTGAAGCTCTAAGCTCTTCACTTAACAAGCTCAGCTCCTTGCATAAGAGCATAAGCGTTGTTTCCCCATCCAAAAACTCGTCTTCTAGCTCCCTCTTGGAAGCCAAAAGAGCGGAGGGAGGTGTAGGGCTGAGAGGTTGGCTCGTCTTCCCCCGAGCTTTCCCTTCCTTCCCATTCTCTCCCTCAAGGTCAGAACATACCTTCTTACCTTGACGCTTGCGATCCCACTCCTCCGAGACCTGCGTAGGCGTCATGGGCTTAAGGACGATGGTCTGGCCATTGTGGGTGAAGGTGTTTCGGTTGGTGAAACCATCATGCACAGCCTTCCTGTCATATTGCCATGGACGTCCCAATAGTATGTGACAAGCCTGCATAGGTACTACATCGCAAAGAACATTATCCTCATAACGCCCTAGCTTAATAGGAACCTTTACTTGCTTATGCACTTTCAATTCACCACAATCATTCATCCAATGCAACTTATAGGGTCTAGGGTGTTGGGTCATAGATAATTGCAGCTTGTTAACCATTTCTAAACTAGCAATGTTACAACAACTACCACTATCTATGATCATGTTACAAACCTTCCCTTTAATCAAGCACCTAGTATGAAACAAGTTTTCTCTTTGATTATCATCACATGCTTGTGGTTTAATATGCAATGTCCTTCTAGCAATAAGAGATTCACCAGATTCATACTCAATTTCATCTTCAACATTATCATTTTCATGCAAATCATCATTAGGCGCATTTTCATGCTCATGTTCACTTTCAGATTCATATTCACCTAAATGATTGATTAAAAGCGTTTTCTTGTTAGGGCAATCTCTTGCATAATGTCCTCTACCCTGGCATTTGAAGCACACAATATCCCTAGTTCTAGATGAAGAGTTAGAGGTAGGATTACTCCCCTTTGGAGCTGCTGAAACTCCACTCGAATTGCCCTTGTTGTATGGTGAAGGCGTGGAGCTTGTGGGTTGTTTGGCTCGTCCAGCTTGGTCTCCTTGGCCGCCGGCTGCATTGCTCCTCTCCTTTTGGTGCGTGGCCTCCTTCCCATAGGATCCTCCTTGCTGGCCACGGCTCCCCCTCCATGATTGGGGCTGATTGCTCGCACTCCTTCCTCCTTGGTACCTAGACTTAAATTTCCTTTCTACTTTCAAAGCTAAATGGAAAAGGTCAGTCATAGTAATGTAGGGGTATAAATCAACCTCATTAGCTAAATAGGGATGCAAGATACGAAGATACCTAGCCATGGTGGTTTCTTCATCCTCAACCACATCAGCCCTTACCATCGCCACTTGCATGGCATTGTAGCACTCCTCGGCACTCATGGAGCCTTGTTTCAAATTTTCCAGCCGTTGTCTTAGCTCCCGGGCGTAATGTTGAGGTATGAAACGCCCTCTCATCAACGCCTTCATTTGATCCCAGCTGGCTATGGGTGCGTCCAGATTGCGCCTCCTTTCTTTCACCAAGTTATCCCACCATATGAGGGCATAACCGGAGAACTCAAGGACAGCGAGCTGCACCTTCTTGGTCTCGGCAAAGTTGTGGCAGTTCCACACTTGCTCGATCTTGGTCTCCCACTCCATATAGACATCCGGATCACACTTGCCTTCGAAGGCAGGGATCCTCACCTTTACCTTGCCAACTCCGTCTTGCTCCTGCTCACGAGGTCTCATAGGACGCCTATCTCGATTTCCTCGGCGCTCCCTACCTCCCCTTCTTGAGAAACGCTCCCAATTATCGTCCTCCTCGCCATCATACTCATCATCATAAAGATCCATATCACTTGGCGATCCCCTTTGTTCTTGAAATCCTTGAAAACTATTAGCACGATTATGCTCATCCTGAAGGGAGTGAGCTGGGAACCAATAGGCACTCTTCTAGGAAGATTGCCCGAGGAATTACGCAATGGATTAGAGTTATGAGGCACTTCCCTGGTTTGGTTTTGAAAACCTTGTTGTTGTGATGTGGACGCTCTGAATGGATCACCATGGGGCTGGTTGGTGGCGTTTTGGTCCTGGCCATCGCCGGTGACTTGTTGGTGTGCCGCTGAATCGGTGCCCAAGGCTACGCTCGGCACGGGTGGAGGAAACGCCAAGGCTCTCGTCTCCAATGCCGACATCCTAGAATTGAGGCGTGTGATGTTGCTATTGAGTGAGGTCAGCAACTTGAACACCTCGGGGTGGATTGGCTCCGGGCTCTTAGGTGCGTTATCACTACTTTCGTTAGACATTCTGCACAATCAGCAAAAGCACTTTACAAGCAACTTGTCAAGTTAGTTTAATCCAAAACAGCCTCGCAAGTGTTTCTCTCGCTCTCACTCTCGGTGTGTGATCGAGCTCGTTGTTTCAATCTGCTTGAAATGATCAACAACTCAATGCAAAGATTAGTAAACAACAATTCACGAGAAGATGAAGGCTGGGGAAGAAACGTCAAAGAAAAGAAGACTCCAAGTGTTTAAGAAGATGAATAGAGGAAGAGATCAAACCTTGATTAAGCCTTTCTCGCCTTGAATTCCTAAACCAAGATGAATACTTGGAGTGGTTTGTAAGGTGAGATGGATTGGCTTTTTGTGAAGTGGTTGTGTTTTTGAGAATTTGAGAAACATTCGAAATCGCATGATTCGTATGCGTTTCTTTGTGTTGTTTGGTGATCTTTCTATCAAGTTCTGTTAGTTCAAAGATTTTTGGACGAGAAAAAGAATCGAAACCAACCGTTCCCAAACCATAGCCTAGGCAAATCAAACGAATCAATAAGAAAGGTTGTGTTATTGAAAATATGAGAAACATTCGAAATCGCATGATTCGTATGCTTGTGTTTGTTTTGTTTGGTGATCTTTCTATGAAGTTCTATTAGTTCAAAGATTTTTGCACGAGGAAAAGAATCGAAACCAACGGTTCCCAAACCATAGCCTAGGCAAATCAAACGAATCAATAAGAAAGGTTGTGTTATTGAGAATTTGAGAAACATTCGAAATCGCATGATTCGTATGCGTTTCTTTGTGTTGTTTGGTGATCTTTCTATCAAGTTCTGTTAGTTCAAAGATTTTTGGACGAGAAAAAGAATCGAAACCAACGGTTCCCAAACCATAGCCTAGGCAAATCAAACGAATCAATAAGAAAGGTTGTGTTATTGAGAATATGAGAAACATTCGAAATCGCATGATTGGTATGCTTGTGTTTGTGTTGTTTGGTGATCTTTCTATGAAGTTCTATTTGTTCAAAGATTTTTGCACGAGGAAAAGAATCGAAACCAACGGTTCCTAAACCATAGCCTAGGCAAATCAAACGAATCAATAAGAAAGTTTGTGTTATTGAGAATATGAGAAACATTCGAAATCGCATGATTCGTATGCTTGTTTTTGTGTTGTTTGGTGATCTTTCTATGAAGTTCTATTAGTTCAAAGATTTTTGCACGAGGAAAAGAATCGAAACCAACGGTTCCCAAACCAAAGCCTAGGCAAATCAAACGAATCAATAAGAAAGGTTGTGTTATTGAGAATTTGAGAAACATTCGAAATCGCATGATTTGTATGCATTTCTTTGTGTTGTTTGGTGATCTTTCTATCAAGTTCTGTTAGTTCAAAGATTTTTGGACGAGAAAAAGAATCGAAACCAACGGTTCCAAAACCATAGCCTAGGAAAATCAAACGAATCAATAAGAAAGGTTGTGTTATTGAGAATATGAGAAACATTCGAAATCGAATGATTCGTATGCTTGTGTTTGTGTTGTTTGGTGATCTTTCTATGAAGTTCTATTTGTTCAAAGATTTTTGCACGAGGAAAAGTATCGAAACCAACGTTTTCTAAACCATAGCCTAGGCAAATCAAACGAATCAATAAGAAAGGTTGTGTTATTGAGAAAATGAGAAACATTCGAAATCGCATGATTTCTATGCTCGTGTTTGTGTTGTTTGGTGATCTTTCTATGAAGTTCTATTAGTTCAAAGATTTTTGCACGAGGAAAAGAATCGAAACCAACGGTTCCCAAACCATAGCCTAGGCAAATCAAGCAAATCAATAAGAAAGGTTGTGTTATTTAGAATTTGAGAAACATTCGAAATCGCATGATTCCTATGCTCGTGTTTGTGTTGTTTGGTGATATTTCTATGATGTTCTATTAGTTCAAAGATTTTTTCACGAGGAAAAGAATCGAAACCAACGGTTCCCAAACCATAGCCTAGGCAAATCAAACGAATCAATAAGAAAGGTTGTGTTATTTAGAATATGAGAAACATTCAAAATCGCATGATTCGTATGCGTTTCTTTGTGTTGTTTGGTGATCTTTCTATCAAGTTCTGTTAGTTCAAAGATTTTTGGACGATGAAAAGAATCGTAACCAACGGTTCCCATTCCATAGCCTCGGCAAATCAAACGAATCAATAAGAAAGGTTGTGTTATTGAGAATATGAGACACATTCGAAATTTCATGATTCGTATGCGTTTCTTTGTGTTGTTTGGTGATCTTTCTATGAAGTTCTATTAGCTCAAAGATTTTTGCACGAGGAAAAGAATCGAAACCAACGGTTCCTAAACCATAGCTTAGGCAAATCAAACAAATCAATAAGAAAGGTTGTGTTATTGAGAATATGAGAAACATTCGAAATCGCATGATTCGTATGCTTGTTTTTGTGTTGTTTGGTGATCTTTCTATGAAGTTCTATTAGTTCAAAGATTTTTGCACGAGGAAAAGAATCGAAACCAACGGTTCCCAAACCAAAGCCTAGGCAAATCAAACGAATCAATAAGAAAGGTTGTGTTATTGAGAATTTGAGAAACATTCAAAATTGCATGATTCGTATGCTTGTGTTTGTGTTGTTTGGTGATCTTTCTATGAAGTTCTATTAGTTCAAAGATTTTTGCACGAGGAAAAGAATCGAAACCAACGGTTCCCAAACCAAAGCCTAGGCAAATCAAACGAATCAATAAGAAAGGTTGTGTTATTGAGAATTTGAGAAACATTCGAAATCGCATGATTCGTATGCATTTCTTTGTGTTGTTTGGTGATCTTTTTATCAAGTTCTGTTAGTTCAAAAAAATTTGGACGAGAAAAAGAATCGAAACTAACGGTTCCCAAACCATAGCCTAGGCAAATCAAACGAATCAATAAGAAAGGTTGTGTTATTGAGAATATGAGAAACATTCGAAATCGCATGATTCGTATGCTTGTGTTTGTGTTGTTTGGTTATCTTTCTATGAAGTTCTATTTGTTCAAAGATTTTTGCACGAGGAAAAGAATCGAAACCAACGGTTCCTAAACCATAGCCTAGGCAAATGAAACGAATCAATAAGAAAGGTTGTGTTATTGAGAAATGAGAAACATTCGAAATCGCATGATTCTTATGCTCGTGTTTGTGTTGTTTGGTGATCTTTCTATGAAGTTCTATTAGTTCAAAGATTTTTGCACGAGGAAAAGAATCGAAACCAACGGTTCCCAAACCATAGCCTAGGCAAATCAAACGAATCAATAAGAAAGGTTGTGTTATTGAGAATTTGAGAAACATTCGAAATCGCATGATTCGTATGCGTTTCTTTGTGTTGTTTGGTGATCTTTCTATCAAGTTCTGTTAGTTCAAAGATTTTTGGACGAGAAAAAGAATCGAAACCAACGATTCCCAAACCATAGCCTAGGCAAATCAAACGAATCAATAAGAAAGGTTGTGTTATTGAGAATATGAGAAACATTCGAAATCGCATGATTGGTATGCTTGTGTTTGTGTTGTTTGGTGATCTTTCTATGAAGTTCTATTTGTTTAAAGATTTTTGCACGAGGAAAAGAATCGAAACCAACGGTTCCTAAACCATAGCCTAGGCAAATCAAACGAATCAATAAGAAAGGTTGTGTTATTGAGAATATGAGAAACATTCGAAATCGCATGATTCGTATGCTTGTTTTTGTGTTGTTTGGTGATCTTTCTATGAAGTTCTATTAGTTCAAAGATTTTTGCACGAGGAAAAGAATCGAAACCAACGGTTCCCAAACCAAAGCCTAGGCAAATCAAACGAATCAATAAGAAAGGTTGTGTTATTGAGAATTTGAGAAACATTCGAAATCGCATGATTTGTATGCATTTCTTTGTGTTGTTTGGTGATCTTTCTATCAAGTTCTGTTAGTTCAAAGATTTTTGGACGAGAAAAAGAATCGAAACCAACGGTTCCCAAACCAAAGCCTAGGCAAATCAAACGAATCAATAAGAAAGGTTGTGTTATTGAGAATATGAGAAACATTCGAAATCGCATGATTCGTATGCTTGTGTTTGTGTTGTTTGGTGATCTTTCTATGAAGTTCTATTAGTTCAAAGATTTTTGCACGAGGAAAAGAATCGAAACCAACGGTTCCCAAACCATAGCCTAGGCAAATCAAACGAATCAATAAGAAAGGTTGTGTTATTGAGAATTTGAGAAACATTCGAAATCGCATGATTCGTATGCGTTTCTTTGTGTTGTTTGGTGATCTTTCTATCAAGCTCTGTTAGTTCAAAGATTTTTGGACGAGAAAAAGAATCGAAACCAACGGTTCCCAGACCATAGCCTAGGCAAATCAAACGAATCAATAAGAAAGGTTGTGTTATTGACTATATGAGAAACATTCGAAATCGCATGATTCGTATGCTTGTGTTTGTTTTGTTTGGTGATCTTTCTATGAAGTTCTATTAGTTCAAAGATTTTTGCACGAGGAAAAGAATTGAAACCAACGGTTCCTAAACCATAGCCTAGGCAAATCAAACGAATCAATAAGAGAGGTTGTATTATTGAGAATATGAGAAACATTCGAAATCGCATGATTCGTATGCTTGTGTTTGTGTTGTTTGGTGATCTTTCTATGAAGTTCTATTTGTTCAAAGATTTTAGCACGAGGAAAAGAATCGAAACCAACGGTTCCTAAACCATAGCCTAGGCAAATCAAACGAATCAATAAGAAAGGTTGTGTTATTGAGAATTTGAGAAACATTCAAAATCGCATGATTCGTATGCATTTCTTTGTGTTGTTTGGTGATCTTTCTATCAAATTCTATTAGTTCAAAGATTTTAGCACGAGAAAAAGAATCGAAACCAACGGTTCCCAAATCATAGCCTAGGCAAATCAAACGAATCAATAAGAAAGGTTGTGTTATTGAGAATATGAGAAACATTCGAAATCGCATGATTGGTATGCTTGTGTTTGTGTTGTTTGGTGATCTTTCTATGAAGTTCTATTAGTTCAAAGATTTTTGCACGAGGAAAAGAATCGGAACCAACGGTTCCCAAACCAAAGCCTAGGCAAATCAAACGAATCAATAAGAAAGGTTGTGTTATTGAGAATTTGAGAAACATTCGAAATCGCATGATTCGTATGCTTGTGTTTGTGTTGTTTGGTGATCTTTCTATGAAGTTTTATTAGTTCAAAGATTTTTGCACGAGGAAAAGAATCGAAACCAACGGTTCCCAAACTAAAGCCTAGGCAAATCAAACGAATCAATAAGAAAGGTTGTGTTATTGAGAATTTGAGAAACATTCGAAATCGCATGATTCGTATGCGTTTCTTTGTGTTGTTTGGTGATCTTTCTATCAAGTTCTGTTAGTTCAAAGATTTTTGGACGAGAAAAAGAATCGAAACCAACGGTTCCCAAACCATAGCCTAGGCAAATCAAACGAATCAATAAGAAAGGTTGTGTTATTGAGAATATGAGAAACATTCGAAATCGCATGATTCGTATGCGTTTCTTTGTGTTGTTTGGTGATCGAAATATGAAGTTCTATTAGCTCAAAGATTTTTACACGAAGAAAAGAATTGAAACCATTGGTTCCTAAACCATAGCCTAGGCAAATCAAACGAATCAATAAGAAAGGTTGTGTTATTGAGAATTTGAGAAACATTCGATATCGCATGATTCGTATGCGTTTCTTTGTGTTTTTTGGTGATCTTTCTATCAAGTTCTGTTAGTTCAAAGATTTTTGGACGAGAAAAAGAATCGAAACCAACGGTTCCCAAACAATAGCCTAGGCAAATCAAACGAATCAATAAGAAAGGTTGTGTTATTGAGAATATGAGAAACATTCGAAATCGAATGATTCGTATGCGTTTCTTTGTGTTGTTTGGTGATCTTTCTATGAAGTTCTATTAGCTCAAAGATTTTTGCACGAGGAAAAGAATTGAAACCATTGGTTCCAAAACCATTGCCGAGGCAAATCAAACGAATCAATAAGAAAGGTTGTGTTATTGAGAATATGAGAAACATTCGAAATCGCAGGATTCGTAACCTTGTGTTTGTGTTGTTTGGTGATCTTTCTATGAAGTTCTATTAGTTCAAAGATTTTTGCACGAGGAAAAGAATCGAAACCAACGGTTCCCAAACCATAGCCTAGGCAAATCAAACGAATCAATAAGAAAGGTTGTGTTATTGAGAATTTGAGAAACATTCGAAATCGCATGATTCGTATGCGTTTCTTTGTGTTGTTTGGTGATCTTTCTATCAAGTTCTGTTAGTTCAAAGATTTTTGGACGAGAAAAAGAATCGAAACCAACGGTTCCCAAACCATAGCCTAGGCAAATCAAACGAATCAATAAGAAAGGTTGTGTTATTGAGAATATGAGAAACATTCGAAATCGCATGATTCGTATGCTTGTGTTTGTGTTGTTTGGTGATCTTTCTATGAAGTTCTATTTGTTTAAAGATTTTTGCACGAGGAAAAGAATCGAAACCAACGTTTTCTAAACCATAGCCTAGGCAAATCAAACGAATCAATAAGAAAGGTTGTGTTATTGAGAATTTGAGAAACATTCGAAATCGCATGATTCGTATGCGTTTCTTTGTGTTGTTTGGTGATCTTTCTATCAAGCTCTGTTAGTTCAAAGATTTTTGGACGAGAAAAAGAATCGAAACCAACGGTTCCCAGACCATAGCCTAGGCAAATCAAACGAATCAATAAGAAAGGTTGTGTTATTGAGAATTTGAGAAACATTCGAAATCGCATGATTCGTATGCGTTTCTTTGTGTTGTTTGGTGATCTTTCTATCAAGTTCTGTTAGTTCAAAGATTTTTGGACGAGAAAAAGAATCGAAACCAACGGTTCCCAAACCATAGCCTAGGCAAATCAAACGAATCAATAAGAAAGGTTGTGTTATTGAGAATATGAGAAACATTCGAAATCGCATGATTGGTATGCTTGTGTTTGTGTTGTTTGGTGATCTTTCTATGAAGTTCTATTTGTTCAAAGATTTTTGCACGAGGAAAAGCATCGAAACCAACGGTTCCTAAACCATAGCCTAGGCAAATCAAACGAATCAATAAGAAAGGTTGTGTTATTGAGAATATGAGAAACATTCGAAATCGCATGATTCGTATGCTTGTTTTTGTGTTGTTTGGTGATCTTTCTATGAAGTTCTATTAGTTCAAAGATTTTTGCAAGAGGAAAAGAATCGAAACCAACGGTTGCCAAACCAAAGCCTAGGCAAATCAAACGAATCAATAAGAAAGGTTGTGTTATTGAGAATTTGAGAAACATTCGAAATCGCATGATTCGTATGCATTTCTTTGTGTTGTTTGGTGATCTTTCTATCAAGTTCTGTTAGTTCAAAGATTTTTGGACGAGAAAAAGAATCGAAACCAACGGTTCCCAAACCATAGCCTAGGCAAATCAAACGAATCAATAAGAAAGGTTGTGTTATTGAGAATATGAGAAACATTCGAAATCGCATGATTCGTATGCTTGTGTTTGTGTTGTTTGGTGATCTTTCTATGAGTTCTATTTGTTCAAAGATTTTTGCACGAGGAAAAGAATCGAAACCAACGTTTTCTAAACCATAGCCTAGGCAAATCAAACGAATCAATAAGAAAGGTTGTGTTATTGAGAAAATGAGAAACATTCGAAATCGCATGATTTCTATGCTCGTGTTTGTGTTGTTTGGTGATCTTTCTATGAAGTTCTATTAGTTCAAAGATTTTTGCACGAGGAAAAGAATCGAAACCAACGGTTCCCAAACCATAGCCTAGGCAAATCAAGCAAATCAATAAGAAAGGTTGTGTTATTTAGAATTTGAGAAACATTCGAAATCGCATGATTCCTATGCTCGTGTTTGTGTTGTTTGGTGATCTTTCTATGATGTTCTATTAGTTCAAAGATTTTTGCACGAGGAAAAGAATCGAAACCAACGGTTCCCAAACCATAGCCTAGGCAAATCAAACGAATCAATAAGAAAGGTTGTGTTATTGAGAATTTGAGAAACATTCGATATCGCATGATTCGTATGCGTTTCTTTGTGTTGTTTAGTGATCATTCTATCAAGTTCTGTTAGTTCAAAGATTTTTGGACGAGAAAAAGAATCGAAACCAACGGTTCCCAAACCATAGCCTAGGCAAATCAAACGAATCAATAAGAAAGGTTGTGTTATTGAGAATTTGAGAAACATTCAAAATCGCATGATTCGTATGCTTGTGTTTGTGTTGTTTGGTGATCTTTCTATGAAGTTCTATTAGTTCAAAGATTTTTGCACGAGGAAAAGAATCGAAACCAACGGTTCCCAAACCATAGCCTAGGCAAATCAAACGAATCAATAAGAAAGGTTGTGTTATTGAGAATATGAGAAACATTCGAAATCGCATGATTCGTATGCTTGTGTTTGTGTTGTTTGGTGATCTTTCTATGAGTTCTATTTGTTCAAAGATTTTTGCACGAGGAAAAGAATCGAAACCAACGTTTTCTAAACCATAGCCTAGGCAAATCAAACGAATCAATAAGAAAGGTTGTGTTATTGAGAAAATGAGAAACATTCGAAATCGCATGATTTCTATGCTCGTGTTTGTGTTGTTTGGTGATCTTTCTATGAAGTTCTATTAGTTCAAAGATTTTTGCACGAGGAAAAGAATCGAAACCAACGGTTCCCAAACCATAGCCTAGGCAAATCAAGCAAATCAATAAGAAAGGTTGTGTTATTTAGAATTTGAGAAACATTCGAAATCGCATGATTCCTATGCTCGTGTTTGTGTTGTTTGGTGATCTTTCTATGATGTTCTATTAGTTCAAAGATTTTTGCACGAGGAAAAGAATCGAAACCAACGGTTCCCAAACCATAGCCTAGGCAAATCAAACGAATCAATAAGAAAGGTTGTGTTATTGAGAATTTGAGAAACATTCGATATCGCATGATTCGTATGCGTCTCTTTGTTGTTTGGTGATCATTCTATCAAGTTCCGTTAGTTCAAAGATTTTTGGACGAGAAAAAGAATCGAAACCAACGGTTCCCAAACCATAGCCTAGGCAAATCAAACGAATCAATAAGAAAGGTTGTGTTATTGAGAATTTGAGAAACATTCGAAATCGCATGATTCGTAAACTTGTGTTTGTGTTGTTTGGTGATCTTTCTATGAAGTTCTATTAGTTCAAAGATTTTTGCACGAGGAAAAGAATCGAAACCAACGGTTCCCAAACCATAGCCTAGGCAAATCAAACGAATCAATAAGAAAGGTTGTGTTATTGAGAATTTGAGAAACATTCGAAATCGCATGATTCGTATGCATTTCTTTGTGTTGTTTGGTGATCTTTCTATGAAGTTCTATTTGTTCAAAGATTTTTGCACGAGGAAAAGCATCGAAACCAACGGTTCCTAAACCATAGCCTAGGCAAATCAAACGAATTAATAAGAAAGGTTGTGTTATTGAGAATATGAGAAACATTCGAAATCGCATGATTCGTATGCTTGTTTTTGTGTTGTTTGGTGATCTTTCTATGAAGTTCTATTAGTTCAAAGATTTTTGCACGAGGAAAAGAATCGAAACCAACGGTTGCCAAACCAAAGCCTAGGCAAATCAAACGAATCAATAAGAAAGGTTGTGTTATTGAGAATTTGAGAAACATTCGAAATCGCATGATTCGTATGCATTTCTTTGTGTTGTTTGGTGATCTTTCTATCAAGTTCTGTTAGTTCAAAGATTTTTGGACGAGAAAAAGAATCGAAACCAACGGTTCCCAAACCATAGCCTAGGCAAATCAAACGAATCAATAAGAAAGGTTGTGTTATTGAGAATATGAGAAACATTCGAAATCGCATGATTCGTATGCTTGTGTTTGTGTTGTTTGGTGATCTTTCTATGAGTTCTATTTGTTCAAAGATTTTTGCACGAGGAAAAGAATCGAAACCAACGTTTTCTAAACCATAGCCTAGGCAAATCAAACGAATCAATAAGAAAGGTTGTGTTATTGAGAATTTGAGAAACATTCGATATCGCATGATTCGTATGCGTTTCTTTGTGTTGTTTGGTGATCATTCTATCAAGTTCCGTTAGTTCAAAGATTTTTGGACGAGAAAAAGAATCGAAACCAACGGTTCCAAAACCATAGCCTAGGCAAATCAAACGAATCAATAAGAAAGGTTGTGTTATTGAGAATATGAGAAACATTCGAAATCGCATGATTCGTATGCTTGTGTTTGTGTTGTTTGGTGATCTTTCTATGAAGTTCTATTTGTTCAAAGATTTTTGTACGAGGAAAAGAATCGAAACCAACGGTTCCCAAACCATAGCCTAGGCAAATCAAGCAAATCAATAAGAAAGGTTGTGTTATTTAGAATTTGAGAAACATTCGAAATCGCATGATTCCTATGCTCGTGTTTGTGTTGTTTGGTGATCTTTCTATGATGTTCTATTTGTTCAAAGATTTTTGCACGAGGAAAAGAATCGAAACCAACGTTTTCTAAACCATAGCCTAGGCAAATCAAACGAATCAATAAGAAAGGTTGTGTTATTGAGAATTTGAGAAACATTCGATATCGCATGATTCGTATGCGTTTCTTTGTGTTGTTTGGTGATCATTCTATCAAGTTCCGTTAGTTCAAAGATTTTTGGACGAGAAAAAGAATCGAAACCAACGGTTCCCAAACCATAGCCTAGGCAAATCAAACGAATCAATAAGAAAGGTTGTGTTATTGAGAATTTGAGAAACATTAGAAATCGCATGATTCGTAAACTTGTGTTTGTGTTGTTTGGTGATCTTTCTATGAAGTTCTATTAGTTCAAAGATTTTTGCACGAGGAAAAGAATCGAAACCAACGGTTCCCAAACCATAGCCTAGGCAAATCAAACGAATCAATAAGAAAGGTTGTGTTATTGAGAATTTGACAAACATTCGAAATCGCATGATTCGTATGCTTGTGTTTGTTTTGTTTGGTGATCTTTCTATGATGTTCTATTAGTTCAAAGATTTTTGCACGAGGAAAAGAATCGAAACCAACGGTTCCCAAACCATAGCCTAGGCAAATCAAACGAATCAATAAGAAAGGTTGTGTTATTGAGAATTTGAGAAACATTCGTAATCGCATGATTCGTATGCGTTTCTTTGTGTTGTTTGGTGATCATTCTATCAAGTTCTGTTAGTTCAAAGATTTTTGCACGAGGAAAAGAATCGAAACCAACGGTTCCCAAACCATAGCCTAGGCAAATCAAACGAATCAATAAGAAAGGTTGTGTTATTGAGAATTTGAGAAACATTCGATATCGCATGATTCGTATGCGTTTCTTTGTGTTGTTTGGTGATCATTCTATCAAGTTCTGTTAGTTCAAAGATTTTTGGACGAGAAAAAGAATCGAAACCAACGGTTCCCAAACCATAGCCTAGGCAAATCAAACGAATCAATAAGAAAGGTTGTGTTATTGAGAATTTGAGAAACATTCGAAATCGCATGATTCGTATGCGTTTCTTTGTGTTGTTTGGTGATCTTTCTATGAAGTTCTATTAGCTCAAAGATTTTTGCACGAAGAAAAGAATTGAAACCAACGGTTCCCAAACCATAGCCTAGGCAAATCAAACGAATCAATAAGAAAGGTTGTGTTATTGAGAATATGAGAAACATTCGAAATCGCATGATTCGTATGCTTGTGTTTGTTTTGTATGGTGATCTTTCTATGAAGTTCTATTAGTTCAATGATTTTTGCACGAGGAAAAGAATCGAAACCAACGGTTCCCAAACCATAGCCTACGCAAATCAAACGAATCAATAAGAAAGGTTGTGTTATTGAGAATTTGACAAACATTCGAAATCGCATGATTCGTATGCTTGTGTTTGTTTTGTTTGGTGATCTTTCTATGATGTTCTATTAGTTCAAAGATTTTTGCACGAGGAAAAGAATCGAAACCAACGGTTCCCAAACCATAGCCTAGGCAAATCAAACGAATCAATAAGAAAGGTTGTGTTATTGAGAATTTGAGAAACATTCGAAATCGCATGATTCGTATGCGTTTCTTTGTGTTGTTTGGTGATCTTTCTATCAAGTTCTGTTAGTTCAAAGATTTTTGGACGAGAAAAAGAATCGAAACCAACGGTTCCCAAACCATAGCCTAGGCAAATCAAACGAATCAATAAGAAAGGTTGTGTTATTGAGAATATGAGAAACATTCGAAATCGCATGATTGGTATGCTTGTGTTTGTGTTGTTTGGTGATCTTTCTATGAAGTTCTATTTGTTCAAAGATTTTTGCACGAGGAAAAGCATCGAAACCAACGGTTCCTAACCATAGCCTAGGCAAATCAAACGAATTAATAAGAAAGGTTGTGTTATTGAGAATATGATAAACATTCGAAATCGCATGATTCGTATGCTTGTTTTTGTGTTGTTTGGTGATCTTTCTATGAAGTTCTATTAGTTCAAAGATTTTTGCACGAGGAAAAGAATCGAAACCAACGGTTGCCAAACCAAAGCCTAGGCAAATCAAACGAATCAATAAGAAAGGTTGTGTTATTGAGAATTTGAGAAACATTCGAAATCGCATGATTCGTATGCATTTCTTTGTGTTGTTTGGTGATCTTTCTATCAAGTTCTGTTAGTTCAAAGATTTTTGGACGAGAAAAAGAATCGAAACCAACGGTTCCCAAACCATAGCCTAGGCAAATCAAACGAATCAATAAGAAAGGTTGTGTTATTGAGAATATGAGAAACATTCGAAATCGCATGATTCGTATGCTTGTGTTTGTGTTGTTTGGTGATCTTTCTATGAGTTCTATTTGTTCAAAGATTTTTGCACGAGGAAAAGAATCGAAACCAACGTTTTCTAAACCATAGCCTAGGCAAATCAAACGAATCAATAAGAAAGGTTGTGTTATTGAGAAAATGAGAAACATTCGAAATCGCATGATTTCTATGCTCGTGTTTGTGTTGTTTGGTGATCTTTCTATGAAGTTCTATTAGTTCAAAGATTTTTGCACGAGGAAAAGAATCGAAACCAACGGTTCCCAAACCATAGCCTAGGCAAATCAAGCAAATCAATAAGAAAGGTTGTGTTATTTAGAATTTGAGAAACATTCGAAATCGCATGATTCCTATGCTCGTGTTTGTGTTGTTTGGTGATCTTTCATTGATGTTCTATTAGTTCAAAGATTTTTGCACGAGGAAAAGAATCGAAACCAACGGTTCCCAAACCATAGCCTAGGCAAATCAAACGAATCAATAAGAAAGGTTGTGTTATTGAGAATTTGAGAAACATTCGATATCGCATGATTCGTATGCGTTTCTTTGTGTTGTTTGGTGATCATTCTATCAAGTTCCGTTAGTTCAAAGATTTTTGGACGAGGAAAAGAATCGAAACCAACGGTTCCCAAACCATAGCCTAGGCAAATCAAACGAATCAATAAGAAAGGTTGTGTTATTGAGAATTTGAGAAACATTCGAAATCGCATGATTCGTATGCGTTTCTTTGTGTTGTTTGATGATCTTTCTATCAAGTTCTGTTAGTTCAAAGATTTTTGGACGAGGAAAAGAATCGAAACCAACAGTTCCCAAACCATAGCCTCGGCAAATCAAACGAATCAATAAGAAAGGTTGTGTTATTGAGAATATGAGAAACATTCGAAATCGCATGATTCGTATGCTTGTGTTTGTGTTGTTTGGTGATCTTTCTATGAAGTTCTATTAGTTCAAAGATTTTTGCACGAGGAAAAGAATCGAAACCAACGGTTCCCAAACCATAGCCTAGGCAAATCAAACGAATCAATAAGAAAGGTTGTGTTATTGAGAATATGAGAAACATTCGAAATCGCATGATTCGTATGCTTGTGTTTGTTTTGTATGGTGATCTTTCTATGAAGTACTATTAGTTCAATGATTTTTGCACGAGGAAAAGAATCGAAACAAACGGTTCCCAAACCATAGGCTACGCAAATCAAACGAATCAATAAGAAAGGTTGTGTTATTGAGAATTTGACAAACATTCGAAATCGCATGATTCGTATGCTTGTGTTTGTGTTGTTTGGTGATCTTTCTATGAAGTTCTATTAGTTCAAAGATTTTTGCACGAGGAAAAGAATCGAAACCAACGGTTCCCAAACCATAGCCTAGGCAAATCAAACGAATCAATAAGAAAGGTTGTGTTATTGAGAATTTGAGAAACATTCGAAATCGCATGATTCGTATGCGTTTCTTTGTGTTGTTTGGTGATCTTTCTATGAAGTTCTATTAGCTCAAAGATTTTTGCACGAGGAAAATAATTGAAACCAATGGTTCCCAAACCATAGCCTAGGCAAATCAAACGAATCAATAAGAAAGGTTGTGTTATTGAGAATATGAGAAACATTCGAAATCGCATGATTCGTATGCTTGTGTTTGTGTTGTTTGGTGATCTTTCTATCAAGTTCTGTTAGTTCAAAGATTTTTGGACGAGAAAAAGAATCGAAACCAACGGTTCCCAAACCATAGCCTAGGCAAATCAAACGAATCAATAAGAAAGGTTGTGTTATTGACTATATGAGAAACATTCGAAATCGCATAATTCGTATGCTTGTGTTTGTTTTGTTTGGTGATCTTTCTATGAAGTTCTATTAGTTCAAAGATTTTTGCACGAGGAAAAGAATTGAAACCAACGGTTCCCAAACCATAGCCTAGGCAAATCAAACGAATCAATAAGAAAGGTTATGTTATTGAGAATTTGAGAAACATTCGAAATCGCATGGTTCGTATGCGTTTCTTTGTGTTGTTTGGTGATCTTTATATCAAGTTCTGTTAGTTCAAAGATTTTTGGACGAGGAAAAGAATCGAAACCAACGGTTCCCAAACCATCGCCTCGGCAAATCAAACGAATCAATAAGAAAGGTTGTGTTATTGAGAATATGAGAAACATACGAAATCGCATGATTCGTATGCTTGTGTTTGTTTTGTTTGGTGATCTTTCTATGAAGTTCTATTAGTTCAAAGATTTTTGCACGAGGAAAAGAATTGAAACCAACGGTTCCCAAACCATAGCCTAGGCAAATCAAACGAATCAATAAGAAAGGTTGTGTTATTGAGAATTTGAGAAACATTCGAAATCGCATGATTCGTATGCGTTTCTTTGTGTTGTTTGGTGATCTTTCTATGAAGTTCTATTAGCTCAAAGATTTTTGCACGAGGAAAAGAATTGAAACCAACGGTTCCAAAACCATAGCCTAGGCAAATCAAACGAATCCATAAGAAAGGTTATGTTATTGAGAATTTGAGAAACATTCGAAATCGCATGATTCGTATGCGTTTCTTTGTGTTGTTTGGTGATCTTTCTATCAAGTTCTGTTAGTTCAAAGATTTTGGGACGAGGAAAAGAATCGAAACCAACGGTTCCCAAACCATAGCCTTGGCAAATCAAACGAATCAATAAGAAAGGTTGTGTTATTGAGAATATGAGAAACATTCGAAATCGCATGATTCGTATCCTTGTGTTTGTGTTGTTTGGTGATCTTTCTATGAAGTTCTATTAGTTCAAAGATTTTTTCACGAGGAAAAGAATCGAAACCAACGGTTCCCAAACCATAGCCTAGGCAAATCAAACGAATCAATAAGAAAGGTTTTGTATTTAGAATTTGAGAAACATTCGATATCGCATGATTCGTATGCGTTTCTTTGTGTTGTTTGGTGATCTTTCTATAAGGTTCTATTAGTTCAAAGATTTTTGGACAAGAAAAAGAATCGAAACCAACGGTTCCCAAACTATAGCCTAGGCAAATCAAACGAATCAATAAGAAAGGTTGTGTTATTGAGAATATGAGAAACATTCGAAATCGCATGATTCGTATGCTTGTGTTTGTGTTGTTTGGTGATCTTTCTATGAAGTTCTATTTGTTCAAAGATTTTTGCACGAGGAAAAAAATCGAAACCAACGGTTCCTTAACCATAGCCTAGGCAAATCAAACGAATCAATAAGAAAGGTTGTGTTATTGAGAATATGAGAAACATTCGAAATCGCATGATTCGTATGCTTGTGTTTGTAATGTTGGGTGATCTTTCTATGAAGTTCTATTAGTTCAAAGATTTTTGCACGAGGAAAAGAATCGAAACCAACGGTTCCCAAACCATAGCCTAGGCAAATCAAACGAATCAATAAGAAAGGTTGTGTTATTGAGAATTTGAGAAACATTCGATATCGCATGATTCGTATGCGTTTCTTTGTGTTGTTTGGTGATCTTTCTATCAAGTTCTGTTAGTTCAAAGATTTTTGGACGAGAAAAAGAATCGAAACCAACGGTTCCCAAACCATAGCCTAGGCAAATCAAACGAATCAATAAGAAAGGTTGTGTTATTGAGAATATGAGACACATTCGAAATCGCATGATTCGTATGCGTTTCTTTGTGTTGTTTGGTGATCTTTCTATGAAGTTCTATTAGCTCAAAGATTTTTGCACGACGAAAAGAATTGAAACCAACGGTTCCAAAACCATAGCCTAGGCAAATCAAACGAATCAATAAGAAAGGTTATGTTATTGAGAATTTGAGAAACATTCGAAATCGCATGATTCGTATGCGTTTATTTGTGTTGTTTGGTGATCTTTCTATCAAGTTCTGTTAGTTCAAAGATTTTTGGACGGGGAAAAGAATCGAAACCAACGGTTCCCAAACCATAGGCTACGCAAATCAAACGAATCAATAAGAAAGGTTGTGTTATTGAGAATATGAGAAACATTCGAAATCGCATGATTCGTATGCTTGTGTTTGTGTTGTTTGGTGATCTTTCTATCAAGTTCTGTTAGTTCAAAGATTTTTGGACGAGAAAAAGAATCGAAACCAACGGTTCCCAAACCATAGCCTAGGCAAATCAAACGAATCAATAAGAAAGGTTGTGTTATTGACTATATGAGAAACATTCGAAATCGCATGATTCGTATGCATGTGTTTGTTTTGTTTGGTGATCTTTCTATGAAGTTCTATTAGTTCAAAGATTTTTGCACGAGGAAAAGAATTGAAACCAACGGTTCCCAAACCATAGCCTAGGCAAATCAAACGAATCAATAAGAAAGGTTGTGTTATTGAGAATATGAGAAACATTCGAAATCGCATGATTCGTATGCTTGTGTTTGTGTTGTTTGGTGATCTTTCTATCAAGTTCTGTTAGTTCAATGATTTTTGGACGAGAAAAAGAATCGAAACCAACGGTTACCAAATCATAGCCTAGGCAAATCAAACGAATCAATAAGAAAGGTTGTGTTATTGACTATATGAGAAACATTCGAAATCGCATGATTCGTATGCTTGTGTTTGTGTTGTTTGGTGATCTTTCTATCAAGTTTTGTTAGTTCAAAGATTTTTGGACGAGAAAAAGAATCGAAACCAACGGTTCCCAAACCATAGCCTAGGCAAATCAAACGAATCAATAAGAAAGGTTGTGTTATTGACTATATGAGAAACATTCAAAATCGCATGATTCGTATGCTTGTGTTTGTTTTGTTTGGTGATCTTTCTATGAAGTTCTATTAGTTCAAAGATTTTTGCACGAGGAAAAGAATTGAAACCAACGGTTCCCAAACCATAGCCTAGGCAAATCAAACGAATCAATAAGAAAGGTTATGTTATTGAGAATTTGAGAAACATTCGAAATCGCATGATTCGTATGCGTTTCTTTGTGTTGTTTGGTGATCTTTATATCAAGTTCTGTTAGTTCAAAGATTTTTGGACGAGGAAAAGAATCGAAACCAACGGTTCCCAAACCATCGCCTCGGCAAATCAAACGAATCAATAAGAAAGGTTGTGTTATTGAGAATATGAGAAACATTCGAAATCGCATGATTCGTATGCTTGTGTTTGTTTTGTTTGGTGATCTTTCTATGAAGTTCTATTAGTTCAAAGATTTTTGCACGAGGAAAAGAATTGAAACCAACGGTTCCCAAACCATAGCCTAGGCAAATCAAACGAATCAATAAGAAAGGTTGTGTTATTGAGAATTTGAGAAACATTCGAAATCGCATGATTCGTATGCGTTTCTTTGTGTTGTTTGGTGATCTTTCTATGAAGTTCTATTAGCTCAAAGATTTTTGCACGAGGAAAAGAATTGAAACCAACGGTTCCAAAACCATAGCCTAGGCAAATCAAACGAATCCATAAGAAAGGTTATGTTATTGAGAATTTGAGAAACATTCGAAATCGCATGATTCGTATGCGTTTCTTTGTGTTGTTTGGTGATCTTTCTATCAAGTTCTGTTAGTTCAAAGATTTTGGGACGAGGAAAAGAATCGAAACCAACGGTTCCCAAACCATAGCCTTGGCAAATCAAACGAATCAATAAGAAAGGTTGTGTTATTGAGAATATGAGAAACATTCGAAATCGCATGATTCGTATCCTTGTGTTTGTGTTGTTTGGTGATCTTTCTATGAAGTTCTATTAGTTCAAAGATTTTTTCACGAGGAAAACAATCGAAACCAACGGTTCCCAAACCATAGCCTAGGCAAATCAAACGAATCAATAAGAAAGGTTGTGTATTTAGAATTTGAGAAACATTCGATATCGCATGATTCGTATGCGTTTCTTTGTGTTGTTTGGTGATCTTTCTATAAGGTTCTATTAGTTCAAAGATTTTTGGACGAGAAAAAGAATCGAAACCAACGGTTCCCAAACTATAGCCTAGGCAAATCAAACGAATCAATAAGAAAGGTTGTGTTATTGAGAATATGAGAAACATTCGAAATCGCATGATTCGTATGCTTGTGTTTGTGTTGTTTGGTGATCTTTCTATCAAGTTCTGTTAGTTCAAAGATTTTTGGACGAGAAAAAGAATCGAAACCAACGGTTCCCAAACCATAGCCTAGGCAAATCAAACGAATCAATAAGAAAGGTTGTGTTATTGACTATATGAGAAACATTCGAAATCGCATAATTCGTATGCTTGTGTTTGTTTTGTTTGGTGATCTTTCTATGAAGTTCTATTAGTTCAAAGATTTTTGCACGAGGAAAAGAATTGAAACCAACGGTTCCCAAACCATAGCCTAGGCAAATCAAACGAATCAATAAGAAAGGTTATGTTATTGAGAATTTGAGAAACATTCGAAATCGCATGATTCGTATGCGTTTCTTTGTGTTGTTTGGTGATCTTTATATCAAGTTCTGTTAGTTCAAAGATTTTTGGACGAGGAAAAGAATCGAAACCAACGGTTCCCAAACCATCGCCTCGGCAAATCAAACGAATCAATAAGAAAGGTTGTGTTATTGAGAATATGAGAAACATTCGAAATCGCATGATTCGTATGCTTGTGTTTGTTTTGTTTGGTGATCTTTCTATGAAGTTCTATTAGTTCAAAGATTTTTGCACGAGGAAAAGAATTGAAACCAACGGTTCCCAAACCATAGCCTAGGCAAATCAAACGAATCAATAAGAAAGGTTGTGTTATTGAGAATTTGAGAAACATTCGAAATCGCATGATTCGTATGCGTTTCTTTGTGTTGTTTGGTGATCTTTCTATGAAGTTCTATTAGCTCAAAGATTTTTGCACGAGGAAAAGAATTGAAACCAACGGTTCCAAAACCATAGCCTAGGCAAATCAAACGAATCCATAAGAAAGGTTATGTTATTGAGAATTTGAGAAACATTCGAAATCGCATGATTCGTATGCGTTTCTTTGTGTTGTTTGGTGATCTTTCTATCAAGTTCTGTTAGTTCAAAGATTTTTGGACGAGGAAAAGAATCGAAACCAACGGTTCCCAAACCATAGCCTTGGCAAATCAAACGAATCAATAAGAAAGGTTGTGTTATTGAGAATATGAGAAACATTCGAAATCGCATGATTCGTATCCTTGTGTTTGTGTTGTTTGGTGATCTTTCTATGAAGTTCTATTAGTTCAAAGATTTTTTCACGAGCAAAAGAATCGAAACCAACGGTTCCCAAACCATAGCCTAGGCAAATCAAACGAATCAATAAGAAAGGTTTTGTATTTAGAATTTGAGAAACATTCGATATCGCATGATTCGTATGCGTTTCTTTGTGTTGTTTGGTGATCTTTCTATAAGGTTCTATTAGTTCAAAGATTTTTGGACGAGAAAAAGAATCGAAACCAACGGTTCCCAAACTATAGCCTAGGCAAATCAAACGAATCAATAAGAAAGGTTGTGTTATTGAGAATATGAGAAACATTCGAAATCGCATGATTCGTATGCTTGTGTTTGTGTTGTTTGGTGATCTTTCTATGAAGTTCTATTTGTTCAAAGATTTTTGCACGAGGAAAAAAATCGAAACCAACGGTTCCTAAACCATAGCCTAGGCAAATCAAACGAATCAATAAGAAAGGTTGTGTTATTGAGAATATGAGAAACATTCGAAATCGCATGATTCGTATGCTTGTGTTTGTAATGTTGGGTGATCTTTCTATGAAGTTCTATTAGTTCAAAGATTTTTGCACGAGGAAAAGAATCGAAACCAACGGTTCCCAAACCATAGCCTAGGCAAATCAAACGAATCAATAAGAAAGGTTGTGTTATTGAGAATTTGAGAAACATTCGAAATCGCATGATTCGTATGCTTGTGTTTGTGTTGTTTGGTGATCTTTCTATGAAGTTCTATTAGTTCAAAGATTTTTGCACGAGGAAAAGAATCGAAACCAACGGTTCCCAAACCATAGCCTAGGCAAATCAAACGAATCAATAAGAAAGGTTATGTTATTGAGAATTTGAGAAACATTCGAAATCGCATGATTCGTATGCGTTTCTTTGTGTTGTTTGGTGATCTTTATATCAAGTTCTGTTAGTTCAAAGATTTTTGGACGAGGAAAAGAATCGAAACCAACGGTTCCCAAACCATCGCCTCGGCAAATCAAACGAATCAATAAGAAAGGTTGTGTTATTGAGAATATGAGAAACATTCGAAATCGCATGATTCGTATGCTTGTGTTTGTTTTGTTTGGTGATCTTTCTATGAAGTTCTATTAGTTCAAAGATTTTTGCACGAGGAAAAGAATTGAAACCAACGGTTCCCAAACCATAGCCTAGGCAAATCAAACGAATCAATAAGAAAGGTTGTGTTATTGAGAATTTGAGAAACATTCGAAATCGCATGATTCGTATGCGTTTCTTTGTGTTGTTTGGTGATCTTTCTATGAAGTTCTATTAGCTCAAAGATTTTTGCACGAGGAAAAGAATTGAAACCAACGGTTCCAAAACCATAGCCTAGGCAAATCAAACGAATCCATAAGAAAGGTTATGTTATTGAGAATTTGAGAAACATTCGAAATCGCATGATTCGTATGCGTTTCTTTGTGTTGTTTGGTGATCTTTCTATCAAGTTCTGTTAGTTCAAAGATTTTGGGACGAGGAAAAGAATCGAAACCAACGGTTCCCAAACCATAGCCTTGGCAAATCAAACGAATCAATAAGAAAGGTTGTGTTATTGAGAATATGAGAAACATTCGAAATCGCATGATTCGTATCCTTGTGTTTGTGTTGTTTGGTGATCTTTCTATGAAGTTCTATTAGTTCAAAGATTTTTTCACGAGGAAAAGAATCGAAACCAACGGTTCCCAAACCATAGCCTAGGCAAATCAAACGAATCAATAAGAAAGGTTGTGTATTTAGAATTTGAGAAACATTCGATATCGCATGATTCGTATGCGTTTCTTTGTGTTGTTTGGTGATCTTTCTATAAGGTTCTATTAGTTCAAAGATTTTTGGACGAGAAAAAGAATCGAAACCAACGGTTCCCAAACTATAGCCTAGGCAAATCAAACGAATCAATAAGAAAGGTTGTGTTATTGAGAATATGAGAAACATTCGAAATCGCATGATTCGTATGCTTGTGTTTGTGTTGTTTGGTGATCTTTCTATCAAGTTCTGTTAGTTCAAAGATTTTTGGACGAGAAAAAGAATCGAAACCAACGGTTCCCAAACCATAGCCTAGGCAAATCAAACGAATCAATAAGAAAGGTTGTGTTATTGACTATATGAGAAACATTCGAAATCGCATAATTCGTATGCTTGTGTTTGTTTTGTTTGGTGATCTTTCTATGAAGTTCTATTAGTTCAAAGATTTTTGCACGAGGAAAAGAATTGAAACCAACGGTTCCCAAACCATAGCCTAGGCAAATCAAACGAATCAATAAGAAAGGTTATGTTATTGAGAATTTGAGAAACATTCGAAATCGCATGATTCGTATGCGTTTCTTTGTGTTGTTTGGTGATCTTTATATCAAGTTCTGTTAGTTCAAAGATTTTTGGACGAGGAAAAGAATCGAAACCAACGGTTCCCAAACCATCGCCTCGGCAAATCAAACGAATCAATAAGAAAGGTTGTGTTATTGAGAATATGAGAAACATTCGAAATCGCATGATTCGTATGCTTGTGTTTGTTTTGTTTGGTGATCTTTCTATGAAGTTCTATTAGTTCAAAGATTTTTGCACGAGGAAAAGAATTGAAACCAACGGTTCCCAAACCATAGCCTAGGCAAATCAAACGAATCAATAAGAAAGGTTGTGTTATTGAGAATTTGAGAAACATTCGAAATCGCATGATTCGTATGCGTTTCTTTGTGTTGTTTGGTGATCTTTCTATGAAGTTCTATTAGCTCAAAGATTTTTGCACGAGGAAAAGAATTGAAACCAACGGTTCCAAAACCATAGCCTAGGCAAATCAAACGAATCCATAAGAAAGGTTATGTTATTGAGAATTTGAGAAACATTCGAAATCGCATGATTCGTATGCGTTTCTTTGTGTTGTTTGGTGATCTTTCTATCAAGTTCTGTTAGTTCAAAGATTTTTGGACGAGGAAAAGAATCGAAACCAACGGTTCCCAAACCATAGCCTTGGCAAATCAAACGAATCAATAAGAAAGGTTGTGTTATTGAGAATATGAGAAACATTCGAAATCGCATGATTCGTATCCTTGTGTTTGTGTTGTTTGGTGATCTTTCTATGAAGTTCTATTAGTTCAAAGATTTTTTCACGAGCAAAAGAATCGAAACCAACGGTTCCCAAACCATAGCCTAGGCAAATCAAACGAATCAATAAGAAAGGTTTTGTATTTAGAATTTGAGAAACATTCGATATCGCATGATTCGTATGCGTTTCTTTGTGTTGTTTGGTGATCTTTCTATAAGGTTCTATTAGTTCAAAGATTTTTGGACGAGAAAAAGAATCGAAACCAACGGTTCCCAAACTATAGCCTAGGCAAATCAAACGAATCAATAAGAAAGGTTGTGTTATTGAGAATATGAGAAACATTCGAAATCGCATGATTCGTATGCTTGTGTTTGTGTTGTTTGGTGATCTTTCTATGAAGTTCTATTTGTTCAAAGATTTTTGCACGAGGAAAAAAATCGAAACCAACGGTTCCTAAACCATAGCCTAGGCAAATCAAACGAATCAATAAGAAAGGTTGTGTTATTGAGAATATGAGAAACATTCGAAATCGCATGATTCGTATGCTTGTGTTTGTAATGTTGGGTGATCTTTCTATGAAGTTCTATTAGTTCAAAGATTTTTGCACGAGGAAAAGAATCGAAACCAACGGTTCCCAAACCATAGCCTAGGCAAATCAAACGAATCAATAAGAAAGGTTGTGTTATTGAGAATTTGAGAAACATTCGAAATCGCATGATTCGTATGCTTGTGTTTGTGTTGTTTGGTGATCTTTCTATGAAGTTCTATTAGTTCAAAGATTTTTGCACGAGGAAAAGAATCGAAACCAACGGTTCCCAAACCATAGCCTAGGCAAATCAAACGAATCAATAAGAAAGATTGTGTTATTGAGAATATGAGAAACATTCGAAATCGCATGATTCGTATGCTTGTGTTTGTGTTGTTTGGTGATCTTTCTATGAAGTTCTATTAGTTCAAAGATTTTTTCACGAGGAAAAGAATCGAAACCAACGGTTCCCAAACCATAGCCTAGGCAAATCAAACGAATCAATAAGAAAGGTTGTGTATTTAGAATTTGAGAAACATTCGATATCGCATGATTCGTATGCGTTTCTTTGTGTTGTTTGGTGATCTTTCTATCAAGTTCTATTAGTTCAAAGATTTTTGGACGAGGAAAAGAATCGAAACCAACGGTTCCCAAACCATAGCCTAGGCAAATCAAACGAATCAATAAGAAAGGTTGTGTTATTGAGAATATGAGAAACATTCGAAATCGCATGATTCGTATGCTTGTGTTTGTGTTGTTTGGTGATCTTTCTATGAAGTTCTATTAGTTCAAAGATTTTTGCACGAGGAAAAGAATCGAAACCAACGGTTCCCAAACCATAGCCTAGGCAAATCAAACGAATCAATAAGAAAGATTGTGTTATTGACTATATGAGAAACATTCGAAATCGCATGATTCGTATGCATGTGTTTGTTTTGTTTGGTGATCTTTCTATGAAGTTCTATTAGTTCAAAGATTTTTGCACGAGGAAAAGAATTGAAACCAACGGTTCCCAAACCATAGCCTAGGCAAATCAAACGAATCAATAAGAAAGGTTGTGTTATTGAGAATATGAGAAACATTCGAAATCGCATGATTCGTATGCTTGTGTTTGTGTTGTTTGGTGATCTTTCTATCAAGTTCTGTTAGTTCAATGATTTTTGGACGAGAAAAAGAATCGAAACCAACGGTTACCAAATCATAGCCTAGGCAAATCAAACGAATCAATAAGAAAGGTTGTGTTATTGACTATATGAGAAACATTCGAAATCGCATGATTCGTATGCTTGTGTTTGTGTTGTTTGGTGATCTTTCTATCAAGTTCTGTTAGTTCAAAGATTTTTGGACGAGAAAAAGAATCGAAACCAACGGTTCCCAAACCATAGCCTAGGCAAATCAAACGAATCAATAAGAAAGGTTGTGTTATTGACTATATGAGAAACATTCAAAATCGCATGATTCGTATGCTTGTGTTTGTTTTGTTTGGTGATCTTTCTATGAAGTTCTATTAGTTCAAAGATTTTTGCACGAGGAAAAGAATTGAAACCAACGGTTCCCAAACCATAGCCTAGGCAAATCAAACGAATCAATAAGAAAGGTTATGTTATTGAGAATTTGAGAAACATTCGAAATCGCATGATTCGTATGCGTTTCTTTGTGTTGTTTGGTGATCTTTATATCAAGTTCTGTTAGTTCAAAGATTTTTGGACGAGGAAAAGAATCGAAACCAACGGTTCCCAAACCATCGCCTCGGCAAATCAAACGAATCAATAAGAAAGGTTGTGTTATTGAGAATATGAGAAACATTCGAAATCGCATGATTCGTATGCTTGTGTTTGTTTTGTTTGGTGATCTTTCTATGAAGTTCTATTAGTTCAAAGATTTTTGCACGAGGAAAAGAATTGAAACCAACGGTTCCCAAACCATAGCCTAGGCAAATCAAACGAATCAATAAGAAAGGTTGTGTTATTGAGAATTTGAGAAACATTCGAAATCGCATGATTCGTATGTGTTTCTTTGTGTTGTTTGGTGATCTTTCTATGAAGTTCTATTAGCTCAAAGATTTTTGCACGAGGAAAAGAATTGAAACCAACGGTTCCAAAACCATAGCCTAGGCAAATCAAACGAATCCATAAGAAAGGTTATGTTATTGAGAATTTGAGAAACATTCGAAATCGCATGATTCGTATGCGTTTCTTTGTGTTGTTTGGTGATCTTTCTATCAAGTTCTGTTAGTTCAAAGATTTTTGGACGAGGAAAAGAATCGAAACCAACGGTTCCCAAACCATAGCCTTGGCAATTCAAACGAATCAATAAGAAAGGTTGTGTTATTGAGAATATGAGAAACATTCGAAATCGCATGATTCGTATCCTTGTGTTTGTGTTGTTTGGTGATCTTTCTATGAAGTTCTATTAGTTCAAAGATTTTTGCACGAGGAAAAGAATTGAAACCAACGGTTCCCAAACCATTGCCTAGGCAAAACAAACGAATCAATAAGAAAGGTTGTGTTATTGAGAATTTGAGAAACATTCGAAATCGCATGATTCGTATGCGTTTCTTTGTGTTGTTTGGTGATCTTTCTATGAAGTTCTATTAGCTCAAAGATTTTTGCACGAGGAAAAGAATCGAAACCAACGGTTCCTAAACCATAGCCTAGGCAAATCAAACGAATCAATAAGAAAGGTTGTGTTATTGAGAATATGAGAAACATTCGAAATCGCATGATTCGTATGCTTGTGTTTGTAATGTTGGGTGATCTTTCTATGAAGTTCTATTAGTTCAAAGATTTTTGCACGAGGAAAAGAATCGAAACCAACGGTTCCCAAACCATAGCCTAGGCAAATCAAACGAATCAATAAGAAAGGTTGTGTTATTGAGAATTTGAGAAACATTCGATATCGCATGATTCGTATGCGTTTCTTTGTGTTGTTTGGTGATCTTTCTATCAAGTTCTGTTAGTTCAAAGATTTTTGGACGAGAAAAAGAATCGAAACCAACGGTTCCCAAACCATAGCCTAGGCAAATCAAACGAATCAATAAGAAAGGTTGTGTTATTGACTATATGAGAAACATTCGAAATCGCATGATTCGTATGCTTGTGTTTGTTTTGTTTGGTGATCTTTCTATGAAGTTCTATTAATTCAAAGATTTTTGCACGAGGAAAAGAATTGAAACCAACGGTTCCCAATCCATAGCCTAGGAAAATCAAACGAATCAATAAGAAAGGTTGTGTTATTGAGAATTTGAGAAACATTCGAAATCGCATGATTCGTATGCGTTTCTTTGTGTTGTTTGGTGATCTTTCTATCAAGTTCTGTTAGTTCAAAGATTTTAGGACGAGAAAAAGAATCGAAACCAACGGTTCCCAAACCATAGCCTAGGCAAATCAAACGAATCAATAAGAAAGGTTGTGTTATTGAGAATATGAGAAACATTCGAAATCGCATGATTCGTATGCTTGTGTTTGTTTTGTTTGGTGATCTTTCAATGAAGTTCTATTAGTTCAAAGATTTTTGCACGAGGAAAAGAATTGAAACCAACGGTTCCAAAACCATAGCCTAGGCAAATCAAACGAATCAATAAGAAAGGTTATGTTATTGAGAATTTGAGAAACATTCGTAATCGCATGATTCGTATGCGTTTCTTTGTGTTGTTTGGTGATCTTTTTATCAAGTTCTGTTAGTTCAAAGATTTTTGGACGAGGAAAAGAATCGAAACCAACGGTTCCCAAACCATAGCCTAGGCAAATCAAACGAATCAATAAGAAAGGTTGTGTTATTGAGAATATGAGAAACATTCGAAATCGCATGATTCGTATGCTTGTGTTTGTGTTGTTTGGTGATCTTTCTATGAAGTTCTATTAGTTCAAAGATTTTTGCACGAGGAAAAGAATCGAAACCAACGGTTCCCAAACCATAGCCTAGGCAAATCAAACGAATCAATAAGAAAGGTTGTGTTATTGAGAATTTGAGAAACATTCGAAATCGCATGATTCGTATGCGTTTCTTTGTGTTGTTTGGTGATCTTTCTATCAAGTTCTGTTAGTTCAAAGATTTTTGCACGAGGAAAAGAATTGAAACCAACGGTTCCCAAACCATAGCCTAGGCAAATCAAACGAATCAATAAGAATTGTTTGGTGTTATTGAGAATTTGAGAAACATTCGAAATCGCATGATTCGTATGCGTTTCTTTGTGTTGTTTGGTGATCTTTCTATCAAGTTCTGTTAGTTCAAAGATTTTAGGACGAGAAAAAGAATCGAAACCAACGGTTCCCAAACCATAGCCTAGGCAAATCAAACGAATCAATAAGAAAGGTTGTGTTATTGAGAATATGAGAAACATTCGAAATCGCATGATTCGTATGCTTGTGTTTGTTTTGTTTGGTGATCTTTCAATGAAGTTCTATTAGTTCAAAGATTTTTGCACGAGGAAAAGAATTGAAACCAACGGTTCCAAAACCATAGCCTAGGCAAATCAAACGAATCAATAAGAAAGGTTATGTTATTGAGAATTTGAGAAACATTCGTAATCGCATGATTCGTATGCGTTTCTTTGTGTTGTTTGGTGATCTTTTTATCAAGTTCTGTTAGTTCAAAGATTTTTGGACGAGGAAAAGAATCGAAACCAACGGTTCCCAAACCATAGCCTAGGCAAATCAAACGAATCAATAAGAAAGGTTGTGTTATTGAGAATATGAGAAACATTCGAAATCGCATGATTCGTATGCTTGTGTTTGTGTTGTTTGGTGATCTTTCTATGAAGTTCTATTAGTTCAAAGATTTTTGCACGAGGAAAAGAATCGAAACCAACGGTTCCCAAACCATAGCCTAGGCAAATCAAACGAATCAATAAGAAAGGTTGTGTTATTGAGAATTTGAGAAACATTCGAAATCGCATGATTCGTATGCGTTTCTTTGTGTTTTTGGTGATCTTTCTATCAAGTTCTGTTAGTTCAAAGATTTTAGGACGAGAAAAAGAATCGAAACCAACGGTTCCCAAACCATAGCCTAGGCAAATCAAACGAATCAATAAGAAAGGTTGTGTTATTGAGAATATGAGAAACATTCGAAATCGCATGATTCGTATGCTTGTGTTTGTTTTGTTTGGTGATCTTTCTATGAAGTTCTATTAGTTCAAAGATTTTTGCACGAGGAAAAGAATTGAAACCAACGGTTCCCAAACCATAGCCTAGGCAAATCAAACGAATCAATAAGAAAGGTTGTGTTATTGAGAATTTGAGAAACATTTGAAATCGCATGATTCGTATGCGTTTCTTTGTGTTGTTTGGTGATCTTTCTATGAAGTTCTATTAGCTCAAAGATTTTTGGACGAGAAAAAGAATCGAAACCAACGGTTCCCAAAATATAGCCTAGGCAAATCAAACGAATCAATAAGAAAGGTTGTGTTATTGAGAATATGAGAAACATTCGAAATCGCATGATTCGTATGCTTGTGTTTGTGTTGTTTGGTGATCTTTCTATGAAGTTCTATTTGTTCAAAGATTTTTGCACGAGTAAAAAAATCGAAACCAACGGTTCCTAAACCATAGCCTAGGCAAATCAAACGAATCAATAAGAAAGGTTGTGTTATTGAGAATATGAGAAACATTCGAAATCGCATGATTCGTATGCTTGTGTTTGTAATGTTGGGTGATCTTTCTATGAAGTTCTATTAGTTCAAAGATTTTTGCACGAGGAAAAGAATCGAAACCAACGGTTCCCAAACCATAGCCTAGGCAAATAAAACGAATCAATAAGAAAGGTTGTGTTATTGAGAATTTGAGAAACATTCGATATCGCATGATTCGTATGCGTTTCTTTGTGTTGTTTGGTGATCTTTCTATCAAGTTCTGTTAGTTCAAAGATTTTTGGACGAGAAAAAGAATCGAAACCAACGGTTCCCAAACCATAGCCTAGGCAAATCAAACGAATCAATAAGAAAGGTTGTGTTATTGAGAATATGAGACACATTCGAAATCGCATGATTCGTATGCGTTTCTTTGTGTTGTTTGGTGATCTTTCTATGAAGTTCTATTAGCTCAAAGATTTTTGCACGAGGAAAAGAATTGAAACCAACGGTTCCAAAACCATAGCCTAGGCAAATCAAACGAATCAATAAGAAAGGTTATGTTATTGAGAATTTGAGAAACATTCGAAATCGCATGATTCGTATGCGTTTCTTTGTGTTGTTTGGTGATCTTTCTATCAAGTTCTGTTAGTTCAAAGATTTTTGGACGAGGAATAGAATCGAAACCAACGGTTCCCAAACCATCACCTCAGCAAATCAAACGAATCAATAAGAAAGGTTGTGTTATTGAGAATATGAGAAACATTCGAAATCGGATGATTCGTATGCTTGTGTTTGTGTTGTTTGGTGATCTTTCTATGAAGTTCTATTAGTTCAAAGATTTTTGCACGAGGAAAAGAATCGAAACCAACGGTTCCCAAACCATAGCCTAGGCAAATCAAACGAATCAATAAGAAAGGTTGTGTTATTGAGAATTTGAGAAACATTCGAAATCGCATGATTCGTATGCGTTTCTTTGTGTTGTTTGGTGATCTTTCTATCAAGTTCTGTTAGTTCAAAGATTTTTGGACGAAAAAAATAATCGAAACCAACGGTTCCCAAACCATACCCTAGGCAAATCAAACGAATCAATAAGAAAGGTTGTGTTATTGACTATATGAGAAACATTCGAAATCGCATGATTCGTATGCTTGTGTTTGTTTTGTTTGGTGATCTTTCTATGAAGTTCTATTAATTCAAAGATTTTTGCACGAGGAAAAGAATTGAAACCAACGGTTCCCAAACCATAGCCTAGGCAAATCAAACGAATCAATAAGAAAGGTTGTGTTAATGAGAATTTGAGAAACATTCGAAATCGCATGATTCGTATGCGTTTCTTTGTGTTGTTTGGTGATCTTTCTATGAAGTTCTATTAGCTCAAAGATTTTTGCACGAGGAAAAGAATCGAAACCAACGGTTCCAAAACCATAGCCTAGGCAAATCAAACGAATCCATAAGAAAGGTTATGTTATTGAGAATTTGAGAAACATTCGAAATCGCATGATTCGTATGCGTTTCTTTGTGTTGTTTGGTGATCTTTCTATAGAGTTCTGTTAGTTCAAAGATTTTTGGACGAGGAAAAGAATCGAAACCAACGGTTCCCAAACCATAGCCTCGGCAAATCAAACGAATCAATAAGAAAGATTTTGTTATTGAGAATATGAGAAACATTCGAAATCGCATGATTCGTATGCTTGTGTTTGTGTTGTTTGGTGATCTTTCTATGAAGTTCTATTAGTTCAAAGATTTTTTCACGAGGAAAAGAATCGAAACCAACGGTTCCCAAACCATAGCCTAGGCAAATCAAACGAATCAATAAGAAAGGTTGTGTATTTAGAATTTGAAAACATTCGATATCGAATGATTCGTATGCGTTTCTTTGTGTTGTTTGGTGATCTTTCTATCAAGTTCTATTGGTTCAAAGATTTTTGGACGAGAAAAAGAATCGAAACCAACGGTTCCCAAACCATAGCCTAGGCAAATCAAACGAATCAATTAGAAAGGTTGTGTTATTGAGAATATGAGAAACATTCGAAATCGCATGATTCGTATGCTTGTGTTTGTGTTGTTTGGTGATCTTTCTATGAAGTTATATTAGTTCAAAGAATTTTGCACGAGGAAAAGAATCGAAACCAACGGTTCCCAAACCATAGCCTAGGCAAATCAAACGAATCAATAAGAAAGGTTGTGTTATTGAGAATTTGAGAAACATTCGAAATCGCATGATTCGTATGCGTTTCTTTGTGTTGTTTGGTGATCTTTCTATCAAGTTCTGTTAGTTCAAAGATTTTTGGACGAGAAAAAGAATCGAAACCAACGGTTCCCAAACCATAGCCTAGGCAAATCAAACGAATCAATAAGAAAGATTGTGTTATTGAGAATATGAGAAACATTCGAAATCGCATGATTCGTATGCTTGTGTTTGTGTTGTTTGGTGATCTTTCTATGAAGTTCTATTAGTTCAAAGATTTTTGCACGAGGAAAAGAATCGAAACCAACGGTTCCCAAACCATAGCCTAGGCAAATCAAGCGAATCAATAAGAAAGGTTGTGTTATTGAGAATTTGAGAAACATTCGAAATCGCATGATTCGTATGCGTTTCTTTGTGTTGTTTGGTGATCTTTCTATGAAGTTCTATTAGCTCAAAGATTTTTGCACGAGGAAAAGAATTGAAACCAACGGTTCCAAAACCATAGCCTAGGCAAATCAAACGAATCAATAAGAAAGGTTATGTTATTGAGAATTTGAGAAACATTCGAAATCGCATGGTTCGTATGCGTTTCTTTGTGTTGTTTGGTGATCTTTCTATCAAGTTCTATTAGTTTAAAGATTTTTGGACGAGAAAAAGAATCGAAACCAACGGTTCCCAAACCATAGCCTAGGCAAATCAAACGAATCAATAAGAAAGGTTGTGTTATTGAGAATATGAGAAACATTCGAAATCGCATGATTGGTATGCTTGTGTTTGTGTTGTTTGGTGATCTTTCTATGAAGTTCTATTTGTTCAAAGATTTTTGCACGAGGAAAAAAATCGAAACCAACGGTTCCTAAACCATAGCCTAGGCAAATCAAACGAATCAATACGAAAGGTTGTGTTATTGAGAATATGAGAAACATTCGAAATCGCATGATTCGTATGCTTGTGTTTGTGTTGTTTGGTGATCTTTCTATGAAGTTCTATTTGTTCAAAGATTTTTGCACGAGGAAAAGAATTGAAACCAACGGTTCCAAAACCATAGCCTAGGCAAATCAAACGAATCAATAAGAAAGATTGTGTTATTGAGAATATGAGAAACATTCGAAATCGCATGATTCGTATGCTTGTGTTTGTGTTGTTTGGTGATCTTTCTATGAAGTTCTATTAGTTCAAAGATTTTTTCACGAGGAAAAGAATCGAAACCAACGGTTCCCAAACCATAGCCTAGGCAAATCAAACGAATCAATAAGAAAGGTTGTGTATTTAGAATTTGAGAAACATTCGATATCGCATGATTCGTATGCGTTTCTTTGTGTTGTTTGGTGATCTTTCTATCAAGTTCTATTAGTTCAAAGATTTTTGGACGAGGAAAAGAATCGAAACCAACGGTTCCCAAACCATAGCCTAGGCAAATCAAACGAATCAATAAGAAAGGTTGTGTTATTGAGAATATGAGAAACATTCGAAATCGCATGATTCGTATGCTTGTGTTTGTGTTGTTTGGTGATCTTTCTATGAAGTTCTATTAGTTCAAAGATTTTTGCACGAGGAAAAGAATCGAAACCAACGGTTCCCAAACCATAGCCTAGGCAAATCAAACGAATCAATAAGAAAGATTGTGTTATTGAGAATATGAGAAACATTCGAAATCGCATGATTCGTATGCTTGTGTTTGTGTTGTTTGGTGATCTTTCTATGAAGTTCTATTAGTTCAAAGATTTTTTCACGAGGAAAAGAATCGAAACCAACGGTTCCCAAACCATAGCCTAGGCAAATCAAACGAATCAATAAGAAAGGTTGTGTATTTAGAATTTGAGAAACATTCGATATCGCATGATTCGTATGCGTTTCTTTGTGTTGTTTGGTGATCTTTCTATCAAGTTCTATTAGTTCAAAGATTTTTGGACGAGAAAAAGAATCGAAACCAACGGTTCCCAAACCATAGCCTAGGCAAATCAAACGAATCAATTAGAAAGGTTGTGTTATTGAGAATATGAGAAACATTCGAAATCGCATGATTCGTATGCTTGTGTTTGTGTTGTTTGGTGATCTTTCTATGAAGTTCTATTTGTTCAAAGATTTTTGCACGAGGAAAAAAATCGAAACCAACGGTTCCCAAACCATAGCCTAGGCAAATCAAACGAATCAATAAGAAAGGTTGTGTTATTGAGAATTTGAGAAACATTCGATATCGCATGATTCGTATGCGTTTCTTTGTGTTGTTTGGTGATCTTTCTATCAAGTTCTGTTAGTTCAAAGATTTTTGGACGAGAAAAAGAATCGAAACCAACGGTTCCCAAACCATAGCCTAGGCAAATCAAACGAATCAATAAGAAAGGTTGTGTTATTGAGAATTTGAGAAACATTCGAAATCGCATGATTCGTATGCGTTTCTTTGTGTTGTTTGGTGATCTTTCTATGAAGTTCTATTAGCTCAAAGATTTTTGCACGAGGAAAAGAATTGAAACCAACGGTTCCAAAACCATAGCCTAGGCAAATCAAACGAATCAATTAGAAAGGTTGTGTATTTAGAATTTGAGAAACATTCGAAATCGCATGATTCGTATGCTTGTCTTTGTGTTGTTTGGTGATCTCTCTATGAAGTTCTATTTGTTCAAAGATTTTTGCACGAGGAAAAGAATTGAAACCAACGGTTCCAAAACCATAGCCTAGGCAAATCAAACGAATCAATAAGAAAGGTTATGTTATTGAGAATTTGAGAAACATTCGTAATCGCATGATTCGTATGCGTTTCTTTGTGTTGTTTGGTGATCTTTCTATCAAGTTCTGTTAGTTCAAAGATTTTTGGACGAGGAAAAGAATCGAAACCAACGGTTCCCAAACCATAGCCTAGGCAAATCAAACGAATCAATAAGAAAGGTTGTGTTATTGAGAATATGAGAAACATTCGAAATCGCATGATTCGTATGCTTGTGTTTGTGTTGTTTGGTGATCTTTTTATGAAGTTCTATTAGTTCAAAGATTTTTGCACGAGGAAAAGAATCGAAACCAACGGTTCCCAAACCATAGCCTAGGCAAATCAAACGAATCAATAAGAAAGATTGTGTTATTGAGAATATGAGAAACATTCGAAATCGCATGATTCGTATGCTTGTGTTTGTGTTGTTTGGTGATCTTTCTATGAAGTTCTATTAGTTCAAAGATTTTTTCACGAGGAAAAGAATCGAAACCAACGGTTCCCAAACCATAGCCTAGGCAAATCAAACGAATCAATAAGAAAGGTTGTGTATTTAGAATTTGAGAAACATTCGATATCGCATGATTCGTATGCGTTTCTTTGTGTTGTTTGGTGATCTTTCTATCAAGTTCTATTAGTTCAAAGATTTTTGGACGAGGAAAAGAATCGAAACCAACGGTTCCCAAACCATAGCCTAGGCAAATCAAACGAATCAATAAGAAAGGTTGTGTTATTGAGAATATGAGAAACATTCGAAATCGCATGATTCGTATGCTTGTGTTTGTGTTGTTTGGTGATCTTTCTATGAAGTTCTATTAGTTCAAAGATTTTTGCACGAGGAAAAGAATCGAAACCAACGGTTCCCAAACCATAGCCTAGGCAAATCAAACGAATCAATAAGAAAGATTGTGTTATTGAGAATATGAGAAACATTCGAAATCGCATGATTCGTATGCTTGTGTTTGTGTTGTTTGGTGATCTTTCTATGAAGTTCTATTAGTTCAAAGATTTTTTCACGAGGAAAAGAATCGAAACCAACGGTTCCCAAACCATAGCCTAGGCAAATCAAACGAATCAATAAGAAAGGTTGTGTATTTAGAATTTGAGAAACATTCGATATCGCATGATTCGTATGCGTTTCTTTGTGTTGTTTGGTGATCTTTCTATCAAGTTCTATTAGTTCAAAGATTTTTGGACGAGAAAAAGAATCGAAACCAACGGTTCCCAAACCATAGCCTAGGCAAATCAAACGAATCAATTAGAAAGGTTGTGTTATTGAGAATATGAGAAACATTCGAAATCGCATGATTCGTATGCTTGTGTTTGTGTTGTTTGGTGATCTTTCTATGAAGTTCTATTTGTTCAAAGATTTTTGCACGAGGAAAAAAATCGAAACCAACGGTTCCCAAACCATAGCCTAGGCAAATCAAACGAATCAATAAGAAAGGTTGTGTTATTGAGAATTTGAGAAACATTCGATATCGCATGATTCGTATGCGTTTCTTTGTGTTGTTTGGTGATCTTTCTATCAAGTTCTGTTAGTTCAAAGATTTTTGGACGAGAAAAAGAATCGAAACCAACGGTTCCCAAACCATAGCCTAGGCAAATCAAACGAATCAATAAGAAAGGTTGTGTTATTGAGAATATGAGATACATTCGAAATCGCATGATTCGTATGCGTTTCTTTGTGTTGTTTGGTGATCTTTCTATGAAGTTCTATTAGCTCAAAGATTTTTGCACGAGGAAAAGAATTGAAACCAACGGTTCCAAAACCATAGCCTAGGCAAATCAAACGAATCAATTAGAAAGGTTGTGTTATTGAGAATATGAGAAACATTCGAAATCGCATGATTCGTATGCTTGTGTTTGTGTTGTTTGGTGATCTTTCTATGAAGTTCTATTTGTTCAAAGATTTTTGCACGAGGAAAAGAATTGAAACCAACGGTTCCAAAACCATAGCCTAGGCAAATCAAACGAATCAATAAGAAAGGTTATGTTATTGAGAATTTGAGAAACATTCGTAATCGCATGATTCGTATGCGTTTCTTTGTGTTGTTTGGTGATCTTTCTATCAAGTTCTGTTAGTTCAAAGATTTTTGGACGAGGAAAAGAATCGAAACCAACGGTTCCCAAACCATAGCCTAGGCAAATCAAACGAATCAATAAGAAAGGTTGTGTTATTGAGAATATGAGAAACATTCGAAATCGCATGATTCGTATGCTTGTGTTTGTGTTGTTTGGTGATCTTTCTATGAAGTTCTATTAGTTCAAAGATTTTTGCACGAGGAAAAGAATCGAAACCAACGGTTCCCAAACCATAGCCTAGGCAAATCAAACGAATCAATAAGAAAGGTTGTGTTATTGAGAATTTGAGAAACATTCGAAATCGCATGATTCGTATGCGTTTCTTTGTGTTGTTTGGTGATCTTTCTATCAAGTTCTGTTAGTTCAAAGATTTTAGGACGAGAAAAAGAATCGAAACCAACGGTTCCCAAACCATATCCTAGGCAAATCAAACGAATCAATAAGAAAGGTTGTGTTATTGAGAATATGAGAAACATTCGAAATCGCATGATTCGTATGCTTGTGTTTGTTTTGTTTGGTGATCTTTCTATGAAGTTCTATTAGTTCAAAGATTTTTGCACGAGGAAAAGAATTGAAACCAACGGTTCCCAAACCATAGCCTAGGCAAATCAAATGAATCAATAAGAAAGGTTGTGTTATTGAGAATTTGAGAAACATTTGAAATCGCATGATTCGTATGCGTTTCTTTGTGTTGTTTGGTGATCTTTCTATGAAGTTCTATTAGCTCAAAGATTTCTGCACGAGGAAAAGAATTGAAACCAACGGTTCCAAAACCATAGCCTAGGCAAATCAAACGAATCCATAAGAAAGGTTATGTTATTGAGAATTTGAGAAACATTCGAAATCGCATGATTCGTATGCGTTTCGTTGTGTTGTTTGGTGATCTTTCTATCAAGTTCTGTTAGTTCAAAGATTTTTGGACGAGGAAAAGAATCGAAACCAACGGTTCCCAAACCATAGCCTAGGCAAATCAAACGAATCAATAAGAAAGGTTGTGTTATTGAGAATATGAGAAACATTCGAAATCGCATGATTCGTATGCTTGTGTTTGTGTTGTTTGGTGATCTTTCTATGAAGTTCTATTAGTTCAAAGATTTTTGCACGAGGAAAAGAATCGAAACCAACGGTTCCCAAACCATAGCCTAGGCAAATCAAACGAATCAATAAGAAAGGTTGTGTATTTAGAATTTGAGAAACATTCGATATCGCATGATTCGTATGCGTTTCTTTGTGTTGTTTGGTGATCTTTCTATCAAGTTCTATTAGTTCAAAGATTTTTGGACGAGATAAAGAATCAAAACCAACGGTTCCCAAACCATAGCCTAGGCAAATCAAACGAATCAATAAGAAAGGTTGTGTTATTGAGAATATGAGACACATTCGAAATTTCATGATTCGTATGCGTTTCTTTGTGTTGTTTGGTGATCTTTCTATCAAGTTCTGTTAGTTCAAAGATTTTTGGACGAGGAAAAGAATCGAAACCAACGGTTCCCAAACCATAGCCTAGGCAAATCAAACGAATCAATAAGAAAGGTTGTGTTATTGAGAATATGAGAAACATTCGAAATCGCATGATTCGTATGCTTGTGTTTGTGTTGTTTGGTGATCTTTCTATGAAGTTCTATTAGTTCAAAGATTTTTGCACGAGGAAAAGAATCGAAACCAACGGTTCCCAAACCATAGCCTAGGCAAATCAAACGAATCAATAAGAAAGGTTGTGTTATTGAGAATTTGAGAAACATTCGAAATCGCATGATTCGTATGCGTTTCTTTGTGTTGTTTGGTGATCTTTCTATCAAGTTCTGTTAGTTCAAAGATTTTTGGACGAGGAAAAGAATCGAAACCAACGGTTCCCAAACCATAGCCTAGGCAAATCAAACGAATCAATAAGAAAGGTTGTGTTATTGAGAATATGAGAAACATTCGAAATCGCATGATTCGTATGCTTGTGTTTGTGTTGTTTGGTGATCTTTCTATGATGTTCTATTAGTTCAAAGATTTTTGCACGAGGAAAAGAATCGAAACCAACGGTTCCCAAACCATAGCCTAGGCAAATCAAACGAATCAATAAGAAAGGTTGTGTTATTGAGAATTTGAGAAACATTCGAAATCGCATGATTCGTATGCGTTTCTTTGTGTTGTTTGGTGATCTTTCTATGAAGTTCTATTAGCTCAAAGATTTTTGCACGAGGAAAAGAATTGAAACCAACGGTTCCAAAACCATAGCCTAGGCAAATCAAACGAATCAATAAGAAAGGTTATGTTATTGAGAATTTGAGAAACATTCGAAATCGCATGGTTCGTATGCGTTTCTTTGTGTTGTTTGGTGATCTTTCTATCAAGTTCTATTAGTTTAAAGATTTTTGGACGAGAAAAAGAATCGAAACCAACGGTTCCCAAACCATAGCCTAGGCAAATCAAACGAATCAATAAGAAAGGTTGTGTTATTGAGAATATGAGAAACATTCGAAATCGCATGATTGGTATGCTTGTGTTTGTGTTGTTTGGTGATCTTTCTATGAAGTTCTATTTGTTCAAAGATTTTTGCACGAGGAAAAAAATCGAAACCAACGGTTCCTAAACCATAGCCTAGGCAAATCAAACGAATCAATAAGAAAGGTTGTGTTATTGAGAATATGAGAAACATTCGAAATCGCATGATTCGTATGCTTGTGTTTGTGTTGTTTGGTGATCTTTCTATGAAGTTCTATTAGTTCAAAGATTTTTGCACGAGGAAAAGAATCGAAACCAACGGTTCCCAAACCATAGCCTAGGCAAATCAAACGAATCAATAAGAAAGGTTGTGTTACTGAGAATTTGAGAAACATTCGATATCGCATGATTCGTATGCGTTTCTTTGTGTTGTTTGGTGATCTTTCTATCAAGTTCTGTTAGTTCAAAGATTTTTGGATGAGAAAGAGAATCGAAACCAACGGTTCCCAAACCATAGCCTAGGCAAATCAAACGAATCAATAAGAAAGGTTGTGTTATTGAGAATATGACACACATTCGAAATCGCATGATTCGTATGTGTTTCTTTGTGTTGTTTGGTGATCTTTCTATGAAGTTCTATTAGCTCAAAGATTTTTGCACGAGGAAAAGAATTGAAACCAACGGTTCCAAAACCATAGCCTAGGCAAATCAAACGAATCAATAAGAAAGGTTATGTTATTGAGAATTTGAGAAACATTCGAAATCGCATGATTCGTATGCGTTTCTTTGTGTTGTTTGGTGATCTTTCTATCAAGTTCTGTTAGTTCAAAGATTTTTGGACGAGGAAAAGAATCGAAACCAACGGTTCCCAAACCATCGCCTCGGCAAATCAAACGAATCAATAAGAAAGGTTGTGTTATTGAGAATATGAGAAACATTCGAAATCGCATGATTCGTATGCTTGTGTTTGTGTTGTTTGGTGATCTTTCTATGAAGTTCTATTAGTTCAAAGATTTTTGCACGAGGAAAAGAATCGAAACCAACGGTTCCCAAACCATAGCCTAGGCAAATCAAACGAATCAATAAGAAAGGTTGTGTTATTGAGAATTTGAGAAACATTCGAAATCGCATGATTCGTATGTGTTTCTTTGTGTTGTTTGGTGATCTTTCTATCAAGCTCTGTTAGTTCAAAGATTTTTGGACGAGAAAAAGAATCGAAACCAACGGTTCCCAGACCATAGCCTAGGCAAATCAAACGAATCAATAAGAAAGGTTGTGTTATTGACTATATGAGAAACATTCGAAATCGCAGGATTCGTATGCTTGTGTTTGTTTTGTTTGGTGATCTTTCTATGAAGTTCTATTAGTTCAAAGATTTTTGCACGAGGAAAAGAATTGAAACCAACGGTTCCTAAACCATAGCCTAGGCAAATCAAACGAATCAATAAGAGAGGTTGTATTATTGAGAATATGAGAAACATTCGAAATCGCATGATTCGTATGCTTGTGTTTGTGTTGTTTGGTGATCTTTCTATGAAGTTCTATTTGTTCAAAGATTTTAGCACGAGGAAAAGAATCGAAACCAACGGTTCCTAAACCATAGCCTCGGCAAATCAAACGAATCAATAAGAAAGGTTGTGTTACTGAGAATTTGAGAAACATTCGATATCGCATGATTCGTATGCGTTTCTTTGTGTTGTTTGGTGATCTTTCTATCAAGTTCTGTTAGTTCAAAGATTTTTGGATGAGAAAGAGAATCGAAACCAACGGTTCCCAAACCATAGCCTAGGCAAATCAAACGAATCAATAAGAAAGGTTGTGTTATTGAGAATATGACACACATTCGAAATCGCATGATTCGTATGTGTTTCTTTGTGTTGTTTGGTGATCTTTCTATGAAGTTCTATTAGCTCAAAGATTTTTGCACGAGGAAAAGAATTGAAACCAACGGTTCCAAAACCATAGCCTAGGCAAATCAAACGAATCAATAAGAAAGGTTATGTTATTGAGAATTTGAGAAACATTCGAAATCGCATGATTCGTATGCGTTTCTTTGTGTTGTTTGGTGATCTTTCTATCAAGTTCTGTTAGTTCAAAGATTTTTGGACGAGGAAAAGAATCGAAACCAACGGTTCCCAAACCATCGCCTCGGCAAATCAAACGAATCAATAAGAAAGGTTGTGTTATTGAGAATATGAGAAACATTCGAAATCGCATGATTCGTATGCTTGTGTTTGTGTTGTTTGGTGATCTTTCTATGAAGTTCTATTAGTTCAAAGATTTTTGCACGAGGAAAAGAATCGAAACCAACGGTTCCCAAACCATAGCCTAGGCAAATCAAACGAATCAATAAGAAAGGTTGTGTTATTGAGAATTTGAGAAACATTCGAAATCGCATGATTCGTATGTGTTTCTTTGTGTTGTTTGGTGATCTTTCTATCAAGCTCTGTTAGTTCAAAGATTTTTGGACGAGAAAAAGAATCGAAACCAACGGTTCCCAGACCATAGCCTAGGCAAATCAAACGAATCAATAAGAAAGGTTGTGTTATTGACTATATGAGAAACATTCGAAATCGCAGGATTCGTATGCTTGTTTTTGTTTTGTTTGGTGATCTTTCTATGAAGTTCTATTAGTTCAAAGATTTTTGCACGAGGAAAAGAATTGAAACCAACGGTTCCTAAACCATAGCCTAGGCAAATCAAACGAATCAATAAGAGAGGTTGTATTATTGAGAATATGAGAAACATTCGAAATCGCATGATTCGTATGCTTGTGTTTGTGTTGTTTGGTGATCTTTCTATGAAGTTCTATTTGTTCAAAGATTTTAGCACGAGGAAAAGAATCGAAACCAACGGTTCCTAAACCATAGCCTAGGCAAATCAAACGAATCAATAAGAAAGGTTGTGTTATTGAGAATTTGAGAAACATTCAAAATCGCATCATTCGTATGCATTTCTTTGTGTTGTTTGGTGATCTTTCTATCAAGTTCTGTTAGTTCAAAGATTTTAGCACGAGAAAAAGAATCGAAACCAACGGTTCCCAAACCATAGCCTAGGCAAATCAAACGAATCAATAAGAAAGGTTGTGTTATTGAGAATATGAGAAACATTCGAAATCGCATGATTGGTATGCTTGTGTTTGTGTTGTTTGGTGATCTTTCTATGAAGTTCTATTTGTTCAAAGATTTTTGCACGAGGAAAAAAATCGAAACCAACGGTTCCCAAACCATAGCCTAGGCAAATCAAACGAATCAATAAGAAAGGTTGTGTTATTGAGAATTTGAGAAACATTCGAAATCGCATGATTCGTATGCGTTTCTTTGTGTTGTTTGGTGATCTTTCTATGAAGTTCTATTAGTTCAAAGATTTTTGCACGAGGAAAAGAATCGGAACCAACGGTTCCCAAACCAAAGCCTAGGCAAATCAAACGAATCAATAAGAAAGGTTGTGTTATTGAGAATTTGAGAAACATTCGAAATCGCATGATTCGTATGCTTGTGTTTGTGTTGTTTGGTGATCTTTCTATGAAGTTTTATTAGTTCAAAGATTTTTGCACGAGGAAAAGAATCGAAACCAACGGTTCCCAAACAAAAGCCTAGGCAAATCAAACGAATCAATAAGAAAGGTTGTGTTATTGAGAATTTGAGAAACATTCGAAATCGCATGATTCGTATGCGTTTCTTTGTGTTGTTTGGTGATCTTTCTATCAAGTTCTGTTAGTTCAAAGATTTTTGGACGAGAAAAAGAATCGAAACCAACGGTTCCCAAACCATAGCCTAGGCAAATCAAACGAATCAATAAGAAAGGTTGTGCTATTTAGAATTTGAGAAACATTCGAAATCGCATGATTCCTATGCTCGTGTTTGTGTTGTTTGGTGATCTTTCTATGATGTTCTATTAGTTCAAAGATTTTTGGACGAGAAAAAGAATCGAAACCAACGGTTCCCAAACCATAGCCTAGGCAAATCAAACGAATCAATAAGAAAGGTTGTGTTATTGAGAATTTGAGAAACATTCAAAATCGCATGATTCGTATGCGTTTCTTTGTGTTGTTTGTTGATCTTTCTATCAAGTTCTGTTAGTTCAAAGATTTTTGGACGAGGAAAAGAATCGAAACCAACAGTTCCCAAACCATAGCCTCGGCAAATCAAACGAATCAATAAGAAAGGTTGTGTTATTGAGAATTTGAGAAACATTCGAAATCGCAGGATTCGTATGCGTTTCTTTGTGTTGTTTGGTGATCTTTCTATCAAGTTCTGTTAGTTTAAAGATTTTTGGACGAGGAAAAGAATCGAAACCAACAGTTCCCAAACCATAGCCTCGGCAAATCAAACGAATCAATAAGAAAGGTTGTGTTATTGAGAATATGAGAAACATTCGAAATCGCATGATTCGTAAACTTGTGTTTGTGTTGTTTGGTGATCTTTCTATGAAGTTCTATTAGTTCAAAGATTTTTGCACGAGGAAAAGAATCGAAACCAACGGTTCCCAAACCATAGCCTAGGCAAATCAAACGAATCAATAAGAAAGGTTGTGTTTTTGAGAATTTGAGAAACATTCGAAATCGCATGATTCGTATGCGTTTCGCTGTGTTGTTTGGTGATCTTTCTATCAAGTTCTGTTAGTTCAAAGATTTTTGCACGAGGAAAAGAATCGAAACCAACCGTTCCCAAACCATAGCCTAGGCAAATCAAACGAATCAATAAGAAAGGTTGTGTTATTGAGAATATGAGAAACATTCGAAATCGCATGATTCGTATGCGTTTCTTTGTGTTGTTTGGTGATCGAAATATGAAGTTCTATTAGCTCAAAGATTTTTACACGAAGAAAAGAATTGAAACCATTGGTTCCTAAACCATAGCCTAGGCAAATCAAACGAATCAATAAGAAAGGTTGTGTTATTGAGAATTTGAGAAACATTCGATATCGCATGATTCGTATGCATTTCTTTGTGTTTTTTGGTGATCTTTCTATCAAGTTCTGTTAGTTCAAAGATTTTTGGACGAGAAATAGAATCGAAACCAACGGTTCCCAAACAATAGCCTAGGCTAATCAAACGAATCAATAAGAAAGGTTGTGTTATTGAGAATATGAGAAACATTCGAAATCGAATGATTCGTATGCGTTTCTTTGTGTTGTTTGGTGATCTTTCTATGAAGTTCTATTAGCTCAAAGATTTTTGCACGAGGAAAAGAATTGAAACCATTGGTTCCAAAACCATTGCCGAGGCAAATCAAACGAATCAATAAGAAAGGTTGTGTTATTGAGAATTTGAGAAACATTCGAAATCGCAGGATTCGTATGCGTTTCTTTGTGTTGTTTGGTGATCTTTCTATCAAGTTCTGTTAGTTTAAAGATTTTTGGACGAGGAAAAGAATCGAAACCAACAGTTCCCAAACCATAGCCTCGGCAAATCAAACGAATCAATAAGAAAGGTTGTGTTATTGAGAATATGAGAAACATTCGAAATCGCATGATTCGTAAACTTGTGTTTGTGTTGTTTGGTGATCTTTCTATGAAGTTCTATTAGTTCAAAGATTTTTGCACGAGGAAAAGAATCGAAACCAACGGTTCCCAAACCATAGCCTAGGCAAATCAAACGAATCAATAAGAAAGGTTGTGTTTTTGAGAATTTGAGAAACATTCGAAATCGCATGATTCGTATGCGTTTCTTTGTGTTGTTTGGTGATCTTTCTATCAAGTTCTGTTAGTTCAAAGATTTTTGGACGAGAAAAAGAATCGAAACCAACCGTTCCCAAACCATAGCCTAGGCAAATCAAACGAATCAATAAGAAAGGTTGTGTTATTGAGAATATGAGAAACATTCGAAATCGCATGATTCGTATGCTTGTGTTTGTGTTGTTTGGTTATCTTTCTATGAAGTTCTATTTGTTCAAAGATTTTTGCACGAGGAAAAGAATCGAAACCAACGGTTCCTAAACCATAGCCTAGGCAAATCAAACGAATCAATAAGAAAGGTTGTGTTATTGAGAAATGAGAAACATTCGAAATCGCATGATTCTTATGCTCGTGTTTGTGTTGTTTGGTGATCTTTCTATGAAGTTCTATTAGTTCAAAGATTTTTGCACGAGGAAAAGAATCGAAACCAACGGTTCCCAAACCATAGCCTAGGCAAATCAAACGAATCAATAAGAAAGGTTGTGTATTTAGAATTTGAAAAACATTCGATATCGCATGATTCGTATGCGTTTCTTTGTGTTGTTTGGTGATCTTTCTATCAAATTCTATTAGTTCAAAGATTTTTGGACGAGAAAAAGAATCTAAACCAACGGTTTCCAAACCATAGCCTAGGCAAATCAAACGAATCAATAAGAAAGGTTGTGTTACTGAGAATATGAGAAACATTCGAAATCGCATGATTCGTATGCTTGTGTTTGTGTTGTTTGGTGATCTTTCTATGAAGTTCTATTTGTTCAAAGATTTTTGCACGAGGAAAAGAATCGAAATCAACGGTTCCTAAACCATAGCCTAGGCAAATCAAACGAATCAATAAGAAAGGTTGTGTTATTGAGAATATGAGAAACATTCGAAATCGCATGATTCGTATGCTTGTGTTTGTGTTGTTTGGTGATCTTTCTATGAAGTTCTATTAGTTCAAAGATTTTTGCACGAGGAAAAGAATCGAAACCAACGGTTCCCAAACCATAGCCTAGGCAAATCAAACGAATCAATAAGAAAGGTTGTGTTATTGAGAATTTGAGAAACATTCGATATCGCATGATTCGTATGCGTTTCTTTGTGTTGTTTGGTGATCTTTCTATGAAGTTCTATTTGTTCAAAGATTTTTGCACGAGGAAAAGAATCGAAACCAACGGTTCCTAAACCATAGCCTAGGCAAATCAAACGAATCAATAAGAAAGGTTGTGTTATTGAGAATATGAGAAACATTCGAAATCGCATGATTCGTATGCTTGTTTTTGTGTTGTTTGGTGATCTTTCTATGAAGTTTTATTAGTTCAAAGATTTTTGCACGAGGAAAAGAATCGAAACCAACGGTTCCCAAACCAAAGCCTAGGCAAATCAAACGAATCAATAAGAAAGGTTGTGTTATTGAGAATTTGAGAAACATTCGAAATCGCATGATTTGTATGCATTTCTTTGTGTTGTTTGGTGATGTTTCTATCAAGTTCTGTTAGTTCAAAGATTTTTGGACGAGAAAAAGAATCGAAACCAACGGTTCCAAAACCATAGCCTAGGCAAATCAAACGAATCAATAAGAAAGGTTGTGTTATTGAGAATATGAGAAACATTCGAAATCGCATGATTCGTATGCTTGTGTTTGTGTTGTTTGGTGATCTTTCTATGAAGTTCTATTTGTTCAAAGATTTTTGCACGAGGAAAAGAATCGAAACCAACGTTTTCTAAACCATAGCCTAGGCAAATCAAACGAATCAATAAGAAAGGTTGTGTTATTGAGAAAATGAGAAACATTCGAAATCGCATGATTTCTATGCTCGTGTTTGTGTTGTTTGGTGATCTTTCTATGAAGTTCTATTAGTTCAAAGATTTTTGCACGAGGAAAAGAATCGAAACCAACGGTTCCCAAACCATAGCCTAGGCAAATCAAGCAAATCAATAAGAAAGGTTGTGTTATTTAGAATTTGAGAAACATTCGAAATCGCATGATTCCTATGCTTGTGTTTGTGTTGTTTGGTGATCTTTCTATGATGTTCTATTAGTTCAAAGATTTTTGCACGAGGAAAAGAATCGAAACCAATGGTTCCCAAACCATAGCCTAGGCAAATCAAACGAATCAATAAGAAAGGTTGTGTTATTGAGTATATGAGAAACATTCGAAATCGCATGATTCGTATGCGTTTCTTTGTGTTGTTTGGTGATCTTTCTATGAAGTTCTATTAGCTCAAAGATTTTTGCACGAAGAAAAGAATTGAAACCAACGGTTCCAAAACAATAGCCTAGGCAAATCAAACGAATCAATAAGAAAGGTTGTGTTATTAAAAATTTGAGAAACATTCAAAATCGCATGATTCGTATGCGTTTCTTTGTGTTGTTTGGTGATCTTTCTATCAAGTTCGATTAGTTCAAAGATTTTTGGACGAGGAAAAGAATCGAAACCAATGGTTCCCAAACCATAGCCTCGGCAAATCAAACGAATCAATAAGAAAGGTTGTGTTATTGAGAATATGAGAAACATTCGAAATCGCATGATTCGTAAACTTGTGTTTGTGTTGTTTGGTGATCTTTCTATGAAGTTCTATTAGTTCAAAGATTTTTGCACGAGGAAAAGAATCGAAACCAACGGTTCCCAAACCATAGCCTAGGCAAATCAAACGAATCAATAAGAAAGGTTGTGTTATTGAGAATTTGAGAAACATTCGAAATCGCATGATTCGTATGCGTTTCTAGTGTTGTTTGGTGATCTTTCTATCAAGTTCTGTTAGTTCAAAGATTTTTGGACGAGAAAAAGAATCGAAACCAACGGTTCCCAAACCATAGCCTAGGCAAATCAAACGAATCAATAAGAAAGGTTGTGTTATTGAGAATTTGAGAAACATTCGATATCGCATGATTCGTATGCTTGTTTTTGTGTTGTTTGGTGATCTTTCTATGAAGTTCTATTAGTTCAAAGATTTTTGCACGAGGAAAAGAATCGGAACCAACGGTTCCCAAACCAAAGCCTAGGCAAATCAAACGAATCAATAAGAAAGGTTGTGTTATTGAGAATTTGAGAAACATTGAAATCGCATGATTCGTATGCGTTTCTTTGTGTTGTTTGGTGATCTTTCTATGAAGTTCTATTAGCTCAAAGATTTTTGCACGAAGAAAAGAATTGAAACCAACGGTTCGAAAACCATAGCCTAGGCAAATCAAACGAATCAATAAGAAAGGTTGTGTTATTGAGAATTTGAGAAACATTCAAAATCGCATGATTCGTATGCGTTTCTTTGTGTTGTTTGGTGATCTTTCTATCAAGTTCTATTAGTTCAAAGATTTTTGGACGAGGAAAAGAATCGAAACCAACAGTTCCCAAACCATAGCCTCGGCAAATCAAACGAATCAATAAGAAAGGTTGTGTTATTGAGAATATGAGAAACATTCGAAATCGCATGATTCGTAAACTTGTGTTTGTGTTGTTTGGTTATCTTTCTATGAAGTTCTATTAGTTCAAAGATTTTTGCACGAGGAAAAGAATCGAAACCAACGGTTCCCAAACCATAGCCTAGGCAAATCAAACGAATCAATAAGAAAGGTTGTGTTATTGAGAATTTGAGAAACATTCGAAATCGCATGATTTGTATGCATTTCTTTGTGTTGTTTGGTGATCTTTCTATCAAGTTCTGTTAGTTCAAAGATTTTTGGACGAGAAAAAGAATCGAAACCAACGGTTCTAAAACCATAGCCTAGGCAAATCAAACGAATCAATAAGAAAGGTTGTGTTATTGAGAATATGAGAAACATTCGAAATCGCATGATTCGTATGCTCGTGTTTGTGTTGTTTGGTGATCTTTCTATGATGTTCTATTAGTTCAAAGATTTTTGCACGAGGAAAAGAATCGAAACCAATGGTTCCCAAACCATAGCCTAGGCAAATCAAACGAATCAATAAGAAAGGTTGTGTTATTGAGAATATGAGAAACATTCGAAATCGCATGATTTCTATGCTCGTGTTTGTGTTGTTTGGTGATCTTTCTATGAAGTTCTATTAGTTCAAAGATTTTTGCACGAGGAAAAGAATCGAAACCAACGGTTCCCAAACCATAGCCTAGGCAAATCAAGCAAATCAATAAGAAAGGTTGTGTTATTTAGAATTTGAGAAACATTCGAAATCGCATGATTCCTATGCTCGTGTTTGTGTTGTTTGGTGATCTTTCTATGATGTTCTATTAGTTCAAAGATTTTTGCACGAGGAAAAGAATCGAAACCAATGGTTCCCAAACCATAGCCTAGGCAAATCAAACGAATCAATAAGAAAGGTTGTGTTATTGAGAATATGAGAAACATTCGAAATCGCATGATTCGTATGCGTTTCTTTGTGTTGTTTGGTGATCTTTCTATGAAGTTCTATTAGCTCAAAGATTTTTGCACGAAGAAAAGAATTGAAACCAACGGTTCCAAAACCATAGCCTAGGCAAATCAAACGAATCAATAAGAAAGGTTGTGTTATTAAAAATTTGAGAAACATTCAAAATCGCATGATTCGTATGCGTTTCTTTGTGTTGTTTGGTGATCTTTCTATCAAGTTCGATTAGTTCAAAGATTTTTGGACAAGGAAAAGAATCGAAACCAACGGTTCCCAAACCATAGCCTCGGCAAATCAAACGAATCAATAAGAAAGGTTGTGTTATTGAGAATATGAGAAACATTCGAAATCGCATGATTCGTAAACTTGTGTTTGTGTTGTTTGGTGATCTTTCTATGAAGTTCTATTAGTTCAAAGATTTTTGCACGAGGAAAAGAATCGAAACCAACGGTTCCCAAACCATAGCCTAGGCAAATCAAACGAATCAATAAGAAAGGTTGTGTTATTGAGAATTTGAGAAACATTCGAAATCGCATGATTCGTATGCGTTTCTTTGTGTTGTTTGGTGATCTTTCTATCAAGTTCTGTTAGTTCAAAGATTTTTGGACGAGAAAAAGAATCGAAACCAACGGTTCCCAAACCATAGCCTAGGCAAATCAAACGAATCAATAAGAAAGGTTGTGTTATTGAGAATTTGAGAAACATTCGATATCGCATGATTCGTATGCTTGTTTTTGTGTTGTTTGGTGATCTTTCTATGAAGTTCTATTAGTTCAAAGATTTTTGCACGAGGAAAAGAATCGGAACCAACGGTTCCCAAACCAAAGCCTAGGCAAATCAAACGAATCAATAAGAAAGGTTGTGTTATTGAGAATTTGAGAAACATTCGAAATCGCATGATTCGTATGCGTTTCTTTGTGTTGTTTGGTGATCTTTCTATGAAGTTCTATTAGCTCAAAGATTTTTGCACGAAGAAAAGAATTGAAACCAACGGTTCCAAAACCATAGCCTAGGCAAATCAAACGAATCAATAAGAAAGGTTGTGTTATTGAGAATTTGAGAAACATTCAAAATCGCATGATTCGTATGCGTTTCTTTGTGTTGTTTGGTGATCTTTCTATCAAGTTCTATTAGTTCAAAGATTTTTGGACGAGGAAAAGAATCGAAACCAACAGTTCCCAAACCATAGCCTCGGCAAATCAAACGAATCAATAAGAAAGGTTGTGTTATTGAGAATATGAGAAACATTCGAAATCGCATGATTCGTAAACTTGTGTTTGTGTTGTTTGGTGATCTTTCTATGAAGTTCTATTAGTTCAAAGATTTTTGCACGAGGAAAAGAATCGAAACCAACGGTTCCTAAACCATAGCCTAGGCAAATCAAACGAATCAATAAGAAAGGTTGTGTTATTGAGAATTTGAGAAACATTCGAAATCGCATGATTCGTATGCATTTCTTTGTGTTGTTTGGTGATGTTTCTATCAAGTTCTGTTAGTTCAAAGATTTTTGGACGAGAAAAAGAATCGAAACCAACGGTTCCCAAACCATAGCCTAGGCAAATCAAACGAATCAATAAGAAAGGTTGTGTTATTGAGAATATGAGAAACATTCGAAATCGCATGATTCGTATGCTTGTGTTTGTGTTGTTTGGTGATCATTCTATGAAGTTCTATTTGTTCAAAGATTTTTGCACGAGGAAAAGAATCGAAACCAACGTTTTCTAAACCATAGCCTAGGCAAATCAAACGAATCAATAAGAAAGGTTGTGTTATTGAGAAAATGAGAAACATTCGAAATCGCATGATTTCTATGCTCGTGTTTGTGTTGTTTGGTGATCTTTCTATGAAGTTCTATTAGTTCAAAGATTTTTGCACGAGGAAAAGAATCGAAACCAACGGTTCCCAAACCATAGCCTAGGCAAATCAAGCAAATCAATAAGAAAGGTTGTGCTATTTAGAATTTGAGAAACATTCGAAATCGCATGATTCCTATGCTCGTGTTTGTGTTGTTTGGTGATCTTTCTATGATGTTCTATTAGTTCAAAGATTTTTGCACGAGGAAAAGAATCGAAACCAACGGTTCCCAAACCATAGCCTAGGCAAATCAAACGAATCAATAAGAAAGGTTGTGTTATTGAGAATTTGAGAAACATTCGATATCGCATGATTCGTATGCGTTTCTTTGTGTTGTTTGGTGATCATTCTATCAAGTTCTGTTAGTTCAAAGATTTTTGGACGAAGAAAAGAATCGAAACCAACGGTTCCCAAACCATAGCCTAGGCAAATCAAACGAATCAATAAGAAAGTTTGTGTTATTGAGAATTTGAGAAACATTCAAAATCGCATGATTCGTATGCGTTTCTTTGTGTTGTTTGTTGATCTTTCTATCAAGTTCTGTTAGTTCAAAGATTTTTGGACGAGGAAAAGAATCGAAACCAACAGTTCCCAAACCATAGCCTCGGCAAATCAAACGAATCAATAAGAAAGGTTGTGTTATTGAGAATATGAGAAACATTCGAAATCGCATGATTCGTATGCTTGTGTTTGTGTTGTTTGGTGATCTTTCTATGAAGTTCTATTAGTTCAAAGATTTTTGCACGAGGAAAAGAATCGAAACCAACGGTTCCCAAACCATAGCCTAGGCAAATCAAACGAATCAATAAGAAAGGTTGTGTTATTGAGAATATGAGAAACATTCGAAATCGCATGATTCGTATGCTTGTTTTTGTGTTGTTTGGTGATCTTTCTATGAAGTTTTATTAGTTCAAAGATTTTTGCACGAGGAAAAGAATCGAAACCAACGGTTCCCAAACCAAAGCCTAGGCAAATCAAACGAATCAATAAGAAAGGTTGTGTTATTCAAAATTTGAGAAACATTCAAAATCGCATGATTCGTATGCGTTTCTTTGTGTTGTTTGGTGATCTTTCTATCAAGTTCGATTAGTTCAAAGATTTTTGGACGAGGAAAAGAATCGAAACCAACGGTTCCCAAACCATAGCCTCGGCAAATCAAACGAATCAATAAGAAAGGTTGTGTTATTGAGAATATGAGAAACATTCGAAATCGCATGATTCGTAAACTTGTGTTTGTGTTGTTTGGTGATCTTTCTATGAAGTTCTATTAGTTCAAAGATTTTTGCACGAGGAAAAGAATCGAAACCAACGGTTCCCAAACCATAGCCTAGGCAAATCAAACGAATCAATAAGAAAGGTTGTGTTATTGAGAATTTGAGAAACATTCGAAATCGCATGATTCGTATGCGTTTCTTTGTGTTGTTTGGTGATCTTTCTATCAAGTTCTGTTAGTTCAAAGATTTTTGGACGAGAAAAAGAATCGAAACAACCGGTTCCCAAACCATAGCCTAGGCAAATCAAACGAATCAATAAGAAAGGTTGTGTTATTGAGAATTTGAGAAACATTCGATATCGCATGATTCGTATGCTTGTTTTTGTGTTGTTTGGTGATCTTTCTATGAAGTTCTATTAGTTCAAAGATTTTTGCACGAGGAAAAGAATCGAAACCAACGGTTCCCAAACCAAAGCCTAGGCAAATCAAACGAATCAATAAGAAAGGTTGTGTTATTCAAAATTTGAGAAACATTCAAAATCGCATGATTCGTATGCGTTTCTTTGTGTTGTTTGGTGATCTTTCTATCAAGTTCGATTAGTTCAAAGATTTTTGGACGAGGAAAAGAATCGAAACCAACGGTTCCCAAACCATAGCCTCGGCAAATCAAACGAATCAATAAGAAAGGTTGTGTTATTGAGAATATGAGAAACATTCGAAATCGCATGATTCGTAAACTTGTGTTTGTGTTGTTTGGTGATCTTTCTATGAAGTTCTATTAGTTCAAAGATTTTTGCACGAGGAAAAGAATCGAAACCAACGGTTCCCAAACCATAGCCTAGGCAAATCAAACGAATCAATAAGAAAGGTTGTGTTATTGAGAATTTGAGAAACATTCGAAATCGCATGATTCGTATGCGTTTCTTTGTGTTGTTTGGTGATCTTTCTATCAAGTTCTGTTAGTTCAAAGATTTTTGGACGAGAAAAAGAATCGAAACCAACGGTTCCCAAACCATAGCCTAGGCAAATCAAACGAATCAATAAGAAAGGTTGTGTTATTGAGAATTTGAGAAACATTCGATATCGCATGATTCGTATGCTTGTTTTTGTGTTGTTTGGTGATCTTTCTATGAAGTTCTATTAGTTCAAAGATTTTTGCACGAGGAAAAGAATCGGAACCAACGGTTCCCAAACCAAAGCCTAGGCAAATCAAACGAATCAATAAGAAAGGTTGTGTTATTGAGAATATGAGAAACATTCGAAATCGCATGATTCGTATGCTTGTGTTTGTGTTGTTTGGTTATCTTTCTATGAAGTTCTATTTGTTCAAAGATTTTTGCACGAGGAAAAGAATCGAAACCAACGGTTCCTAAACCATAGCCTAGGCAAATCAAACGAATCAATAAGAAAGGTTGTGTTATTGAGAAATGAGAAACATTCGAAATCGCATGATTCTTATGCTCGTGTTTGTGTTGTTTGGTGATCTTTCTATGAAGTTCTATTAGTTCAAAGATTTTTGCACGAGGAAAAGAATCGAAACCAACGGTTCCCAAACCATAGCCTAGGCAAATCAAACGAATCAATAAGAAAGGTTGTGTATTTAGAATTTGAAAAACATTCGATATCGCATGATTCGTATGCGTTTCTTTGTGTTGTTTGGTGATCTTTCTATCAAATTCTATTAGTTCAAAGATTTTTGGACGAGAAAAAGAATCTAAACCAACGGTTTCCAAACCATAGCCTAGGCAAATCAAACGAATCAATAAGAAAGGTTGTGTTACTGAGAATATGAGAAACATTCGAAATCGCATGATTCGTATGCTTGTGTTTGTGTTGTTTGGTGATCTTTCTATGAAGTTCTATTTGTTCAAAGATTTTTGCACGAGGAAAAGAATCGAAATCAACGGTTCCTAAACCATAGCCTAGGCAAATCAAACGAATCAATAAGAAAGGTTGTGTTATTGAGAATATGAGAAACATTCGAAATCGCATGATTCGTATGCTTGTGTTTGTGTTGTTTGGTGATCTTTCTATGAAGTTCTATTAGTTCAAAGATTTTTGCACGAGGAAAAGAATCGAAACCAACGGTTCCCAAACCATAGCCTAGGCAAATCAAACGAATCAATAAGAAAGGTTGTGTTATTGAGAATTTGAGAAACATTCGATATCGCATGATTCGTATGCGTTTCTTTGTGTTGTTTGGTGATCTTTCTATGAAGTTCTATTTGTTCAAAGATTTTTGCACGAGGAAAAGAATCGAAACCAACGGTTCCTAAACCATAGCCTAGGCAAATCAAACGAATCAATAAGAAAGGTTGTGTTATTGAGAATATGAGAAACATTCGAAATCGCATGATTCGTATGCTTGTTTTTGTGTTGTTTGGTGATCTTTCTATGAAGTTTTATTAGTTCAAAGATTTTTGCACGAGGAAAAGAATCGAAACCAACGGTTCCCAAACCAAAGCCTAGGCAAATCAAACGAATCAATAAGAAAGGTTGTGTTATTGAGAATTTGAGAAACATTCGAAATCGCATGATTTGTATGCATTTCTTTGTGTTGTTTGGTGATGTTTCTATCAAGTTCTGTTAGTTCAAAGATTTTTGGACGAGAAAAAGAATCGAAACCAACGGTTCCAAAACCATAGCCTAGGCAAATCAAACGAATCAATAAGAAAGGTTGTGTTATTGAGAATATGAGAAACATTCGAAATCGCATGATTCGTATGCTTGTGTTTGTGTTGTTTGGTGATCTTTCTATGAAGTTCTATTTGTTCAAAGATTTTTGCACGAGGAAAAGAATCGAAACCAACGTTTTCTAAACCATAGCCTAGGCAAATCAAACGAATCAATAAGAAAGGTTGTGTTATTGAGAAAATGAGAAACATTCGAAATCGCATGATTTCTATGCTCGTGTTTGTGTTGTTTGGTGATCTTTCTATGAAGTTCTATTAGTTCAAAGATTTTTGCACGAGGAAAAGAATCGAAACCAACGGTTCCCAAACCATAGCCTAGGCAAATCAAGCAAATCAATAAGAAAGGTTGTGTTATTTAGAATTTGAGAAACATTCGAAATCGCATGATTCCTATGCTTGTGTTTGTGTTGTTTGGTGATCTTTCTATGATGTTCTATTAGTTCAAAGATTTTTGCACGAGGAAAAGAATCGAAACCAATGGTTCCCAAACCATAGCCTAGGCAAATCAAACGAATCAATAAGAAAGGTTGTGTTATTGAGTATATGAGAAACATTCGAAATCGCATGATTCGTATGCGTTTCTTTGTGTTGTTTGGTGATCTTTCTATGAAGTTCTATTAGCTCAAAGATTTTTGCACGAAGAAAAGAATTGAAACCAACGGTTCCAAAACAATAGCCTAGGCAAATCAAACGAATCAATAAGAAAGGTTGTGTTATTAAAAATTTGAGAAACATTCAAAATCGCATGATTCGTATGCGTTTCTTTGTGTTGTTTGGTGATCTTTCTATCAAGTTCGATTAGTTCAAAGATTTTTGGACGAGGAAAAGAATCGAAACCAATGGTTCCCAAACCATAGCCTCGGCAAATCAAACGAATCAATAAGAAAGGTTGTGTTATTGAGAATATGAGAAACATTCGAAATCGCATGATTCGTAAACTTGTGTTTGTGTTGTTTGGTGATCTTTCTATGAAGTTCTATTAGTTCAAAGATTTTTGCACGAGGAAAAGAATCGAAACCAACGGTTCCCAAACCATAGCCTAGGCAAATCAAACGAATCAATAAGAAAGGTTGTGTTATTGAGAATTTGAGAAACATTCGAAATCGCATGATTCGTATGCGTTTCTTTGTGTTGTTTGGTGATCTTTCTATCAAGTTCTGTTAGTTCAAAGATTTTTGGACGAGAAAAAGAATCGAAACCAACGGTTCCCAAACCATAGCCTAGGCAAATCAAACGAATCAATAAGAAAGGTTGTGTTATTGAGAATTTGAGAAACATTCGATATCGCATGATTCGTATGCTTGTTTTTGTGTTGTTTGGTGATCTTTCTATGAAGTTCTATTAGTTCAAAGATTTTTGCACGAGGAAAAGAATCGGAACCAACGGTTCCCAAACCAAAGCCTAGGCAAATCAAACGAATCAATAAGAAAGGTTGTGTTATTGAGAATTTGAGAAACATTGAAATCGCATGATTCGTATGCGTTTCTTTGTGTTGTTTGGTGATCTTTCTATGAAGTTCTATTAGCTCAAAGATTTTTGCACGAAGAAAAGAATTGAAACCAACGGTTCGAAAACCATAGCCTAGGCAAATCAAACGAATCAATAAGAAAGGTTGTGTTATTGAGAATTTGAGAAACATTCAAAATCGCATGATTCGTATGCGTTTCTTTGTGTTGTTTGGTGATCTTTCTATCAAGTTCTATTAGTTCAAAGATTTTTGGACGAGGAAAAGAATCGAAACCAACAGTTCCCAAACCATAGCCTCGGCAAATCAAACGAATCAATAAGAAAGGTTGTGTTATTGAGAATATGAGAAACATTCGAAATCGCATGATTCGTAAACTTGTGTTTGTGTTGTTTGGTTATCTTTCTATGAAGTTCTATTAGTTCAAAGATTTTTGCACGAGGAAAAGAATCGAAACCAACGGTTCCCAAACCATAGCCTAGGCAAATCAAACGAATCAATAAGAAAGGTTGTGTTATTGAGAATTTGAGAAACATTCGAAATCGCATGATTTGTATGCATTTCTTTGTGTTGTTTGGTGATCTTTCTATCAAGTTCTGTTAGTTCAAAGATTTTTGGACGAGAAAAAGAATCGAAACCAACGGTTCTAAAACCATAGCCTAGGCAAATCAAACGAATCAATAAGAAAGGTTGTGTTATTGAGAATATGAGAAACATTCGAAATCGCATGATTCGTATGCTCGTGTTTGTGTTGTTTGGTGATCTTTCTATGATGTTCTATTAGTTCAAAGATTTTTGCACGAGGAAAAGAATCGAAACCAATGGTTCCCAAACCATAGCCTAGGCAAATCAAACGAATCAATAAGAAAGGTTGTGTTATTGAGAATATGAGAAACATTCGAAATCGCATGATTTCTATGCTCGTGTTTGTGTTGTTTGGTGATCTTTCTATGAAGTTCTATTAGTTCAAAGATTTTGCACGAGGAAAAGAATCGAAACCAACGGTTCCCAAACCATAGCCTAGGCAAATCAAGCAAATCAATAAGAAAGGTTGTGTTATTTAGAATTTGAGAAACATTCGAAATCGCATGATTCCTATGCTCGTGTTTGTGTTGTTTGGTGATCTTTCTATGATGTTCTATTAGTTCAAAGATTTTTGCACGAGGAAAAGAATCGAAACCAATGGTTCCCAAACCATAGCCTAGGCAAATCAAACGAATCAATAAGAAAGGTTGTGTTATTGAGAATATGAGAAACATTCGAAATCGCATGATTCGTATGCGTTTCTTTGTGTTGTTTGGTGATCTTTCTATGAAGTTCTATTAGCTCAAAGATTTTTGCACGAAGAAAAGAATTGAAACCAACGGTTCCAAAACCATAGCCTAGGCAAATCAAACGAATCAATAAGAAAGGTTGTGTTATTAAAAATTTGAGAAACATTCAAAATCGCATGATTCGTATGCGTTTCTTTGTGTTGTTTGGTGATCTTTCTATCAAGTTCGATTAGTTCAAAGATTTTTGGACAAGGAAAAGAATCGAAACCAACGGTTCCCAAACCATAGCCTCGGCAAATCAAACGAATCAATAAGAAAGGTTGTGTTATTGAGAATATGAGAAACATTCGAAATCGCATGATTCGTAAACTTGTGTTTGTGTTGTTTGGTGATCTTTCTATGAAGTTCTATTAGTTCAAAGATTTTTGCACGAGGAAAAGAATCGAAACCAACGGTTCCCAAACCATAGCCTAGGCAAATCAAACGAATCAATAAGAAAGGTTGTGTTATTGAGAATTTGAGAAACATTCGAAATCGCATGATTCGTATGCGTTTCTTTGTGTTGTTTGGTGATCTTTCTATCAAGTTCTGTTAGTTCAAAGATTTTTGGACGAGAAAAAGAATCGAAACCAACGGTTCCCAAACCATAGCCTAGGCAAATCAAACGAATCAATAAGAAAGGTTGTGTTATTGAGAATTTGAGAAACATTCGATATCGCATGATTCGTATGCTTGTTTTTGTGTTGTTTGGTGATCTTTCTATGAAGTTCTATTAGTTCAAAGATTTTTGCACGAGGAAAAGAATCGGAACCAACGGTTCCCAAACCAAAGCCTAGGCAAATCAAACGAATCAATAAGAAAGGTTGTGTTATTGAGAATTTGAGAAACATTCGAAATCGCATGATTCGTATGCGTTTCTTTGTGTTGTTTGGTGATCTTTCTATGAAGTTCTATTAGCTCAAAGATTTTTGCACGAAGAAAAGAATTGAAACCAACGGTTCCAAAACCATAGCCTAGGCAAATCAAACGAATCAATAAGAAAGGTTGTGTTATTGAGAATTTGAGAAACATTCAAAATCGCATGATTCGTATGCGTTTCTTTGTGTTGTTTGGTGATCTTTCTATCAAGTTCTATTAGTTCAAAGATTTTTGGACGAGGAAAAGAATCGAAACCAACAGTTCCCAAACCATAGCCTCGGCAAATCAAACGAATCAATAAGAAAGGTTGTGTTATTGAGAATATGAGAAACATTCGAAATCGCATGATTCGTAAACTTGTGTTTGTGTTGTTTGGTGATCTTTCTATGAAGTTCTATTAGTTCAAAGATTTTTGCACGAGGAAAAGAATCGAAACCAACGGTTCCTAAACCATAGCCTAGGCAAATCAAACGAATCAATAAGAAAGGTTGTGTTATTGAGAATTTGAGAAACATTCGAAATCGCATGATTCGTATGCATTTCTTTGTGTTGTTTGGTGATGTTTCTATCAAGTTCTGTTAGTTCAAAGATTTTTGGACGAGAAAAAGAATCGAAACCAACGGTTCCCAAACCATAGCCTAGGCAAATCAAACGAATCAATAAGAAAGGTTGTGTTATTGAGAATATGAGAAACATTCGAAATCGCATGATTCGTATGCTTGTGTTTGTGTTGTTTGGTGATCATTCTATGAAGTTCTATTTGTTCAAAGATTTTTGCACGAGGAAAAGAATCGAAACCAACGTTTTCTAAACCATAGCCTAGGCAAATCAAACGAATCAATAAGAAAGGTTGTGTTATTGAGAAAATGAGAAACATTCGAAATCGCATGATTTCTATGCTCGTGTTTGTGTTGTTTGGTGATCTTTCTATGAAGTTCTATTAGTTCAAAGATTTTTGCACGAGGAAAAGAATCGAAACCAACGGTTCCCAAACCATAGCCTAGGCAAATCAAGCAAATCAATAAGAAAGGTTGTGCTATTTAGAATTTGAGAAACATTCGAAATCGCATGATTCCTATGCTCGTGTTTGTGTTGTTTGGTGATCTTTCTATGATGTTCTATTAGTTCAAAGATTTTTGCACGAGGAAAAGAATCGAAACCAACGGTTCCCAAACCATAGCCTAGGCAAATCAAACGAATCAATAAGAAAGGTTGTGTTATTGAGAATTTGAGAAACATTCGATATCGCATGATTCGTATGCGTTTCTTTGTGTTGTTTGGTGATCATTCTATCAAGTTCTGTTAGTTCAAAGATTTTTGGACGAAGAAAAGAATCGAAACCAACGGTTCCCAAACCATAGCCTAGGCAAATCAAACGAATCAATAAGAAAGTTTGTGTTATTGAGAATTTGAGAAACATTCAAAATCGCATGATTCGTATGCGTTTCTTTGTGTTGTTTGTTGATCTTTCTATCAAGTTCTGTTAGTTCAAAGATTTTTGGACGAGGAAAAGAATCGAAACCAACAGTTCCCAAACCATAGCCTCGGCAAATCAAACGAATCAATAAGAAAGGTTGTGTTATTGAGAATATGAGAAACATTCGAAATCGCATGATTCGTATGCTTGTGTTTGTGTTGTTTGGTGATCTTTCTATGAAGTTCTATTAGTTCAAAGATTTTTGCACGAGGAAAAGAATCGAAACCAACGGTTCCCAAACCATAGCCTAGGCAAATCAAACGAATCAATAAGAAAGGTTGTGTTATTGAGAATATGAGAAACATTCGAAATCGCATGATTCGTATGCTTGTTTTTGTGTTGTTTGGTGATCTTTCTATGAAGTTTTATTAGTTCAAAGATTTTTGCACGAGGAAAAGAATCGAAACCAACGGTTCCCAAACCAAAGCCTAGGCAAATCAAACGAATCAATAAGAAAGGTTGTGTTATTCAAAATTTGAGAAACATTCAAAATCGCATGATTCGTATGCGTTTCTTTGTGTTGTTTGGTGATCTTTCTATCAAGTTCGATTAGTTCAAAGATTTTTGGACGAGGAAAAGAATCGAAACCAACGGTTCCCAAACCATAGCCTCGGCAAATCAAACGAATCAATAAGAAAGGTTGTGTTATTGATAATATGAGAAACATTCGAAATCGCATGATTCGTAAACTTGTGTTTGTGTTGTTTGGTGATCTTTCTATGAAGTTCTATTAGTTCAAAGATTTTTGCACGAGGAAAAGAATCGAAACCAACGGTTCCCAAACCATAGCCTAGGCAAATCAAACGAATCAATAAGAAAGGTTGTGTTATTGAGAATTTGAGAAACATTCGAAATCGCATGATTCGTATGCGTTTCTTTGTGTTGTTTGGTGATCTTTCTATCAAGTTCTGTTAGTTCAAAGATTTTTGGACGAGAAAAAGAATCGAAACCAACGGTTCCCAAACCATAGCCTAGGCAAATCAAACGAATCAATAAGAAAGGTTGTGTTATTGAGAATTTGAGAAACATTCGATATCGCATGATTCGTATGCTTGTTTTTGTGTTGTTTGGTGATCTTTCTATGAAGTTCTATTAGTTCAAAGATTTTTGCACGAGGAAAAGAATCGGAACCAACGGTTCCCAAACCAAAGCCTAGGCAAATCAAACGAATCAATAAGAAAGGTTGTGTTATTGAGAATTTGAGAAACATTCGAAATCGCATGATTCGTATGCGTTTCTTTGTGTTGTTTGGTGATCTTTCTATGAAGTTCTATTAGCTCAAAGATTTTTGCACGAAGAAAAGAATTGAAACCAACGGTTCCAAAACCATAGCCTAGGCAAATCAAACGAATCAATAAGAAAGGTTGTGTTATTGAGAATTTGAGAAACATTCAAAATCGCATGATTCGTATGCGTTTCTTTGTGTTGTTTGGTGATCTTTCTATCAAGTTCTATTAGTTCAAAGATTTTTGGACGAGGAAAAGAATCGAAACCAACAGTTCCCAAACCATAGCCTCGGCAAATCAAACGAATCAATAAGAAAGGTTGTGTTATTGAGAATATGAGAAACATTCGAAATCGCATGATTCGTAAACTTGTGTTTGTGTTGTTTGGTGATCTTTCTATGAAGTTCTATTAGTTCAAAGATTTTTGCACGAGGAAAAGAATCGAAACCAACGGTTCCCAAACCATAGCCTAGGCAAATCAAACGAATCAATAAGAAAGGTTGTGTTATTGAGAATTTGAGAAACATTCGAAATCGCATGATTTGTATCCATTTCTTTGTGTTGTTTGGTGATCTTTCTATCAAGTTCTGTTAGTTCAAAGATTTTGGGACGAGAAAAAGAATCGAAACCAACGGTTCTAAAACCATAGCCTAGGCAAATCAAACGAATCAATAAGAAAGGTTGTGTTATTGAGAATATGAGAAACATTCGAAATCGCATGATTCGTATGCTTGTGTTTGTGTTGTTTGGTGATCTTTCTATGAAGTTCTATTTGTTCAAAGATTTTTGCACGAGGAAAAGAATCGAAACCAACGTTTTCTAAACCATAGCCTAGGCAAATCAAACGAATCAATAAGAAAGGTTGTGTTATTGAGAAAATGAGAAACATTCGAAATCGCATGATTTCTATGCTCGTGTTTGTGTTGTTTGGTGATCTTTCTATGAAGTTCTATTAGTTCAAAGATTTTTGCACGAGGAAAAGAATCGAAACCAACGGTTCCCAAACCATAGCCTAGGCAAATCAAGCAAATCAATAAGAAAGGTTGTGTTATTTAGAATTTGAGAAACATTCGAAATCGCATGATTCCTATGCTCGTGTTTGTGTTGTTTGGTGATCTTTCTATGATGTTCTATTAGTTCAAAGATTTTTGCACGAGGAAAAGAATCGAAACCAAGGGTTCCCAAACCATAGCCTAGGCAAATCAAACGAATCAATAAGAAAGGTTGTGTTATTGAGAATATGAGAAACATTCGAAATCGCATGATTCGTATGCGTTTCTTTGTGTTGTTTGGTGATCTTTCTATGAAGTTCTATTAGCTCAAAGATTTTTGCACGAAGAAAAGAATAGAAACCAACGGTTCCAAAACCATAGCCTAGGCAAATCAAACGAATCAATAAGAAAGGTTGTGTTATTAAAAATTTGAGAAACATTCAAAATCGCATGATTCGTATGCGTTTCTTTGTGTTGTTTGGTGATCTTTCTATCAAGTTCGATTAGTTCAAAGATTTTTGGACGAGGAAAAGAATCGAAACCAACGGTTCCCAAACCATAGCCTCGGCAAATCAAACGAATCAATAAGAAAGGTTGTGTTATTGAGAATATGAGAAACATTCGAAATCGCATGATTCGTAAACTTGTGTTTGTGTTGTTTGGTGATCTTTCTATGAAGTTCTATTAGTTCAAAGATTTTTGCACGAGGAAAAGAATCGAAACCAACGGTTCCCAAACCATAGCCTAGGCAAATCAAACGAATCAATAAGAAAGGTTGTGTTATTGAGAATTTGAGAAACATTCGAAATCGCATGATTCGTATGCGTTTCTTTGTGTTGTTTGGTGATCTTTCTATCAAGTTCTGTTAGTTCAAAGATTTTTGGACGAGAAAAAGAATCGAAACCAACGGTTCCCAAACCATAGCCTAGGCAAATCAAACGAATCAATAAGAAAGGTTGTGTTATTGAGAATTTGAGAAACATTCGATATCGCATGATTCGTATGCTTGTTTTTGTGTTGTTTGGTGATCTTTCTATGAAGTTCTATTAGTTCAAAGATTTTTGCACGAGGAAAAGAATCGGAACCAACGGTTCCCAAACCAAAGCCTAGGCAAATCAAACGAATCAATAAGAAAGGTTGTGTTATTGAGAATTTGAGAAACATTCGAAATCGCATGATTCGTATGCTTTTCTTTGTGTTGTTTGGTGATCTTTCTATGAAGTTCTATTAGCTCAAAGATTTTTGCACGAAGAAAAGAATTGAAACCAACGGTTCCAAAACCATAGCCTAGGCAAATCAAACGAATCAATAAGAAAGGTTGTGTTATTGAGAATTTGAGAAACATTCAAAATCGCATGATTCGTATGCGTTTCTTTGTGTTGTTTGGTGATCTTTCTAACAAGTTCTATTAGTTCAAAGATTTTTGGACGAGGAAAAGAATCGAAACCAACAGTTCCCAAACCATAGCCTCGGCAAATCAAACGAATCAATAAGAAAGGTTGTGTTATTGAGAATATGAGAAACATTCGAAATCGCATGATTCGTAAACTTGTGTTTGTGTTGTTTGGTGATCTTTCTATGAAGTTCTATTAGTTCAAAGATTTTTGCACGAGGAAAAGAATCGAAACCAACGGTTCCCAAACCATAGCCTAGGCAAATCAAACGAATCAATAAGAAAGGTTGTGTTATTGAGAATTTGAGAAACATTCGAAATCGCATGATTCGTATGCATTTCTTTGTGTTGTTTGGTGATCTTTCTATCAAGTTCTGTTAGTTCAAAGATTTTTGGACGAGAAAAAGAATCGAAACCAACGGTTCCCAAACCATAGCCTAGGCAAATCAAACGAATCAATAAGAAAGGTTGTGTTATTGAGAATATGAGAAACATTCGAAATCGCATGATTCGTATGCTTGTGTTTGTGTTGTTTGGTGATCTTTCTATGAAGTTCTATTTGTTCAAAGATTTTTGCACGAGGAAAAGAATCGAAACCAACGTTTTCTAAACCATAGCCTAGGCAAATCAAACGAATCAATAAGAAAGGTTGTGTTATTGAGAAAATGAGAAACATTCGAAATCGCATGATTTCTATGCTCGTGTTTGTGTTGTTTGGTGATCTTTCTATGAAGTTCTATTAGTTCAAAGATTTTTGCACGAGGAAAAGAATCGAAACCAACGGTTCCCAAACCATAGCCTAGGCAAATCAAGCAAATCAATAAGAAAGGTTGTGCTATTTAGAATTTGAGAAACATTCGAAATCGCATGATTCCTATGCTCGTGTTTGTGTTGTTTGGTGATCTTTCTATGATGTTCTATTAGTTCAAAGATTTTTGCACGAGGAAAAGAATCGAAACCAACGGTTCCCAAACCATAGCCTAGGCAAATCAAACGAATCAATAAGAAAGGTTGTGTTATTGAGAATTTGAGAAACATTCGATATCGCATGATTCGTATGCGTTTCTTTGTGTTGTTTGGTGATCATTCTATCAAGTTCTGTTAGTTCAAAGATTTTTGGACGAGAAAAAGAATCGAAACCAACGGTTCCCAAACCATAGCCTAGGCAAATCAAACGAATCAATAAGAAAGGTTGTGTTATTGAGAATTTGAGAAACATTCAAAATCGCATGATTCGTATGCGTTTCTTTGTGTTGTTTGTTGATCTTTCTATCAAGTTCTGTTAGTTCAAAGATTTTTGGACGAGGAAAAGAATCGAAACCAACAGTTCCCAAACCATAGCCTCGGCAAATCAAACGAATCAATAAGAAAGGTTGTGTTATTGAGAATATGAGAAACATTCGAAATCGCATGATTCGTATGCTTGTGTTTGTGTTGTTTGGTGATCTTTCTATGAAGTTCTATTAGTTCAAAGATTTTTGCACGAGGAAAAGAATCGAAACCAACGGTTCCCAAACCATAGCCTAGGCAAATCAAACGAATCAATAAGAAAGGTTGTGTTATTGAGAATATGAGAAACATTCGAAATCGCATGATTCGTATGCTTGTGTTTGTTTTGTATGGTGATCTTTCTATGAAGTTCTATTAGTTCAATGATTTTTGCACGAGGAAAAGAATCGAAACCAACGGTTCCCAAACCATAGCCTACGCAAATCAAACGAATCAATAAGAAAGGTTGTGTTATTGAGAATTTGACAAACATTCGAAATCGCATGATTCGTATGCTTGTGTTTGTTTTGTTTGGTGATCTTTCTATGAAGTTCTATTAGTTCAAAGATTTTTGCACGAGGAAAAGAATCGAAACCAACGGTTCCCAAACCATAGCCTAGGCAAATCAAACGAATCAATAAGAAAGGTTGTGTTATTGAGAATTTGAGAAACATTCGAAATCGCATGATTCGTATGCGTTTCTTTGTGTTGTTTGGTGATCTTTCTATCAAGTTCTGTTAGTTCAAAGATTTTTGGACGAGAAAAAGAATCGAAACCAACGGTTCCCAAACCATAGCCTAGGCAAATCAAACGAATCAATAAGAAAGGTTGTGTTATTGAGAATATGAGAAACATTCGAAATCGCATGATTCGTAAACTTGTGTTTGTGTTGTTTGGTGATCTTTCTATGAAGTTCTATTAGTTCAAAGATTTTTGCACGAGGAAAAGAATCGAAACCAACGGTTCCCAAACCATAGCCTAGGCAAATCAAACGAATCAATAAGAAAGGTTGTGTTATTGAGAATATGAGAAACATTCGAAATCGCATGATTCGTATGCTTGTGTTTGTTTTGTATGGTGATCTTTCTATGAAGTTCTATTAGTTCAATGATTTTTGCACGAGGAAAAGAATCGAAACCAACGGTTCCCAAACCATAGCCTACGCAAATCAAACGAATCAATAAGAAAGGTTGTGTTATTGAGAATTTGACAAACATTCGAAATCGCATGATTCGTATGCTTGTGTTTGTTTTGTTTGGTGATCTTTCTATGAAGTTCTATTAGTTCAAAGATTTTTGCACGAGGAAAAGAATCGAAACCAACGGTTCCCAAACCATAGCCTAGGCAAATCAAACGAATCAATAAGAAAGGTTGTGTTATTGAGAATTTGAGAAACATTCGAAATCGCATGATTCGTATGCGTTTCTTTGTGTTGTTTGGTGATCTTTCTATCAAGTTCTGTTAGTTCAAAGATTTTTGGACGAGAAAAAGAATCGAAACCAACGGTTCCCAAACCATAGCCTAGGCAAATCAAACGAATCAATAAGAAAGGTTGTGTTATTGAGAATATGAGAAACATTCGAAATCGCATGATTGGTATGCTTGTGTTTGTGTTGTTTGGTGATCTTTCTATGAAGTTCTATTTGTTCAAAGATTTTTGCACGAGGAAAAGCATCGAAACCAACGGTTCCTAAACCATAGCCTAGGCAAATCAAACGAATTAATAAGAAAGGTTGTGTTATTGAGAATATGAGAAACATTCGAAATCGCATGATTCGTATGCTTGTTTTTGTGTTGTTTGGTGATCTTTCTATGAAGTTCTATTAGTTCAAAGATTTTTGCACGAGGAAAAGAATCGAAACCAACGGTTGCCAAACCAAAGCCTAGGCAAATCAAACGAATCAATAAGAAAGGTTGTGTTATTGAGAATTTGAGAAACATTCGATATCGCATGATTCGTATGCGTTTCTTTGTGTTGTTTGGTGATCATTCTATCAAGTTCTTTTAGTTCAAAGATTTTTGGACGAGAAAAAGAATCGAAACCAACGGTTCCCAAACCATAGCCTAGGCAAATCAAACGAATCAATAAGAAAGGTTGTGTTATTGAGAATTTGAGAAACATTCGAAATCGCATGATTCGTATGCGTTTCTTTGTGTTGTTTGATGATCTTTCTATCAAGTTCTGTTAGTTCAAAGATTTTTGGACGAGGAAAAGAATCGAAACCAACAGTTCCCAAACCATAGCCTCGGCAAATCAAACGAATCAATAAGAAAGGTTGTGTTATTGAGAATATGAGAAACATTCGAAATCGCATGATTCGTATGCTTGTGTTTGTGTTGTTTGGTGATCTTTCTATGATGTTCTATTAGTTCAAAGATTTTTGCACGAGGAAAAGAATCGAAACCAACGGTTCCCAAACCATAGCCTAGGCAAATCAAACGAATCAATAAGAAAGGTTGTGTTATTGAGAATTTGAGAAACATTCGATATCGCATGATTCGTATGCGTTTCTTTGTGTTGTTTGGTGATCATTCTATCAAGTTCTGTTAGTTCAAAGATTTTTGGACGAGAAAAAGAATCGAAACCAACGGTTCCCAAACCATAGCCTAGGCAAATCAAACGAATCAATAAGAAAGGTTGTGTTATTGAGAATTTGAGAAACATTCGAAATCGCATGATTCGTATGCGTTTCTTTGTGTTGTTTGATGATCTTTCTATCAAGTTCTGTTAGTTCAAAGATTTTTGGACGAGGAAAAGAATCGAAACCAACAGTTCCCAAACCATAGCCTCGGCAAATCAAACGAATCAATAAGAAAGGTTGTGTTATTGAGAATATGAGAAACATTCGAAATCGCATGATTCGTATGCTTGTGTTTGTGTTGTTTGGTGATCTTTCTATGAAGTTCTATTAGTTCAAAGATTTTTGCACGAGGAAAAGAATCGAAACCAACGGTTCCCAAACCATAGCCTAGGCAAATCAAACGAATCAATAAGAAAGGTTGTGTTATTGAGAATATGAGAAACATTCGAAATCGCATGATTCGTATGCTTGTGTTTGTTTTGTATGGTGATCTTTCTATGAAGTTCTATTAGTTCAATGATTTTTGCACGAGGAAAAGAATCGAAACCAACGGTTCCCAAACCATAGCCTACGCAAATCAAACGAATCAATAAGAAAGGTTGTGTTATTGAGAATTTGACAAACATTCGAAATCGCATGATTCGTATGCTTGTGTTTGTGTTGTTTGGTGATCTTTCTATGAAGTTCTATTAGTTCAAAGATTTTTGCACGAGGAAAAGAATCGAAACCAACGGTTCCCAAACCATAGCCTAGGCAAATCAAACGAATCAATAAGAAAGGTTGTGTTATTGAGAATTTGAGAAACATTCGAAATCGCATGATTCGTATGCGTTTCTTTGTGTTGTTTGGTGATCTTTCTATGAAGTTCTATTAGTTCAAAGATTTTTGCACGAGGAAAAGAATCGAAACCAACGGTTCCCAAACCATAGCCTAGGCAAATCAAACGAATCAATAAGAAAGGTTGTGTTATTGAGAATATGAGAAACATTCGAAATCGCATGATTCGTATGCTTGTGTTTGTTTTGTATGGTGATCTTTCTATGAAGTTCTATTAGTTCAATGATTTTTGCACGAGGAAAAGAATCGAAACCAACGGTTCCCAAACCATAGCCTACGCAAATCAAACGAATCAATAAGAAAGGTTGTGTTATTGAGAATTTGACAAACATTCGAAATCGCATGATTCGTATGCTTGTGTTTGTGTTGTTTGGTGATCTTTCTATGAAGTTCTATTAGTTCAAAGATTTTTGCACGAGCAAAAGAATCGAAACCAACGGTTCCCAAACCATAGCCTAGGCAAATCAAGCAAATCAATAAGAAAGGTTGTGTTATTTAGAATTTGAGAAACATTCGAAATCGCATGATTCCTATGCTCGTGTTTGTGTTGTTTGGTGATCTTTCTATGATGTTCTATTAGTTCAAAGATTTTTGCACGAGGAAAAGAATCGAAACCAACGGTTCCCAAACCATAGCCTAGGCAAATCAAACGAATCAATAAGAAAGGTTGTGTTATTGAGAATTTGAGAAACATTCGATATCGCATGATTCGTATGCGTTTCTTTGTGTTGTTTGGTGATCATTCTATCAAGTTCCGTTAGTTCAAAGATTTTTGGACGAGAAAAAGAATCGAAACCAACGGTTCCCAAACCATAGCCTAGGCAAATCAAACGAATCAATAAGAAAGGTTGTGTTATTGAGAATTTGAGAAACATTCGAAATCGCATGATTCGTATGCGTTTCTTTGTGTTGTTTGATGATCTTTCTATCAAGTTCTGTTAGTTCAAAGATTTTTGGACGAGGAAAAGAATCGAAACCAACGGTTCCCAAACCATAGCCTCGGCAAATCAAACGAATCAATAAGAAAGGTTGTGTTATTGAGAATATGAGAAACAATCGAAATCGCATGATTCGTATGCTTGTGTTTGTGTTGTTTGGTGATCTTTCTATGAAGTTCTATTAGTTCAAAGATTTTTGCACGAGGAAAAGAATCAAAACCAACGGTTCCCAAACCATAGCCTAGGCAAATCAAACGAATCAATAAGAAAGGTTGTGTTATTGAGAATATGAGAAACATTCGAAATCGCATGATTCGTATGCGTTTCTTTGTGTTGTTTGGTGATCTTTCTATGAAGTTCTATTAGCTCAAAGATTTTTGCACGAGGAAAAGAATTGAAACCAACGGTTCCAAAACCATAGCCTAGGCAAATCAAACGAATCAATAACAAAGGTTGTGTTATTGAGAATTTGACAAACATTCGAAATCGCATGATTCGTATGCGTTTCTTTGTGTTGTTTGGTGATCTTTCTATCAAGTTCTGTTAGTTAGAAGATTTTTGGACGAGGAAAAGAATCGAAACCAACGGTTCCCAAACCATTGCCTCGGCAAATCAAACGAATCAATAAGAAAGGTTGTGTTATTGAGAATATGAGAAACAATCGAAATCGCATGATTCGTATGCTTGTGTTTGTGTTGTTTGGTGATCTTTCTATGAAGTTCTATTAGTTCAAAGATTTTTGCACGAGGAAAAGAATCAAAACCAACGGTTCCCAAACCATAGCCTAGGCAAATCAAACGAATCAATAAGAAAGGTTGTGTTATTGAGAATATGAGAAACATTCGAAATCGCATGATTCGTATGCGTTTCTTTGTGTTGTTTGGTGATCTTTCTATGAAGTTCTATTAGCTCAAAGATTTTTGCACGAGGAAAAGAATTGAAACCAACGGTTCCAAAACCATAGCCTAGGCAAATCAAACGAATCAATAAGAAAGGTTGTGTTATTGAGAATTTGACAAACATTCGAAATCGCATGATTCGTATGCGTTTCTTTGTGTTGTTTGGTGATCTTTCTATCAAGTTCTGTTAGTTAGAAGATTTTTGGACGAGGAAAAGAATCGAAACCAACGGTTCCCAAACCATTGCCTCGGCAAATCAAACGAATCAATAAGAAAGGTTGTGTTATTGAGAATATGAGAAACAATCGAAATCGCATGATTCGTATGCTTGTGTTTGTGTTGTTTGGTGATCTTTCTATGAAGTTCTATTAGTTCAAAGATTTTTGCACGAGGAAAAGAATCAAAACCAACGGTTCCCAAACCATAGCCTAGGCAAATCAAACGAATCAATAAGAAAGGTTGTGTTATTGAGAATATGAGAAACATTCGAAATCGCATGATTCGTATGCGTTTCTTTGTGTTGTTTGGTGATCTTTCTATGAAGTTCTATTAGCTCAAAGATTTTTGCACGAGGAAAAGAATTGAAACCAACGGTTCCAAAACCATAGCCTAGGCAAATCAAACGAATCAATAACAAAGGTTGTGTTATTGAGAATTTGACAAACATTCGAAATCGCATGATTCGTATGCGTTTCTTTGTGTTGTTTGGTGATCTTTCTATCAAGTTCTGTTAGTTCAAAGATTTTTGGACGAGGAAAAGAATCGAAACCAACGGTTCCCAAACCATAGCCTCGGCAAATCAAACGAATCAATAAGAAAGGTTGTGTTATTGAGAATATGAGAAACAATCGAAATCGCATGATTCGTATGCTTGTGTTTGTGTTGTTTGGTGATCTTTCTATGAAGTTCTATTAGTTCAAAGATTTTTGCACGAGGAAAAGAATCAAAACCAACGGTTCCCAAACCATAGCCTAGGCAAATCAAACGAATCAATAAGAAAGGTTGTGTTATTGAGAATATGAGAAACATTCGAAATCGCATGATTCGTATGCTTGTGTTTCTATTGTTTGGTGATCTTTCTATGAAGTTCTATTAGTTCAAAGATTTTTGGATGAGAAAAAGAATCGAAACCAACGGTTCCCAAACCATAGCCTCGGCAAATCAAACGAATCAATAAGAAAGGTTGTGTTATTGAGAATATGAGAAACAATCGAAATCGCATGATTCGTATGCTTGTGTTTGTGTTGTTTGGTGATCTTTCTATGAAGTTCTATTAGTTCAAAGATTTTTGCACGAGGAAAAGAATCGAAACCAACGGTTCCCAAACCATAGCCTCGGCAAATCAAACGAATCAATAAGAAAGGTTGTGTTATTGAGAATATGAGAAACATTCGAAATCGCATGATTCGTATGCGTTTCTTTGTGTTGTTTGGTGATCTTTCTATCAAGTTCTGTTAGTTCAAAGATTTTTGGACGAGGAAAAGAATCGAAACCAACGGTTCCCAAACCATAGCCTCGGCAAATCAAACGAATCAATAAGAAAGGTTGTGTTATTGAGAATATGAGAAACATTCGAAATCGCATGATTCGTATGCTTGTGTTTGTGTTGTTTGGTGATCTTTCTATGAAGTTCTCTTAGTTCAAAGATTTTTGCACGAGGAAAACAATCAAAACCAACGGTTCCTAAACCATTGCCTAGGCAAATCAAACGAATCAATAAGAAAGGTTGTGTTATTGAGAATTTGAGAAACATTCGAAATCGCATGATTCGTATGCGTTTCTTTGTGTTGTTTGGTGATCTTTCTATCAAGTTCTGTTAGTTCAAAGATTTTTGGACGAGGAAAAGAATGGAAACCAACGGTTCCCAAACCATAGCCTAGGCAAATTAAACGAATCAATAAGAAAGGTTGTGTTATTGAGAATATGAGAAACATTCGAAATCGCATGATTCGTATGCTTGTGTTTGTGTTGTTTGGTGAACTTTCTATGAATTTCTATTTGTTCAAAGATTTTTAGACAAGAAAAAGAATGGAAACAAACGGTTCCCAAACTATAGCCTAGGCAAATCAAACGAATCAATAAGAAAGGTTGTGTGATTGAGAATTTGAGAAACATTCGAAATCGCATGATTCGTATGCTTGTGTTTGTGTTGTTTGGTGATCTTTCTATGAAGTTCTATTTGTTCAAAGATTTTTAGACAAGAAAAAGAATGGAAACAAACGGTTCCCAAACTATAGCCTAGGCAAATCAAACGAATAAATAAGAAAGGTTGTGTGATTGAGAATTTGAGAAACATTCGAAATCGCATGATTCGTATGCGTTTCTTTGTGTTGTTTGGTGATCTTTCTATCAAGTTCTGTTAGTTCAAAGATTTTTGGACGAGGAAAAGAATCGAAACCAACGGTTCCCAAACCATAGCCTAGGCAAATCAAATGAATCAATAAGAAAGGTTGTGTTATTGAGAATTTGAGAAACATTCGAAATCGCATGATTCGTATGCGTTTCTTTGTGTTGTTTGGTGATCTTTCTATCAAGTTCTGTTAGTTCAAAGATTTTTGGACGAGGAAAAGAATGGAAACCAACGGTTCCCAAACCATAGCCTAGGCAAATCAAACGAATCAATAAGAAAGGTTGTGTTATTGAGAATATGAGAAACATTCGAAATCGCATGATTCGTATGCTTGTGTTTGTGTTGTTTGGTGATCTTTCTATGAAGTTCTATTGGTTCAAAGATTTTTAGACAAGAAAAAGAATGGAAACCAACGGTTCCAAAACCAGAGGCTAGGCAAATCAAACGAATCAATAAGAAAGGTTGTGTTATTGAGAATTTGAGAAACATTCAAAATCGCATGATTCGTATACGTTTCTTTGTGTTGTTTGGTGATCTTTCTATCAAGTTCTGTTAGTTCAAAGATTTTTGGACTAGGAAAAGAATCGAAACCAACGGTTCCCAAACCATAGCCTCGGCAAATCAAACGAATCAATAAGAAAGGTTGTGTTATTGAGAATATGAGAAACATTCGAAATCGCATGATTGGTATGCTTGTGTTTGTGTTGTTTGGTGATCTTTCTATGAAGTTCTATTAGTTCAAAGATTTTTGCACGAGGAAAAGAATCAAAACCAACGGTTCCCAAACCATAGCCTAGGCAAATCAAACGAATCAATAAGAAAGGTTGTGTTATTGAGAATATGAGAAACATTCGAAATCGCATGATTCGTATGCATTTCTTTGTGTTGTTTGGTGATCTTTCAATGAAGTTCTATTAGCTCAAAGATTTTTGCACGAGGAAAAGAAGAAACCAACGGTTCCAAAACCAAAGCCTAGGCAAATCAAACGAATCAATAAGAAAGGTTGTGTTATTAAGAATTTGACAAACATTCGAAATCGCATGATTCGTATGCGTTTCTTTGTGTTGTTTGGTGATCTTTCTATCAAGTTCTGTTAGTTCAAAGATTTTTGGACGAGGAAAAGAATCGAAACCAACGGTTCCCAAACTATAGCCTCGGCAAATCAAACGAATCAATAAGAAAGGTTGTGTTATTGAGAATATGAGAAGCATTCGAAATCGCATGATTCATATGCTTGTGTTTGTGTTGTTTGGTGATCTTTCTATGAAGTTCTATTAGTGCAAAGATTTTTGCACGAGGAAAAGAATCGAAACCAACGGTTCCCAAACCATAGCCTAGGCAAATCAAACGAATCAATAAGAAAGGTTGTGTTATTGAGAATTTGAGAAACATTCGAAATCGTATGATTCGTATGCGTTTCTTTGTGTTGTTTGGTGATCTTTCTATCAAGTTCTGTTAGTTCAAAGATTTTTGGATGAGAAAAAGAATCGAAACCAACGGTTCCCAAACCATAGCCTACGCAAATCAAACGAATCAATAAGAAAGGTTGTGTTATTGAGAATATGAGAAACATTCGAAATCGCATGATTCGTATGCTTGTGTTTCTATTGTTTGGTGATCTTTCTATGAAGTTCTATTAGTTCAAAGATTTTTGCACGAGGAAAAGAATCGAAACCAACGGTTCCCAAACCATAGCCTCGGCAAATCAAACGAATCAATAAGAAAGGTTGTGTTATTGAGAATTTGAGAAACATTCGAAATCGCATGATTCGTATGCGTTTCTTTGTGTTGTTTGGTGATCTTTCTATCAAGTTCTGTTAGTTCAAAGATTTTTGGACGAGGAAAAGAATCGAAACCAACGGTTCCCAAACCATAGCCTCGGCAAATCAAACGAATCAATAAGAAAGGTTGTGTTATTGAGAATATGAGAAACATTCGAAATCGCATGATTCGTATGCTTGTGTTTGTGTTGTTGGGTGATCTTTCTATGAAGTTCTCTTAGTTCAAAGATTTTTGCACGAGGAAAACAATCAAAACCAACGGTTCCTAAACCATTGCCTAGGCAAATCAAACGAATCAATAAGAAAGGTTGTGTTATTGAGAATTTGAGAAACATTCGAAATCGCATGATTCGTATGCGTTTCTTTGTGTTGTTTGGTGATCTTTCTATCAAGTTCTGTTAGTTCAAAGATTTTTGGACGAGGAAAAGAATGGAAACCAACGGTTCCCAAACCATAGCCTAGGCAAATTAAACGAATCAATAAGAAAGGTTGTGTTATTGAGAATATGAGAAACATTCGAAATCGCATGATTCGTATGCTTGTGTTTGTGTTGTTTGGTGAACTTTCTATGAATTTCTATTTGTTCAAAGATTTTTAGACAAGAAAAAGAATGGAAACAAACGGTTCCCAAACTATAGCCTAGGCAAATCAAACGAATCAATAAGAAAGGTTGTGTGATTGAGAATTTGAGAAACATTCGAAATCGCATGATTCGTATGCTTGTGTTTGTGTTGTTTGGTGATCTTTCTATGAAGTTCTATTTGTTCAAAGATTTTTAGACAAGAAAAAGAATGGAAACAAACGGTTCCCAAACTATAGCCTAGGCAAATCAAACGAATAAATAAGAAAGGTTGTGTGATTGAGAATTTGAGAAACATTCGAAATCGCATGATTCGTATGCGTTTCTTTGTGTTGTTTGGTGATCTTTCTATCAAGTTCTGTTAGTTCAAAGAATTTTGGACGAGGAAAAGAATCGAAACCAACGGTTCCCAAACCATAGCCTAGGCAAATCAAATCAATCAATAAGAAAGGTTGTGTTATTGAGAATTTGAGAAACATTCGAAATCGCATGATTCGTATGCGTTTCTTTGTGTTGTTTGGTGATCTTTCTATCAAGTTCTGTTAGTTCAAAGATTTTTGGACGAGGAAAAGAATGGAAACCAACGGTTCCCAAACCATAGCCTAGGCAAATCAAACGAATCAATAAGAAAGGTTGTGTTATTGAGAATATGAGAAACATTCGAAATCGCATGATTCGTATGCTTGTGTTTGTGTTGTTTGGTGATCTTTCTATGAAGTTCTATTTGTTCAAAGATTTTTAGACAAGAAAAGAATGGAAACCAACGGTTCCAAAACCAGAGGCTAGGCAAATCAAACGAATCAATAAGAAAGGTTGTGTTATTGAGAATTTGAGAAACATTCAAAATCGCATGATTCGTATACGTTTCTTTGTGTTGTTTGGTGATCTTTCTATCAAGTTCTGTTAGTTCAAAGATTTTTGGACTAGGAAAAGAATCGAAACCAACGGTTCCCAAACCATAGCCTCGGCAAATCAAACGAATCAATAAGAAAGGTTGTGTTATTGAGAATATGAGAAACATTCGAAATCGCATGATTGGTATGCTTGTGTTTGTGTTGTTTGGTGATCTTTCTATGAAGTTCTATTAGTTCAAAGATTTTTGCACGAGGAAAAGAATCAAAACCAACGGTTCCCAAACCATAGCCTAGGCAAATCAAACGAATCAATAAGAAAGGTTGTGTTATTGAGAATATGAGAAACATTCGAAATCGCATGATTCGTATGCATTTCTTTGTGTTGTTTGGTGATCTTTCAATGAAGTTCTATTAGCTCAAAGATTTTTGCACGAGGAAAAGAAGAAACCAACGGTTCCAAAACCATAGCCTAGGCAAATCAAACGAATCAATAAGAAAGGTTGTGTTATTAAGAATTTGACAAACATTCGAAATCGCATGATTCGTATGCGTTTCTTTGTGTTGTTTGGTGATCTTTCTATCAAGTTCTGTTAGTTCAAAGATTTTTGGACGAGGAAAAGAATCGAAACCAACGGTTCCCAAACCATAGCCTCGTCAAATCAAACGAATCAATAAGAAAGGTTGTGTTATTGAGAATATGAGAAGCATTCGAAATCGCATGATTCATATGCTTGTGTTTGTGTTGTTTGGTGATCTTTCTATGAAGTTCTATTAGTGCAAAGATTTTTGCACGAGGAAAAGAATCGAAACCAACGGTTCCCAAACCATAGCCTAGGCAAATCAAACGAATCAATAAGAAAGGTTGTGTTATTGAGAATTTGAGAAACATTCGAAATCGTATGATTCGTATGCGTTTCTTTGTGTTGTTTGGTGATCTTTCTATCAAGTTCTGTTAGTTCAAAGATTTTTGGATGAGAAAAAGAATCGAAACCAACGGTTCCCAAACCATAGCCTACGCAAATCAAACGAATCAATAAGAAAGGTTGTGTTATTGAGAATATGAGAAACATTCGAAATCGCATGATTCGTATGCTTGTGTTTCTATTGTTTGGTGATCTTTCTATGAAGTTCTATTAGTTCAAAGATTTTTGCACGAGGAAAAGAATCGAAACCAACGGTTCCCAAACCATAGCCTCGGCAAATCAAACGAATCAATAAGAAAGGTTGTGCTATTTAGAATTTGAGAAACATTCGAAATCGCATGATTCCTATGCTCGTGTTTGTGTTGTTTGGTGATCTTTCTATCAAGTTCTATTAGTGCAAAGATTTTTGCACGAGGAAAAGAATCGAAACCAACGGTTCCCAAACCATAGCCTAGGCAAATCAAACGAATCAATAAGAAAGGTTGTGTTATTGAGAATTTGAGAAACATTCGAAATCGTATGATTCGTATGCGTTTCTTTGTGTTGTTTGGTGATCTTTCTATCAAGTTCTGTTAGTTCAAAGATTTTTGGATGAGAAAAAGAATCGAAACCAACGGTTCCCAAACCATAGCCTACGCAAATCAAACGAATCAATAAGAAAGGTTGTGTTATTGAGAATATGAGAAACATTCGAAATCGCATGATTCGTATGCTTGTGTTTCTATTGTTTGGTGATCTTTCTATGAAGTTCTATTAGTTCAAAGATTTTTGCACGAGGAAAAGAATCGAAACCAACGGTTCCCAAACCATAGCCTCGGCAAATCAAACGAATCAATAAGAAAGGTTGTGTTATTGAGAATTTGAGAAACATTCGAAATCGCATGATTCGTATGCGTTTCTTTGTGTTGTTTGGTGATCTTTCTATCAAGTTCTGTTAGTTCAAAGATTTTTGGACGAGGAAAAGAATCGAAACCAACGGTTCCCAAACCATAGCCTCGGCAAATCAAACGAATCAATAAGAAAGGTTGTGTTATTGAGAATATGAGAAACATTCGAAATCGCATGATTCGTATGCTTGTGTTTGTGTTGTTGGGTGATCTTTCTATGAAGTTCTCTTAGTTCAAAGATTTTTGCACGAGGAAAACAATCAAAACCAACGGTTCCTAAACCATTGCCTAGGCAAATCAAACGAATCAATAAGAAAGGTTGTGTTATTGAGAATTTGAGAAACATTCGAAATCGCATGATTCGTATGCGTTTCTTTGTGTTGTTTGGTGATCTTTCTATCAAGTTCTGTTAGTTCAAAGATTTTTGGACGAGGAAAAGAATGGAAACCAACGGTTCCCAAACCATAGCCTAGGCAAATTAAACGAATCAATAAGAAAGGTTGTGTTATTGAGAATATGAGAAACATTCGAAATCGCATGATTCGTATGCTTGTGTTTGTGTTGTTTGGTGAACTTTCTATGAATTTCTATTTGTTCAAAGATTTTTAGACAAGAAAAAGAATGGAAACAAACGGTTCCCAAACTATAGCCTAGGCAAATCAAACGAATCAATAAGAAAGGTTGTGTGATTGAGAATTTGAGAAACATTCGAAATCGCATGATTCGTATGCTTGTGTTTGTGTTGTTTGGTGATCTTTCTATGAAGTTCTATTTGTTCAAAGATTTTTAGACAAGAAAAAGAATGGAAACAAACGGTTCCCAAACTATAGCCTAGGCAAATCAAACGAATAAATAAGAAAGGTTGTGTGATTGAGAATTTGAGAAACATTCGAAATCGCATGATTCGTATGCGTTTCTTTGTGTTGTTTGGTGATCTTTCTATCAAGTTCTGTTAGTTCAAAGAATTTTGGACGAGGAAAAGAATCGAAACCAACGGTTCCCAAACCATAGCCTAGGCAAATCAAATCAATCAATAAGAAAGGTTGTGTTATTGAGAATTTGAGAAACATTCGAAATCGCATGATTCGTATGCGTTTCTTTGTGTTGTTTGGTGATCTTTCTATCAAGTTCTGTTAGTTCAAAGATTTTTGGACGAGGAAAAGAATGGAAACCAACGGTTCCCAAACCATAGCCTAGGCAAATCAAACGAATCAATAAGAAAGGTTGTGTTATTGAGAATATGAGAAACATTCGAAATCGCATGATTCGTATGCTTGTGTTTGTGTTGTTTGGTGATCTTTCTATGAAGTTCTATTTGTTCAAAGATTTTTAGACAAGAAAAGAATGGAAACCAACGGTTCCAAAACCAGAGGCTAGGCAAATCAAACGAATCAATAAGAAAGGTTGTGTTATTGAGAATTTGAGAAACATTCAAAATCGCATGATTCGTATACGTTTCTTTGTGTTGTTTGGTGATCTTTCTATCAAGTTCTGTTAGTTCAAAGATTTTTGGACTAGGAAAAGAATCGAAACCAACGGTTCCCAAACCATAGCCTCGGCAAATCAAACGAATCAATAAGAAAGGTTGTGTTATTGAGAATATGAGAAACATTCGAAATCGCATGATTGGTATGCTTGTGTTTGTGTTGTTTGGTGATCTTTCTATGAAGTTCTATTAGTTCAAAGATTTTTGCACGAGGAAAAGAATCAAAACCAACGGTTCCCAAACCATAGCCTAGGCAAATCAAACGAATCAATAAGAAAGGTTGTGTTATTGAGAATATGAGAAACATTCGAAATCGCATGATTCGTATGCATTTCTTTGTGTTGTTTGGTGATCTTTCAATGAAGTTCTATTAGCTCAAAGATTTTTGCACGAGGAAAAGAAGAAACCAACGGTTCCAAAACCATAGCCTAGGCAAATCAAACGAATCAATAAGAAAGGTTGTGTTATTAAGAATTTGACAAACATTCGAAATCGCATGATTCGTATGCGTTTCTTTGTGTTGTTTGGTGATCTTTCTATCAAGTTCTGTTAGTTCAAAGATTTTTGGACGAGGAAAAGAATCGAAACCAACGGTTCCCAAACCATAGCCTCGTCAAATCAAACGAATCAATAAGAAAGGTTGTGTTATTGAGAATATGAGAAGCATTCGAAATCGCATGATTCATATGCTTGTGTTTGTGTTGTTTGGTGATCTTTCTATGAAGTTCTATTAGTGCAAAGATTTTTGCACGAGGAAAAGAATCGAAACCAACGGTTCCCAAACCATAGCCTAGGCAAATCAAACGAATCAATAAGAAAGGTTGTGTTATTGAGAATTTGAGAAACATTCGAAATCGTATGATTCGTATGCGTTTCTTTGTGTTGTTTGGTGATCTTTCTATCAAGTTCTGTTAGTTCAAAGATTTTTGGATGAGAAAAAGAATCGAAACCAACGGTTCCCAAACCATAGCCTACGCAAATCAAACGAATCAATAAGAAAGGTTGTGTTATTGAGAATATGAGAAACATTCGAAATCGCATGATTCGTATGCTTGTGTTTCTATTGTTTGGTGATCTTTCTATGAAGTTCTATTAGTTCAAAGATTTTTGCACGAGGAAAAGAATCGAAACCAACGGTTCCCAAACCATAGCCTCGGCAAATCAAACGAATCAATAAGAAAGGTTGTGTTATTGAGAATTTGAGAAACATTCGAAATCGCATGATTCGTATGCGTTTCTTTGTGTTGTTTGGTGATCTTTCTATCAAGTTCTGTTAGTTCAAAGATTTTTGGACGAGGAAAAGAATCGAAACCAACGGTTCCCAAACCATAGCCTCGGCAAATCAAACGAATCAATAAGAAAGGTTGTGTTATTGAGAATATGAGAAACATTCGAAATCGCATGATTCGTATGCTTGTGTTTGTGTTGTTTGGTGATCTTTCTATGAAGTTCTCTTAGTTCAAAGATTTTTGCACGAGGAAAACAATCAAAACCAACGGTTCCTAAACCATAGCCTAGGCAAATCAAACGAATCAATAAGAAAGGTTGTGTTATTGAGAATTTGAGAAACATTCGAAATCGCATGATTCGTATGCGTTTCTTTGTGTTGTTTGGTGATCTTTCTATCAAGTTCTGTTAGTTCAAAGATTTTTGGACGAGGAAAAGAATGGAAACCAACGGTTCCCAAACCATAGCCTAGGCAAATCAAACGAATCAATAAGAAAGGTTGTGTTATTGAGAATATGAGAAACATTCGAAATCGCATGATTCGTATGCTTGTGTTTGTGTTGTTTGGTGAACTTTCTATGAATTTCTATTTGTTCAAAGATTTTTAGACAAGAAAAAGAATGGAAACCAACGGTTCCCAAACTATAGCCTAGGCAAATCAAACGAATCAATAAGAAAGGTTGTGTGATTGAGAATTTGAGAAACATTCGAAATCGCATGATTCGTATTCTTGTGTTTGTGTTGTTTGGTGATCTTTCTATGAAGTTCTATTAGTTCAAAGATTTTTGCACGAGGAAAAGAATCAAAACCAACGGTTCCCAAACCATAGCCTAGGCAAATCAAACGAATCAATAAGAAAGGTTGTGTTATTGAGAATATGAGAAACATTCGAAATCGCATGATTCGTATGCATTTCTTTGTGTTGTTTGGTGATCTTTCTATGAAGTTCTATTAGCTCAAAGATTTTTGCACGAGGAAAAGAATTGAAACCAACGGTTTCAAAACCATAGCTTAGGCAAATCAAACGAATCAATAAGAAAGGTTGTGTTATTAAGAATTTGACAAACATTCGAAATCGCATGATTCGTATGCGTTTCTTTGTGTTGTTTGGTGATCTTTCTATCAAGTTCTGTTAGTTCAAAGATTTTTGGACGAGGAAAAGAATCGAAACCAACGGTTCCCAAACCATAGCCTCGGCAAATCAAACGAATCAATAAGAAAGGTTGTGTTATTGAGAATATGAGAAGCACTCGAAATCGCATGATTCATATGCTTGTGTTTGTGTTGTTTGGTGATCTTTCTATGAAGTTCTATTAGTGCAAAGATTTTTGCACGAGGAAAAGAATCGAAACCAACGGTTCCCAAACCATAGCCTAGGCAAATCAAACGAATCAATAAGAAAGGTTGTGTTATTGAGAATTTGAGAAACATTCGAAATCGCATGATTCGTATGCGTTTCTTTGTGTTGTTTGGTGATCTTTCTATCAAGTTCTGTTAGTTCAAAGATTTTTGGATGAGAAAAAGAATCGAAACCAACGGTTCCCAAACCATAGCCTACGCAAATCAAACGAATCAATAAGAAAGGTTGTGTTATTGAGAATATGAGAAACATTCGAAATCGCATGATTCGTATGCTTGTGTTTCTATTTTTTGGTGATCTTTCTATGATGTTCTATTAGTTCAAAGATTTTTGCACGAGGAAAAGAATCGAAACCAACGGTTCCCAAACCATAGCCTCGGCAAATCAAACGAATCAATAAGAAAGGTTGTGTTATTGAGAATTTGAGAAACATTCGAAATCGCATGATTCGTATGCGTTTCTTTGTGTTGTTTGGTGATCTTTCTATCAAGTTCTGTTAGTTCAAAGATTTTTGGACGAGGAAAAGAATCGAAACCAACGGTTCCCAAACCATAGCCTCGGCAAATCAAACGAATCAATAAGAAAGGTTGTGTTATTGAGAATATGAGAAACATTCGAAATCGCATTATTCGTATGCTTGTGTTTGTGTTGTTTGGTGATCTTTCTATGAAGTTCTATTAGTTCAAAGATTTTTGCACGAGGAAAAGAATCGAAACCAATGGTTCCCAAACCATAGCCTAGGCAAATCAAACGAATCAATAAGAAAGGTTGTGTTATTGAGAATTTGAGAAACATTCGAAATCGCATGATTCGTATGCGTTTCTTTGTGTTGTTTGGTGATCTTTCTATCAAGTTCTGTTAGTTCAAAGATTTTTGGACGAGGAAAAGAATCGAAACCAACGGTTCCTAAACCATAGCCTAGGCAAATCAAACGAATCAATAAGAAAGGTTGTGTTATTGAGAATTTGAGAAACATTCGAAATCGCATGATTCGTATGCGTTTCTTTGTGTTGTTTGGTGATCTTTCTATCAAGTTCTGTTAGTTCAAAGATTTTTGGACGAGGAAAAAGAATGGAAACCAACGGTTCCCAAACCATAGCCTAGGCAAATCAAACGAATCAATAAGAAAGGTTGTGTTATTGAGAATATGAGAAACATTCGAAATCGCATGAATCGTATGCTTGTGTTTGTGTTGTTTGGTGATCTTTCTATGAAGTTCTATTAGTTCAAAGATTTTTGCACGAGGAAAAGAATCGAAACCAACGGTTCCCAAACTATAGCCTAGGCAAATCAAACGAATCAATAAGAAAGGTTGTGTGATTGAGAATTTGAGAAACATTCGAAATCGCATGATTCGTATGCGTTTCTTTGTGTTGTTTGGTGATCTTTCTATCAAGTTCTGTTAGTTCAAAGATTTTTGGACAAGGAAAAGAATCGAAACCAACGGTTCCCAAACCAAAGCCTAGGCAAATCAAATGAATCAATAAGAAAGGTTGTGTTATTGAGAATTTGAGAAACATTCGAAATCGCATGATTCATATGCGTTTCTTTGTGTTGTTTGGTGATCTTTCTATCAAGTTCTGTTAGTTCAAAGATTTTTGGATGAGGAAAAGAATCGAAACCAACGGTTCCCAAACCATAGCCTCGGCAAATCAAACGAATCAATAAGAAAGGTTGTGTTATTGAGAATATGAGAAACATTCGAAATCGCATGATTCGTATGCGTATCTTTGTGTTGTTTGGTGATCTTTCTATCAAGTTCTGTTAGTTCAAATATTTTTGGACGAGGAGAAGAATCGAAACCAACGGTTCCCTCACCATAGCCTCGGCAAATCAAACGAATCAATAAGAAAGGTTGTGTTATTGAGAATATGAGAAACATTCGAAATCGCATGATTCTTATGCTTGTGTTTGTGTTGTTTGGTGATCTTTCTATGAAGTTCTATTAGTTCAAAGATTTTTGCACGAGGAAAAGAATCGAAACCAACAGTTCCCAAACCATAGCCTAGGCAAATCAAACGAATCAATAAGAAAAGTTGTGTTATTGAGAATATGAGAAACATTCGAAATCGCATGATTCGTATGCTTGTGTTTGTGTTGTTTGGTGATCTTTCTATGAAGTTCTATTTGTTCAAAGATTTTTATACAAGAAAAAGAATGGAAACCAACGGTTCCAAAACCAGAGGCTAGGCAAATCAAACGAATCAATAAGAAAGGTTGTGTTATTGAGAATTTGAGAAACATTCAAAATCGCATGATTCGTATGCGTTTCTTTGTGTTGTTTGGTGTTCTTTCTATCAAGTTCTGTTAGTTCAAAGATTTTTGGACGAGGAGAAGAATCGAAACCAACGGTTCCCTCACCATAGCCTCGGCAAATCAAACGAATCAATAAGAAAGGTTGTGTTATTGAGAATATGAGAAACATTCAAAATCGCATGATTCGTATGCGTTTCTTTGTGTTGCTTGGTGATCTTTCTATCAAGTTCTATTAGTTCAAAGATTTTTGGACGAGGAAAAGAATCGAAACCAACAGTTCCCAAACCATAGCCTCGGCAAATCAAACGAATCAATAAGAAAGGTTGTGTTATTGAGAATATGAGAAACATTCGAAATCGCATGATTCGTAAACTTGTGTTTGTGTTGTTTGGTGATCTTTCTATGAAGTTCTATTAGTTCAAAGATTTTTGCACGAGGAAAAGAATCGAAACCAACGGTTCCCAAACCATAGCCTAGGCAAATCAAACGAATCAATAAGAAAGGTTGTGTTATTGAGAATTTGAGAAACATTCGAAATCGCATGATTCGTATGCATTTCTTTGTGTTGTTTGGTGATCTTTCTATCAAGTTCTGTTAGTTCAAAGATTTTTGGACGAGAAAAAGAATCGAAACCAACGGTTCCCAAACCATAGCCTAGGCAAATCAAACGAATCAATAAGAAAGGTTGTGTTATTGAGAATATGAGAAACATTCGAAATCGCATGATTCGTATGCTTGTGTTTGTGTTGTTTGGTGATCTTTCTATGAAGTTCTATTTGTTCAAAGATTTTTGCACGAGGAAAAGAATCGAAACCAACGTTTTCTAAACCATAGCCTAGGCAAATCAAACGAATCAATAAGAAAGGTTGTGTTATTGAGAAAATGAGAAACATTCGAAATCGCATGATTTCTATGCTCGTGTTTGTGTTGTTTGGTGATCTTTCTATGAAGTTCTATTAGTTCAAAGATTTTTGCACGAGGAAAAGAATCGAAACCAACGGTTCCCAAACCATAGCCTAGGCAAATCAAGCAAATCAATAAGAAAGGTTGTGCTATTTAGAATTTGAGAAACATTCGAAATCGCATGATTCCTATGCTCGTGTTTGTGTTGTTTGGTGATCTTTCTATGATGTTCTATTAGTTCAAAGATTTTTGCACGAGGAAAAGAATCGAAACCAACGGTTCCCAAACCATAGCCTAGGCAAATCAAACGAATCAATAAGAAAGGTTGTGTTATTGAGAATTTGAGAAACATTCGATATCGCATGATTCGTATGCGTTTCTTTGTGTTGTTTGGTGATCATTCTATCAAGTTCTGTTAGTTCAAAGATTTTTGGACGAGAAAAAGAATCGAAACCAACGGTTCCCAAACCATAGCCTAGGCAAATCAAACGAATCAATAAGAAAGGTTGTGTTATTGAGAATTTGAGAAACATTCAAAATCGCATGATTCGTATGCGTTTCTTTGTGTTGTTTGTTGATCTTTCTATCAAGTTCTGTTAGTTCAAAGATTTTTGGACGAGGAAAAGAATCGAAACCAACAGTTCCCAAACCATAGCCTCGGCAAATCAAACGAATCAATAAGAAAGGTTGTGTTATTGAGAATATGAGAAACATTCGAAATCGCATGATTCGTATGCTTGTGTTTGTGTTGTTTGGTGATCTTTCTATGAAGTTCTATTAGTTCAAAGATTTTTGCACGAGGAAAAGAATCGAAACCAACGGTTCCCAAACCATAGCCTAGGCAAATCAAACGAATCAATAAGAAAGGTTGTGTTATTGAGAATATGAGAAACATTCGAAATCGCATGATTCGTATGCTTGTTTTTGTGTTGTTTGGTGATCTTTCTATGAAGTTTTATTAGTTCAAAGATTTTTGCACGAGGAAAAGAATCGAAACCGACGGTTCCCAAACCAAAGCCTAGGCAAATCAAACGAATCAATAAGAAAGGTTGTGTTATTGAGAATTTGAGAAACATTCGAAATCGCATGATTTGTATGCATTTCTTTGTGTTGTTTGGTGATGTTTCTATCAAGTTCTGTTAGCTCAAAGATTTTTGGACGAGAAAAAGAATCGAAACCAACGGTTCCAAAACCATAGCCTAGGCAAATCAAACGAATCAATAAGAAAGGTTGTGTTATTGAGAATATGAGAAACATTCGAAATCGCATGATTCGTATGCTTGTGTTTGTGTTGTTTGGTGATCTTTCTATGAAGTTCTATTTGTTCAAAGATTTTTGCACGAGGAAAAGAATCGAAACCAACGTTTTCTAAACCATAGCCTAGGCAAATCAAACGAATCAATAAGAAAGGTTGTGTTATTGAGAATTTGAGAAACATTCGAAATCGCATGATTCGTATGCGTTTCTTTGTGTTGTTTGGTGATCTTTCTATCAAGTTCTGTTAGTTCAAAGATTTTTGGATGAGAAAAAGAATCGAAACCAACGGTTCCCAAACCATAGCCTACGCAAATCAAACGAATCAATAAGAAAGGTTGTGTTATTGAGAATATGAGAAACATTCGAAATCGCATGATTCGTATGCTTGTGTTTCTATTTTTTGGTGATCTTTCTATGATGTTCTATTAGTTCAAAGATTTTTGCACGAGGAAAAGAATCGAAACCAACGGTTCCCAAACCATAGCCTCGGCAAATCAAACGAATCAATAAGAAAGGTTGTGTTATTGAGAATTTGAGAAACATTCGAAATCGCATGATTCGTATGCGTTTCTTTGTGTTGTTTGGTGATCTTTCTATCAAGTTCTGTTAGTTCAAAGATTTTTGGACGAGGAAAAGAATCGAAACCAACGGTTCCCAAACCATAGCCTCGGCAAATCAAACGAATCAATAAGAAAGGTTGTGTTATTGAGAATATGAGAAACATTCGAAATCGCATGATTCGTATGCTTGTGTTTGTGTTGTTTGGTGAACTTTCTATGAATTTCTATTTGTTCAAAGATTTTTAGACAAGAAAAAGAATGGAAACCAACGGTTCCCAAACTATAGCCTAGGCAAATCAAACGAATCAATAAGAAAGGTTGTGTTATTGAGAATATGAGAAACATTCGAAATCGCATTATTCGTATGCTTGTGTTTGTGTTGTTTGGTGATCTTTCTATGAAGTTCTATTAGTTCAAAGATTTTTGCACGAGGAAAAGAATCGAAACCAATGGTTCCCAAACCATAGCCTAGGCAAATCAAACGAATCAATAAGAAAGGTTGTGTTATTGAGAATTTGAGAAACATTCGAAATCGCATGATTCGTATGCGTTTCTTTGTGTTGTTTGGTGATCTTTCTATCAAGTTCTGTTAGTTCAAAGATTTTTGGACGAGGAAAAGAATCGAAACCAACGGTTCCTAAACCATAGCCTAGGCAAATCAAACGAATCAATAAGAAAGGTTGTGTTATTGAGAATTTGAGAAACATTCGAAATCGCATGATTCGTATGCGTTTCTTTGTGTTGTTTGGTGATCTTTCTATCAAGTTCTGTTAGTTCAAAGATTTTTGGACGAGGAAAAAGAATGGAAACCAACGGTTCCCAAACCATAGCCTAGGCAAATCAAACGAATCAATAAGAAAGGTTGTGTTATTGAGAATATGAGAAACATTCGAAATCGCATGAATCGTATGCTTGTGTTTGTGTTGTTTGGTGATCTTTCTATGAATTTCTATTTGTTCAAAGATTTTTAGACAAGAAAAAGAATGGAAACAAACGGTTCCCAAACTATAGCCTAGGCAAATCAAACGAATCAATAAGAAAGGTTGTGTGATTGAGAATTTGAGAAACATTCGAAATCGCATGATTCGTATGCGTTTCTTTGTGTTGTTTGGTGATCTTTCTATCAAGTTCTGTTAGTTCAAAGATTTTTGGACAAGGAAAAGAATCGAAACCAACGGTTCCCAAACCAAAGCCTAGGCAAATCAAATGAATCAATAAGAAAGGTTGTGTTATTGAGAATTTGAGAAACATTCGAAATCGCATGATTCATATGCGTTTCTTTGTGTTGTTTGGTGATCTTTCTATCAAGTTCTGTTAGTTCAAAGATTTTTGGATGAGGAAAAGAATCGAAACCAACGGTTCCCAAACCATAGCCTCGGCAAATCAAACGAATCAATAAGAAAGGTTGTGTTATTGAGAATATGAGAAACATTCGAAATCACATGATTCGTATGCGTATCTTTGTGTTGTTTGGTGATCTTTCTATCAAGTTCTGTTAGTTCAAATATTTTTGGACGAGGAGAAGAATCGAAACCAACGGTTCCCTCACCATAGCCTCGGCAAATCAAACGAATCAATAAGAAAGGTTGTGTTATTGAGAATATGAGAAACATTCGAAATCGCATGATTCTTATGCTTGTGTTTGTGTTGTTTGGTGATCTTTCTATGAAGTTCTATTAGTTCAAAGATTTTTGCACGAGGAAAAGAATCGAAACCAACAGTTCCGAAACCATAGCCTAGGCAAATCAAACGAATCAATAAGAAAAGTTGTGTTATTGAGAATATGAGAAACATTCGAAATCGCATGATTCGTATGCTTGTGTTTGTGTTGTTTGGTGATCTTTCTATGAAGTTCTATTTGTTCAAAGATTTTTATACAAGAAAAAGAATGGAAACCAACGGTTCCAAAACCAGAGGCTAGGCAAATCAAACGAATCAATAAGAAAGGTTGTGTTATTGAAAATTTGAGAAACATTCAAAATCGCATGATTCGTATGCGTTTCTTTGTATTGTTTGGTGATCTTTCTATCAAGTTCTGTTAGTTCAAAGATTTTTGGACGAGGAGAAGAATCGAAACCAACGGTTCCCTCACCATAGCCTCGGCAAATCAAACGAATCAATAAGAAAGGTTGTGTTATTGAGAATATGAGAAACATTCAAAATCGCATGATTCGTATGCGTTTCTTTGTGTTGTTTGGTGATCTTTCTATCAAGTTCTATTAGTTCAAAGATTTTTGGACGAGGAAAAGAATCGAAACCAACAGTTCCCAAACCATAGCCTCGGCAAATCAAACGAATCAATAAGAAAGGTTGTGTTATTGAGAATATGAGAAACATTCGAAATCGCATGATTCGTAAACTTGTGTTTGTGTTGTTTGGTGATCTTTCTATGAAGTTCTATTAGTTCAAAGATTTTTGCACGAGGAAAAGAATCGAAACCAACGGTTCCCAAACCATAGCCTAGGCAAATCAAACGAATCAATAAGAAAGGTTGTGTTATTGAGAATTTGAGAAACATTCGAAATCGCATGATTCGTATGCATTTCTTTGTGTTGTTTGGTGATCTTTCTATCAAGTTCTGTTAGTTCAAAGATTTTTGGACGAGAAAAAGAATCGAAACCAACGGTTCCCAAACCATAGCCTAGGCAAATCAAACGAATCAATAAGAAAGGTTGTGTTATTGAGAATATGAGAAACATTCGAAATCGCATGATTCGTATGCTTGTGTTTGTGTTGTTTGGTGATCTTTCTATGAAGTTCTATTTGTTCAAAGATTTTTGCACGAGGAAAAGAATCGAAACCAACGTTTTCTAAACCATAGCCTAGGCAAATCAAACGAATCAATAAGAAAGGTTGTGTTATTGAGAAAATGAGAAACATTCGAAATCGCATGATTTCTATGCTCGTGTTTGTGTTGTTTGGTGATCTTTCTATGAAGTTCTATTAGTTCAAAGATTTTTGCACGAGGAAAAGAATCGAAACCAACGGTTCCCAAACCATAGCCTAGGCAAATCAAGCAAATCAATAAGAAAGGTTGTGCTATTTAGAATTTGAGAAACATTCGAAATCGCATGATTCCTATGCTCGTGTTTGTGTTGTTTGGTGATCTTTCTATGATGTTCTATTAGTTCAAAGATTTTTGCACGAGGAAAAGAATCGAAACCAACGGTTCCCAAACCATAGCCTAGGCAAATCAAACGAATCAATAAGAAAGGTTGTGTTATTGAGAATTTGAGAAACATTCGATATCGCATGATTCGTATGCGTTTCTTTGTGTTGTTTGGTGATCATTCTATCAAGTTCTGTTAGTTCAAAGATTTTTGGACGAGAAAAAGAATCGAAACCAACGGTTCCCAAACCATAGCCTAGGCAAATCAAACGAATCAATAAGAAAGGTTGTGTTATTGAGAATTTGAGAAACATTCAAAATCGCATGATTCGTATGCGTTTCTTTGTGTTGTTTGTTGATCTTTCTATCAAGTTCTGTTAGTTCAAAGATTTTTGGACGAGGAAAAGAATCGAAACCAACAGTTCCCAAACCATAGCCTCGGCAAATCAAACGAATCAATAAGAAAGGTTGTGTTATTGAGAATATGAGAAACATTCGAAATCGCATGATTCGTATGCTTGTGTTTGTGTTGTTTGGTGATCTTTCTATGAAGTTCTATTAGTTCAAAGATTTTTGCACGAGGAAAAGAATCGAAACCAACGGTTCCCAAACCATAGCCTAGGCAAATCAAACGAATCAATAAGAAAGGTTGTGTTATTGAGAATATGAGAAACATTCGAAATCGCATGATTCGTATGCTTGTTTTTGTGTTGTTTGGTGATCTTTCTATGAAGTTTTATTAGTTCAAAGATTTTTGCACGAGGAAAAGAATCGAAACCAACGGTTCCCAAACCAAAGCCTAGGCAAATCAAACGAATCAATAAGAAAGGTTGTGTTATTGAGAATTTGAGAAACATTCGAAATCGCATGATTTGTATGCATTTCTTTGTGTTGTTTGGTGATGTTTCTATCAAGTTCTGTTAGTTCAAAGATTTTTGGACGAGAAAAAGAATCGAAACCAACGGTTCCAAAACCATAGCCTAGGCAAATCAAACGAATCAATAAGAAAGGTTGTGTTATTGAGAATATGAGAAACATTCGAAATCGCATGATTCGTATGCTTGTGTTTGTGTTGTTTGGTGATCTTTCTATGAAGTTCTATTTGTTCAAAGATTTTTGCACGAGGAAAAGAATCGAAACCAACGTTTTCTAAACCATAGCCTAGGCAAATCAAACGAATCAATAAGAAAGGTTGTGTTATTGAGAAAATGAGAAACATTCGAAATCGCATGATTTCTATGCTCGTGTTTGTGTTGTTTGGTGATCTTTCTATGAAGTTCTATTAGTTCAAAGATTTTTGCACGAGGAAAAGAATCGAAACCAACGGTTCCCAAACCATAGCCTAGGCAAATCAAGCAAATCAATAAGAAAGGTTGTGTTATTTAGAATTTGAGAAACATTCGAAATCGCATGATTCCTATGCTTGTGTTTGTGTTGTTTGGTGATCTTTCTATGATGTTCTATTAGTTCAAAGATTTTTGCACGAGGAAAAGAATCGAAACCAATGGTTCCCAAACCATAGCCTAGGCAAATCAAACGAATCAATAAGAAAGGTTGTGTTATTGAGAATATGAGAAACATTCGAAATCGCATGATTCGTATGCGTTTCTTTGTGTTGTTTGGTGATCTTTCTATTAAGTTCTATTAGCTCAAAGATTTTTGCACGAAGAAAAGAATTGAAACCAACGGTTCCAAAACCATAGCCTAGGCAAATCAAACGAATCAATAAGAAAGGTTGTGTTATTAAAAATTTGAGAAACATTCAAAATCGCATGATTCGTATGCGTTTCTTTGTGTTGTTTGGTGATCTTTCTATCAAGTTCGATTAGTTCAAAGATTTTTGGACGAGGAAAAGAATCGAAACCAACGGTTCCCAAACCATAGCCTCGGCAAATCAAACGAATCAATAAGAAAGGTTGTGTTATTGAGAATATGAGAAACATTCGAAATCGCATGATTCGTAAACTTGTGTTTGTGTTGTTTGGTGATCTTTCTATGAAGTTCTATTAGTTCAAAGATTTTTGCACGAGGAAAAGAATCGAAACCAACGGTTCCCAAACCATAGCCTAGGCAAATCAAACGAATCAATAAGAAAGGTTGTGTTTTTGAGAATTTGAGACACATTCGAAATCGCATGATTCGTATGCGTTTCTTTGTGTTGTTTGGTGATCTTTCTATCAAGTTCTGTTAGTTCAAAGATTTTTGGACGAGAAAAAGAATCGAAACCAACGGTTCCCAAACCATAGCCTAGGCAAATCAAACGAATCAATAAGAAAGGTTGTGTTATTGAGAATTTGAGAAACATTCGATATCGCATGATTCGTATGCTTGTTTTTGTGTTGTTTGGTGATCTTTCTATGAAGTTCTATTAGTTCAAAGATTTTTGCACGAGGAAAAGAATCGGAACCAACGGTTCCCAAACCAAAGCCTAGGCAAATCAAACGAATCAATAAGAGAGGTTGTGTTATTGAGAATTTGAGAAACATTCGAAATCGCATGATTCGTATGCGTTTCTTTGTGTTGTTTGGTGATCTTTCTATGAAGTTCTATTAGCTCAAAGATTTTTGCACGAAGAAAAGAATTGAAACCAACGGTTCCAAAACCATAGCCTAGGCAAATCAAACGAATCAATAAGAAAGGTTGTGTTATTGAGAATTTGAGAAACATTCAAAATCGCATGATTCGTATGCGTTTCTTTGTGTTGTTTGGTGATCTTTCTATCAAGTTCTATTAGTTCAAAGATTTTTGGACGAGGAAAAGAATCGAAACCAACAGTTCCCAAACCATAGCCTCGGCAAATCAAACGAATCAATAAGAAAGGTTGTGTTATTGAGAATATGAGAAACATTCGAAATCGCATGATTCGTAAACTTGTGTTTGTGTTGTTTGGTGATCTTTCTATGAAGTTCTATTAGTTCAAAGATTTTTGCACGAGGAAAAGAATCGAAACCAACGGTTCCCAAACCATAGCCTAGGCAAATCAAACGAATCAATAAGAAAGGTTGTGTTATTGAGAATTTGAGAAACATTCCAAATCGCATGATTTGTATGCATTTCTTTGTGTTGTTTGGTGATCTTTCTATCAAGTTCTGTTAGTTCAAAGATTTTTGGACGAGAAAAAGAATCGAAACCAACGGTTCTAAAACCATAGCCTAGGCAAATCAAACGAATCAATAAGAAAGGTTGTGTTATTGAGAATATGAGAAACATTCGAAATCGCATGATTCGTATGCTTGTGTTTGTGTTGTTTGGTGATCTTTCTATGAAGTTCTATTTGTTCAAAGATTTTTGCACGAGGAAAAGAATCGAAACCAACGTTTTCTAAACCATAGCCTAGGCAAATCAAACGAATCAATAAGAAAGGTTGTGTTATTGAGAAAATGAGAAACATTCGAAATCGCATGATTTCTATGCTCGTGTTTGTGTTGTTTGGTGATCTTTCTATGAAGTTCTATTAGTTCAAAGATTTTTGCACGAGGAAAAGAATCGAAACCAACGGTTCCCAAACCATAGCCTAGGCAAATCAAGCAAATCAATAAGAAAGGTTGTGTTATTTAGAATTTGAGAAACATTCGAAATCGCATGATTCCTATGCTCGTGTTTGTGTTGTTTGGTGATCTTTCTATGATGTTCTATTAGTTCAAAGATTTTTGCACGAGGAAAAGAATCGAAACCAATGGTTCCCAAACCATAGCCTAGGCAAATCAAACGAATCAATAAGAAAGGTTGTGTTATTGAGAATATGAGAAACATTCGAAATCGCATGATTCGTATGCGTTTCTTTGTGTTGTTTGGTGATCTTTCTATGAAGTTCTATTAGCTCAAAGATTTTTGCACGAAGAAAAGAATTGAAACCAACGGTTCCAAAACCATAGCCTAGGCAAATCAAACGAATCAATAAGAAAGGTTGTGTTATTAAAAATTTGAGAAACATTCAAAATCGCATGATTCGTATGCGTTTCTTTGTGTTGTTTGGTGATCTTTCTATCAAGTTCGATTAGTTCAAAGATTTTTGGACGAGGAAAAGAATCGAAACCAACGGTTCCCAAACCATAGCCTCGGCAAATCAAACGAATCAATAAGAAAGGTTGTGTTATTGAGAATATGAGAAACATTCGAAATCGCATGATTCGTAAACTTGTGTTTGTGTTGTTTGGTGATCTTTCTATGAAGTTCTATTAGTTCAAAGATTTTTGCACGAGGAAAAGAATCGAAACCAACGGTTCCCAAACCATAGCCTAGGCAAATCAAACGAATCAATAAGAAAGGTTGTGTTATTGAGAATTTGAGAAACATTCGAAATCGCATGATTCGTATGCGTTTCTTTGTGTTGTTTGGTGATCTTTCTATCAAGTTCTGTTAGTTCAAAGATTTTTGGACGAGAAAAAGAATCGAAACCAACGGTTCCCAAACCATAGCCTAGGCAAATCAAACGAATCAATAAGAAAGGTTGTGTTATTGAGAATTTGAGAAACATTCGATATCGCATGATTCGTATGCTTGTTTTTGTGTTGTTTGGTGATCTTTCTATGAAGTTCTATTAGTTCAAAGATTTTTGCACGAGGAAAAGAATCGGAACCAACGGTTCCCAAACCAAAGCCTAGGCAAATCAAACGAATCAATAAGAAAGGTTGTGTTATTGAGAATTTGAGAAACATTCGAAATCGCATGATTCGTATGCGTTTCTTTGTGTTGTTTGGTGATCTTTCTATGAAGTTCTATTAGCTCAAAGATTTTTGCACGAAGAAAAGAATTGAAACCAACGGTTCCAAAACCATAGCCTAGGCAAATCAAACGAATCAATAAGAAAGGTTGTGTTATTGAGAATTTGAGAAACATTCAAAATCGCATGATTCGTATGCGTTTCTTTGTGTTGTTTGGTGATCTTTCTATCAAGTTCTGTTAGTTCAAATATTTTTGGACGAGGAGAAGAATCGAAACCAACGGTTCCCTCACCATAGCCTCGGCAAATCAAACGAATCAATAAGAAAGGTTGTGTTATTGAGAATATGAGAAACATTCGAAATCGCATGATTCGTATGCTTGTGTTTGTGTTGTTTGGTGATCTTTCTATGAAGTTCTATTTGTTCAAAGATTTTTGCACGAGGAAAAGAATCGAAACCAACGTTTTCTAAACCATAGCCTAGGCAAATCAAACGAATCAATAAGAAAGGTTGTGTTATTGAGAAAATGAGAAACATTCGAAATCGCATGATTTCTATGCTCGTGTTTGTGTTGTTTGGTGATCTTTCTATGAAGTTCTATTAGTTCAAAGATTTTTGCACGAGGAAAAGAATCGAAACCAACGGTTCCCAAACCATAGCCTAGGCAAATCAAGCAAATCAATAAGAAAGGTTGTGCTATTTAGAATTTGAGAAACATTCGAAATCGCATGATTCCTATGCTCGTGTTTGTGTTGTTTGGTGATCTTTCTATGATGTTCTATTAGTTCAAAGATTTTTGCACGAGGAAAAGAATCGAAACCAACGGTTCCCAAACCATAGCCTAGGCAAATCAAACGAATCAATAAGAAAGGTTGTGTTATTGAGAATTTGAGAAACATTCGATATCGCATGATTCGTATGCGTTTCTTTGTGTTGTTTGGTGATCATTCTATCAAGTTCTGTTAGTTCAAAGATTTTTGGACGAGAAAAAGAATCGAAACCAACGGTTCCCAAACCATAGCCTAGGCAAATCAAACGAATCAATAAGAAAGGTTGTGTTATTGAGAATTTGAGAAACATTCAAAATCGCATGATTCGTATGCGTTTCTTTGTGTTGTTTGTTGATCTTTCTATCAAGTTCTGTTAGTTCAAAGATTTTTGGACGAGGAAAAGAATCGAAACCAACAGTTCCCAAACCATAGCCTCGGCAAATCAAACGAATCAATAAGAAAGGTTGTGTTATTGAGAATATGAGAAACATTCGAAATCGCATGATTCGTATGCTTGTGTTTGTGTTGTTTGGTGATCTTTCTATGAAGTTCTATTAGTTCAAAGATTTTTGCACGAGGAAAAGAATCGAAACCAACGGTTCCTAAACCATAGCCTAGGCAAATCAAACGAATCAATAAGAAAGGTTGTGTTATTGAGAATATGAGAAACATTCGAAATCGCATGATTCGTATGCTTGTGTTTGTTTTGTATGGTGATCTTTCTATGAAGTTCTATTAGTTCAATGATTTTTGCACGAGGAAAAGAATCGAAACCAACGGTTCCCAAACCATAGCCTACGCAAATCAAACGAATCAATAAGAAAGGTTGTGTTATTGAGAATTTGACAAACATTCGAAATCGCATGATTCGTATGCTTGTGTTTGTTTTGTTTGGTGATCTTTCTATGAAGTTCTATTAGTTCAAAGATTTTTGCACGAGGAAAAGAATCGAAACCAACGGTTCCCAAACCATAGCCTAGGCAAATCAAACGAATCAATAAGAAAGGTTGTGTTATTGAGAATTTGAGAAACATTCGAAATCGCATGATTCGTATGCGTTTCTTTGTGTTGTTTGGTGATCTTTCTATCAAGTTCTGTTAGTTCAAAGATTTTTGGACGAGAAAAAGAATCGAAACCAACGGTTCCCAAACCATAGCCTAGGCAAATCAAACGAATCAATAAGAAAGGTTGTGTTATTGAGAATTTGAGAAACATTCGATATCGCATGATTCGTATGCTTGTTTTTGTGTTGTTTGGTGATCTTTCTATGAAGTTCTATTAGTTCAAAGATTTTTGCACGAGGAAAAGAATCGGAACCAACGGTTCCCAAACCAAAGCCTAGGCAAATCAAACGAATCAATAAGAAAGGTTGTGTTATTGAGAATTTGAGAAACATTCGAAATCGCATGATTCGTATGCGTTTCTTTGTGTTGTTTGGTGATCTTTCTATGAAGTTCTATTAGCTCAAAGATTTTTGCACGAAGAAAAGAATTGAAACCAACGGTTCCAAAACCATAGCCTAGGCAAATCAAACGAATCAATAAGAAAGGTTGTGTTATTGAGAATTTGAGAAACATTCAAAATCGCATGATTCGTATGCGTTTCTTTGTGTTGTTTGGTGATCTTTCTATCAAGTTCTATTAGTTCAAAGATTTTTGGACGAGGAAAAGAATCGAAACCAACAGTTCCCAAACCATAGCCTCGGCAAATCAAACGAATCAATAAGAAAGGTTGTGTTATTGAGAATATGAGAAACATTCGAAATCGCATGATTCGTAAACTTGTGTTTGTGTTGTTTGGTGATCTTTCTATGAAGTTCTATTAGTTCAAAGATTTTTGCACGAGGAAAAGAATCGAAACCAATGGTTCCCAAACCATAGCCTAGGCAAATCAAACGAATCAATAAGAAAGGTTGTGTTATTGAGAATTTGAGAAACATTCGAAATCGCATGATTCGTATGCATTTCTTTGTGTTGTTTGGTGATCTTTCTATCAAGTTCTGTTAGTTCAAAGATTTTTGGACGAGAAAAAGAATCGAAACCAACGGTTCCCAAACCATAGCCTAGGCAAATCAAACGAATCAATAAGAAAGGTTGTGTTATTGAGAATATGAGAAACATTCGAAATCGCATGATTCGTATGCTTGTGTTTGTGTTGTTTGGTGATCTTTCTATGAAGTTCTATTTGTTCAAAGATTTTTGCACGAGGAAAAGAATCGAAACCAACGGTTCCTAAACCATAGCCTAGGCAAATCAAACGAATCAATAAGAAAGGTTGTGTTATTGAGAATATGAGAAACATTCGAAATCGCATGATTCGTATGCTTGTGTTTGTTTTGTATGGTGATCTTTCTATGAAGTTCTATTAGTTCAATGATTTTTGCACGAGGAAAAGAATCGAAACCAACGGTTCCCAAACCATAGCCTACGCAAATCAAACGAATCAATAAGAAAGGTTGTGTTATTGAGAATTTGACAAACATTCGAAATCGCATGATTCGTATGCTTGTGTTTGTTTTGTTTGGTGATCTTTCTATGAAGTTCTATTAGTTCAAAGATTTTTGCACGAGGAAAAGAATCGAAACCAACGGTTCCCAAACCATAGCCTAGGCAAATCAAACGAATCAATAAGAAAGGTTGTGTTATTGAGAATATGAGAAACATTCGAAATCGCATGATTTCTATGCTCGTGTTTGTGTTGTTTGGTGATCTTTCTATGAAGTTCTATTAGTTCAAAGATTTTTGCACGAGGAAAAGAATCGAAACCAACGGTTCCCAAACCATAGCCTAGGCAAATCAAGCAAATCAATAAGAAAGGTTGTGCTATTTAGAATTTGAGAAACATTCGAAATCGCATGATTCCTATGCTCGTGTTTGTGTTGTTTGGTGATCTTTCTATGATGTTCTATTAGTTCAAAGATTTTTGCACGAGGAAAAGAATCGAAACCAACGGTTCCCAAACCATAGCCTAGGCAAATCAAACGAATCAATAAGAAAGGTTGTGTTATTGAGAATTTGAGAAACATTCGATATCGCATGATTCGTATGCGTTTCTTTGTGTTGTTTGGTGATCATTCTATCAAGTTCTGTTAGTTCAAAGATTTTTGGACGAGAAAAAGAATCGAAACCAACGGTTCCCAAACCATAGCCTAGGCAAATCAAACGAATCAATAAGAAAGGTTGTGTTATTGAGAATTTGAGAAACATTCAAAATCGCATGATTCGTATGCGTTTCTTTGTGTTGTTTGTTGATCTTTCTATCAAGTTCTGTTAGTTCAAAGATTTTTGGACGAGGAAAAGAATCGAAACCAACAGTTCCCAAACCATAGCCTCGGCAAATCAAACGAATCAATAAGAAAGGTTGTGTTATTGAGAATATGAGAAACATTCGAAATCGCATGATTCGTATGCTTGTGTTTGTGTTGTTTGGTGATCTTTCTATGAAGTTCTATTAGTTCAAAGATTTTTGCACGAGGAAAAGAATCGAAACCAACGGTTCCCAAACCATAGCCTAGGCAAATCAAACGAATCAATAAGAAAGGTTGTGTTATTGAGAATATGAGAAACATTCGAAATCGCATGATTCGTATGCTTGTGTTTGTTTTGTATGGTGATCTTTCTATGAAGTTCTATTAGTTCAATGATTTTTGCACGAGGAAAAGAATCGAAACCAACGGTTCCCAAACCATAGCCTAGGCAAATCAAACGAATCAATAAGAAAGGTTGTGTTATTGAGAATTTGACAAACATTCGAAATCGCATGATTCGTATGCTTGTGTTTGTTTTGTTTGGTGATCTTTCTATGAAGTTCTATTAGTTCAAAGATTTTTGCACGAGGAAAAGAATCGAAACCAACGGTTCCCAAACCATAGCCTAGGCAAATCAAACGAATCAATAAGAAAGGTTGTGTTATTGAGAATTTGAGAAACATTCGAAATCGCATGATTCGTATGCGTTTCTTTGTGTTGTTTGGTGATCTTTCTATCAAGTTCTGTTAGTTCAAAGATTTTTGGACGAGAAAAAGAATCGAAACCAACGGTTCCCAAACCATAGCCTAGGCAAATCAAACGAATCAATAAGAAAGGTTGTGTTATTGAGAATATGAGAAACATTCGAAATCGCATGATTCGTATGCTTGTGTTTGTGTTGTTTGGTGATCTTTCTATGAAGTTCTATTAGTTCAAAGATTTTTGCACGAGGAAAAGAATCGAAACCAATGGTTCCCAAACCATAGCCTAGGCAAATCAAACGAATCAATAAGAAAGGTTGTGTTATTGAGAATTTGAGAAACATTCGAAATCGCATGATTCGTATGCATTTCTTTGTGTTGTTTGGTGATCTTTCTATCAAGTTCTGTTAGTTCAAAGATTTTTGGACGAGAAAAAGAATCGAAACCAACGGTTCCCAAACCATAGCCTAGGCAAATCAAACGAATCAATAAGAAAGGTTGTGTTATTGAGAATATGAGAAACATTCGAAATCGCATGATTCGTATGCTTGTGTTTGTGTTGTTTGGTGATCTTTCTATGAAGTTCTATTTGTTCAAAGATTTTTGCACGAGGAAAAGAATCGAAACCAACGTTTTCTAAACCATAGCCTAGGCAAATCAAACGAATCAATAAGAAAGGTTGTGTTATTGAGAAAATGAGAAACATTCGAAATCGCATGATTTCTATGCTCGTGTTTGTGTTGTTTGGTGATCTTTCTATGAAGTTCTATTAGTTCAAAGATTTTTGCACGAGGAAAAGAATCGAAACCAACGGTTCCCAAACCATAGCCTAGGCAAATCAAGCAAATCAATAAGAAAGGTTGTGCTATTTAGAATTTGAGAAACATTCGAAATCGCATGATTCCTATGCTCGTGTTTGTGTTGTTTGGTGATCTTTCTATGATGTTCTATTAGTTCAAAGATTTTTGCACGAGGAAAAGAATCGAAACCAACGGTTCCCAAACCATAGCCTAGGCAAATCAAACGAATCAATAAGAAAGGTTGTGTTATTGAGAATTTGAGAAACATTCGATATCGCATGATTCGTATGCGTTTCTTTGTGTTGTTTGGTGATCATTCTATCAAGTTCTGTTAGTTCAAAGATTTTTGGACGAGAAAAAGAATCGAAACCAACGGTTCCCAAACCATAGCCTAGGCAAATCAAACGAATCAATAAGAAAGGTTGTGTTATTGAGAATTTGAGAAACATTCAAAATCGCATGATTCGTATGCGTTTCTTTGTGTTGTTTGTTGATCTTTCTATCAAGTTCTGTTAGTTCAAAGATTTTTGGACGAGGAAAAGAATCGAAACCAACAGTTCCCAAACCATAGCCTCGGCAAATCAAACGAATCAATAAGAAAGGTTGTGTTATTGAGAATATGAGAAACATTCGAAATCGCATGATTCGTATGCTTGTGTTTGTGTTGTTTGGTGATCTTTCTATGAAGTTCTATTTATTCAAAGATTTTTGCACGAGGAAAAGAATCGAAACCAACGTTTTCTAAACCATAGCCTAGGCAAATCAAACGAATCAATAAGAAAGGTTGTGTTATTGAGAAAATGAGAAACATTCGAAATCGCATGATTTCTATGCTCGTGTTTGTGTTGTTTGGTGATCTTTCTATGAAGTTCTATTAGTTCAAAGATTTTTGCACGAGGAAAAGAATCGAAACCAACGGTTCCCAAACCATAGCCTAGGCAAATCAAGCAAATCAATAAGAAAGGTTGTGCTATTTAGAATTTGAGAAACATTCGAAATCGCATGATTCCTATGCTCGTGTTTGTGTTGTTTGGTGATCTTTCTATGATGTTCTATTAGTTCAAAGATTTTTGCACGAGGAAAAGAATCGAAACCAACGGTTCCCAAACCATAGCCTAGGCAAATCAAACGAATCAATAAGAAAGGTTGTGTTATTGAGAATTTGAGAAACATTCGAAATCGCATGATTCGTATGCGTTTCTTTGTGTTGTTTGGTGATCTTTCTATCAAGTTCTGTTAGTTCAAAGATTTTTGGACGAGAAAAAGAATCGAAACCAACGGTTCCCAAACCATAGCCTAGGCAAATCAAACGAATCAATAAGAAAGGTTGTGTTATTGAGAATATGAGAAACATTCGAAATCGCATGATTCGTATGCTTGTGTTTGTGTTGTTTGGTGATCTTTCTATGAAGTTCTATTAGTTCAAAGATTTTTGCACGAGGAAAAGAATCGAAACCAATGGTTCCCAAACCATAGCCTAGGCAAATCAAACGAATCAATAAGAAAGGTTGTGTTATTGAGAATTTGAGAAACATTCGAAATCGCATGATTCGTATGCATTTCTTTGTGTTGTTTGGTGATCTTTCTATCAAGTTCTGTTAGTTCAAAGATTTTTGGACGAGAAAAAGAATCGAAACCAACGGTTCCCAAACCATAGCCTAGGCAAATCAAACGAATCAATAAGAAAGGTTGTGTTATTGAGAATATGAGAAACATTCGAAATCGCATGATTCGTATGCTTGTGTTTGTGTTGTTTGGTGATCTTTCTATGAAGTTCTATTTGTTCAAAGATTTTTGCACGAGGAAAAGAATCGAAACCAACGTTTTCTAAACCATAGCCTAGGCAAATCAAACGAATCAATAAGAAAGGTTGTGTTATTGAGAAAATGAGAAACATTCGAAATCGCATGATTTCTATGCTCGTGTTTGTGTTGTTTGGTGATCTTTCTATGAAGTTCTATTAGTTCAAAGATTTTTGCACGAGGAAAAGAATCGAAACCAACGGTTCCCAAACCATAGCCTAGGCAAATCAAGCAAATCAATAAGAAAGGTTGTGCTATTTAGAATTTGAGAAACATTCGAAATCGCATGATTCCTATGCTCGTGTTTGTGTTGTTTGGTGATCTTTCTATGATGTTCTATTAGTTCAAAGATTTTTGCACGAGGAAAAGAATCGAAACCAACGGTTCCCAAACCATAGCCTAGGCAAATCAAACGAATCAATAAGAAAGGTTGTGTTATTGAGAATTTGAGAAACATTCGATATCGCATGATTCGTATGCGTTTCTTTGTGTTGTTTGGTGATCATTCTATCAAGTTCTGTTAGTTCAAAGATTTTTGGACGAGAAAAAGAATCGAAACCAACGGTTCCCAAACCATAGCCTAGGCAAATCAAACGAATCAATAAGAAAGGTTGTGTTATTGAGAATTTGAGAAACATTCAAAATCGCATGATTCGTATGCGTTTCTTTGTGTTGTTTGTTGATCTTTCTATCAAGTTCTGTTAGTTCAAAGATTTTTGGACGAGGAAAAGAATCGAAACCAACAGTTCCCAAACCATAGCCTCGGCAAATCAAACGAATCAATAAGAAAGGTTGTGTTATTGAGAATATGAGAAACATTCGAAATCGCATGATTCGTATGCTTGTGTTTGTGTTGTTTGGTGATCTTTCTATGAAGTTCTATTTGTTCAAAGATTTTTGCACGAGGAAAAGAATCGAAACCAACGGTTCCCAAACCATAGCCTAGGCAAATCAAACGAATCAATAAGAAAGGTTGTGTTATTGAGAATATGAGAAACATTCGAAATCGCATGATTCGTATGCTTGTGTTTGTTTTGTATGGTGATCTTTCTATGAAGTTCTATTAGTTCAATGATTTTTGCACGAGGAAAAGAATCGAAACCAACGGTTCCCAAACCATAGCCTAGGCAAATCAAACGAATCAATAAGAAAGGTTGTGTTATTGAGAATTTGACAAACATTCGAAATCGCATGATTCGTATGCTTGTGTTTGTTTTGTTTGGTGATCTTTCTATGAAGTTCTATTAGTTCAAAGATTTTTGCACGAGGAAAAGAATCGAAACCAACGGTTCCCAAACCATAGCCTAGGCAAATCAAACGAATCAATAAGAAAGGTTGTGTTATTGAGAATTTGAGAAACATTCGAAATCGCATGATTCGTATGCGTTTCTTTGTGTTGTTTGGTGATCTTTCTATCAAGTTCTGTTAGTTCAAAGATTTTTGGACGAGAAAAAGAATCGAAACCAACGGTTCCCAAACCATAGCCTAGGCAAATCAAACGAATCAATAAGAAAGGTTGTGTTATTGAGAATATGAGAAACATTCGAAATCGCATGATTCGTATGCTTGTGTTTGTGTTGTTTGGTGATCTTTCTATGAAGTTCTATTAGTTCAAAGATTTTTGCACGAGGAAAAGAATCGAAACCAATGGTTCCCAAACCATAGCCTAGGCAAATCAAACGAATCAATAAGAAAGGTTGTGTTATTGAGAATTTGAGAAACATTCGAAATCGCATGATTCGTATGCATTTCTTTGTGTTGTTTGGTGATCTTTCTATCAAGTTCTGTTAGTTCAAAGATTTTTGGACGAGAAAAAGAATCGAAACCAACGGTTCCCAAACCATAGCCTAGGCAAATCAAACGAATCAATAAGAAAGGTTGTGTTATTGAGAATATGAGAAACATTCGAAATCGCATGATTCGTATGCTTGTGTTTGTGTTGTTTGGTGATCTTTCTATGAAGTTCTATTTGTTCAAAGATTTTTGCACGAGGAAAAGAATCGAAACCAACGTTTTCTAAACCATAGCCTAGGCAAATCAAACGAATCAATAAGAAAGGTTGTGTTATTGAGAAAATGAGAAACATTCGAAATCGCATGATTTCTATGCTCGTGTTTGTGTTGTTTGGTGATCTTTCTATGAAGTTCTATTAGTTCAAAGATTTTTGCACGAGGAAAAGAATCGAAACCAACGGTTCCCAAACCATAGCCTAGGCAAATCAAGCAAATCAATAAGAAAGGTTGTGCTATTTAGAATTTGAGAAACATTCGAAATCGCATGATTCCTATGCTCGTGTTTGTGTTGTTTGGTGATCTTTCTATGATGTTCTATTAGTTCAAAGATTTTTGCACGAGGAAAAGAATCGAAACCAACGGTTCCCAAACCATAGCCTAGGCAAATCAAACGAATCAATAAGAAAGGTTGTGTTATTGAGAATTTGAGAAACATTCGATATCGCATGATTCGTATGCGTTTCTTTGTGTTGTTTGGTGATCATTCTATCAAGTTCTGTTAGTTCAAAGATTTTTGGACGAGAAAAAGAATCGAAACCAACGGTTCCCAAACCATAGCCTAGGCAAATCAAACGAATCAATAAGAAAGGTTGTGTTATTGAGAATTTGAGAAACATTCAAAATCGCATGATTCGTATGCGTTTCTTTGTGTTGTTTGTTGATCTTTCTATCAAGTTCTGTTAGTTCAAAGATTTTTGGACGAGGAAAAGAATCGAAACCAACAGTTCCCAAACCATAGCCTCGGCAAATCAAACGAATCAATAAGAAAGGTTGTGTTATTGAGAATATGAGAAACATTCGAAATCGCATGATTCGTATGCTTGTGTTTGTGTTGTTTGGTGATCTTTCTATGAAGTTCTATTAGTTCAAAGATTTTTGCACGAGGAAAAGAATCGAAACCAACGGTTCCCAAACCATAGCCTAGGCAAATCAAACGAATCAATAAGAAAGGTTGTGTTATTGAGAATATGAGAAACATTCGAAATCGCATGATTCGTATGCTTGTGTTTGTTTTGTATGGTGATCTTTCTATGAAGTTCTATTAGTTCAATGATTTTTGCACGAGGAAAAGAATCGAAACCAACGGTTCCCAAACCATAGCCTAGGCAAATCAAACGAATCAATAAGAAAGGTTGTGTTATTGAGAATTTGACAAACATTCGAAATCGCATGATTCGTATGCTTGTGTTTGTTTTGTTTGGTGATCTTTCTATGAAGTTCTATTAGTTCAAAGATTTTTGCACGAGGAAAAGAATCGAAACCAACGGTTCCCAAACCATAGCCTAGGCAAATCAAACGAATCAATAAGAAAGGTTGTGTTATTGAGAATTTGAGAAACATTCGAAATCGCATGATTCGTATGCGTTTCTTTGTGTTGTTTGGTGATCTTTCTATCAAGTTCTGTTAGTTCAAAGATTTTTGGACGAGAAAAAGAATCGAAACCAACGGTTCCCAAACCATAGCCTAGGCAAATCAAACGAATCAATAAGAAAGGTTGTGTTATTGAGAATATGAGAAACATTCGAAATCGCATGATTCGTATGCTTGTGTTTGTGTTGTTTGGTGATCTTTCTATGAAGTTCTATTAGTTCAAAGATTTTTGCACGAGGAAAAGAATCGAAACCAACGGTTCCCAAACCATAGCCTAGGCAAATCAAACGAATCAATAAGAAAGGTTGTGTTATTGAGAATATGAGAAACATTCGAAATCGCATGATTCGTATGCTTGTGTTTGTTTTGTATGGTGATCTTTCTATGAAGTTCTATTAGTTCAATGATTTTTGCACGAGGAAAAGAATCGAAACCAACGGTTCCCAAACCATAGCCTACGCAAATCAAACGAATCAATAAGAAAGGTTGTGTTATTGAGAATTTGACAAACATTCGAAATCGCATGATTCGTATGCTTGTGTTTGTTTTGTTTGGTGATCTTTCTATGAAGTTCTATTAGTTCAAAGATTTTTGCACGAGGAAAAGAATCGAAACCAACGGTTCCCAAACCATAGCCTAGGCAAATCAAACGAATCAATAAGAAAGGTTGTGTTATTGAGAATTTGAGAAACATTCGAAATCGCATGATTCGTATGCGTTTCTTTGTGTTGTTTGGTGATCTTTCTATCAAGTTCTGTTAGTTCAAAGATTTTTGGACGAGAAAAAGAATCGAAACCAACGGTTCCCAAACCATAGCCTAGGCAAATCAAACGAATCAATAAGAAAGGTTGTGTTATTGAGAATATGAGAAACATTCGAAATCGCATGATTGGTATGCTTGTGTTTGTGTTGTTTGGTGATCTTTCTATGAAGTTCTATTTGTTCAAAGATTTTTGCACGAGGAAAAGCATCGAAACCAACGGTTCCTAAACCATAGCCTAGGCAAATCAAACGAATTAATAAGAAAGGTTGTGTTATTGAGAATATGAGAAACATTCGAAATCGCATGATTCGTATGCTTGTTTTTGTGTTGTTTGGTGATCTTTCTATGAAGTTCTATTAGTTCAAAGATTTTTGCACGAGGAAAAGAATCGAAACCAACGGTTGCCAAACCAAAGCCTAGGCAAATCAAACGAATCAATAAGAAAGGTTGTGTTATTGAGAATTTGAGAAACATTCGAAATCGCATGATTCGTATGCATTTCTTTGTGTTGTTTGGTGATCTTTCTATCAAGTTCTTTTAGTTCAAAGATTTTTGGACGAGAAAAAGAATCGAAACCAACGGTTCCCAAACCATAGCCTAGGCAAATCAAACGAATCAATAAGAAAGGTTGTGTTATTGAGAATATGAGAAACATTCGAAATCGCATGATTCGTATGCTTGTGTTTGTGTTGTTTGGTGATCTTTCTATGAGTTCTATTTGTTCAAAGATTTTTGCACGAGGAAAAGAATCGAAACCAACGTTTTCTAAACCATAGCCTAGGCAAATCAAACGAATCAGTAAGAAAGGTTGTGTTATTGAGAAATGAGAAACATTCGAAATCGCATGATTCTTATGCTCGTGTTTGTGTTGTTTGGTGATCTTTCTATGAAGTTCTATTAGTTCAAAGATTTTTGCACGAGGAAAAGAATCGAAACCAACGGTTCCCAAACCATAGCCTAGGCAAATCAAGCAAATCAATAAGAAAGGCTGTGTTATTTAGAATTTGAGAAACATTCGAAATCGCATGATTCCTATGCTCGTGTTTGTGTTGTTTGGTGATCTTTCTATGATGTTCTATTAGTTCAAAGATTTTTGCACGAGGAAAAGAATCGAAACCAACGGTTCCCAAACCATAGCCTAGGCATATCAAACGAATCAATAAGAAAGGTTGTGTTATTGAGAATTTGGGAAACATTCGATATCGCATGATTCGTATGCGTTTCTTTGTGTTGTTTGGTGATCATTCTATCAAGTTCTGTTAGTTCAAAGATTTTTGGACGAGAAAAAGAATCGAAACCAACGGTTCCCAAACCATAGCCTAGGCAAATCAAACGAATCAATAAGAAAGGTTGTGTTATTGAGAATTTGAGAAACATTCGAAATCCCATGATTCGTATGCGTTTCTTTGTGTTGTTTGATGATCTTTCTATCAAGTTCTGTTAGTTCAAAGATTTTTGGACGAGGAAAAGAATCGAAACCAACAGTTCCCAAACCATAGCCTCGGCAAATCAAACGAATCAATAAGAAAGGTTGTGTTATTGAGAATATGAGAAACATTCGAAATCGCATGATTCGTATGCTTGTGTTTGTGTTGTTTGGTGATCTTTCTATGAAGTTCTATTAGTTCAAAGATTTTTGCACGAGGAAAAGAATCGAAACCAACGGTTCCCAAACCATAGCCTAGGCAAATCAAACGAATCAATAAGAAAGGTTGTGTTATTGAGAATATGAGAAACATTCGAAATCGCATGATTCGTATGCTTGTGTTTGTTTTGTATGGTGATCTTTCTATGAAGTTCTATTAGTTCAATGATTTTTGCACGAGGAAAAGAATCGAAACCAACGGTTCCCAAACCATAGCCTACGCAAATCAAACGAATCAATAAGAAAGGTTGTGTTATTGAGAATTTGACAAACATTCGAAATCGCATGATTCGTATGCTTGTGTTTGTGTTGTTTGGTGATCTTTCTATGAAGTTCTATTAGTTCAAAGATTTTTGCACGAGGAAAAGAATCGAAACCAACGGTTCCCAAACCATAGCCTAGGCAAATCAAACGAATCAATAAGAAAGGTTGTGTTATTGAGAATTTGAGAAACATTCGAAATCGCATGATTCGTATGCGTTTCTTTGTGTTGTTTGGTGATCTTTCTATGAAGTTCTTTTAGCTCAAAGATTTTTGCACGAGGAAAATAATTGAAACCAACGGTTCCAAAACCAGAGCCTAGTCAAATCAAACGAATCAATAAGAAAGGTTGTGTTATTGAGAATTTGAGAAACATTCAAAATCGCATGATTCGTATGCGTTTCTTTGTGTTGTTTGGTGATCTTTCTATCAAGTTCTGTTAGTTCAAAGATTTTTGGACGAGGAAAAGAATCGAAACCAACAGTTCCCAAACCATAGCCTCGGCAAATCAAACGAATCAATAAGAAAGGTTGTGTTATTGAGAATATGAGAAACATTCGAAATCGCATGATTCGTAAACTTGTGTTTGTGTTGTTTGGTGATCTTTCTATGAAGTTCTATTAGTTCAAAGATTTTTGCACGAGGAAAAGAATCGAAACCAACGGTTCCCAAACCATAGCCTAGGCAAATCAAACGAATCAATAAGAAAGGTTGTGTTATTGAGAATTTGAGAAACATTCGAAATCGCATGATTCGTATGCATTTCTTTGTGTTGTTTGGTGATCTTTCTATCAAGTTCTGTTAGTTCAAAGATTTTTGGACGAGAAAAAGAATCGAAACCAACGGTTCCCAAACCATAGCCTAGGCAAATCAAACGAATCAATAAGAAAGGTTGTGTTATTGAGAATATGAGAAACATTCGAAATCGCATGATTCGTATGCTTGTGTTTGTGTTGTTTGGTGATCTTTCTATGAAGTTCTATTTGTTCAAAGATTTTTGCACGAGGAAAAGAATCGAAACCAACGTTTTCTAAACCATAGCCTAGGCAAATCAAACGAATCAATAAGAAAGGTTGTGTTATTGAGAAAATGAGAAACATTCGAAATCGCATGATTTCTATGCTCGTGTTTGTGTTGTTTGGTGATCTTTCTATGAAGTTCTATTAGTTCAAAGATTTTTGCACGAGGAAAAGAATCGAAACCAACGGTTCCCAAACCATAGCCTAGGCAAATCAAGCAAATCAATAAGAAAGGTTGTGTTATTTAGAATTTGAGAAACATTCGAAATCGCATGATTCCTATGCTCGTGTTTGTGTTGTTTGGTGATCTTTCTATGATGTTCTATTAGTTCAAAGATTTTTGCACGAGGAAAAGAATCGAAACCAACGGTTCCCAAACCATAGCCTAGGCAAATCAAACGAATCAATAAGAAAGGTTGTGTTATTGAGAATTTGAGAAACATTCGATATCGCATGATTCGTATGCGTTTCTTTGTGTTGTTTGGTGATCATTCTATCAAGTTCCGTTAGTTCAAAGATTTTTGGACGAGAAAAAGAATCGAAACCAACGGTTCCCAAACCATAGCCTAGGCAAATCAAACGAATCAATAAGAAAGGTTGTGTTATTGAGAATTTGAGAAACATTCGATATCGCATGATTCGTATGCGTTTCTTTGTGTTGTTTGGTGATCATTCTATCAAGTTCCGTTAGTTCAAAGATTTTTGGACGAGAAAAAGAATCGAAACCAACGGTTCCCAAACCATAGCCTAGGCAAATCAAACGAATCAATAAGAAAGGTTGTGTTATTGAGAATTTGAGAAACATTCGAAATCGCATGATTCGTATGCGTTTCTTTGTGTTGTTTGATGATCTTTCTATCAAGTTCTGTTAGTTCAAAGATTTTTGGACGAGGAAAAGAATCGAAACCAACAGTTCCCAAACCATAGCCTCGGCAAATCAAACGAATCAATAAGAAAGGTTGTGTTATTGAGAATATGAGAAACATTCGAAATCGCATGATTCGTATGCTTGTGTTTGTGTTGTTTGGTGATCTTTCTATGAAGTTCTATTAGTTCAAAGATTTTTGCACGAGGAAAAGAATCAAAACCAACGGTTCCCAAACCATAGCCTAGGCAAATCAAACGAATCAATAAGAAAGGTTGTGTTATTGAGAATATGAGAAACATTCGAAATCGCATGATTCGTATGCTTGTGTTTGTTTTGTATGGTGATCTTTCTATGAAGTTCTATTAGTTCAATGATTTTTGCACGAGGAAAAGAATCGAAACCAACGGTTCCCAAACCATAGCCTACGCAAATCAAACGAATCAATAAGAAAGGTTGTGTTATTGAGAATTTGACAAACATTCGAAATCGCATGATTCGTATGCTTGTGTTTGTGTTGTTTGGTGATCTTTCTATGAAGTTCTATTAGTTCAAAGATTTTTGCACGAGGAAAAGAATCGAAACCAACGGTTCCCAAACCATAGCCTAGGCAAATCAAACGAATCAATAAGAAAGGTTGTGTTATTGAGAATTTGAGAAACATTCGAAATCGCATGATTCGTATGCGTTTCTTTGTGTTGTTTGGTGATCTTTCTATGAAGTTCTATTAGCTCAAAGATTTTTGCACGAGGAAAATAATTGAAACCAACGGTTCCAAAACCAGAGCCTAGGCAAATCAAACGAATCAATAAGAAAGGTTGTGTTATTGAGAATTTGAGAAACATTCAAAATCGCATGATTCGTATGCGTTTCTTTGTGTTGTTTGGTGATCTTTCTATCAAGTTCTGTTAGTTCAAAGATTTTTGGACTAGGAAAAGAATCGAAATCAACGGTTCCCAAACCACAGCCTCGGCAAATCAAACGAATCAATAAGAAAGGTTGTGTTATTGAGAATATGAGAAACATTCGAAATCGCATGATTCGTATGCTTGTGTTTGTGTTGTTTGGTGATCTTTCTATGAAGTTCTATTAGTTCAAAGATTTTTGCACGAGGAAAAGAATCAAAACCAACGGTTCCCAAACCATAGCCTAGGCAAATCAAACGAATCAATAAGAAAGGTTGTGTTATTGAGAATATGAGAAACATTCGAAATCGCATGATTCGTATGCGTTTCTTTGTGTTGTTTGGTGATCTTTCTATGAAGTTCTATTAGCTCAAAGATTTTTGCACGAGGAAAAGAATTGAAACCAACGGTTCCAAAAGCATAGCCTAGGCAAATCAAACGAATCAATAAGAAAGGTTGTGTTATTGAGAATTTGACAAACATTCGAAATCGCATGATTCGTATGCGTTTCTTTGTGTTGTTTGGTGATCTTTCTATCAAGTTTTGTTAGTTCAAAGATTTTTGGACGAGGAAAAGAATCGAAACCAACGGTTCCCAAACCATTGCCTCGGCAAATCAAACGAATCAATAAGAAAGGTTGTGTTATTGAGAATATGAGAAACATTCGAAATCGCATGATTCGTATGCGTTTCTTTGTGTTGTTTGGTGAACTTTCTATGAATTTCTATTTGTTCAAAGATTTTTAGACAAGAAAAAGAATGGAAACAAACGGTTCCCAAACTATAGCCTAGGCAAATCAAACGAATCAATAAGAAAGGTTGTGTGATTGAGAATTTGAGAAACATTCGAAATCGCATGATTCGTATGCTTGTGTTTGTGTTGTTTGGTGATCTTTCTATGAAGTTCTATTTGTTCAAAGATTTTTAGACAAGAAAAAGAATGGAAACAAACGGTTCCCAAACTATAGCCTAGGCAAATCAAACGAATAAATAAGAAAGGTTGTGTGATTGAGAATTTGAGAAACATTCGAAATCGCATGATTCGTATGCGTTTCTTTGTGTTGTTTGGTGATCTTTCTATCAAGTTCTGTTAGTTCAAAGATTTTTGGACGAGGAAAAGAATCGAAACCAACGGTTCCCAAACCATAGCCTAGGCAAATCAAATGAATCAATAAGAAAGGTTGTGTTATTGAGAATTTGAGAAACATTCGAAATCGCATGATTCGTATGCGTTTCTTTGTGTTGTTTGGTGATCTTTCTATCAAGTTCTGTTAGTTCAAAGATTTTTGGACGAGGAAAAGAATGGAAACCAACGGTTCCCAAACCATAGCCTAGGCAAATCAAACGAATCAATAAGAAAGGTTGTGTTATTGAGAAGATGAGAAACATTCGAAATCGCATGATTCGTATGCTTGTGTTTGTGTTGTTTGGTGATCTTTCTATGAAGTTCTATTTGTTCAAAGATTTTTAGACAAGAAAAAGAATGGAAACCAACGGTTCCAAAACCAGAGGCTAGGCAAATCAAACGAATCAATAAGAAAGGTTGTGTTATTGAGAATTTGAGAAACATTCAAAATCGCATGATTCGTATACGTTTCTTTGTGTTGTTTGGTGATCTTTCTATCAAGTTCTGTTAGTTCAATGATTTTTGGACTAGGAAAAGAATCGAAACCAACGGTTCCCAAACCATAGCCTCGGCAAATCAAACGAATCAATAAGAAAGGTTGTGTTATTGAGAATATGAGAAACATTCGAAATCGCATGATTGGTATGCTTGTGTTTGTGTTGTTTGGTGATCTTTCTATGAAGTTCTATTAGTTCAAAGATTTTTGCACGAGGAAAAGAATCAAAACCAACGGTTCCCAAACCATAGCCTAGGCAAATCAAACGAATCAATAAGAAAGGTTGTGTTATTGAGAATATGAGAAACATTCGAACTCGCATGATTCGTATGCATTTCTTTGTGTTGTTTGGTGATCTTTCAATGAAGTTCTATTAGCTCAAAGATTTTTGCACGAGGAAAAGAATTGAAACCAACGGTTCCAAAACCATAGCCTAGGCAAATCAAACGAATCAATAAGAAAGGTTGTGTTATTAAGAATTTGACAAACATTCGAAATCGCATGATTCGTATGCGTTTCTTTGTGTTGTTTGGTGATCTTTCTATCAAGTTCTGTTAGTTCAAAGATTTTTGGACGAGGAAAAGAATCGAAACCAACGGTTCCCAAACCATAGCCTCGGCAAATCAAACGAATCAATAAGAAAGGTTGTGTTATTGAGAATATGAGAAGCATTCGAAATCGCATGATTCATATGCTTGTGTTTGTGTTGTTTGGTGATCTTTCTATGAAGTTCTATTAGTGCAAAGATTTTTGCACGAGGAAAAGAATCGAAACCAACGGTTCCCAAACCATAGCCTAGGCAAATCAAACGAATCAATAAGAAAGGTTGTGTTATTGAGAATTTGAGAAACATTCGAAATCGCATGATTCGTATGCGTTTCTTTGTGTTGTTTGGTGATCTTTCTATCAAGTTCTGTTAGTTCAAAGATTTTTGGATGAGAAAAAGAATCGAAACCAACGGTTCCCAAACCATAGCCTACGCAAATCAAACGAATCAATAAGAAAGGTTGTGTTATTGAGAATATGAGAAACATTCGAAATCGCATGATTCGTATGCTTGTGTTTCTATTGTTTGGTGATCTTTCTATGAAGTTCTATTAGTTCAAAGATTTTTGCACGAGGAAAAGAATCGAAACCAACGGTTCCCAAACCATAGCCTCGGCAAATCAAACGAATCAATAAGAAAGGTTGTGTTATTGAGAATTTGAGAAACATTCGAAATCGCATGATTCGTATGCGTTTCTTTGTGTTGTTTGGTGATCTTTCTATCAAGTTCTGTTAGTTCAAAGATTTTTGGACGAGGAAAAGAATCGAAACCAACGGTTCCCAAACCATAGCCTCGGCAAATCAAACGAATCAATAAGAAAGGTTGTGTTATTGAGAATATGAGAAACATTCGAAATCGCATGATTCGTATGCTTGTGTTTGTGTTGTTTGGTGATCTTTCTATGAAGTTCTATTAGTGCAAAGATTTTTGCACGAGGAAAAGAATCGAAACCAATGGTTCCCAAACCATAGCCTAGGCAAATCAAACGAATCAATAAGAAAGGTTGTGTTATTGAGAATTTGAGAAACATTCGAAATCGCATGATTCGTATGCGTTTCTTTGTGTTGTTTGGTGATCTTTCTATCAAGTTCTGTTAGTTCAAAGATTTTTGGACGAGGAAAAGAATCGAAACCAACGGTTCCTAAACCATAGCCTAGGCAAATCAAACGAATCAATAAGAAAGGTTGTGTTATTGAGAATTTGAGAAACATTCGAAATCGCATGATTCGTATGCGTTTCTTTGTGTTGTTTGGTGATCTTTCTATCAAGTTCTGTTAGTTCAAAGATTTTTGGACGAGGAAAAAGAATGGAAACCAACGGTTCCCAAACCATAGCCTAGGCAAATCAAACGAATCAATAAGAAAGGTTGTGTTATTGAGAATATGAGAAACATTCGAAATCGCATGAATCGTATGCTTGTGTTTGTGTTGTTTGGTGATCTTTCTATGAAGTTCTATTAGTGCAAAGATTTTTGCACGAGGAAAAGAATCGAAACCAACGGTTCCCAAACCATAGCCTAGGCAAATCAAACGAATCAATAAGAAAGGTTGTGTTATTGAGAATTTGAGAAACATTCGAAATCGCATGATTCGTATGCGTTTCTTTGTGTTGTTTGGTGATCTTTCTATCAAGTTCTGTTAGTTCAAAGATTTTTGGATGAGAAAAAGAATCGAAACCAACGGTTCCCAAACCATAGCCTACGCAAATCAAACGAATCAATAAGAAAGGTTGTGTTATTGAGAATATGAGAAACATTTGAAATCGCATGATTCGTATGCTTGTGTTTCTATTTTTTGGTTATCTTTCTATGATGTTCTATTAGTTCAAAGATTTTTGCACGAGGAAAAGAATCGAAACCAACGGTTCCCAAACCATAGCCTCGGCAAATCAAACGAATCAATAAGAAAGGTTGTGTTATTGAGAATTTGAGAAACATTCGAAATCGCATGATTCGTATGCGTTTCTTTGTGTTGTTTGGTGATCTTTCTATCAAGTTCTGTTAGTTCAAAGATTTTTGGACGAGGAAAAGAATCGAAACCAACGGTTCCCAAACTATAGCCTAGGCAAATCAAACGAATCAATAAGAAAGGTTGTGTGATTGAGAATTTGAGAAACATTCGAAATCGCATGATTCGTATGCGTTTCTTTGTGTTGTTTGGTGATCTTTCTATCAAGTTCTGTTAGTTCAAAGATTTTTGGACAAGGAAAAGAATCGAAACCAACGGTTCCCAAACCAAAGCCTAGGCAAATCAAATGAATCAATAAGAAAGGTTGTGTTATTGAGAATTTGAGAAACATTCGAAATCGCATGATTCATATGCGTTTCTTTGTGTTGTTTGGTGATCTTTCTATCAAGTTCTGTTAGTTCAAAGATTTTTGGATGAGGAAAAGAATCGAAACCAACGGTTCCCAAACCATAGCCTCGGCAAATCAAACGAATCAATAAGAAAGGTTGTGTTATTGAGAATATGAGAAACATTCGAAATCGCATGATTCGTATGCGTATCTTTGTGTTGTTTGGTGATCTTTCTATCAAGTTTTGTTAGTTCAAATATTTTTGGACGAGGAGAAGAATCGAAACCAACGGTTCCCTCACCATAGCCTCGGCAAATCAAACGAATCAATAAGAAAGGTTGTGTTATTGAGAATATGAGAAACATTCGAAATCGCATGATTCTTATGCTTGTGTTTGTGTTGTTTGGTGATCTTTCTATGAAGTTCTATTAGTTCAAAGATTTTTGCACGAGGAAAAGAATCGAAACCAACAGTTCCCAAACCATAGCCTAGGCAAATCAAACGAATCAATAAGAAAAGTTGTGTTATTGAGAATATGAGAAACATTCGAAATCGCATGATTCGTATGCTTGTGTTTGTGTTATTTGGTGATCTTTCTATGAAGTTCTATTTGTTCAAAGATTTTTATACAAGAAAAAGAATGGAAACCAACGGTTCCAAAACCAGAGGCTAGGCAAATCAAACGAATCACTAAGAAAGGTTGTGTTATTGAGAATTTGAGAAACATTCAAAATCGCATGATTCGTATGCGTTTCTTTGTGTTGTTTGGTGATCTTTCTATCAAGTTCTGTTAGTTCAAAGATTTTTGGACGAGGAAAAGAATCGAAACCAACGGTTCCCAAACCATAGCCTCGGCAAATCAAACGAATCAATAAGAAAGGTTGTGTTATTGAGAATATGAGAAACATTCGAAATCGCAAGATTCGTATGCTTGCGTTTGTGTTGTTTGGTGATCTTTCTATGAAGTTCTATTAGTTCAAAGATTTTTGCACGAGGAAAAGAATCAAAACCAACGGTTCCCAAACCATAGCCTAGGCAAATCAAACGAATCAATAAGAAATGTTGTGTTATTGAGAATATGAGAAACATTCGAAATCGCATGATTCGTATGCATTTCTTTGTGTTGTTTGGTGATCTTTCTATGAAGTTCTATTAGCTCAAAGATTTTTGCACGAGGAAAAGAATTGAAACCAACGGTTCCAAAACCATAGCCTAGGCAAATCAAACGAATCAATAAGAAAGGTTGTGTTATTGAGAATTTCACAAACATTCGAAATCGCATGATTCGTATGCGTTTCTTTGTGTTGTTTGGTGATCTTTCTATCAAGTTCTGTTAGTTCAAAGATTTTTGGACGAGGAAAAGAATCAAAACCAACGGTTCCCAAACCATAGCCTAGGCAAATCAAACGAATCAATAAGAAAGGTTGTGTTATTGAGAATTTGAGAAACATTCGAAATCGCATGATTCGTATGCGTTTCTTTGTGTTGTTTGGTGATCTTTCTATCAAGTTCTGTTAGTTCAAAGATTTTTGGACGAGAAAAAGAATCGAAACCAACGGTTCCCAAACCATAGCCTAGGCAAATCAAACGAATCAATAAGAAAGGTTGTGTTATTGAGAATATGAGAAACATTCGAAATCGCATGATTCGTAAACTTGTGTTTGTGTTGTTTGGTGATCTTTCTATGAAGTTCTATTAGTTCAAAGATTTTTGCACGAGGAAAAGAATCGAAACCAACGGTTCCGAAACCATAGCCTAGGCAAATCAAACGAATCAATAAGAAAGGTTGTGTTATTGAGAATATGAGAAACATTCGAAATCGCATGATTCGTATGCGTTTCTTTGTGTTGTTTGGTGATCTTTCTATCAAGTTCTGTTAGTTCAAAGATTTTTGGACGAGGAAAAGAATCGAAACCAACGGTTCCTAAACCATAGCCTAGGCAAATCAAACGAATTAATAAGAAAGGTTGTGTTATTGAGAATATGAGAAACATTCGAAATCGCATGATTCGTATGCTTGTTTTTGTGTTGTTTGGTGATCTTTCTATGAAGTTCTATTAGTTCAAAGATTTTTGCACGAGGAAAAGAATCGAAACCAACGGTTGTCAAACCAAAACCTAGGCAAATCAAACGAATCAATAAGAAAGGTTGTGTTATTGAGAAAATGAGAAACATTCGAAATCGCATGATTTCTATGCTCGTGTTTGTGTTGTTTGGTGATCTTTCTATGAAGTTCTATTAGTTCAAAGATTTTTGCACGAGGAAAAGAATCGAAACCAACGGTTCCTAAACCATAGCCTAGGCAAATCAAACGAATCAATAAGAAAGGTTGTGTTATTGAGAAAATGAGAAACATTCGAAATCGCATGATTTCTATGCTCGTGTTTGTGTTGTTTGGTGATCTTTCTATGAAGTTCTATTAGTTCAAAGATTTTTGCACGAGGACAAGAATCGAAACCAACGGTTCCCAAACTATAGCCTAGGCAAATCAAGCAAATCAATAAGAAAGGTTGTGTTATTTAGAATTTGAGAAACATTCGAAATCGCATGATTCCTATGCTCGTGTTTGTGTTGTTTGGTGATCTTTCTATGATGTTCTATTAGTTCAAAGATTTTTGCACGAGGAAAAGAATCGAAACCAACGGTTCCGAAACCATAGCCTAGGCAAATCAAACGAATCAATAAGAAAGGTTGTGTTATTGAGAATTTGAGAAACATTCGATATCGCATGATTCGTATGCGTTTCTTTGTGTTGTTTGGTGATCATTCTATCAAGTTCTGTTAGTTCAAAGATTTTTGGACGAGAAAAAGAATCGAAACCAACGGTTCCCAAACCATAGCCTAGGCAAATCAAACGAATCAATAAGAAAGGTTGTGTTATTTAGAATTTGAGAAACATTCGAAATCGCATGATTCGTATGCGTTTCTTTGTGTTGTTTGATGATCTTTCTATCAAGTTCTGTTAGTTCAAAGATTTTTGGACGAGGAAAAGAATCAAAACCAACGGTTCCCAAACCATAGCCTAGGCAAATCAAACGAATCAATAAGAAAGGTTGTGTTATTGAGAATATGAGAAACATTCGAAATCGCATGATTCGTATGCATTTCTTTGTGTTGTTTGGTGATCTTTCTATGAAGTTCTATTAGCTCAAAGATTTTTGCACGAGGAAAAGAATTGAAACCAACGGTTCCAAAACCATAGCCTAGGCAAATCAAACGAATCAATAAGAAAGGTTGTGTTATTGAGAATTTCACAAACATTCGAAATCGCATGATTCGTATGCGTTTCTTTGTGTTGTTTGGTGATCTTTCTATCAAGTTCTGTTAGTTCAAAGATTTTTGGACGAGGAAAAGAATCGAAACCAACGGTTCCCAAACCATAGCCTCGGCAAATCAAACGAATCAATAAGAAAGGTTGTGTTATTGAGAATATGAGAAGCATTCGAAATCGCATGATTCATATGCTTGTGTTTGTGTTGTTTGGTGATCTTTCTATGAAGTTCTATTAGTGCAAAGATTTTTGCACGAGGAAAAGAATCGAAACCAACGGTTCCCAAACCATAGCCTAGGCAAATCAAACGAATCAATAAGAAAGGTTGTGTTATTGAGAATTTGAGAAACATTCGAAATCGCATGATTCGTATGCGTTTCTTTGTGTTGTTTGGTGATCTTTCTATCAAGTTCTGTTAGTTCAAAGATTTTTGGACGAGGAAAAGAATCGAAACCAACGGTTCCCAAACCATAGCCTCGGCAAATCAAACGAATCAATAAGAAAGGTTGTGTTATTGAGAATATGAGAAACATTCGAAATCGCATGATTCGTATGCTTGTGTTTGTGTTGTTTGGTGATCTTTCTATGAAGTTCTATTAGTTCAAAGATTTTTGCACGAGGAAAAGAATCGAAACCAATGGTTCCCAAACCATAGCCTAGGCAAATCAAACGAATCAATAAGAAAGGTTGTGTTATTGAGAATTTGAGAAACATTCGAAATCGCATGATTCGTATGCTTGTGTTTGTGTTGTTTGGTGATCATTCTATCAAGTTCTGTTATTTCAAAGATTTTTGGACGAGAAAAAGAATCGAAACCAACGGCTCCCAAACCATAGCCTAGGCAAATCAAACGAATCAATAAGAAAGGTTGTGTTATTGAGAATATGAGAAACATTCGAAATCGCATGATTCGTATGCGTTTCTTTGTGTTGTTTGGTGATCTTTCTATCAAGTTCTGTTAGTTCAAAGATTTTTGGACGAGGAAAAGAATCGAAACCAACGGTTCCCAAACCATAGCCTAGGCAAATCAAACGAATAAATAAGAAAGGTTGTGTTATTGAGAATATGAGAAACATTCGAAATCGCATGATTCGTATGCTTGTGTTTGTGTTGTTTGGTGATCATTCTATCAAGTTCTGTTAGTTCAAAGATTTTTGCACGAGGAAAAGAATCGAAACCAATGGTTCCCAAACCATAGCCTAGGCAAATCAAACGAATCAATAAGAAAGGTTGTGTTATTGAGAATTTGAGAAACATTCGAAATCGCATGATTCGTATGCTTGTGTTTGTGTTGTTTGGTGATCATTCTATCAAGTTCTGTTATTTCAAAGATTTTTGGACGAGAAAAAGAATCGAAACCAACGGTTCCCAAACCATAGCCTAGGCAAATCAAACGAATCAATAAGAAAGGTTGTGTTATTGAGAATATGAGAAACATTCGAAATCGCATGATTCGTATGCGTTTCTTTGTGTTGTTTGGTGATCTTTCTATCAAGTTTTGTTAGTTCAAAGATTTTTGGACGAGGAAAAGAATCGAAACCAACGGTTCCCAAACCATAGCCTCGGCAAATCAAACGAATCAATAAGAAAGGTTGTGTTATTGAGAATATGAGAAACATTCGAAATCGCATGATTCGGATGCTTGTGTTTGTGTTGTTTGGTGATCATTCTATCAAGTTCTGTTAGTTCAAAGATTTTTGGACGAGAAAAAGAATCGAAACCAACGGTTCCCAAACCATAGCCTAGGCAAATAAAACGAATCAATAAGAAAGGTTGTGTTATTGAGAATATGAGAAACATTCGAAATCGCATGATTCGTATGCGTTTCTTTGTGTTGTTTGGTGATCTTTCTATGAAGTTCTATTAGCTCAAAGATTTTTGCACGAGGAAAAGAATTGAAACCAACGGTTCCAAAACCATAGCCTAGGCAAATCAAACGAATCAATAAGAAAGGTTGTGTTATTGAGACTTTGAGAAACATTCAAAATCGCATGATTCGTATGCGTGTGTTTGTGTTGTTTGGTGATCTTTCTATGAAGTTCTATTAGTTCAAAGATTTTTGCACGAGGAAAAGAATCGAAACCAATGGTTCCCAAACCATAGCCTAGGCAAATCAAACGAATCAATAAGAAAGGTTGTGTTATTAAGAATTTGAGAAACATTCGAAATCGCATGATTCGTATGCGTTTCTTTGTGTTGTTTGGTGATCTTTCTATCAAGTTCTGTTAGTTCAAAGATTTTTGGACGAGAAAAAGAATCGAAACCAACGGTTCCTAAACCATAGCCTAGGCAAATCAAACGAATCAATAAGAAAGGTTGTGTTATTGAGAATTTGAGAAACATTCGAAATCGCATGATTCGTATGCGTTTCTTTGTGTTGTTTGGTGATCTTTCTATCAAGTTCTGTTAGTTCAAAGATTTTTGGACGAGAAAAAGAATCGAAACCAACGGTTCCCAAACCATAGCCTAGGCAAATCAAACGAATCAATAAGAAAGGTTGTGTTATTGAGAATATGAGAAGCATTCGAAATCGCATGATTCATATGCTTGTGTTTGTGTTGTTTGGTGATCTTTCTATGAAGTTCTATTAGTGCAAAGATTTTTGCACGAGGAAAAGAATCGAAACCAACGGTTCCCAAACCATAGCCTAGGCAAATCAAACGAATCAATAAGAAAGGTTGTGTTATTGAGAATTTGAGAAACATTCGAAATCGCATGATTCGTATGCGTTTCTTTGTGTTGTTTGGTGATCTTTCTATCAAGTTCTGTTAGTTCAAAGATTTTTGGACGAGGAAAAGAATCGAAACCAACGGTTCCCAAACCATAGCCTCGGCAAATCAAACGAATCAATAAGAAAGGTTGTGTTATTGAGAATATGAGAAACATTCGAAATCGCATGATTCGTATGCTTGTGTTTGTGTTGTTTGGTGATCTTTCTATGAAGTTCTATTAGTTCAAAGATTTTTGCACGAGGAAAAGAATCGAAACCAATGGTTCCCAAACCATAGCCTAGGCAAATCAAACGAATCAATAAGAAAGGTTGTGTTATTGAGAATTTGAGAAACATTCGAAATCGCATGATTCGTATGCTTGTGTTTGTGTTGTTTGGTGATCATTCTATCAAGTTCTGTTATTTCAAAGATTTTTGGACGAGAAAAAGAATCGAAACCAACGGCTCCCAAACCATAGCCTAGGCAAATCAAACGAATCAATAAGAAAGGTTGTGTTATTGAGAATATGAGAAACATTCGAAATCGCATGATTCGTATGCGTTTCTTTGTGTTGTTTGGTGATCTTTCTATCAAGTTCTGTTAGTTCAAAGATTTTTGGACGAGGAAAAGAATCGAAACCAACGGTTCCCAAACCATAGCCTAGGCAAATCAAACGAATAAATAAGAAAGGTTGTGTTATTGAGAATATGAGAAACATTCGAAATCGCATGATTCGTATGCTTGTGTTTGTGTTGTTTGGTGATCATTCTATCAAGTTCTGTTAGTTCAAAGATTTTTGCACGAGGAAAAGAATCGAAACCAATGGTTCCCAAACCATAGCCTAGGCAAATCAAACGAATCAATAAGAAAGGTTGTGTTATTGAGAATTTGAGAAACATTCGAAATCGCATGATTCGTATGCTTGTGTTTGTGTTGTTTGGTGATCATTCTATCAAGTTCTGTTATTTCAAAGATTTTTGGACGAGAAAAAGAATCGAAACCAACGGTTCCCAAACCATAGCCTAGGCAAATCAAACGAATCAATAAGAAAGGTTGTGTTATTGAGAATATGAGAAACATTCGAAATCGCATGATTCGTATGCGTTTCTTTGTGTTGTTTGGTGATCTTTCTATCAAGTTTTGTTAGTTCAAAGATTTTTGGACGAGGAAAAGAATCGAAACCAACGGTTCCCAAACCATAGCCTCGGCAAATCAAACGAATCAATAAGAAAGGTTGTGTTATTGAGAATATGAGAAACATTCGAAATCGCATGATTCGGATGCTTGTGTTTGTGTTGTTTGGTGATCATTCTATCAAGTTCTGTTAGTTCAAAGATTTTTGGACGAGAAAAAGAATCGAAACCAACGGTTCCCAAACCATAGCCTAGGCAAATAAAACGAATCAATAAGAAAGGTTGTGTTATTGAGAATATGAGAAACATTCGAAATCGCATGATTCGTATGCGTTTCTTTGTGTTGTTTGGTGATCTTTCTATGAAGTTCTATTAGCTCAAAGATTTTTGCACGAGGAAAAGAATTGAAACCAACGGTTCCAAAACCATAGCCTAGGCAAATCAAACGAATCAATAAGAAAGGTTGTGTTATTGAGAATTTGAGAAACATTCAAAATCGCATGATTCGTATGCGTGTGTTTGTGTTGTTTGGTGATCTTTCTATGAAGTTCTATTAGTTCAAAGATTTTTGCACGAGGAAAAGAATCGAAACCAATGGTTCCCAAACCATAGCCTAGGCAAATCAAACGAATCAATAAGAAAGGTTGTGTTATTAAGAATTTGAGAAACATTCGAAATCGCATGATTCGTATGCGTTTCTTTGTGTTGTTTGGTGATCTTTCTATCAAGTTCTGTTAGTTCAAAGATTTTTGGACGAGAAAAAGAATCGAAACCAACGGTTCCTAAACCATAGCCTAGGCAAATCAAACGAATCAATAAGAAAGGTTGTGTTATTGAGAATTTGAGAAACATTCGAAATCGCATGATTCGTATGCGTTTCTTTGTGTTGTTTGATGATCTTTCTATCAAGTTCTGTTAGTTCAAAGATTTTTGGACGAGGAAAAGAATCAAAACCAACGGTTCCCAAACCATAGCCTAGGCAAATCAAACGAATCAATAAGAAAGGTTGTGTTATTGAGAATATGAGAAACATTCGAAATCGCATGATTCGTATGCATTTCTTTGTGTTGTTTGGTGATCTTTCTATGAAGTTCTATTAGCTCAAAGATTTTTGCACGAGGAAAAGAATTGAAACCAACGGTTCCAAAACCATAGCCTAGGCAAATCAAACGAATCAATAAGAAAGGTTGTGTTATTGAGAATTTCACAAACATTCGAAATCGCATGATTCGTATGCGTTTCTTTGTGTTGTTTGGTGATCTTTCTATCAAGTTCTGTTAGTTCAAAGATTTTTGGACGAGGAAAAGAATCGAAACCAACGGTTCCCAAACCATAGCCTCGGCAAATCAAACGAATCAATAAGAAAGGTTGTGTTATTGAGAATATGAGAAGCATTCGAAATCGCATGATTCGTATGCGTGTGTTTGTGTTGTTTGGTGATCTTTCTGTGAAGTTCTATTAGTTCAAAGATTTTTGCACGAGGAAAAGAATCGAAACCAACGGTTCCCAAACCATAGCCTAGGCAAATAAAACGAATCAATAAGAAAGGTTGTGTTATTGAGAATTTGAGAAACATTCGAAATCGCATGATTCGTATGCGTTTCTTTGTGTTGTTTGGTGATCTTTCTATCAAGTTCTGTTAGTTCAAAGATTTTTGGACGAGAAAAAGAATCGAAACCAACGGTTCCCAAACCATAGCCTAGGCAAATCAAACGAATCAATAAGAAAGGTTGTGTTATTGTGAATATGAGAAACATTCGAAATCGCATGATTCGTAAACTTGTGTTTGTGTTGTTTGGTGATCTTTCTATGAAGTTCTATTAGTTCAAAGATTTTTGCACGAGGAAAAGTATCGAAACCAACGGTTCCTAAACCATAGCCTAGGCAAATCAAACGAATCAATAAGAAAGGTTGTGTTATTGAGAATATGAGAAACATTCGAAATCGCATGATTCGTATGCGTTTCTTTGTGTTGTTTGGTGATCTTTCTATCAAGTTCTGTTAGTTCAAAGATTTTTGGACGAGGAAAAGAATCGAAACCAACGGTTCCCAAACCATAGCCTCGGCAAATCAAACGAATCAATAAGAAAGGTTGTGTTATTGAGAATATGAGAAACATTCGAAATCGCATGATTCGTATGCTTGTGTTTGTGTTGTTTGGTGATCATTCTATCAAGTTCTGTTAGTTCAAAGATTTTTGGACGAGGAAAAGAATCGAAACCAACGGTTCCCAAACCATAGCCTCGGCAAATCAAACGAATCAATAAGAAAGGTTGTGTTATTGAGAATATGAGAAACATTCGAAATCGCATGATTCGTAAACTTGTGTTTGTGTTGTTTGGTGATCTTTCTATGAAGTTCTATTAGTTCAAAGATTTTTGCACGAGGAAAAGAATCGAAACCAACGGTTCCCAAACCATAGCCTCGGCAAATCAAACGAATCAATAAGAAAGGTTGTGTTATTGAGAATATGAGAAACATTCGAAATCGCATGATTCGGATGCTTGTGTTTGTGTTGTTTGGTGATCATTCTATCAAGTTCTGTTAGTTCAAAGATTTTTGGACGAGAAAAAGAATCGAAACCAACGGTTCCCAAACCATAGCCTAGGCAAATAAAACGAATCAATAAGAAAGGTTGTGTTATTGAGAATATGAGAAACATTCGAAATCGCATGATTCGTATGCGTTTCTTTGTGTTGTTTGGTGATCTTTCTATGAAGTTCTATTAGCTCAAAGATTTTTGCACGAGGAAAAGAATTGAAACCAACGGTTCCAAAACCATAGCCTAGGCAAATCAAACGAATCAATAAGAAAGGTTGTGTTATTGAGAATTTGAGAAACATTCAAAATCGCATGATTCGTATGCGTGTGTTTGTGTTGTTTGGTGATCTTTCTATGAAGTTCTATTAGTTCAAAGATTTTTGCACGAGGAAAAGAATCGAAACCAATGGTTCCCAAACCATAGCCTAGGACAATCAAACGAATCAATAAGAAAGGTTGTGTTATTAAGAATTTGAGAAACATTCGAAATCGCATGATTCGTATGCGTTTCTTTGTGTTGTTTGGTGATCTTTCTATCAAGTTCTGTTAGTTCAAAGATTTTTGGACGAGAAAAAGAATCGAAACCAACGGTTCCTAAACCATAGCCTAGGCAAATCAAACGAATCAATAAGAAAGGTTGTGTTATTGAGAATTTGAGAAACATTCGAAATCGCATGATTCGTATGCGTTTCTTTGTGTTGTTTGGTGATCTTTCTATCAAGTTCTGTTAGTTCAAAGATTTTTGGACGAGGAAAAGAATGGAAACCAACGGTTCCCAAACCATAGCCTAGGCAAATCAAACGAATCAATAAGAAAGGTTGTGTTATTGAGAATATGAGAAACATTCGAAATCGCATGATTCGTATGCTTGTGTTTGTGTTGTTTGGTGATCTTTCTATGAATTTCTATTTGTTCAAAGATTTTTGGACGAGAAAAAGAATGGAAACAAACGGTTCCCAAACTATAGCCTAGGCAAATCAAACGAATCAATAAGAAAGGTTGTGTGATTGAGAATTTGAGAAACATTCGAAATCGCATGATTCGTATACGTTTCTTTGTGTTGTTTGGTGATCTTTCTATCAAGTTCTGTTAGTTCAAAGATTTTTGCACGAGGAAAAGAATCGAAACCAACGGTTCCCAAACCAAAGCCTAGGCAAATCAAATGAATCAATAAGAAAGGTTGTGTTATTGAGAATTTGAGAAACATTCGAAATCGCATGATTCGTAAACTTGTGCTTGTGTTGTTTGGTGATCTTTCTATGAAGTTCTATTAGTTCAAAGATTTTTGCACGAGGAAAAGTATCGAAACCAACGGTTCCTAAACCATAGCCTAGGCAAATCAAACGAATCAATAAGAAAGGTTGTGTTATTGAGAATATGAGAAACATTCGAAATCGCATGATTCGTATGCGTTTCTTTGTGTTGTTTGGTGATCTTTCTATCAAGTTCTGTTAGTTCAAAGATTTTTGGACGAGGAAAAGAATCGAAACCAACGGTTCCCAAACCATAGCCTCGGCAAATCAAACGAATCAATAAGAAAGGTTGTGTTATTGAGAATATGAGAAACATTCGAAATCGCATGATTCGTATGCTTGTGTTTGTGTTGTTTGGTGATCTTTCTATGAAGTTCTATTAGTTCAAAGATTTTTGCACGAGGAAAAGAATCGAAACCAACGTTTTCTAAACCATAGCCTAGGCAAATCAAACGAATCAATAAGAAAGGTTGTGTTATTGAGAAAATGAGAAACATTCGAAATCGCATGATTTCTATGCTCGTGTTTGTGTTGTTTGGTGATCTTTCTATGAAGTTCTATTAGTTCAAAGATTTTTGCACGAGGAAAAGAATCGAAACCAACGGTTCCCAAACCATAGGCTAGGCAAATCAAACGAATCAATAAGAAAGGTTGTGTTATTGAGAATATGAGAAACATTCGAAATCGCATGATTCGTATGCGTTTCTTTGTGTTGTTTGGTGATCTTTCTATCAAGTTCTGTTAGTTCAAAGATTTTTGGACGAGGAAAAGAATGGAAACCAACGGTTCCCAAACCATAGCCTCGGCAAATCAAACGAATCAATAAGAAAGGTTGTGTTATTGAGAATATGAGAAACATTCGAAATCGCATGATTCGTATGCTTGTGTTTGTGTTGTTTGGTGATCATTCTATCAAGTTCTGTTAGTTCAAAGATTTTTGGACGAGAAAAAGAATCGAAACCAACGGTTCCCAAACCATAGCCTAGGCAAATAAAACGAATCAATAAGAAAGGTTGTGTTATTGAGAATATGAGAAACATTCGAAATCGCATGATTCGTATGCGTTTCTTTGTGTTGTTTGGTGATCTTTCTATGAAGTTCTATTAGCTCAAAGATTTTTGCACGAGGAAAAGAATTGAAACCAACGGTTCCAAAACCATAGCCTCGGCAAATCAAACGAATCAATAAGAAAGGTTGTGTTATTGAGAATATGAGAAACATTCGAAATCGCATGATTCGTATGCGTGTGTTTGTGTTGTTTGGTGATCTTTCTGTGAAGTTCTATTAGTTCAAAGATTTTTGCACGAGGAAAAGAATCGAAACCAATGGTTCCCAAACCATAGCCTAGGCAAATCAAACGAATCAATAAGAAAGGTTGTGTTATTAAGAATTTGAGAAACATTCGAAATCGCATGATTCGTATGCGTTTCTTTGTGTTGTTTGGTGATCTTTCTATCAAGTTCTGTTAGTTCAAAGATTTTTGGACGAGGAAAAGAATCGAAACCAACGGTTCCCAAACCATAGCCTCGGCAAATCAAACGAATCAATAAGAAAGGTTGTGTTATTGAGAATATGAGAAACATTCGAAATCGCATGATTCTGATGCTTGTGTTTGTGTTGTTTGGTGATCATTCTATCAAGTTCTGTTAGTTCAAAGATTTTTGGACGAGAAAAAGAATCGAAACCAACGGTTCCCAAACCATAGCCTAGGCAAATAAAACGAATCAATAAGAAAGGTTGTGTTATTGAGAATATGAGAAACATTCGAAATCGCATGATTCGTATGCGTTTCTTTGTGTTGTTTGGTGATCTTTCTATGAAGTTCTATTAGCTCAAAGATTTTTGCACGAGGAAAAGAATTGAAACCAACGGTTCCAAAACCATAGCCTAGGCAAATCAAACGAATCAATAAGAAAGGTTGTGTTATTGAGAATTTGAGAAACATTCAAAATCGCATGATTCGTATGCGTGTGTTTGTGTTGTTTGGTGATCTTTCTATGAAGTTCTATTAGTTCAAAGATTTTTGCACGAGGAAAAGAATCGAAACCAATGGTTCCCAAACCATAGCCTAGGCAAATCAAACGAATCAATAAGAAAGGTTGTGTTATTAAGAATTTGAGAAACATTCGAAATCGCATGATTCGTATGCGTTTCTTTGTGTTGTTTGGTGATCTTTCTATCAAGTTCTGTTAGTTCAAAGATTTTTGGACGAGAAAAAGAATCGAAACCAACGGTTCCTAAACCATAGCCTAGGCAAATCAAACGAATCAATAAGAAAGGTTGTGTTATTGAGAATTTGAGAAACATTCGAAATCGCATGATTCGTATGCGTTTCTTTGTGTTGTTTGGTGATCTTTCTATCAAGTTCTGTTAGTTCAAAGATTTTTGGACGAGGAAAAGAATGGAAACCAACGGTTCCCAAACCATAGCCTAGGCAAATCAAACGAATCAATAAGAAAGGTTGTGTTATTGAGAATATGAGAAACATTCGAAATCGCATGATTCGTATGCTTGTGTTTGTGTTGTTTGGTGATCTTTCTATGAATTTCTATTTGTTCAAAGATTTTTGGACGAGAAAAAGAATGGAAACAAACGGTTCCCAAACTATAGCCTAGGCAAATCAAACGAATCAATAAGAAAGGTTGTGTGATTGAGAATTTGAGAAACATTCGAAATCGCATGATTCGTATACGTTTCTTTGTGTTGTTTGGTGATCTTTCTATCAAGTTCTGTTAGTTCAAAGATTTTTGCACGAGGAAAAGAATCGAAACCAACGGTTCCCAAACCAAAGCCTAGGCAAATCAAATGAATCAATAAGAAAGGTTGTGTTATTGAGAATTTGAGAAACATTCGAAATCGCATGATTCGTATGCGTTTCTTTGTGTGGTTTGGTGATCTTTCTATCAAGTTCTGTTAGTTCAAAGATTTTTGGACGAGGAAAAGAATGGAAACCAACGGTTCCCAAACCATAGCCTAGGCAAATCAAACGAATCAATAAGAAAGGTTGTGTTATTGAGAATTTGAGAAACATTCGAAATCGCATGATTCGTATGCGTTTCTTTGTGTTGTTTGGTGATCTTTCTATCAAGTTTTGTTAGTTCAAAGATTTTTGGACGAGGAAAAGAATCGAAACCAACGGTTCCCAAACCATAGCCTAGGCAAATCAAATGAATCAATAAGAAAGGTTGTGTTATTGAGAATTTGAGAAACATTCGAAATCGCATGATTCGTATGCGTTTCTTTGTGTTGTTTGGTGATCTTTCTATCAAGTCCTGTTAGTTCAAAGCTTTTTGGACGAGAAAAAGAATCGAAACCAACGGTTCCCAAACCATAGCCTAGGCAAATCAAACGAATCAATAAGAAAGGTTGTGTTATTGAGAATATGAGAAGCATTCGAAATCGCATGATTCATATGCTTGTGTTTGTGTTGTTTGGTGATCTTTCTATGAAGTTCTATTAGTGCAAAGATTTTTGCACGAGGAAAAGAATCGAAACCAACGGTTCCCAAACCATAGCCTAGGCAAATCAAACGAATCAATAAGAAAGGTTGTGTTATTGAGAATTTGAGAAACATTCGAAATCGCATGATTCGTATGCGTTTCTTTGTGTTGTTTGGTGATCATTCTATCAAGTTCTGTTAGTTCAAAGATTTTTGGACGAGAAAAAGAATCGAAACCAACGGTTCCCAAACCATAGCCTAGGCAAATCAAACGAATCAATAAGAAAGGTTGTGTTATTGAGAATATGAGAAACATTCGAAATCGCATGATTCGTATGCGTTTCTCTGTGTTGTTTGGTGATCTTTCTATCAAGTTCTGTTAGTTCAAAGATTTTTGGACGAGGAAATGAATCGAAACCAACGGTTCCCAAACCATAGCCTCGACAAATCAAACGAATCAATAAGAAAGGTTGTGTTATTGAGAATATGAGAAACATTCGAAATCGCATGATTCGTATGCTTGTGTTTGTGTTGTTTGGTGATCATTCTATCAAGTTCTGTTAGTTCAAAGATTTTTGGACGAGAAAAAGAATCGAAACCAACGGTTCCCAAACCATAGCCTAGGCAAATCAAACGAATCAATAAGAAAGGTTGTGTTATTGAGAATATGAGAAACATTCGAAATCGCATGATTCGTATGCGTTTCTTTGTGTTGTTTGGTGATCTTTCTATGAAGTTCTATTAGCTCAAAGATTTTTGCACGAGGAAAAGAATTGAAACCAACGGTTCCAAAACCATAGCCTAGGCAAATCAAACGAATCAATAAGAAAGGTTGTGTTATTGAGACTTTGAGAAACATTCAAAATCGCATGATTCGTATGCGTGTGTTTGTGTTGTTTGGTGATCTTTCTATGAAGTTCTATTAGTTCAAAGATTTTTGCACGAGGAAAAGAATCGAAACCAATGGTTCCCAAACCATAGCCTAGGCAAATCAAACGAATCAATAAGAAAGGTTGTGTTATTGAGAATTTGAGAAACATTCGAAATCGCATGATTCGTATGCGTTTCTTTGTGTTGTTTGGTGATCTTTCTATCAAGTTCTGTTAGTTCAAAGATTTTTGGACGAGAAAAAGAATCGAAACCAACGGTTCCTAAACCATAGCCTAGGCAAATCAAACGAATCAATAAGAAAGGTTGTGTTATTGAGAATTTGAGAAACATTCGAAATCGCATGATTCGTATGCGTTTCTTTGTGTTGTTTGGTGATCTTTCTATCAAGTTCTGTTAGTTCAAAGATTTTTGGACGAGGAAAAGAATCGAAACCAACGGTTCCTAAACCATAGCCTAGGCAAATCAAACGAATTAATAAGAAAGGTTGTGTTATTGAGAATATGAGAAACATTCGAAATCGCATGATTCGTATGCTTGTTTTTGTGTTGTTTGGTGATCTTTCTATGAAGTTCTATTAGTTCAAAGATTTTTGCACGAGGAAAAGAATCGAAACCAACGGTTGCCAAACCAAAGCCTAGGCAAATCAAACGAATCAATAAGAAAGGTTGTGTTATTGAGAAAATGAGAAACATTCGAAATCGCATGATTTCTATGCTCGTGTTTGTGTTGTTTGGTGATCTTTCTATGAAGTTCTATTAGTTCAAAGATTTTTGCACGAGGAAAAGAATCGAAACCAACGGTTCCTAAACCATAGCCTAGGCAAATCAAACGAATCAATAAGAAAGGTTGTGTTATTGAGAATATGAGAAACATTCGAAATCGCATGATTCGTATGCGTTTCTTTGTGTTGTTTGGTGATCTTTCTATCAAGTTCTGTTAGTTCAAAGATTTTTGGACGAGGAAAAGAATCGAAACCAACGGTTCCCAAACCATAGCCTCGGCAAATCAAACGAATCAATAAGAAAGGTTGTGTTATTGAGAATATGAGAAACATTCGAAATCGCATGATTCGTATGCTTGTGTTTGTGTTGTTTGGTGATCTTTCTATGAAGTTCTATTAGTTCAAAGATTTTTGCACGAGGAAAAGAATCGAAACCAATGGTTCCCAAACCATAGCCTAGGCAAATCAAACGAATCAATAAGAAAGGTTGTGTTATTGAGAATTTGAGAAACATTCGAAATCGCATGATTCGTATGCGTTTCTTTGTGTTGTTTGGTGATCTTTCTATCAAGTTCTGTTAGTTCAAAGATTTTTGGACGAGGAAAAGAATCGAAACCAACGGTTCCTAAACCATAGCCTAGGCAAATCAAACGAATCAATAAGAAAGGTTGTGTTATTGAGAAAATGAGAAACATTCGAAATCGCATGATTCGTATGCGTTTCTTTGTGTTGTTTGGTGATCTTTCTATCAAGTTTTGTTAGTTCAAAGATTTTTGGACGAGGAAAAGAATCGAAACCAACGGTTCCCAAACCATAGCCTAGGCAAATCAAATGAATCAATAAGAAAGGTTGTGTTATTGAGAATTTGAGAAACATTCGAAATCGCATGATTCGTATGCGTTTCTTTGTGTTGTTTGGTGATCTTTCTATCAAGTCCTGTTAGTTCAAAGCTTTTTGGACGAGAAAAAGAATCGAAACCAACGGTTCCCAAACCATAGCCTAGGCAAATCAAACGAATCAATAAGAAAGGTTGTGTTATTGAGAATATGAGAAGCATTCGAAATCGCATGATTCATATGCTTGTGTTTGTGTTGTTTGGTGATCTTTCTATGAAGTTCTATTAGTGCAAAGATTTTTGCACGAGGAAAAGAATCGAAACCAACGGTTCCCAAACCATAGCCTAGGCAAATCAAACGAATCAATAAGAAAGGTTGTGTTATTGAGAATTTGAGAAACATTCGAAATCGCATGATTCGTATGCGTTTCTTTGTGTTGTTTGGTGATCATTCTATCAAGTTCTGTTAGTTCAAAGATTTTTGGACGAGAAAAAGAATCGAAACCAACGGTTCCCAAACCATAGCCTAGGCAAATCAAACGAATCAATAAGAAAGGTTGTGTTATTGAGACTTTGAGAAACATTCGAAATCGCATGATTCGTATGCGTTTCTCTGTGTTGTTTGGTGATCTTTCTATCAAGTTCTGTTAGTTCAAAGATTTTTGGACGAGGAAATGAATCGAAACCAACGGTTCCCAAACCATAGCCTCGACAAATCAAACGAATCAATAAGAAAGGTTGTGTTATTGAGAATATGAGAAACATTCGAAATCGCATGATTCGTATGCTTGTGTTTGTGTTGTTTGGTGATCATTCTATCAAGTTCTGTTAGTTCAAAGATTTTTGGACGAGAAAAAGAATCGAAACCAACGGTTCCCAAACCATAGCCTACGCAAATCAAACGAATCAATAAGAAAGGTTGTGTTATTGAGAATATGAGAAACATTCGAAATCGCATGATTCGTATGCGTTTCTTTGTGTTGTTTGGTGATCTTTCTATGAAGTTCTATTAGCTCAAAGATTTTTGCACGAGGAAAAGAATTGAAACCAACGGTTCCAAAACCATAGCCTAGGCAAATCAAACGAATCAATAAGAAAGGTTGTGTTATTGAGACTTTGAGAAACATTCAAAATCGCATGATTCGTATGCGTGTGTTTGTGTTGTTTGGTGATCTTTCTATGAAGTTCTATTAGTTCAAAGATTTTTGCACGAGGAAAAGAATCGAAACCAATGGTTCCCAAACCATAGCCTAGGCAAATCAAACGAATCAATAAGAAAGGTTGTGTTATTGAGAATTTGAGAAACATTCGAAATCGCATGATTCGTATGCGTTTCTTTGTGTTGTTTGGTGATCTTTCTATCAAGTTCTGTTAGTTCAAAGATTTTTGGACGAGAAAAAGAATCGAAACCAACGGTTCCTAAACCATAGCCTAGGCAAATCAAACGAATCAATAAGAAAGGTTGTGTTATTGAGAATTTGAGAAACATTCGAAATCGCATGATTCGTATGCGTTTCTTTGTGTTGTTTGGTGATCTTTCTATCAAGTTCTGTTAGTTCAAAGATTTTTGGACGAGGAAAAGAATCGAAACCAACGGTTCCTAAACCATAGCCTAGGCAAATCAAACGAATTAATAAGAAAGGTTGTGTTATTGAGAATATGAGAAACATTCGAAATCGCATGATTCGTATGCTTGTTTTTGTGTTGTTTGGTGATCTTTCTATGAAGTTCTATTAGTTCAAAGATTTTTGCACGAGGAAAAGAATCGAAACCAACGGTTGCCAAACCAAAGCCTAGGCAAATCAAACGAATCAATAAGAAAGGTTGTGTTATTGAGAAAATGAGAAACATTCGAAATCGCATGATTTCTATGCTCGTGTTTGTGTTGTTTGGTGATCTTTCTATGAAGTTCTATTAGTTCAAAGATTTTTGCACGAGGAAAAGAATCGAAACCAACGGTTCCTAAACCATAGCCTAGGCAAATCAAACGAATCAATAAGAAAGGTTGTGTTATTGAGAATATGAGAAACATTCGAAATCGCATGATTCGTATGCGTTTCTTTGTGTTGTTTGGTGATCTTTCTATCAAGTTCTGTTAGTTCAAAGATTTTTGGACGAGGAAAAGAATCGAAACCAACGGTTCCCAAACCATAGCCTCGGCAAATCAAACGAATCAATAAGAAAGGTTGTGTTATTGAGAATATGAGAAACATTCGAAATCGCATGATTCGTATGCTTGTGTTTGTGTTGTTTGGTGATCTTTCTATGAAGTTCTATTAGTTCAAAGATTTTTGCACGAGGAAAAGAATCGAAACCAATGGTTCCCAAACCATAGCCTAGGCAAATCAAACGAATCAATAAGAAAGGTTGTGTTATTGAGAATTTGAGAAACATTCGAAATCGCATGATTCGTATGCGTTTCTTTGTGTTGTTTGGTGATCTTTCTATCAAGTTCTGTTAGTTCAAAGATTTTTGGACGAGGAAAAGAATCGAAACCAACGGTTCCTAAACCATAGCCTAGGCAAATCAAACGAATCAATAAGAAAGGTTGTGTTATTGAGAAAATGAGAAACATTCGAAATCGCATGATTTCTATGCTCGTGTTTGTGTTGTTTGGTGATCTTTCTATGAAGTTCTATTAGTTCAAAGATTTTTGCACGAGGAAAAGAATCGAAACCAACGGTTCCCAAACTATAGCCTAGGCAAATCAAGCAAATCAATAAGAAAGGTTGTGTTATTGAGAATTTGAGAAACATTCGAAATCGCATGATTCGTATGCGTTTCTTTGTGTTGTTTGGTGATCTTTCTATCAAGTTCTGTTAGTTCAAAGATTTTTGGACGAGAAAAAGAATCGAAACCAACGGTTCCCAAACCATAGCCTCGGCAAATCAAACGAATCAATAAGAAAGGTTGTGTTATTGAGAATATGAGAAACATTCGAAATCGCATGATTCGTATACGTTTCTTTGTGTTGTTTGGTGATCATTCTATCAAGTTCTGTTAGTTCAAAGATTTTTGGACGAGAAAAAGAATCGAAACCAACGGTTCCCAAACCATAGCCTAGGCAAATCAAACGAATCAATAAGAAAGGTTGTGTTATTGAGAATATGAGAAACATTCGAAATCGCATGATTCGTATGCGTTTCTTTGTGTTGTTTGGTGATCTTTCTATGAAGTTCTATTAGCTCAAAGATTTTTGCACGAGGAAAAGAATTGAAACCAACGGTTCCAAAACCATAGCCTAGGCAAATCAAACGAATCAATAAGAAAGGTTGTGTTATTGAGAATATGAGAAGCATTCGAAATCGCATGATTCATATGCTTGTGTTTGTGTTGTTTGGTGATCTTTCTATGAAGTTCTATTAGTGCAAAGATTTTTGCACGAGGAAAAGAATCGAAACCAACGGTTCCCAAACCATAGCCTAGGCAAATCAAACGAATCAATAAGAAAGGTTGTGTTATTGAGAATTTGAGAAACATTCGAAATCGCATGATTCGTATGCGTTTCTTTGTGTTGTTTGGTGATCATTCTATCAAGTTCTGTTAGTTCAAAGATTTTTGGACGAGAAAAAGAATCGAAACCAACGGTTCCCAAACCATAGCCTAGGCAAATCAAACGAATCAATAAGAAAGGTTGTGTTATTGAGAATATGAGAAACATTCGAAATTGCATGATTCGTATGCGTTTCTCTGTGTTGTTTGGTGATCTTTCTATCAAGTTCTGTTAGTTCAAAGATTTTTGGACGAGGAAATGAATCGAAACCAACGGTTCCCAAACCATAGCCTCGGCAAATCAAACGAATCAATAAGAAAGGTTGTGTTATTGAGAATATGAGAAACATTCGAAATCGCATGATTCGTATGCTTGTGTTTGTGTTGTTTGGTGATCATTCTATCAAGTTCTGTTAGTTCAAAGATTTTTGGACGAGAAAAAGAATCGAAACCAACGGTTCCCAAACCATAGCCTAGGCAAATCAAACGAATCAATAAGAAAGGTTGTGTTATTGAGAATATGAGAAACATTCGAAATCGCATGATTCGTATGCGTTTCTTTGTGTTGTTTGGTGATCTTTCTATGAAGTTCTATTAGCTCAAAGATTTTTGCACGAGGAAAAGAATTGAAACCAACGGTTCCAAAACCATAGCCTAGGCAAATCAAACGAATCAATAAGAAAGGTTGTGTTATTGAGACTTTGAGAAACATTCAAAATCGCATGATTCGTATGCGTGTGTTTGTGTTGTTTGGTGATCTTTCTATGAAGTTCTATTAGTTCAAAGATTTTTGCACGAGGAAAAGAATCGAAACCAATTGTTCCCAAACCATAGCCGAGGCAAATCAAACGAATCAATAAGAAAGGTTGTGTTATTGAGAATTTGAGAAACATTCGAAATCGCATGATTCGTATGCGTTTCTTTGTGTTGTTTGGTGATCTTTCTATCAAGTTCTGTTAGTTCAAAGATTTTTGGACGAGAAAAAGAATCGAAACCAACGGTTCCTAAACCATAGCCTAGGCAAATCAAACGAATCAATAAGAAAGGTTGTGTTATTGAGAATTTGAGAAACATTCGAAATCGCATGATTCGTATGCGTTTCTTTGTGTTGTTTGGTGATCTTTCTATCAAGTTCTGTTAGTTCAAAGATTTTTGGACGAGGAAAAGAATGGAAACCAACGGTTCCCAAACCATAGCCTAGGCAAATCAAACGAATCAATAAGAAAGGTTGTGTTATTGAGAATATGAGAAACATTCGAAATCGCATGATTCGTATGCTTGTGTTTGTGTTGTTTGGTGATCTTTCTATGAATTTCTATTTGTTCAAAGATTTTTGGACGAGAAAAAGAATGGAAACAAACGGTTCCCAAACTATAGCCTAGGCAAATCAAACGAATCAATAAGAAAGGTTGTGTGATTGAGAATTTGAGAAACATTCGAAATCGCATGATTCGTATACGTTTCTTTGTGTTGTTTGGTGATCTTTCTATCAAGTTCTGTTAGTTCAAAGATTTTTGCACGAGGAAAAGAATCGAAACCAACGGTTCCCAAACCAAAGCCTAGGCAAATCAAATGAATCAATAAGAAAGGTTGTGTTATTGAGAATTTGAGAAACATTCGAAATCGCATGATTCGTATGCGTTTCTTTGTGTTGTTTGGTGATCTTTCTATCAAGTTCTGTTAGTTCAAAGATTTTTGGACGAGAAAAAGAATCGAAACCAACGGTTCCTAAACCATAGCCTAGGCAAATCAAACGAATCAATAAGAAAGGTTGTGTTATTGAGAATTTGAGAAACATTCGAAATCGCATGATTCGTATGCGTTTCTTTGTGTTGTTTGGTGATCTTTCTATCAAGTTCTGTTAGTTCAAAGATTTTTGGACGAGGAAAAGAATCGAAACCAACGGTTCCCAAACCATAGCCTCGGCAAATCAAACGAATCAATAAGAAAGGTTGTGTTATTGAGAATATGAGAAACATTCGAAATCGCATGATTCGTATGCTTGTGTTTGTGTTGTTTGGTGATCTTTCTATGAAGTTCTATTAGTTCAAAGATTTTTGCACGAGGAAAAGAATCGAAACCAACGTTTTCTAAACCATAGCCTAGGCAAATCAAACGAATCAATAAGAAAGGTTGTGTTATTGAGAAAATGAGAAACATTCGAAATCGCATGATTTCTATGCTCGTGTTTGTGTTGTTTGGTGATCTTTCTATGAAGTTCTATTAGTTCAAAGATTTTTGCACGAGGAAAAGAATCGAAACCAACGGTTCCCAAACCATAGCCTAGGCAAATGAAGCAAATCAATAAGAAAGGTTGTGTTATTTAGAATTTGAGAAACATTCGAAATCGCATGATTCCTATGCTCGTGTTTGTGTTGTTTGGTGATCTTTCTATGATGTTCTATTAGTTCAAAGATTTTTGCACGAGGAAAAGAATCGAAACCAACGGTTCCCAAACCATAGCCTAGGCAAATCAAACGAATCAATAAGAAAGGTTGTGTTATTGAGAATTTGAGAAACATTCGAAATCGCATGATTCGTATGCTTGTGTTTGTGTTGTTTGGTGATCATTCTATCAAGTTCTGTTATTTCAAAGATTTTTGGATGAGAAAAAGAATCGAAACCAACGGTTCCCAAACCATAGCCTAGGCAAATCAAACGAATCAATAAGAAAGGTTGTGTTATTGAGAATATGAGAAACATTCGAAATCGCATGATTCGTATGCGTTTCTTTGTGTTGTTTGGTGATCTTTCTATCAAGTTCTGTTAGTTCAAAGATTTTTGGACGAGGAAAAGAATCGAAACCAACGGTTCCCAAACCATAGCCTCGGCAAATCAAACGAATCAATAAGAAAGGTTGTGTTATTGAGAATATGAGAAACATTCGAAATCGCATGATTCTGATGCTTGTGTTTGTGTTGTTTGGTGATCATTCTATCAAGTTCTGTTAGTTCAAAGATTTTTGGACGAGAAAAAGAATCGAAACCAACGGTTCCCAAACCATAGCCTAGGCAAATAAAACGAATCAATAAGAAAGGTTGTGTTATTGAGAATATGAGAAACATTCGAAATCGCATGATTCGTATGCGTTTCTTTGTGTTGTTTGGTGATCTTTCTATGAAGTTCTATTAGCTCAAAGATTTTTGCACGAGGAAAAGAATTGAAACCAACGGTTCCAAAACCATAGCCTAGGCAAATCAAACGAATCAATAAGAAAGGTTGTGTTATTGAGAATTTGAGAAACATTCAAAATCGCATGATTCATATGCGTGTGTTTGTGTTGTTTGGTGATCTTTCTATGAAGTTCTATTAGTTCAAAGATTTTTGCACGAGGAAAAGAATCGAAACCAATGGTTCCCAAACCATAGCCTAGGCAAATCAAACGAATCAATAAGAAAGGTTGTGTTATTAAGAATTTGAGAAACATTCGAAATCGCATGATTCGTATGCGTTTCTTTGTGTTGTTTGGTGATCTTTCTATGAAGTTCTATTAGCTCAAAGATTTTTGCACGAGGAAAAGAATTGAAACCAACGGTTCCAAAACCATAGCCTAGGCAAATCAAACGAATCAATAAGAAAGGTTGTGTTATTGAGACTTTGAGAAACATTCAAAATCGCATGATTCGTATGCGTGTGTTTGTGTTGTTTGGTGATCTTTCTATGAAGTTCTATTAGTTCAAAGATTTTTGCACGAGGAAAAGAATCGAAACCAATGGTTCCCAAACCATAGCCTAGGCAAATCAAACGAATCAATAAGAAAGGTTGTGTTATTGAGAATTTGAGAAACATTCGAAATCGCATGATTCGTATGCGTTTCTTTGTGTTGTTTGGTGATCTTTCTATCAAGTTCTGTTAGTTCAAAGATTTTTGGACGAGAAAAAGAATCGAAACCAACGGTTCCTAAACCATAGCCTAGGCAAATCAAACGAATCAATAAGAAAGGTTGTGTTATTGAGAATTTGAGAAACATTCGAAATCGCATGATTCGTATGCGTTTCTTTGTGTTGTTTGGTGATCTTTCTATCAAGTTCTGTTAGTTCAAAGATTTTTGGACGAGGAAAAGAATGGAAACCAACGGTTCCCAAACCATAGCCTAGGCAAATCAAACGAATCAATAAGAAAGGTTGTGTTATTGAGAATATGAGAAACATTCGAAATCGCATGATTCGTATGCTTGTGTTTGTGTTGTTTGGTGATCTTTCTATGAATTTCTATTTGTTCAAAGATTTTTGGACGAGAAAAAGAATGGAAACAAACGGTTCCCAAACTATAGCCTAGGCAAATCAAACGAATCAATAAGAAAGGTTGTGTGATTGAGAATTTGAGAAACATTCGAAATCGCATGATTCGTATACGTTTCTTTGTGTTGTTTGGTGATCTTTCTATCAAGTTCTGTTAGTTCAAAGATTTTTGCACGAGGAAAAGAATCGAAACCAACGGTTTCCAAACCAAAGCCTAGGCAAATCAAATGAATCAATAAGAAAGGTTGTGTTATTGAGAATTTGAGAAACATTCGAAATCGCATGATTCGTATGCGTTTCTTTGTGTGGTTTGGTGATCTTTCTATCAAGTTCTGTTAGTTCAAAGATTTTTGGACGAGGAAAAGAATGGAAACCAACGGTTCCCAAACCATAGCCTAGGCAAATCAAACGAATCAATAAGAAAGGTTGTGTTATTGAGAATTTGAGAAACATTCGAAATCGCATGATTCGTATGCGTTTCTTTGTGTTGTTTGGTGATCTTTCTATCAAGTTTTGTTAGTTCAAAGATTTTTGGACGATGAAAAGAATCGAAACCAACGGTTCCCAAACCATAGCCTAGGCAAATCAAATGAATCAATAAGAAAGGTTGTGTTATTGAGAATTTGAGAAACATTCGAAATCGCATGATTCGTATGCGTTTCTTTGTGTTGTTTGGTGATCTTTCTATCAAGTCCTGTTAGTTCAAAGCTTTTTGGACGAGAAAAAGAATCGAAACCAACGGTTCCCAAACCATAGCCTAGGCAAATCAAACGAATCAATAAGAAAGGTTGTGTTATTGAGAATATGAGAAGCATTCGAAATCGCATGATTCATATGCTTGTGTTTGTGTTGTTTGGTGATCTTTCTATGAAGTTCTATTAGTGCAAAGATTTTTGCACGAGGAAAAGAATCGAAACCAACGGTTCCCAAACCATAGCCTAGGCAAATCAAACGAATCAATAAGAAAGGTTGTGTTATTGAGAATTTGAGAAACATTCGAAATCGCATGATTCGTATGCGTTTCTTTGTGTTGTTTGGTGATCATTCTATCAAGTTCTGTTAGTTCAAAGATTTTTGGACGAGAAAAAGAATCGAAACCAACGGTTCCCAAACCATAGCCTAGGCAAATCAAACGAATCAATAAGAAAGGTTGTGTTATTGAGAATATGAGAAACATTCGAAATCGCATGATTCGTATGCGTTTCTCTGTGTTGTTTGGTGATCTTTCTATCAAGTTCTGTTAGTTCAAAGATTTTTGGACGAGGAAATGAATCGAAACCAACGGTTCCCAAACCATAGCCTCGGCAAATCAAACGAATCAATAAGAAAGGTTGTGTTATTGAGAATATGAGAAACATTCGAAATCGCATGATTCGTATGCTTGTGTTTGTGTTGTTTGGTGATCATTCTATCAAGTTCTGTTAGTTCAAAGATTTTTGGACGAGAAAAAGAATCGAAACCAACGGTTCCCAAACCATAGCCTAGGCAAATCAAACGAATCAATAAGAAAGGTTGTGTTATTGAGAATATGAGAAACATTCGAAATCGCATGATTCGTATGCGTTTCTTTGTGTTGTTTGGTGATCTTTCTATGAAGTTCTATTAGCTCAAAGATTTTTGCACGAGGAAAAGAATTGAAACCAACGGTTCCAAAACCATAGCCTAGGCAAATCAAACGAATCAATAAGAAAGGTTGTGTTATTGAGACTTTGAGAAACATTCAAAATCGCATGATTCGTATGCGTGTGTTTGTGTTGTTTGGTGATCTTTCTATGAATTTCTATTTGTTCAAAGATTTTTGGACGAGAAAAAGAATGGAAACAAACGGTTCCCAAACTATAGCCTAGGCAAATCAAACGAATCAATAAGAAAGGTTGTGTGATTGAGAATTTGAGAAACATTCGAAATCGCATGATTCGTATACGTTTCTTTGTGTTGTTTGGTGATCTTTCTATCAAGTTCTGTTAGTTCAAAGATTTTTGCACGAGGAAAAGAATCGAAACCAACGGTTCCCAAACCAAAGCCTAGGCAAATCAAATGAATCAATAAGAAAGGTTGTGTTATTGAGAATTTGAGAAACATTCGAAATCGCATGATTCGTATGCGTTTCTTTGTGTGGTTTGGTGATCTTTCTATCAAGTTCTGTTAGTTCAAAGATTTTTGGACGAGGAAAAGAATGGAAACCAACGGTTCCCAAACCATAGCCTAGGCAAATCAAACGAATCAATAAGAAAGGTTGTGTTATTGAGAATTTGAGAAACATTCGAAATCGCATGATTCGTATGCGTTTCTTTGTGTTGTTTGGTGATCTTTCTATCAAGTTTTGTTAGTTCAAAGATTTTTGGACGATGAAAAGAATCGAAACCAACGGTTCCCAAACCATAGCCTAGGCAAATCAAATGAATCAATAAGAAAGGTTGTGTTATTGAGAATTTGAGAAACATTCGAAATCGCATGATTCGTATGCGTTTCTTTGTGTTGTTTGGTGATCTTTCTATCAAGTCCTGTTAGTTCAAAGCTTTTTGGACGAGAAAAAGAATCGAAACCAACGGTTCCCAAACCATAGCCTAGGCAAATCAAACGAATCAATAAGAAAGGTTGTGTTATTGAGAATATGAGAAGCATTCGAAATCGCATGATTCATATGCTTGTGTTTGTGTTGTTTGGTGATCTTTCTATGAAGTTCTATTAGTGCAAAGATTTTTGCACGAGGAAAAGAATCGAAACCAACGGTTCCCAAACCATAGCCTAGGCAAATCAAACGAATCAATAAGAAAGGTTGTGTTATTGAGAATTTGAGAAACATTCGAAATCGCATGATTCGTATGCGTTTCTTTGTGTTGTTTGGTGATCATTCTATCAAGTTCTGTTAGTTCAAAGATTTTTGGACGAGAAAAAGAATCGAAACCAACGGTTCCCAAACCATAGCCTAGGCAAATCAAACGAATCAATAAGAAAGGTTGTGTTATTGAGAATATGAGAAACATTCGAAATCGCATGATTCGTATGCGTTTCTCTGTGTTGTTTGGTGATCTTTCTATCAAGTTCTGTTAGTTCAAAGATTTTTGGACGAGGAAATGAATCGAAACCAACGGTTCCCAAACCATAGCCTCGGCAAATCAAACAAATCAATAAGAAAGGTTGTGTTATTGAGAATATGAGAAACATTCGAAATCGCATGATTCGTATGCTTGTGTTTGTGTTGTTTGGTGATCATTCTATCAAGTTCTGTTAGTTCAAAGATTTTTGGACGAGAAAAAGAATCGAAACCAACGGTTCCCAAACCATAGCCTAGGCAAATCAAACGAATCAATAAGAAAGGTTGTGTTATTGAGAATATGAGAAACATTCGAAATCGCATGATTCGTATGCGTTTCTTTGTGTTGTTTGGTGATCTTTCTATGAAGTTCTATTAGCTCAAAGATTTTTGCACGAGGAAAAGAATTGAAACCAACGGTTCCAAAACCATAGCCTAGGCAAATCAAACGAATCAATAAGAAAGGTTGTGTTATTGAGACTTTGAGAAACATTTAAAATCGCATGATTCGTATGCGTGTGTTTGTGTTGTTTGGTGATCTTTCTATGAAGTTCTATTAGTTCAAAGATTTTTGCACGAGGAAAAGAATCGAAACCAATGGTTCCCAAACCATAGCCTAGGCAAATCAAACGAATCAATAAGAAAGGTTGTGTTATTGAGAATTTGAGAAACATTCGAAATCGCATGATTCGTATGCGTTTCTTTGTGTTGTTTGGTGATCTTTCTATCAAGTTCTGTTAGTTCAAAGATTTTTGGACGAGAAAAAGAATCGAAACCAACGGTTCCTAAACCATAGCCTAGGCAAATCAAACGAATCAATAAGAAAGGTTGTGTTATTGAGAATTTGAGAAACATTCGAAATCGCATGATTCGTATGCGTTTCTTTGTGTGGTTTGGTGATCTTTCTATCAAGTTCTGTTAGTTCAAAGATTTTTGGACGAGGAAAAGAATGGAAACCAACGGTTCCCAAACCATAGCCTAGGCAAATCAAACGAATCAATAAGAAAGGTTGTGTTATTGAGAATATGAGAAACATTCGAAATCGCATGATTCGTATGCTTGTGTTTGTGTTGTTTGGTGATCTTTCTATGAATTTCTATTTGTTCAAAGATTTTTGGACGAGAAAAAGAATGGAAACAAACGGTTCCCAAACTATAGCCTAGGCAAATCAAACGAATCAATAAGAAAGGTTGTGTGATTGAGAATTTGAGAAACATTCGAAATCGCATGATTCGTATACGTTTCTTTGTGTTGTTTGGTGATCTTTCTATCAAGTTCTGTTAGTTCAAAGATTTTTGCACGAGGAAAAGAATCGAAACCAACGGTTCCCAAACCAAAGCCTAGGCAAATCAAATGAATCAAAAAGAAAGGTTGTGTTATTGAGAATTTGAGAAACATTCGAAATCGCATGATTCGTATGCGTTTCTTTGTGTGGTTTGGTGATCTTTCTATCAAGTTCTGTTAGTTCAAAGATTTTTGGACGAGGAAAAGAATGGAAACCAACGGTTCCCAAACCATAGCCTAGGCAAATCAAACGAATCAATAAGAAAGGTTGTGTTATTGAGAATTTGAGAAACATTCGAAATCGCATGATTCGTATGCGTTTCTTTGTGTTGTTTGGTGATCTTTCTATCAAGTTTTGTTAGTTCAAAGATTTTTGGACGAGGAAAAGAATCGAAACCAACGGTTCCCAAACCATAGCCTAGGCAAATCAAATGAATCAATAAGAAAGGTTGTGTTATTGAGAATTTGAGAAACATTCGAAATCGCATGATTCGTATGCGTTTCTTTGTGTTGTTTGGTGATCTTTCTATCAAGTCCTGTTAGTTCAAAGCTTTTTGGACGAGAAAAAGAATCGAAACCAACGGTTCCCAAACCATAGCCTAGGCAAATCAAACGAATCAATAAGAAAGGTTGTGTTATTGAGAATATGAGAAGCATTCGAAATCGCATGATTCATATGCTTGTGTTTGTGTTGTTTGGTGATCTTTCTATGAAGTTCTATTAGTGCAAAGATTTTTGCACGAGGAAAAGAATCGAAACCAACGGTTCCCAAACCATAGCCTAGGCAAATCAAACGAATCAATAAGAAAGGTTGTGTTATTGAGAATTTGAGAAACATTCGAAATCGCATGATTCGTATGCGTTTCTTTGTGTTGTTTGGTGATCATTCTATCAAGTTCTGTTAGTTCAAAGATTTTTGGACGAGAAAAAGAATCGAAACCAACGGTTCCCAAACCATAGCCTAGGCAAATCAAACGAATCAATAAGAAAGGTTGTGTTATTGAGAATATGAGAAACATTCGAAATTGCATGATTCGTATGCGTTTCTCTGTGTTGTTTGGTGATCTTTCTATCAAGTTCTGTTAGTTCAAAGATTTTTGGACGAGGAAATGAATCGAAACCAACGGTTCCCAAACCATAGCCTCGGCAAATCAAACGAATCAATAAGAAAGGTTGTGTTATTGAGAATATGAGAAACATTCGAAATCGCATGATTCGTATGCTTGTGTTTGTGTTGTTTGGTGATCATTCTATGAAGTTCTATTAGTTCAAAGATTTTTGCACGAGGAAAAGAATCGAAACCAATGGTTCCCAAACCATAGCCTAGGCAAATCAAACGAATCAATAAGAAAGGTTGTGTTATTAAGAATTTGAGAAACATTCGAAATCGCATGATTCGTATGCGTTTCTTTGTGTTGTTTGGTGATCTTTCTATGAAGTTCTATTAGCTCAAAGATTTTTGCACGAGGAAAAGAATTGAAACCAACGGTTCCAAAACCATAGCCTAGGCAAATCAAACGAATCAATAAGAAAGGTTGTGTTATTGAGACTTTGAGAAACATTCAAAATCGCATGATTCGTATGCGTGTGTTTGTGTTGTTTGGTGATCTTTCTATGAAGTTCTATTAGTTCAAAGATTTTTGCACGAGGAAAAGAATCGAAACCAATGGTTCCCAAACCATAGCCTAGGCAAATCAAACGAATCAATAAGAAAGGTTGTGTTATTGAGAATTTGAGAAACATTCGAAATCGCATGATTCGTATGCGTTTCTTTGTGTTGTTTGGTGATCTTTCTATCAAGTTCTGTTAGTTCAAAGATTTTTGGACGAGAAAAAGAATCGAAACCAACGGTTCCTAAACCATAGCCTAGGCAAATCAAACGAATCAATAAGAAAGGTTGTGTTATTGAGAATTTGAGAAACATTCGAAATCGCATGATTCGTATGCGTTTCTTTGTGTTGTTTGGTGATCTTTCTATCAAGTTCTGTTAGTTCAAAGATTTTTGGACGAGGAAAAGAATGGAAACCAACGGTTCCCAAACCATAGCCTAGGCAAATCAAACGAATCAATAAGAAAGGTTGTGTTATTGAGAATATGAGAAACATTCGAAATCGCATGATTCGTATGCTTGTGTTTGTGTTGTTTGGTGATCTTTCTATGAATTTCTATTTGTTCAAAGATTTTTGGACGAGAAAAAGAATGGAAACAAACGGTTCCCAAACTATAGCCTAGGCAAATCAAACGAATCAATAAGAAAGGTTGTGTGATTGAGAATTTGAGAAACATTCGAAATCGCATGATTCGTATACGTTTCTTTGTGTTGTTTGGTGATCTTTCTATCAAGTTCTGTTAGTTCAAAGATTTTTGCACGAGGAAAAGAATCGAAACCAACGGTTTCCAAACCAAAGCCTAGGCAAATCAAATGAATCAATAAGAAAGGTTGTGTTATTGAGAATTTGAGAAACATTCGAAATCGCATGATTCGTATGCGTTTCTTTGTGTGGTTTGGTGATCTTTCTATCAAGTTCTGTTAGTTCAAAGATTTTTGGACGAGGAAAAGAATGGAAACCAACGGTTCCCAAACCATAGCCTAGGCAAATCAAACGAATCAATAAGAAAGGTTGTGTTATTGAGAATTTGAGAAACATTCGAAATCGCATGATTCGTATGCGTTTCTTTGTGTTGTTTGGTGATCTTTCTATCAAGTTTTGTTAGTTCAAAGATTTTTGGACGATGAAAAGAATCGAAACCAACGGTTCCCAAACCATAGCCTAGGCAAATCAAATGAATCAATAAGAAAGGTTGTGTTATTGAGAATTTGAGAAACATTCGAAATCGCATGATTCGTATGCGTTTCTTTGTGTTGTTTGGTGATCTTTCTATCAAGTCCTGTTAGTTCAAAGCTTTTTGGACGAGAAAAAGAATCGAAACCAACGGTTCCCAAACCATAGCCTAGGCAAATCAAACGAATCAATAAGAAAGGTTGTGTTATTGAGAATATGAGAAGCATTCGAAATCGCATGATTCATATGCTTGTGTTTGTGTTGTTTGGTGATCTTTCTATGAAGTTCTATTAGTGCAAAGATTTTTGCACGAGGAAAAGAATCGAAACCAACGGTTCCCAAACCATAGCCTAGGCAAATCAAACGAATCAATAAGAAAGGTTGTGTTATTGAGAATTTGAGAAACATTCGAAATCGCATGATTCGTATGCGTTTCTTTGTGTTGTTTGGTGATCATTCTATCAAGTTCTGTTAGTTCAAAGATTTTTGGACGAGAAAAAGAATCGAAACCAACGGTTCCCAAACCATAGCCTAGGCAAATCAAACGAATCAATAAGAAAGGTTGTGTTATTGAGAATATGAGAAACATTCGAAATCGCATGATTCGTATGCGTTTCTCTGTGTTGTTTGGTGATCTTTCTATCAAGTTCTGTTAGTTCAAAGATTTTTGGACGAGGAAATGAATCGAAACCAACGGTTCCCAAACCATAGCCTCGGCAAATCAAACGAATCAATAAGAAAGGTTGTGTTATTGAGAATATGAGAAACATTCGAAATCGCATGATTCGTATGCTTGTGTTTGTGTTGTTTGGTGATCATTCTATCAAGTTCTGTTAGTTCAAAGATTTTTGGACGAGAAAAAGAATCGAAACCAACGGTTCCCAAACCATAGCCTAGGCAAATCAAACGAATCAATAAGAAAGGTTGTGTTATTGAGAATATGAGAAACATTCGAAATCGCATGATTCGTATGCGTTTCTTTGTGTTGTTTGGTGATCTTTCTATGAAGTTCTATTAGCTCAAAGATTTTTGCACGAGGAAAAGAATTGAAACCAACGGTTCCAAAACCATAGCCTAGGCAAATCAAACGAATCAATAAGAAAGGTTGTGTTATTGAGACTTTGAGAAACATTCAAAATCGCATGATTCGTATGCGTGTGTTTGTGTTGTTTGGTGATCTTTCTATGAATTTCTATTTGTTCAAAGATTTTTGGACGAGAAAAAGAATGGAAACAAACGGTTCCCAAACTATAGCCTAGGCAAATCAAACGAATCAATAAGAAAGGTTGTGTGATTGAGAATTTGAGAAACATTCGAAATCGCATGATTCGTATACGTTTCTTTGTGTTGTTTGGTGATCTTTCTATCAAGTTCTGTTAGTTCAAAGATTTTTGCACGAGGAAAAGAATCGAAACCAACGGTTCCCAAACCAAAGCCTAGGCAAATCAAATGAATCAATAAGAAAGGTTGTGTTATTGAGAATTTGAGAAACATTCGAAATCGCATGATTCGTATGCGTTTCTTTGTGTGGTTTGGTGATCTTTCTATCAAGTTCTGTTAGTTCAAAGATTTTTGGACGAGGAAAAGAATGGAAACCAACGGTTCCCAAACCATAGCCTAGGCAAATCAAACGAATCAATAAGAAAGGTTGTGTTATTGAGAATTTGAGAAACATTCGAAATCGCATGATTCGTATGCGTTTCTTTGTGTTGTTTGGTGATCTTTCTATCAAGTTTTGTTAGTTCAAAGATTTTTGGACGATGAAAAGAATCGAAACCAACGGTTCCCAAACCATAGCCTAGGCAAATCAAATGAATCAATAAGAAAGGTTGTGTTATTGAGAATTTGAGAAACATTCGAAATCGCATGATTCGTATGCGTTTCTTTGTGTTGTTTGGTGATCTTTCTATCAAGTCCTGTTAGTTCAAAGCTTTTTGGACGAGAAAAAGAATCGAAACCAACGGTTCCCAAACCATAGCCTAGGCAAATCAAACGAATCAATAAGAAAGGTTGTGTTATTGAGAATATGAGAAGCATTCGAAATCGCATGATTCATATGCTTGTGTTTGTGTTGTTTGGTGATCTTTCTATGAAGTTCTATTAGTGCAAAGATTTTTGCACGAGGAAAAGAATCGAAACCAACGGTTCCCAAACCATAGCCTAGGCAAATCAAACGAATCAATAAGAAAGGTTGTGTTATTGAGAATTTGAGAAACATTCGAAATCGCATGATTCGTATGCGTTTCTTTGTGTTGTTTGGTGATCATTCTATCAAGTTCTGTTAGTTCAAAGATTTTTGGACGAGAAAAAGAATCGAAACCAACGGTTCCCAAACCATAGCCTAGGCAAATCAAACGAATCAATAAGAAAGGTTGTGTTATTGAGAATATGAGAAACATTCGAAATCGCATGATTCGTATGCGTTTCTCTGTGTTGTTTGGTGATCTTTCTATCAAGTTCTGTTAGTTCAAAGATTTTTGGACGAGGAAATGAATCGAAACCAACGGTTCCCAAACCATAGCCTCGGCAAATCAAACAAATCAATAAGAAAGGTTGTGTTATTGAGAATATGAGAAACATTCGAAATCGCATGATTCGTATGCTTGTGTTTGTGTTGTTTGGTGATCATTCTATCAAGTTCTGTTAGTTCAAAGATTTTTGGACGAGAAAAAGAATCGAAACCAACGGTTCCCAAACCATAGCCTAGGCAAATCAAACGAATCAATAAGAAAGGTTGTGTTATTGAGAATATGAGAAACATTCGAAATCGCATGATTCGTATGCGTTTCTTTGTGTTGTTTGGTGATCTTTCTATGAAGTTCTATTAGCTCAAAGATTTTTGCACGAGGAAAAGAATTGAAACCAACGGTTCCAAAACCATAGCCTAGGCAAATCAAACGAATCAATAAGAAAGGTTGTGTTATTGAGACTTTGAGAAACATTTAAAATCGCATGATTCGTATGCGTGTGTTTGTGTTGTTTGGTGATCTTTCTATGAAGTTCTATTAGTTCAAAGATTTTTGCACGAGGAAAAGAATCGAAACCAATGGTTCCCAAACCATAGCCTAGGCAAATCAAACGAATCAATAAGAAAGGTTGTGTTATTGAGAATTTGAGAAACATTCGAAATCGCATGATTCGTATGCGTTTCTTTGTGTTGTTTGGTGATCTTTCTATCAAGTTCTGTTAGTTCAAAGATTTTTGGACGAGAAAAAGAATCGAAACCAACGGTTCCTAAACCATAGCCTAGGCAAATCAAACGAATCAATAAGAAAGGTTGTGTTATTGAGAATTTGAGAAACATTCGAAATCGCATGATTCGTATGCGTTTCTTTGTGTTGTTTGGTGATCTTTCTATCAAGTTCTGTTAGTTCAAAGATTTTTGGACGAGGAAAAGAATGGAAACCAACGGTTCCCAAACCATAGCCTAGGCAAATCAAACGAATCAATAAGAAAGGTTGTGTTATTGAGAATATGAGAAACATTCGAAATCGCATGATTCGTATGCTTGTGTTTGTGTTGTTTGGTGATCTTTCTATGAATTTCTATTTGTTCAAAGATTTTTGGACGAGAAAAAGAATGGAAACAAACGGTTCCCAAACTATAGCCTAGGCAAATCAAACGAATCAATAAGAAAGGTTGTGTGATTGAGAATTTGAGAAACATTCGAAATCGCATGATTCGTATACGTTTCTTTGTGTTGTTTGGTGATCTTTCTATCAAGTTCTGTTAGTTCAAAGATTTTTGCACGAGGAAAAGAATCGAAACCAACGGTTCCCAAACCAAAGCCTAGGCAAATCAAATGAATCAAAAAGAAAGGTTGTGTTATTGAGAATTTGAGAAACATTCGAAATCGCATGATTCGTATGCGTTTCTTTGTGTGGTTTGGTGATCTTTCTATCAAGTTCTGTTAGTTCAAAGATTTTTGGACGAGGAAAAGAATGGAAACCAACGGTTCCCAAACCATAGCCTAGGCAAATCAAACGAATCAATAAGAAAGGTTGTGTTATTGAGAATTTGAGAAACATTCGAAATCGCATGATTCGTATGCGTTTCTTTGTGTTGTTTGGTGATCTTTCTATCAAGTTTTGTTAGTTCAAAGATTTTTGGACGAGGAAAAGAATCGAAACCAACGGTTCCCAAACCATAGCCTAGGCAAATCAAATGAATCAATAAGAAAGGTTGTGTTATTGAGAATTTGAGAAACATTCGAAATCGCATGATTCGTATGCGTTTCTTTGTGTTGTTTGGTGATCTTTCTATCAAGTCCTGTTAGTTCAAAGCTTTTTGGACGAGAAAAAGAATCGAAACCAACGGTTCCCAAACCATAGCCTAGGCAAATCAAACGAATCAATAAGAAAGGTTGTGTTATTGAGAATATGAGAAGCATTCGAAATCGCATGATTCATATGCTTGTGTTTGTGTTGTTTGGTGATCTTTCTATGAAGTTCTATTAGTGCAAAGATTTTTGCACGAGGAAAAGAATCGAAACCAACGGTTCCCAAACCATAGCCTAGGCAAATCAAACGAATCAATAAGAAAGGTTGTGTTATTGAGAATTTGAGAAACATTCGAAATCGCATGATTCGTATGCGTTTCTTTGTGTTGTTTGGTGATCATTCTATCAAGTTCTGTTAGTTCAAAGATTTTTGGACGAGAAAAAGAATCGAAACCAACGGTTCCCAAACCATAGCCTAGGCAAATCAAACGAATCAATAAGAAAGGTTGTGTTATTGAGAATATGAGAAACATTCGAAATTGCATGATTCGTATGCGTTTCTCTGTGTTGTTTGGTGATCTTTCTATCAAGTTCTGTTAGTTCAAAGATTTTTGGACGAGGAAATGAATCGAAACCAACGGTTCCCAAACCATAGCCTCGGCAAATCAAACGAATCAATAAGAAAGGTTGTGTTATTGAGAATATGAGAAACATTCGAAATCGCATGATTCGTATGCTTGTGTTTGTGTTGTTTGGTGATCATTCTATCAAGTTCTGTTAGTTCAAAGATTTTTGGACGAGAAAAAGAATCGAAACCAACGGTTCCCAAACCATAGCCTAGGCAAATCAAACGAATCAATAAGAAAGGTTGTGTTATTGAGAATATGAGAAACATTCGAAATCGCATGATTCGTATGCGTTTCTTTGTGTTGTTTGGTGATCTTTCTATGAAGTTCTATTAGCTCAAAGATTTTTGCACGAGGAAAAGAATTGAAACCAACGGTTCCAAAACCATAGCCTAGGCAAATCAAACGAATCAATAAGAAAGGTTGTGTTATTGAGACTTTGAGAAACATTCAAAATCGCATGATTCGTATGCGTGTGTTTGTGTTGTTTGGTGATCTTTCTATGAAGTTCTATTAGTTCAAAGATTTTTGCACGAGGAAAAGAATCGAAACCAATTGTTCCCAAACCATAGCCTAGGCAAATCAAACGAATCAATAAGAAAGGTTGTGTTATTGAGAATTTGAGAAACATTCGAAATCGCATGATTCGTATGCGTTTCTTTGTGTGGTTTGGTGATCTTTCTATCAAGTTCTGTTAGTTCAAAGATTTTTGGACGAGGAAAAGAATGGAAACCAACGGTTCCCAAACCATAGCCTAGGCAAATCAAACGAATCAATAAGAAAGGTTGTGTTATTGAGAATTTGAGAAACATTCGAAATCGCATGATTCGTATGCGTTTCTTTGTGTTGTTTGGTGATCTTTCTATCAAGTTTTGTTAGTTCAAAGATTTTTGGACGAGGAAAAGAATCGAAACCAACGGTTCCCAAACCATAGCCTAGGCAAATCAAATGAATCAATAAGAAAGGTTGTGTTATTGAGAATTTGAGAAACATTCGAAATCGCATGATTCGTATGCGTTTCTTTGTGTTGTTTGGTGATCTTTCTATCAAGTCCTGTTAGTTCAAAGCTTTTTGGACGAGAAAAAGAATCGAAACCAACGGTTCCCAAACCATAGCCTAGGCAAATCAAACGAATCAATAAGAAAGGTTGTGTTATTGAGAATATGAGAAGCATTCGAAATCGCATGATTCATATGCTTGTGTTTGTGTTGTTTGGTGATCTTTCTATGAAGTTCTATTAGTGCAAAGATTTTTGCACGAGGAAAAGAATCGAAACCAACGGTTCCCAAACCATAGCCTAGGCAAATCAAACGAATCAATAAGAAAGGTTGTGTTATTGAGAATTTGAGAAACATTCGAAATCGCATGATTCGTATGCGTTTCTTTGTGTTGTTTGGTGATCATTCTATCAAGTTCTGTTAGTTCAAAGATTTTTGGACGAGAAAAAGAATCGAAACCAACGGTTCCCAAACCATAGCCTAGGCAAATCAAACGAATCAATAAGAAAGGTTGTGTTATTGAGAATATGAGAAACATTCGAAATTGCATGATTCGTATGCGTTTCTCTGTGTTGTTTGGTGATCTTTCTATCAAGTTCTGTTAGTTCAAAGATTTTTGGACGAGGAAATGAATCGAAACCAACGGTTCCCAAACCATAGCCTCGGCAAATCAAACGAATCAATAAGAAAGGTTGTGTTATTGAGAATATGAGAAACATTCGAAATCGCATGATTCGTATGCTTGTGTTTGTGTTGTTTGGTGATCATTCTATCAAGTTCTGTTAGTTCAAAGATTTTTGGACGAGAAAAAGAATCGAAACCAACGGTTCCCAAACCATAGCCTAGGCAAATCAAACGAATCAATAAGAAAGGTTGTGTTATTGAGAATATGAGAAACATTCGAAATCGCATGATTCGTATGCGTTTCTTTGTGTTGTTTGGTGATCTTTCTATGAAGTTCTATTAGCTCAAAGATTTTTGCACGAGGAAAAGAATTGAAACCAACGGTTCCAAAACCATAGCCTAGGCAAATCAAACGAATCAATAAGAAAGGTTGTGTTATTGAGACTTTGAGAAACATTCAAAATCGCATGATTCGTATGCGTGTGTTTGTGTTGTTTGGTGATCTTTCTATGAAGTTCTATTAGTTCAAAGATTTTTGCACGAGGAAAAGAATCGAAACCAATTGTTCCCAAACCATAGCCTAGGCAAATCAAACGAATCAATAAGAAAGGTTGTGTTATTGAGAATTTGAGAAACATTCGAAATCGCATGATTCGTATGCGTTTCTTTGTGTTGTTTGGTGATCTTTCTATCAAGTTCTGTTAGTTCAAAGATTTTTGGACGAGAAAAAGAATCGAAACCAACGGTTCCTAAACCATAGCCTAGGCAAATCAAACGAATCAATAAGAAAGGTTGTGTTATTGAGAATTTGAGAAACATTCGAAATCGCATGATTCGTATGCGTTTCTTTGTGTTGTTTGGTGATCTTTCTATCAAGTTCTGTTAGTTCAAAGATTTTTGGACGAGGAAAAGAATGGAAACCAACGGTTCCCAAACCATAGCCTAGGCAAATCAAACGAATCAATAAGAAAGGTTGTGTTATTGAGAATATGAGAAACATTCGAAATCGCATGATTCGTATGCTTGTGTTTGTGTTGTTTGGTGATCTTTCTATGAATTTCTATTTGTTCAAAGATTTTTGGACGAGAAAAAGAATGGAAACAAACGGTTCCCAAACTATAGCCTAGGCAAATCAAACGAATCAATAAGAAAGGTTGTGTGATTGAGAATTTGAGAAACATTCGAAATCGCATGATTCGTATACGTTTCTTTGTGTTGTTTGGTGATCTTTCTATCAAGTTCTGTTAGTTCAAAGATTTTTGCACGAGGAAAAGAATCGAAACCAACGGTTCCCAAACCAAAGCCTAGGCAAATCAAATGAATCAATAAGAAAGGTTGTGTTATTGAGAATTTGAGAAACATTCGAAATCGCATGATTCGTATGCGTTTCTTTGTGTGGTTTGGTGATCTTTCTATCAAGTTCTGTTAGTTCAAAGATTTTTGGACGAGGAAAAGAATGGAAACCAACGGTTCCCAAACCATAGCCTAGGCAAATCAAACGAATCAATAAGAAAGGTTGTGTTATTGAGAATTTGAGAAACATTCGAAATCGCATGATTCGTATGCGTTTCTTTGTGTTGTTTGGTGATCTTTCTATCAAGTTTTGTTAGTTCAAAGATTTTTGGACGAGGAAAAGAATCGAAACCAACGGTTCCCAAACCATAGCCTAGGCAAATCAAATGAATCAATAAGAAAGGTTGTGTTATTGAGAATTTGAGAAACATTCGAAATCGCATGATTCGTATGCGTTTCTTTGTGTTGTTTGGTGATCTTTCTATCAAGTTCTGTTAGTTCAAAGATTTTTGGACGAGGAAAAGAATCGAAACCAACGGTTCCTAAACCATAGCCTAGGCAAATCAAACGAATTAATAAGAAAGGTTGTGTTATTGAGAATATGAGAAACATTCGAAATCGCATGATTCGTATGCTTGTTTTTGTGTTGTTTGGTGATCTTTCTATGAAGTTCTATTAGTTCAAAGATTTTTGCACGAGGAAAAGAATCGAAACCAACGGTTGCCAAACCAAAGCCTAGGCAAATCAAACGAATCAATAAGAAAGGTTGTGTTATTGAGAAAATGAGAAACATTCGAAATCGCATGATTTCTATGCTCGTGTTTGTGTTGTTTGGTGATCTTTCTATGAAGTTCTATTAGTTCAAAGATTTTTGCACGAGGAAAAGAATCGAAACCAACGGTTCCTAAACCATAGCCTAGGCAAATCAAACGAATCAATAAGAAAGGTTGTGTTATTGAGAATATGAGAAACATTCGAAATCGCATGATTCGTATGCGTTTCTTTGTGTTGTTTGGTGATCTTTCTATCAAGTTCTGTTAGTTCAAAGATTTTTGGACGAGGAAAAGAATCGAAACCAACGGTTCCTAAACCATAGCCTAGGCAAATCAAACGAATCAATAAGAAAGGTTGTGTTATTGAGAAAATGAGAAACATTCGAAATCGCATGATTTCTATGCTCGTGTTTGTGTTGTTTGGTGATCTTTCTATGAAGTTCTGTTAGTTCAAAGATTTTTGCACGAGGAAAAGAATCGAAACCAACGGTTCCTAAACCATAGCCTAGGCAAATCAAACGAATCAATAAGAAAGGTTGTGTTATTGAGAATTTGAGAAACATTCGAAATCGCATGATTCGTATGCGTTTCTTTGTGTTGTTTGGTGATCTTTCTATCAAGTTCTATTAGTGCAAAGATTTTTGCACGAGGAAAAGAATCGAAACCAACGGTTCCCAAACCATAGCCTAGGCAAATCAAACGAATCAATAAGAAAGGTTGTGTTATTGAGAATTTGAGAAACATTCGAAATCGCATGATTCGTATGCGTTTCTTTGTGTTGTTTGGTGATCTTTATATCAAGTTCTGTTAGTTCAAAGATTTTTGGACGAGAAAAAGAATCGAAACCAACGGTTCCCAAACCATAGCCTAGGCAAATCAAACGAATCAATAAGAAAGGTTGTGTTATTGAGAATATGAGAAACATTCGAAATCGCATGATTCGTAAACTTGTGTTTGTGTTGTTTGGTGATCTTTCTATGAAGTTCTATTAGTTCAAAGATCTTTGCACGAGGAAAAGTATCGAAACCAACGGTTCCTAAACCATAGCCTAGGCAAATCAAACGAATCAATAAGAAAGGTTGTGTTATTGAGAATATGAGAAACATTCGAAATCGCATGATTCGTATGCGTTTCTTTGTGTTGTTTGGTGATCTTTCTATCAAGTTCTGTTAGTTCAAAGATTTTTGGACGAGGAAAAGAATCGAAACCAACGGTTCCCAAACCATAGCCTCGGCAAATCAAACGAATCAATAAGAAAGGTTGTGTTATTGAGAATATGAGAAACATTCGAAATCGCATGATTCGTATACGTTTCTTTGTGTTGTTTGGTGATCATTCTATCAAGTTCTGTTAGTTCAAAGATTTTTGGACGAGAAAAAGAATCGAAACCAACGGTTCCCAAACCATAGCCTAGGCAAATCAAACGAATCAATAAGAAAGGTTGTGTTATTGAGAATATGAGAAACATTCGAAATCGCATGATTCGTATGCGTTTCTTTGTGTTGTTTGGTGATCTTTCTATGAAGTTCTATTAGCTCAAAGATTTTTGCACGAGAAAAAGAATTGAAACCAACGGTTCCAAAACCATAGCCTAGGCAAATCAAACGAATCAATAAGAAAGGTTGTGTTATTGAGAATTTGAGAAACATTCAAAATCGCATGATTCGTATGCGTGTGTTTGTGTTGTTTGGTGATCTTTCTATGAAGTTCTATTAGTTCAAAGATTTTTGCACGAGGAAAAGAATCGAAACCAATGGTTCCCAAACCATAGCCTAGGCAAATCAAACGAATCAATAAGAAAGGTTGTGTTATTGAGAATTTGAGAAACATTCGAAATCGCATGATTCGTATGCGTTTCTTTGTGTTGTTTGGTGATCTTTCTATCAAGTTCTGTTAGTTCAAAGATTTTTGGACGAGAAAAAGAATCGAAACCAACGGTTCCTAAACCATAGCCTAGGCAAATCAAACGAATCAATAAGAAAGGTTGTGTTATTGAGAATTTGAGAAACATTCGAAATCGCATGATTCGTATGCGTTTCTTTGTGTTGTTTGGTGATCTTTCTATCAAGTTCTGTTAGTTCAAAGATTTTTGGACGAGGAAAAGAATGGAAACCAACGGTTCCCAAACCATAGCCTAGGCAAATCAAACGAATCAATAAGAAAGGTTGTGTTATTGAGAATATGAGAAACATTCGAAATCGCATGATTCGTATGCTTGTGTTTGTGTTGTTTGGTGATCTTTCTATGAATTTCTATTTGTTCAAAGATTTTTGGACGAGAAAAAGAATGGAAACAAACGGTTCCCAAACTATAGCCTAGGCAAATCAAACGAATCAATAAGAAAGGTTGTGTGATTGAGAATTTGAGAAACATTCGAAATCGCATGATTCGTATACGTTTCTTTGTGTTGTTTGGTGATCTTTCTATCAAGTTCTGTTAGTTCAAAGATTTTTGCACGAGGAAAAGAATCGAAACCAACGGTTCCCAAACCAAAGCCTAGGCAAATCAAATGAATCAATAAGAAAGGTTGTGTTATTGAGAATTTGAGAAACATTCGAAATCACATGATTCGTATGCGTTTCTTTGTGTGGTTTGGTGATCTTTCTAGAAAGTTCTGTTAGTTCAAAGATTTTTGCACGAGGAAAAGAAGGGAAACCAACGGTTCCCAAACCATAGCCTAGGCAAATCAAACGAATCAATAAGAAAGGTTGTGTTATTGAGAATATGAGAAATATTCGAAATCGCATGATTCGTATGCTTGTGTTTGTGTTGTTTGGTGATCTTTCTATGAAGTTCTATTTGTTCAAAGATTTTTAGACAAGAAAAAGAATGGAAACAAACGGTTCCCAAACTTTAGCCTAGGCAAATCAAACGAATAAATAAGAAAGGTTGTGTGATTGAGAATTTGAGAAACATTCGAAATCGCATGATTCGTATGCGTTTCTTTGTGTTGTTTGGTGATCTTTCTATCAAGTCCTGTTAGTTCAAAGCTTTTTGGACGAGAAAAAGAATCGAAACCAACGGTTCCCAAACCATAGCCTAGGGAAATCAAACGAATCAATAAGAAAGGTTGTGTTATTGAGAATATGAGAAGCATTCGAAATCGCATGATTCATATGCTTGTGTTTGTGTTGTTTGGTGATCTTTCTATGAAATTCTATTAGTGCAAAGATTTTTGCACGAGGAAAAGAATCGAAACCAACGGTTCCCAAACCATAGCCTAGGCAAATCAAACGAATCAATAAGAAAGGTTGTGTTATTGAGAATTTGAGAAACATTCGAAATCGCATGATTCGTATGCGTTTCTTTGTGTTGTTTGGTGATCTTTCTATCAAGTTCTGTTAGTTCAAAGATTTTTGGACGAGGAAAAGAATCGAAACCAACGGTTCCCAAACCATAGCCTCGGCAAATCAAACGAATCAATAAGAAAGGTTGTGTTATTGAGAATATGAGAAACATTCGAAATCGCATGATTCGTATGCTTGTGTTTGTGTTGTTTGGTGATCATTCTATCAAGTTCTGTTAGTTCAAAGATTTTTGGACGAGAAAAAGAATCGAAACCAACGGTTCCCAAACCATAGCCTAGGCAAATCAAACGAATCAATAAGAAAGGTTGTGTTATTGAGAATATGAGAAACATTCGAAATCGCATGATTCGTATGCGTTTCTTTGTGTTGTTTGGTGATCTTTCTATCAAGTTCTGTTAGTTCAAAGATTTTTGGACGAGGAAAAGAATCGAAACCAACGGTTCCCAAACCATAGCCTCGGCAAATCAAACGAATCAATAAGAAAGGTTGTGTTATTGAGAATATGAGAAACATTCGAAATCGCATGATTCGTATGCTTGTGTTTGTGTTGTTTGGTGATCATTCTATCAAGTTCTGTTAGTTCAAAGATTTTTGGACGAGAAAAAGAATCGAAACCAACGGTTCCCAAACCATAGCCTAGGCAAATCAAACGAATCAATAAGAAAGGTTGTGTTATTGAGAATATGAGAAACATTCGAAATCGCATGATTCGTATGCGTTTCTTTGTGTTGTTTGGTGATCTTTCTATGAAGTTCTATTAGCTCAAAGATTTTTGCACGAGGAAAAGAATTGAAACCAACGGTTCCAAAACCATAGCCTAGGCAAATCAAACGAATCAATAAGAAAGGTTGTGTTATTGAGAATTTGAGAAACATTCAAAATCGCATGATTCGTATGCGTGTGTTTGTGTTGTTTGGTGATCTTTCTATGAAGTTCTATTAGTTCAAAGATTTTTGCACGAGGAAAAGAATCGAAACCAATGGTTCCCAAACCATAGCCTAGGCAAATCAAACGAATCAATAAGAAAGGTTGTGTTATTGAGAATTTGAGAAACGTTCGAAATCGCATGATTCGTATGCGTTTCTTTGTGTTGTTTGGTGATCTTTCTATCAAGTTCTGTTAGTTCAAAGATTTTTGGACGAGAAAAAGAATCGAAACCAACGGTTCCTAAACCATAGCCTAGGCAAATCAAACGAATCAATAAGAAAGGTTGTGTTATTGAGAATTTGAGAAACATTCGAAATCGCATGATTCGTATGCGTTTCTTTGTGTTGTTTGGTGATCTTTCTATCAAGTTCTGTTAGTTCAAAGATTTTTGGACGAGGAAAAGAATGGAAACCAACGGTTCCCAAACCATAGCCTAGGCAAATCAAACGAATCAATAAGAAAGGTTGTGTTATTGAGAATATGAGAAACATTCGAAATCGCATGATTCGTATGCTTGTGTTTGTGTTGTTTGGTGATCTTTCTATGAATTTCTATTTGTTCAAAGATTTTTGGACGAGAAAAAGAATGGAAACAAACGGTTCCCAAACTATAGCCTAGGCAAATCAAACGAATCAATAAGAAAGGTTGTGTGATTGAGAATTTGAGAAACATTCGAAATCGCATGATTCGTATACGTTTCTTTGTGTTGTTTGGTGATCTTTCTATCAAGTTCTGTTAGTTCAAAGATTTTTGCACGAGGAAAAGAATCGAAACCAACGGTTCCCAAACCAAAGCCTAGGCAAATCAAATGAATCAATAAGAAAGGTTGTGTTATAGAGAATTTGAGAAACATTCGAAATCGCATGATTCTTATGCGTTTCTTTGTGTTGTTTGGTGATCTTTCTATCAAGTTCTGTTAGTTCAAAGATTTTTGGACGAGGAAAAGAATGGAAACCAACGGTTCCCAAACCATAGCCTAGGCAAATCAAACGAATCAATAAGAAAGGTTGTGTTATTGAGAATATGAGAAACATTCGAAATCGCATGATTCGTATGCTTGTGTTTGTGTTGTTTGGTGATCTTTCTATGAAGTTCTATTAGTTCAAAGATTTTTGGACGAGGAAAAGAATCGAAACCAATGGTTCCCAAACCATAGCCTAGGCAAATCAAACGAATCAATAAGAAAGGTTGTGTTATTGAGAATTTGAGAAACATTCGAAATCGCATGATTCGTATGCGTTTCTTTGTGTGGTTTGGTGATCTTTCTATCAAGTTCTGTTAGTTCAAAGATTTTTGGACGAGAAAAAGAATCGAAACCAACGGTTCCTAAACCATAGCCTAGGCAAATCAAACGAATCAATAAGAAAGGTTGTGTTATTGAGAATTTGAGAAACATTCGAAATCGCATGATTCGTATGCGTTTCTTTGTGTTGTTTGGTGATCTTTCTATCAAGTTCTGTTAGTTCAAAGATTTTTGGACGAGGAAAAGAATGGAAACCAACGGTTCCCAAACCATAGCCTAGGCAAATCAAACGAATCAATAAGAAAGGTTGTGTTATTGAGAATATGAGAAACATTCGAAATCGCATGATTCGTATGCTTGTGTTTGTGTTGTTTGGTGATCTTTCTATGAATTTCTATTTGTTCAAAGATTTTTGGACGAGAAAAAGAATGGAAACAAACGGTTCCCAAACTATAGCCTAGGCAAATCAAACGAATCAATAAGAAAGGTTGTGTGATTGAGAATTTGAGAAACATTCGAAATCGCATGATTCGTATACGTTTCTTTGTGTCGTTTGGTGATCTTTCTATCAAGTTCTGTTAGTTCAAAGATTTTTGGACGAGGAAAAGAATCGAAACCAACGGTTCCCAAACCATAGCCTCGGCAAATCAAACGAATCAATAAGAAAGGTTGTGTTATTGAGAATTTGAGAAACATTCGAAATCGCATGATTCGTATGCGTATCTTTGTGTTGTTTGGTGATCTTTCTATCAAGTTCTGTTAGTTCAAATATTTTTGGACGAGGAGAAGAATCGAAACCAACGGTTCCCTCACCATAGCCTCGGCAAATCAAACGAATCAATAAGAAAGGTTGTGTTATTGAGAATTTGAGAAACATTCGAAATCGCATGATTCGTATGCTTGTGTTTGTGTTGTTTGGTGATCTTTCTATGAAGTTCTATTTGTTCAAAGATTTTTGCACGAGAAAAAGAATGGAAACAAACGGTTCCCAAACCATAGCCTAGGCAAATCAAACGAATCAATAAGAAAGGTTGTGTGATTGAGAATTTGAGAAACATTCGAAATCGCATGATTCGTATGCGTTTCTTTGTTTTGTTTGGTGATCTTTCTATCAAGTTCTGTTAGTTCAAAGATTTTTGGACGAGGAAAAGAATCGAAACCAACGGTTCCCAAACCATAGCCTAGGCAAATCAAACGAATCAATAAGAAAGGTTGTGTTATTGAGAATTTGAGAAACATTCGAAATCGCATGATTCATATGCGTTTCTTTGTGTTGTTTGGTGATCTTTCTATCAAGTTCTGTTAGTTCAAAGATTTTTGGACGAGGAAAAGAATCGAAACCAACGGTTCCCAAACCATAGCCTCGGCAAATCAAACGAATCAATAAGAAAGGTTGTGTTATTGAGAATTTGAGAAACATTCGAAATCGCATGATTCGTATGCGTATCTTTGTGTTGTTTGGTGATCTTTCTATCAAGTTCTGTTAGTTCAAATATTTTTGGACGAGGAGAAGAATCGAAACCAACGGTTCCCTCACCATAGCCTTGGCAAATCAAACGAATCAATAAGAAAGGTTGTGTTATTGAGAATATGAGAAACATTCGAAATCGCATGATTCTTATGCTTGTGTTTGTGTTGTTTGGTGATCTTTCTATGAAGTTCTATTAGTTCAAAGATTTTTGCACGAGGAAAACAATCGAAACCAACGGTTCCCAAACCATAGCCTAGGCAAATCAAACGAATCAATAAGAAAGGTTGTGTTATTGAGAATATGAGAAACATTCGAAATCGCATGATTGGTATGCTTGTGTTTGTGTTGTTTGGTGATCTTTCTATGAAGTTCTATTTGTTCAAAGATTTTTGCACGAGGAAAAGAATCGAAACCAACGGTTCCTAAACCATAGCCTAGGCAAATCAAACGAAACAATAAGAAAGGTTGTGTTATTGAGAATATGAGAAACATTCGAAATCGCATGATTCGTATGCGTTTCTTTGTGTTGTTTGGTGATCTTTCTATGAAGTTCTATTAGCTCAAAGATTTTTGCACGAGGAAAAGAATTGAAACCAACGGTTCCCAAACCATAGCCTAGGCAAATCAAACGAATCAATAAGAAAGGTTGTGTGATTGAGAATTTGAGAAACATTCGAAATCGCATGATTCATATGCGTTTCTTTGTGTCGTTTGGTGATCTTTCTATCAAGTTCTGTTAGTTCAAAGATTTTTGGACGAGGAAAAGAATCGAAACCAACGGTTCCCAAACCATAGCCTCGGCAAATCAAACGAATCAATAAGAAAGGTTGTGTTATTGAGAATTTGAGAAACATTCGAAATCGCATGATTCGTATGCGTATCTTTGTGTTGTTTGGTGATCTTTCTATCAAGTTCTGTTAGTTCAAATATTTTTGGACGAGGAGAAGAATCGAAACCAACGGTTCCCTCACCATAGCCTCGGCAAATCAAACGAATCAATAAGAAAGGTTGTGTTATTGAGAATATGAGAAACATTCGAAATCGCATGATTCTTATGCTTGTGTTTGTGTTGTTTGGTGATCTTTCTATGAAGTTCTATTAGTTCAAAGATTTTTGCACGAGGAAAAGAATCGAAACCAACGGTTCCCAAACCATAGCCTAGGCAAATCAAACGAATCAATAAGAAAGGTTGTGTGATTGAGAATTTGAGAAACATTCGAAATCGCATGATTCGTATGCGTTTCTTTGTTTTGTTTGGTGATCTTTCTATCAAGTTCTGTTAGTTCAAAGATTTTTGGACGAGGAAAAGAATCGAAACCAACGGTTCCCAAACCATAGCCTAGGCAAATCAAACGAATCAATAAGAAAGGTTGTGTTATTGAGAATTTGAGAAACATTCGAAATCGCATGATTCATATGCGTTTCTTTGTGTTGTTTGGTGATCTTTCTATCAAGTTCTGTTAGTTCAAAGATTTTTGAACGAGGAAAAGAATCGAAACCAACGGTTCCCAAACCATAGCCTCGGCAAATCAAACGAATCAATAAGAAAGGTTGTGTTATTGAGAATTTGAGAAACATTCGAAATCGCATGATTCGTATGCGTATCTTTGTGTTGTTTGGTGATCTTTCTATCAAGTTCTGCTAGTTCAAATATTTTTGGACGAGGAGAAGAATCGAAACCAACGGTTCCCTCACCATAGCCTTGGCAAATCAAACGAATCAATAAGAAAGGTTGTGTTATTGAGAATATGAGAAACATTCGAAATCGCATGATTCTTATGCTTGTGTTTGTGTTGTTTGGTGATCTTTCTATGAAGTTCTATTAGTTCAAAGATTTTTGCACGAGGAAAAGAATCGAAACCAACGGTTCCCAAACCATAGCCTAGGCAAATCAAACGAATCAATAAGAAAGGTTGTGTTATTGAGAATATGAGAAACATTCGAAATCGCATGATTGGTATGCTTGTGTTTGTGTTGTTTGGTGATCTTTCTATGAAGTTCTATTTGTTCAAAGATTTTTGCACGAGGAAAAGAATCGAAACCAACGGTTCCTAAACCATAGCCTAGGCAAATCAAACGAATCAATAAGAAAGGTTGTGTTATTGAGAATATGAGAAACATTCGAAATCGCATGATTCGTATGCGTTTCTTTGTGTTGTTTGGTGATCTTTCTATGAAGTTCTATTAGCTCAAAGATTTTTGCACGAGGAAAAGAATTGAAACCAACGGTTCCCAAACCATAGCCTAGGCAAATCAAACGAATCAATTAGAAAGGTTGTGTTATTGAGAATTTGAGAAACATTCGAAATCGCATGATTCATATGCGTTTCTTTGTGTCGTTTGGTGATCTTTCTATCAAGTTCTGTTAGTTCAAAGATTTTTGGACGAGGAAAAGAATCGAAACCAACGGTTCCCAAACCATAGCCTCGGCAAATCAAACGAATCAATAAGAAAGGTTGTGTTATTGAGAATTTGAGAAACATTCGAAATCGCATGATTCGTATGCGTATCTTTGTGTTGTTTGGTGATCTTTCTATCAAGTTCTGTTAGTTCAAATATTTTTGGACGAGGAGAAGAATCGAAACCAACGGTTCCCTCACCATAGCCTCGGCAAATCAAACGAATCAATAAGAAAGGTTGTGTTATTGAGAATATGAGAAACATTCGAAATCGCATGATTCTTATGCTTGTGTTTGTGTTGTTTGGTGATCTTTCTATGAAGTTCTATTAGTTCAAAGATTTTTGCACGAGGAAAAGAATCGAAACCAACGGTTCCCAAACCATAGCCTAGGCAAATCAAACGAATCAATAAGAAAGGTTGTGTGATTGAGAATTTGAGAAACATTCGAAATCGCATGATTCGTATGCGTTTCTTTGTTTTGTTTGGTGATCTTTCTATCAAGTTTTGTTAGTTCAAAGATTTTTGGACGAGGAAAAGAATCGAAACCAACGGTTCCCAAACCATAGCCTAGGCAAATCAAACGAATCAATAAGAAAGGTTGTGTTATTGAGAATTTGAGAAACATTCGAAATCGCATGATTCATATGCGTTTCTTTGTGTTGTTTGGTGATCTTTCTATCAAGTTCTGTTAGTTCAAAGATTTTTGGACGAGGAAAAGAATCGAAACCAACGGTTCCCAAACCATAGCCTAGGCAAATCAAACGAATCAATAAGAAAGGTTGTGTTATTGAGAATTTGAGAAACATTCGAAATCGCATGATTCGTATGCGTATCTTTGTGTTGTTTGGTGATCTTTCTATCAAGTTCTGTTAGTTCAAATATTTTTGGACGAGGAGAAGAATCGAAACCAACGGTTCCCTCACCATAGCCTTGGCAAATCAAACGAATCAATAAGAAAGGTTGTGTTATTGAGAATATGAGAAACATTCGAAATCGCATGATTCTTATGCTTGTGTTTGTGTTGTTTGGTGATCTTTCTATGAAGTTCTATTAGTTCAAAGATTTTTGCACGAGGAAAAGAATCGAAACCAACGGTTCCCAAACCATAGCCTAGGCAAATCAAACGAATCAATAAGAAAGGTTGTGTTATTGAGAATATGAGAAACATTCGAAATCGCATGATTGGTATGCTTGTGTTTGTGTTGTTTGGTGATCTTTCTATGAAGTTCTATTTGTTCAAAGATTTTTGCACGAGGAAAAGAATCGAAACCAACGGTTCCTAAACCATAGCCTAGGCAAATCAAACGAATCAATAAGAAAGGTTGTGTTATTGAGAATATGAGAAACATTCGAAATCGCATGATTCGTATGCGTTTCTTGGTGTTGTTTGGTGATCTTTCTATGAAGTTCTATTAGCTCAAAGATTTTTGCACGAGGAAAAGAATTGAAACCAACGGTTCCCAAACCATAGCCTAGGCAAATCAAACGAATCAATTAGAAAGGTTGTGTTATTGAGAATTTGAGAAACATTCGAAATCGCATGATTCATATGCGTTTCTTTGTGTCGTTTGGTGATCTTTCTATCAAGTTCTGTTAGTTCAAAGATTTTTGGACGAGGAAAAGAATCGAAACCAACGGTTCCCAAACCATAGCCTCGGCAAATCAAACGAATCAATAAGAAAGGTTGTGTTATTGAGAATTTGAGAAACATTCGAAATCGCATGATTCGTATGCGTATCTTTGTGTTGTTTGGTGATCTTTCTATCAAGTTCTGTTAGTTCAAATATTTTTGGACGAGGAGAAGAATCGAAACCAACGGTTCCCTCACCATAGCCTCGGCAAATCAAACGAATCAATAAGAAAGGTTGTGTTATTGAGAATATGAGAAACATTCGAAATCGCATGATTCTTATGCTTGTGTTTGTGTTGTTTGGTGATCTTTCTATGAAGTTCTATTAGTTCAAAGATTTTTGCACGAGGAAAAGAATCGAAACCAACGGTTCCCAAACCATAGCCTAGGCAAATCAAACGAATCAATAAGAAAGGTTGTGTTATTGAGAATTTGAGAAACATTCGAAATCGCATGATTCATATGCGTTTCTTTGTGTTGTTTGGTGATCTTTCTATCAAGTTTTGTTAGTTCAAAGATTTTTGGACGAGGAAAAGAATCGAAACCAACGGTTCCCAAACCATAGCCTCGGCAAATCAAACGAATCAATAAGAAAGGTTGTGTTATTGAGAATTTGAGAAACATTCGAAATCGCATGATTCGTATGCGTATCTTTGTGTTGTTTGGTGATCTTTCTATCAAGTTCTGTTAGTTCAAATATTTTTGGACGAGGAGAAGAATCGAAACCAACGGTTCCCTCACCATAGCCTTGGCAAATCAAACGAATCAATAAGAAAGGTTGTGTTATTGAGAATATGAGAAACATTCGAAATCGCATGATTCTTATGCTTGTGTTTGTGTTGTTTGGTGATCTTTCTATGAAGTTCTATTAGTTCAAAGATTTTTGCACGAGGAAAAGAATCGAAACCAACGGTTCCCAAACCATAGCCTAGGCAAATCAAACGAATCAATAAGAAAGGTTGTGTTATTGAGAATATGAGAAACATTCGAAATCGCATGATTGGTATGCTTGTGTTTGTGTTGTTTGGTGATCTTTCTATGAAGTTCTATTTGTTCAAAGATTTTTGCACGAGGAAAAGAATCGAAACCAACGGTTCCTAAACCATAGCCTAGGCAAATCAAACGAAACAATAAGAAAGGTTGTGTTATTGAGAATATGAGAAACATTCGAAATCGCATGATTCGTATGCGTTTCTTTGTGTTGTTTGGTGATCTTTCTATGAAGTTCTATTAGCTCAAAGATTTTTGCACGAGGAAAAGAATTGAAACCAACGGTTCCCAAACCATAGCCTAGGCAAATCAAACGAATCAATTAGAAAGGTTGTGTTATTGAGAATTTGAGAAACATTCGAAATCGCATGATTCGTATGCGTATCTTTGTGTTGTTTGGTGATCTTTCTATCAAGTTCTGTTAGTTCAAATATTTTTGGACGAGGAGAAGAATCGAAACCAACGGTTCCCTCACCATAGCCTTGGCAAATCAAACGAATCAATAAGAAAGGTTGTGTTATTGAGAATATGAGAAACATTCGAAATCGCATGATTCTTATGCTTGTGTTTGTGTTGTTTGGTGATCTTTCTATGAAGTTCTATTAGTTCAAAGATTTTTGCACGAGGAAAAGAATCGAAACCAACGGTTCCCAAACCATAGCCTAGGCAAATCAAACGAATCAATAAGAAAGGTTGTGTTATTGAGAATATGAGAAACATTCGAAATCGCATGATTGGTATGCTTGTGTTTGTGTTGTTTGGTGATCTTTCTATGAAGTTCTATTTGTTCAAAGATTTTTGTACGAGGAAAAGAATCGAAACCAACGGTTCCTAAACCATAGCCTAGGCAAATCAAACGAAACAATAAGAAAGGTTGTGTTATTGAGAATATGAGAAACATTCGAAATCGCATGATTCGTATGCGTTTCTTTGTGTTGTTTGGTGATCTTTCTATGAAGTTCTATTAGCTCAAAGATTTTTGCACGAGGAAAAGAATTGAAACCAACGGTTCCCAAACCATAGCCTAGGCAAATCAAACGAATCAATTAGAAAGATTGTGTTATTGAGAATTTGAGAAACATTCGAAATCGCATGATTCATATGCGTTTCTTTGTGTCGTTTGAAGATCTTTCTATCAAGTTCTGTTAGTTCAAAGATTTTTGGACGAGGAAAAGAATCGAAACCAACGGTTCCCAAACCATAGCCTCGGCAAATCAAACGAATCAATAAGAAAGGTTGTGTTATTGAGAATTTGAGAAACATTCGAAATCGCATGATTCGTATGCGTATCTTTGTGTTGTTTGGTGATCTTTCTATCAAGTTCTGTTAGTTCAAAGATTTTTGGACGAGGAAAAGAATCGAAACCAACGGTTCCCAAACCATAGCCTAGGCAAATCAAACGAATCAATAAGAAAGGTTGTGTTATTGAGAATATGAGAAACATTCGAAATCGCATGATTGGTATGCTTGTGTTTGTGTTGTTTGGTGATCTTTCTATGAAGTTCTATTTGTTCAAAGATTTTTGTACGAGGAAAAGAATCGAAACCAACGGTTCCTAAACCATAGCCTAGGCAAATCAAACGAAACAATAAGAAAGGTTGTGTTATTGAGAATATGAGAAACATTCGAAATCGCATGATTCGTATGCGTTTCTTTGTGTTGTTTGGTGATCTTTCTATGAAGTTCTATTAGCTCAAAGATTTTTGCACGAGGAAAAGAATTGAAACCAACGGTTCCCAAACCATAGCCTAGGCAAATCAAACGAATCAATTAGAAAGGTTGTGTTATTGAGAATTTGAGAAACATTCGAAATCGCATGATTCGTATGCGTATCTTTGTGTTGTTTGGTGATCTTTCTATCAAGTTCTGTTAGTTCAAATATTTTTGGACGAGGAGAAGAATCGAAACCAACGGTTCCCTCACCATAGCCTCGGCAAATCAAACGAATCAATAAGAAAGGTTGTGTTATTGAGAATATGAGAAACATTCGAAATCGCATGATTCTTATGCTTGTGTTTGTGTTGTTTGGTGATCTTTCTATGAAGTTCTATTAGTTCAAAGATTTTTGCACGAGGAAAAGAATCGAAACCAACGGTTCCCAAACCATAGCCTAGGCAAATCAAACGAATCAATAAGAAAGGTTGTGTGATTGAGAATTTGAGAAACATTCGAAATCGCATGATTCGTATGCGTTTCTTTTTTTTGTTTGGTGATCTTTCTATCAAGTTCTGTTAGTTCAAAGATTTTTGGACGAGGAAAAGAATCGAAACCAACGGTTCCCAAACCATAGCCTAGGCAAATCAAACGAATCAATAAGAAAGGTTGTGTTATTGAGAATTTGAGAAACATTCGAAATCGCATGATTCATATGCGTTTCTTTGTGTTGTTTGGTGATCTTTCTATCAAGTTCTGTTAGTTCAAAGATTTTTGGACGAGGAAAAGAATCGAAACCAACGGTTCCCAAACCATAGCCTCGGCAAATCAAACGAATCAATAAGAAAGGTTGTGTTATTGAGAATTTGAGAAACATTCGAAATCGCATGATTCGTATGCGTATCTTTGTGTTGTTTGGTGATCTTTCTATCAAGTTCTGTTAGTTCAAATATTTTTGGACGAGGAGAAGAATCGAAACCAACGGTTCCCTCACCATAGCCTCGGCAAATCAAACGAATCAATAAGAAAGGTTGTGTTATTGAGAATATGAGAAACATTCGAAATCGCATGATTCTTATGCTTGTGTTTGTGTTGTTTGGTGATCTTTCTATGAAGTTCTATTAGTTCAAAGATTTTTGCACGAGGAAAAGAATCGAAACCAACGGTTCCCAAACCATAGCCTAGGCAAATCAAACGAATCAATAAGAAAGGTTGTGTTATTGAGAATATGAGAAACATTCGAAATCGCATGATTGGTATGCTTGTGTTTGTGTTGTTTGGTGATCTTTCTATGAAGTTCTATTTGTTCAAAGATTTTTGCACGAGGAAAAGAATCGAAACCAACGGTTCCTAAACCATAGCCTAGGCAAATCAAACGAATCAATAAGAAAGGTTGTGTTATTGAGAATATGAGAAACATTCGAAATCGCATGATTCGTATGCGTTTCTTTGTGTTGTTTGGTGATCTTTCTATGAAGTTCTATTAGCTCAAAGATTTTTGCACGAGGAAAAGAATTGAAACCAACGGTTCCCAAACCATAGCCTAGGCAAATCAAACGAATCAATTAGAAAGGTTGTGTTATTGAGAATTTGAGAAACATTCGAAATCGCATGATTCATATGCGTTTCTTTGTGTCGTTTGGTGATCTTTCTATCAAGTTCTGTTAGTTCAAAGATTTTTGGACGAGGAAAAGAATCGAAACCAACGGTTCCCAAACCATAGCCTCGGCAAATCAAACGAATCAATAAGAAAGGTTGTGTTATTGAGAATTTGAGAAACATTCGAAATCGCATGATTCGTATGCGTATCTTTGTGTTGTTTGGTGATCTTTCTATCAAGTTCTGTTAGTTCAAATATTTTTGGACGAGGAGAAGAATCGAAACCAACGGTTCCCTCACCATAGCCTCGGCAAATCAAACGAATCAATAAGAAAGGTTGTGTTATTGAGAATATGAGAAACATTCGAAATCACATGATTCTTATGCTTGTGTTTGTGTTGTTTGGTGATCTTTCTATGAAGTTCTATTAGTTCAAAGATTTTTGCACGAGGAAAAGAATCGAAACCAACGGTTCCCAAACCATAGCCTAGGCAAATCAAACGAATCAATAAGAAAGGTTGTGTTATTGAGAATTTGAGAAACATTCGAAATCGCATGATTCATATGCGTTTCTTTGTGTTGTTTGGTGATCTTTCTATCAAGTTTTGTTAGTTCAAAGATTTTTGGACGAGGAAAAGAATCGAAACCAACGGTTCCCAAACCATAGCCTCGGCAAATCAAACGAATCAATAAGAAAGGTTGTGTTATTGAGAATTTGAGAAACATTCGAAATCGCATGAATCGTATGCGTATCTTTGTGTTGTTTGGTGATCTTTCTATCAAGTTCTGTTAGTTCAAATATTTTTGGACGAGGAGAAGAATCGAAACCAACGGTTCCCTCACCATAGCCTCGGCAAATCAAACGAATCAATAAGAAAGGTTGTGTTATTGAGAATATGAGAAACATTCGAAATCGCATGATTCTTATGCTTGTGTTTGTGTTGTTTGGTGATCTTTCTAGGAAGTTCTATTAGTTCAAATATTTTGGCACGAGGAAAAGAATCAAAACCAACGGTTCCCAAACCATAACCTAGGCAAATCAAACTGTTGGATCGTTAGTACAGAGGGACGTCCTTTACTTTGGTAAAGGCGTCCTTAGGTTAGGCGTCCCTACGAGGAGTAGGAGCGTCCTTGAGTAATGCAGCGGAAATTATGTACTAAACAGGTAAGTAATGAACGCAGTGAATTATAGAGGAACCACTCAAGACCAAGTAGTCCTTGAGTGTAAACCTCTACCTCCTCGGAGGATTTTTGAATAGTTCTTTCCTTTTTATTGAACGTCCTTACAGTTGTACTGGCGAGTCTTTACAGTTCTCTGGCACTTAGCTTTTCCCTAAGTCCACTAGTAAAGGACTCCTCTAAGCCTACAACTTAAGTGAGTTCAATCTAACAAAGGACTCTATTCCTACGTTCTGCAGTACTTCGCAGAACGTTCTCTCTCTCTTTTTGTGTTTTCTGTTACAAACTGATTTTGTGATTTGGTTACAACTCTCACTCGATCTAACACAAGTTCTAGCACTGTTCTTGAGTTCTTGAGTTAGTTCTTCGTGTTCTTGAGTGAGCCGCTTTCCTATGATTCTCTCTGAATATTCTTGAAAGCGTTGAAGTCACAATAAATGCCTTGGGGCTATTTATAGGACTTGGGGAAGGGCGTCTTTTCTCTGGGACGATCATGCCCTTCTTGGACGTGGCTACAGGATCTTCCTCCACATAGTGGGGCGGTGATGAGGAAGCTTCCTGTATCCAGCTGTGTATGATGAACTCCGCTACAGGATCGGCCGCCACGTGTTGATGAACTCTGTAACAGGATCATCCGCCACGTAGTGTTGGACTCCGCAACAGGATCGGTCTCCACGTGTCCTTGGATGATCAAACATTGTCGAGTGATGTCATCCTGTCGGCTAGTGAGTAAGGACTCCTTTCTTGCGTTCCTACTTGCTTAGGACTCCGTCCTTGGTCAAGTAGTTTCTGGCTGGTCCTTACTTCCTGTTAGCTAGCGTCCCTAAGCCTGTGGGACGCCCATAAACACTTGTTGTCCTTTTGGTCACTAGCGTTCCTGAACACTTGGACAACTTTATTAGAATCATAGTGAGTTTGTCATATCAAAACTAAGGGACGGTTGTGTGGAACACTAACAAGTACGCAGGCGTTCTTGATAGCGTCCCAACACAAACGAATCAATAAGAAAGGTTGTGTTATTGAAAATATGAGAAACATTCGAAATCGCATGATTCGTATGCTTGTGTTTGTGGTGTTTGGTGATCTTTCTATGAACTTCTATTAGTTCAAAGATTTTTGCATGAGGAAAAGAATCGAAACCAACGGTTCCCAAACCATAGCCTAGGCAAATCAAACGAATCAATAAGAAAGGTTGTGTTATTGAGAATTTGAGAAACATTCGATATCGCATGATTCGTATGCGTTTCTTTGTGTTGTTTGGTGATCTTTCTATCAAGTTCTGTTAGTTCAAAGATTTTTAGACGAGAAAAAGAATCAAAACCAACGGTTCCGAAACCATAGCCTAGACAAATCAAACGAATCAATAAGAAAGGTTGTGTTATTGAGAATATGAGAAACATTCGAAATCGCATGATTCGTATGCGTTTCTTTGTGTTGTTTGGTGATCTTTCTATGAAGTTCTATTAGCTCAAAGATTTTTTCACGAGGAAAAGAATTGAAACCAACGGTTCCAAAACCATAGCTTAGGCAAATCAAACGAATCAATAATAAAGGTTGTGTTATTGAGAATTTGACAAACATTCGAAATCGCATGATTCGTATGCGTTTCTTTGTGTTGTTTGGTGATCTTTCTATCAAGTTCTGTTAGTTCAAAGATTTTTGGACGAGGAAAAGAATCGAAACCAACAGTTCCCAAACCATAGCCTCGGCAAATCAAACGAATCAATAAGAAAGGTTGTGTTATTGAGAATATGAGAAACATTTGAAATCGCATGATTCGTATGCTTGTGTTTGTGTTGTTTGGTGATCTTTCCATGAAGTTCTATTAGTTCAAAGATTTTTGCACGAGGAAAAGAATCGAAACCAACGGTTCCTAAACCATAGCCTAGGCAAATCAAACGAATCAATAAGAAAGGTTGTGTTATTGAGAATTTGAGAAACATTCGAAATGGCATAATTCGTATGCGTTTCTTTGTGTTGTTTGGTGATATTTCTATCAAGTTCTATTAGTTCAAAGATTTTTGGACGAGAAAAAGAATCGAAACCAACGGTTCCCAAACCATAGCCTAGGCAAATCAAACGAATCAATAAGAAAGGTTGTGTTATTGAGAATATGAGAAAACTTCGAAATCGCATGATTCGTATGCGTTTCTTTGTGTTGTTTGGTGATCTTTCTATGAAGTTCTATTAGCTCAAAGATTTTTGCACGAGGAAAAGAATTGAAACCAACGGTTCCAAAACCATAGCCTAGGCAAATAAAACGAATCAATAAGAAAGGTTGTGTTATTGAGAATTTGACAAACATTCGAAATCGCATGATTCGTATGCGTTTCTTTGTGTTGTTTGGTGATCTTTCTATCAAGTTCTGTTAGTTCAAAGATTTTTGGACGAGGAAAAGAATCGAAACCAACAGTTCCCAAACCATAGCCTCGGCAAATCAAACGAATCAATAAGAAAGGTTGTGTTATCGAGAATATGAGAAACATTCGAAATCGCATGATTCGTGTGCTTGTGTTTGTGTTGTTTGGTGATCTTTCTATGAAGTTCTATTAGTTCAAAGATTTTTGCACGAGGAAAAGAATCGAAACCAACGGTTCCTAAACCATAGCCTAGGCAAATCAAACGAATCAATAAGAAAGGTTGTGTTATTGAGAATATGAGAAACATTCGAAATCGCATGATTCGTATGCTTGTGTTTGTGTTGTTTGGTGATCTTTCTATGAAGTTCTATTTGTTCAAAGATTTTTAGACAAGAAAAAGAATGGAAACAAACGGTTCCCAAACTATAGCCTAGGCAAATCAAACGAATAAATAAGAAAGGTTGTGTGATTGAGAATTTGAGAAACATTCGAAATCGCATGATTCGTATGCGTTTCTTTGTGTTGTTTGGTGATCTTTCTATCAAGTTCTGTTAGTTTAAAGATTTTTGGACGAGGAAAAGAATCGAAACCAACGGTTCCCAAACGATAGCCCCGGCAAATCAAACGAATCAATAAGAAAGGTTGTGTTATTGAGAATATGAGAAACATTCGAAATCGCATGATTCATATGCTTGTGTTTGTTTTGTTTGGTGATCTTTCTATAAAGTTCTATTAGTTCAAAGATTTTTGCACGAGGAAAAGAATCGAAACCAACGGTTCCCAAACCATAGCCTAGGCAAATCAAACGAATCAATAAGAAAGGTTGTGTTATTGAGAATTTGAGAAACATTCGAAATCGCATGATTCGTATGCGTTTCTTTGTGTTGTTTGGTGATCTTTCTATCAAGTTCTGTTAGTTCAAAGATTTTTGGACGAGAAAAAGAATCGAAACCAACGATTCCCAAACCATAGCCTAGGCAAATCAAACGAATCAATAAGAAAGGTTGTGTTATTGAGAATATGAGAAACATTCGAAATCGCATGATTTGTATGCTTGTGTTTGTGTTGTTTGGTTATCTTTCTATGAAGTTCTATTTGTTCAAAGATTTTTGCACGAGGAAAAGAATCGAAACAACCGGTTCCTAAACCATAGCCTAGGCAAATCAAACGAATCAATAAGAAAGGTTGTGTTATTGAGAATTTGAGAAACATTCGAAATCGCATAATTCGTATGCGTTTCTTTGTGTTGTTTTGTGATATTTCTATCAAGTTCTATTAGTTCAAAGATTTTTGGATGAGAAAAAGAATCGAAACCAACGGTTCCCAAACCATAGCCTAGGCAAATCAAACGAATCAATAAGAAAGGTTGTGTTATTGAGAATATGAGAAAACTTCGAAATCGCATGATTCGTATGCGTTTCTTTGTGTTGTTTGGTGATCTTTCTATGAAGTTCTATTAGCTCAAAGATTTTTGCACGAGGAAAAGAATTGAAACCAACGGTTCCAAAACCATAGCCTAGGCAAATAAAACGAATCAATAAGAAAGGTTGTGTTATTGAGAATTTGACAAACATTCGAAATCGCATGATTCGTATGCGTTTCTTTGTGTTGTTTGGTGATCTTTCTATCAAGTTCTGTTAGTTCAAAGATTTTTGGACGAGGAAAAGAATCGAAACCAACAGTTCCCAAACCATAGCCTCGGCAAATCAAACGAATCAATAAGAAAGGTTGTGTTATTGAGAATATGAGAAACATTCGAAATCGCATGATTCGTGTGCTTGTGTTTGTGTTGTTTGGTGATCTTTCTATGAAGTTCTATTAGTTCAAAGATTTTTGCACGAGGAAAAGAATCGAAACCAACGGTTCCCAAACCATAGCCCCGGCAAATCAAACGAATCAATAAGAAAGGTTGTGTTATTGAGAATATGAGAAACATTCGAAATCGCATGATTCATATGCTTGTGTTTGTTTTGTTTGGTGATCTTTCTATAAAGTTCTATTAGTTCAAAGATTTTTGCACGAGGAAAAGAATCGAAACCAACGGTTCCCAAACCATAGCCTAGGCAAATCAAACGAATCAATAAGAAAGGTTGTGTTATTGAGAATTTGAGAAACATTCGAAATCGCATGATTCGTATGCGTTTCTTTGTTTTGTTTGGTGATCTTTCTATCAAGTTCTGTTAGTTCAAAGATTTTTGGACGAGGAAAAGAATCGAAACCAACGGTTCCCAAACCATAGCCTAGGCAAATCAAACGAATAAATAAGAAAGGTTGTGTGATTGAGAATTTGAGAAACATTCGAAATCGCATGATTCGTATGCGTTTCTTTGTGTTGTTTGGTGATCTTTCTATCAAGTTCTGTTAGTTCAATCATTTTCCTAGCCAAAGTTATGGCTGTTTTACTGAACAGTACTCAAGCTGTGACGAGAACTTGAGTTCCGAAAATATCTTCAAGCTTAATCCTTTTTCGGGGAGGCCTTGGACGTGTAACTTGATAGCATTGAAAAGATTTTGCCATACTTTAAAACCTTCTTGAACTTGAAAGCGCGTGACTTGCGGAAAGGTCTTGGCTTAGCTCGTCGATTGACCTCCAACTCCCTCTTCTTAGACATATATGTTATTCTTGCATCAAGACCATAGCCTAGGCAAATCAAACGAATCAATAAGAAAGGTTGTGTTATTGAGTATTTGAGAAACATTCGAAATCGCATGATTCGTATGCGTTTCTTTGTGTTGTTTGGTGATCTTTCTATCAAGTTCTGTTAGTTCAAAGATTTTTGGACGAGAAAAAGAATCGAAACCAACGGTTCCCAAACCATAGCCTAGGCAAATCAAACGAATCAATAAGAAAGGTTGTGTTATTGAGAATATGAGAAACATTCGAAATCGCATGATTCGTATGCTTTCTTTTTATGAAGTTCTATTAGTTCAAAGATTTTTGCACGAGGAAAAGAATCGAAACCAACGGTTCCTAAACCATAGCCTAGGCAAATAAAACGAATCAATAAGAAAGGTTGTGTTATTGAGAATTTGAGAAACATTCGAAAATGCATGATTCGTATGCTTGTGTTTGTGTTGTTTGGTGATATTTCTATGAAGTTCTATCAGTTCAAAGATTTTTGCACGAGGAAAAGAATCGAAACCAACGGTTCCGAAACCATAGCCTAGGCAAATCAAACGAATCAATAAGAAAGGTTGTGTTATTGAGAATTTGAGAAACATTCGATATCGCATGATTCGTATGCGTTTCTTTGTGTTGTTTGGTGATGTTTCTATCAAGTTCTGTTAGTTCAAAGATTTTTGGACGAGAAAAAGAATCGAAACCAACGGTTCCCAAACCATAGCCTAGGCTAATCAAACGAATCAATAAGAAAGGTTGTGTGATTGAGAATATGAGAAACATTCGAAATCAAATGATTCGTATGCGTTTCTTTGTGTTGTTTGGTGATCTTTCTATAAAGTTCTATTAGCTCAAAGATTTTTGCACGAGGAAAAGAATTGAAACCATTGGTTCCAAAACCATAGCCTAGGCAAATCAAACGAATCAATAAGAAAGGTTGTGTTATTGAGAATTTGAGAAACATTCGAAATCGCATGATTCGTATGCGTTTCTTTGTGTTGTTTGGTGATCTTTCTATCAAGTTCTGTTAGTTTAAAGATTTTTGGACGAGGGAAAGAATCGAAACCAACGGTTCCCAAACCATAGCCTCGGCAAATCAAACGAATCAATAAGAAAGGTTGTGTTATTGAGAATATGAGAAACATTCGAAATCGCATGATTCGTATGCTTGTGTTTGTTTTGTTTGGTGATCTTTCTATGAAGTTCTATTAGTTCAAAGATTTTTGCACGAGGAAAATAATCGAAACCAACGATTCCCAAACCATAGCCTAGGCAAATCAAACGAATCAATAAGAAAGGTTGTGTTATTGAGAATTTGAGAAACATTCGAAATCGCATGATTCGTATGCGTTTCTTTGTGTTGTTTGGTGATCTTTCTATCAAGTTCTGTTAGTTCAAAGATTTTTAGACGAGAAAAAGAATGGAAACAAACGGTTCCCAAACCATAGCCTAGGCAAATCAAACGAATAAATAAGAAAGGTTGTGTGATTGAGAATTTGAGAAACATTCGAAATCGCATGATTCGTATGCGTTTCTTTGTTTTGTTTAGTGATCTTTCTATCAAGTTCTGTTAGTTCAAAGATTTTTGGACGAGGAAAAGAATCGAAACCAACGGTTCCCAAACCATAGCCTAGGCAAATCAAACGAATAAATAAGAAAGGTTGTGTGATTGAGAATTTGAGAAACATTCGAAATCGCATGATTCGTATGCGTTTCTTTGTGTTGTTTGGTGATCTTTCTATCAAGTTCTGTTAGTTCAATCATTTTCCTAGCCAAAGTTATGGCTGTTTTACTGAACAGTACTCAAGCTGTGACGAGAACTTGAGTTCCGAAAATATCTTCAAGCTTAATCCTTTTTCGGGGAGGCCTTGGACGTGTAACTTGATAGCATTGAAAAGATAATTTGCCATACTTTAAAACCTTCTTGAACTTGAAAGCGCGTGACTTGCGGAAAGGTCTTGGCTTAGCTCGTCGATTGACCTCCAACTCCCTCTTCTTAGACATATATGTTATTCTTGCATCAAAACCATAGCCTAGGCAAATCAAACGAATCAATAAGAAAGGTTGTGTTATTGAGTATTTGAGAAACATTCGAAATCGCATGATTCGTATGCGTTTCTTTGTGTTGTTTGGTGATCTTTCTATCAAGTTCTGTTAGTTCAAAGATTTTTGGACGAGAAAAAGAATCGAAACCAACGGTTCCCAAACGATAGCCCCGGCAAATCAAACGAATCAATAAGAAAGGTTGTGTTATTGAGAATATGAGAAACATTCGAAATCGCATGATTCATATGCTTGTGTTTGTTTTGTTTGGTGATCTTTCTATAAAGTTCTATTAGTTCAAAGATTTTTGCACGAGGAAAAGAATCGAAACCAACGGTTCCCAAACCATAGCCTAGGCAAATCAAACGAATCAATAAGAAAGGTTGTGTTATTGAGAATTTGAGAAACATTCGAAATCGCATGATTCGTATGCGTTTCTTTGTGTTGTTTGGTGATCTTTCTATCAAGTTCTGTTAGTTCAAAGATTTTTGGACGAGAAAAAGAATCGAAACCAACGATTCCCAAACCATAGCCTAGGCAAATCAAACGAATCAATAAGAAAGGTTGTGTTATTGAGAATATGAGAAACATTCGAAATCGCATGATTCGTATGCTTGTGTTTGTTTTGTTTGGTGATCTTTCTATGAAGTTCTATTAGTTCAAAGATTTTTGCACGAGGAAAATAATCGAAACCAACGATTCCCAAACCATAGCCTAGGCAAATCAAACGAATCAATAAGAAAGGTTGTGTTATTGAGAATTTGAGAAACATTCGAAATCGCATGATTCGTATGCGTTTCTTTGTGTTGTTTGGTGATCTTTCTATCAAGTTCTGTTAGTTCAAAGATTTTTGGACGAGGAAAAGAATCGAAACCAACGGTTCCCAAACCATGGCCTAGGCAAATCAAACGAATCAATAAGAAAGGTTGTGTTATTGAGAATATGAGAAACATTCGAAATCGCATGATTCGTATGCTTGTGTTTGTGTTGTTTGGTGATCTTTCTATGAAGTTCTATTTGTTCAAAGATTTTTAGACGAGAAAAAGAATGGAAACAAACGGTTCCCAAACCATAGCCTAGGCAAATCAAACGAATAAATAAGAAAGGTTGTGTGATTGAGAATTTGAGAAACATTCGAAATCGCATGATTCGTATGCGTTTCTTTGTTTTGTTTGGTGATCTTTCTATCAAGTTCTGTTAGTTCAAAGATTTTTGGACGAGGAAAAGAATCGAAACAAACGGTTCCCAAACCATAGCCTAGGCAAATCAAACGAATAAATAAGAAAGGTTGTGTGATTGAGAATTTGAGAAACATTCGAAATCGCATGATTCGTATGCGTGTCTTTGTGTTGTTTGGTGATCTTTCTATCAAGTTCTGTTAGTTCAATCATTTTCCTAGCCAAAGTTATGGCTGTTTTACTGAACAGTACTCAAGCTGTGACGAGAACTTGAGTTCCGAAAATATCTTCAAGCTTAATCCTTTTTCGGGGAGGCCTTGGACGTGTAACTTGATAGCATTGAAAAGATAATTTGCCATACTTTAAAACCTTCTTGAACTTGAAAGCGCGTGACTTGCGGAAAGGTCTTGGCTTAGCTCGTCGATTGACCTCCAACTCCCTCTTCTTAGACATATATGTTATTCTTGCATCAAAACCATAGCCTAGGCAAATCAAACGAATCAATAAGAAAGGTTGTGTTATTGAGTATTTGAGAAACATTCGAAATCGCATGATTCGTATGCGTTTCTTTGTGTTGTTTGGTGATCTTTCTATCAAGTTCTGTTAGTTCAAAGATTTTTGGACGAGAAAAAGAATCGAAACCAACGGTTCCCAAACCATAGCCTAGGCAAATCAAACGAATCAATAAGAAAGGTTGTGTTATTGAGAATATGAGAAACATTCGAAATCGCATGATTCGTATGCTTGTGTTTGTTTTGTTTGGTGATCTTTCTATGAAGTTCTATTAGTTCAAAGATTTTTGCACGAGGAAAATAATCGAAACCAACGATTCCCAAACCATAGCCTAGGCAAATCAAACGAATCAATAAGAAAGGTTGTGTTATTGAGTATTTGAGAAACATTCGAAATCGCATGATTCGTATGCGTTTCTTTGTGTTGTTTGGTGATCTTTCTATCAAGTTCTGTTAGTTCAAAGATTTTTGGACGAGAAAAAGAATCGAAACCAACGGTTCCCAAACCATAGCCTAGGCAAATCAAACGAATCAATAAGAAAGGTTGTGTTATTGAGAATATGAGAAACATTCGAAATCGCATGATTTGTATGCTTGTGTTTGTGTTGTTTGGTTATCTTTCTATGAAGTTCTATTTGTTCAAAGATTTTTGCACGAGGAAAAGAATCGAAACCAACGGTTCCCAAACCATAGCCTAGGCAAATCAAACGAATCAATAAGAAAGGTTGTGTTATTGTGAATTTGAGAAACATTCGAAATCGCATGATTCGTATGCGTTTCTTTGTTTTGTTTGGTGATCTTTCTATCAAGTTCTGTTAGTTCAAAGATTTTTGGACGAGGAAAAGAATCGAAACCAACGGTTCCCAAACCATAGCCTAGGCAAATCAAACGAATAAATAAGAAAGGTTGTGTGATTGAGAATTTGAGAAACATTCGAAATCGCATGATTCGTATGCGTTTCTTTGTGTTGTTTGGTGATCTTTCTATCAAGTTCTGTTAGTTCAATCATTTTCCTAGCCAAAGTTATGGCTGTTTTACTGAACAGTACTCAAGCTGTGACGAGAACTTGAGTTCCGAAAATATCTTCAAGCTTAATCCTTTTTCGGGGAGGCCTTGGACGTGTAACTTGATAGCATTGAAAAGATAATTTGCCATACTTTAAAACCTTCTTGAACTTGAAAGCGCGTGACTTGCGGAAAGGTCTTGGCTTAGCTCGTCGATTGACCTCCAACTCCCTCTTCTTAGACATATATGTTATTCTTGCATCAAAACCATAGCCTAGGCAAATCAAACGAATCAATAAGAAAGGTTGTGTTATTGAGTATTTGAGAAACATTCGAAATCGCATGATTCGTATGCGTTTCTTTGTGTTGTTTGGTGATCTTTCTATCAAGTTCTGTTAGTTCAAAGATTTTTGGACGAGAAAAAGAATCGAAACCAACGGTTCCCAAACGATAGCCCCGGCAAATCAAACGAATCAATAAGAAAGGTTGTGTTATTGAGAATATGAGAAACATTCGAAATCGCATGATTCATATGCTTGTGTTTGTTTTGTTTGGTGATCTTTCTATAAAGTTCTATTAGTTCAAAGATTTTTGCACGAGGAAAAGAATCGAAACCAACGGTTCCCAAACCATAGCCTAGGCAAATCAAACGAATCAATAAGAAAGGTTGTGTTATTGAGAATTTGAGAAACATTCGAAATCGCATGATTCGTATGCGTTTCTTTGTGTTGTTTGGTGATCTTTCTATCAAGTTCTGTTAGTTCAAAGATTTTTGGACGAGAAAAAGAATCGAAACCAACGATTCCCAAACCATAGCCTAGGCAAATCAAACGAATCAATAAGAAAGGTTGTGTTATTGAGAATATGAGAAACATTCGAAATCGCATGATTCGTATGCTTGTGTTTGTTTTGTTTGGTGATCTTTCTATGAAGTTCTATTAGTTCAAAGATTTTTGCACGAGGAAAATAATCGAAACCAACGATTCCCAAACCATAGCCTAGGCAAATCAAACGAATCAATAAGAAAGGTTGTGTTATTGAGAATTTGAGAAACATTCGAAATCGCATGATTCGTATGCGTTTCTTTGTGTTGTTTGGTGATCTTTCTATCAAGTTCTGTTAGTTCAAAGATTTTTGGACGAGGAAAAGAATCGAAACCAACGGTTCCCAAACCATGGCCTAGGCAAATCAAACGAATCAATAAGAAAGGTTGTGTTATTGAGAATATGAGAAACATTCGAAATCGCATGATTCGTATGCTTGTGTTTGTGTTGTTTGGTGATCTTTCTATGAAGTTCTATTTGTTCAAAGATTTTTAGACGAGAAAAAGAATGGAAACAAACGGTTCCCAAACCATAGCCTAGGCAAATCAAACAAATAAATAAGAAAGGTTGTGTGATTGAGAATTTGAGAAACATTCGAAATCGCATGATTCGTATGCTTGTGTTTGTGTTGTTTGGTGATCTTTCTATGAAGTTCTATTTGTTCAAAGATTTTTAGACGAGAAAAAGAATGGAAACAAACGGTTCCCAAACCATAGCCTAGGCTAATCAAACGAATCAATAAGAAAGGTTGTGTTATTGAGAATATGAGAAACATTCGAAATCAAATGATTCGTATGCGTTTCTTTGTGTTGTTTGGTGATCTTTCTATAAAGTTCTATTAGCTCAAAGATTTTTGCACGAGGAAAAGAATAGAAACCATTGGTTCCAAAACCATAGCCTAGGCAAATCAAACGAATCAATAAGAAAGGTTGTGTTATTGAGAATTTGAGAAACATTCGAAATCGCATGATTCGTATGCGTTTCTTTGTGTTGTTTGGTGATCTTTCTATCAAGTTCTGTTAGTTTAAAGATTTTTGGACGAGGGAAAGAATCGAAACCAACGGTTCCCAAACCATAGCCTCGGCAAATCAAACGAATCAATAAGAAAGGTTGTGTTATTGAGAATATGAGAAACATTCGAAATCGCATGATTCGTATGCTTGAGTTTGTTTTGTTTGGTGATCTTTCTATGATGTTCTATTAGTTCAAAGATTTTTGCACGAGGAAAATAATCGAAACCAACGATTCCCAAACCATAGCCTAGGCAAATCAAACGAATCAATAAGAAAGGTTGTGTTATTGAGAATTTGAGAAACATTCGAAATCGCATGATTCGTATGCGTTTCTTTGTGTTGTTTGGTGATCTTTCTATCAAGTTCTGTTAGTTCAAAGATTTTTGGACGAGAAAAAGAATCGAAACCAACGGTTCCCAAACCATAGCCTAGGCAAATCAAACGAATCAATAAGAAAGGTTGTGTTATTGAGAATATGAGAAACATTCGAAATCGCATGATTTGTATGCTTGTGTTTGTGTTGTTTGGTTATCTTTCTATGAAGTTCTATTTGTTCAAAGATTTTTGCACGAGGAAAAGAATCGAAACCAACGGTTCCCAAACCATAGCCTAGGCAAATCAAACGAATCAATAAGAAAGGTTGTGTTATTGTGAATTTGAGAAACATTCGAAATCGCATGATTCGTATGCGTTTCTTTGTGTTGTTTGGTGATCTTTCTATCAAGTTCTGTTAGTTCAAAGATTTTTGGACGAGGAAAAGAATCGAAACCAACGGTTCCCAAACCATGGCCTAGGCAAATCAAACGAATCAATAAGAAAGGTTGTGTTATTGAGAATATGAGAAACATTCGAAATCGCATGATTCGTATGCTTGTGTTTGTGTTGTTTGGTGATCTTTCTATGAAGTTCTATTTGTTCAAAGATTTTTAGACGAGAAAAAGAATGGAAACAAACGGTTCCCAAACCATAGCCTAGGCTAATCAAACGAATCAATAAGAAAGGTTGTGTTATTGAGAATATGAGAAACATTCGAAATCAAATGATTCGTATGCGTTTCTTTGTGTTGTTTGGTGATCTTTCTATAAAGTTCTATTAGCTCAAAGATTTTTGCACGAGGAAAAGAATAGAAACCATTGGTTCCAAAACCATAGCCTAGGCAAATCAAACGAATCAATAAGAAAGGTTGTGTTATTGAGAATTTGAGAAACATTCGAAATCGCATGATTCGTATGCGTTTCTTTGTGTTGTTTGGTGATCTTTCTATCAAGTTCTGTTAGTTTAAAGATTTTTGGACGAGGGAAAGAATCGAAACCAACGGTTCCCAAACCATAGCCTCGGCAAATCAAACGAATCAATAAGAAAGGTTGTGTTATTGAGAATATGAGAAACATTCGAAATCGCATGATTCGTATGCTTGTGTTTGTTTTGTTTGGTGATCTTTCTATGATGTTCTATTAGTTCAAAGATTTTTGCACGAGGAAAATAATCGAAACCAACGATTCCCAAACCATAGCCTAGGCAAATCAAACGAATCAATAAGAAAGGTTGTGTTATTGAGAATTTGAGAAACATTCGAAATCGCATGATTCGTATGCGTTTCTTTGTGTTGTTTGGTGATCTTTCTATCAAGTTCTGTTAGTTCAAAGATTTTTGGACGAGAAAAAGAATCGAAACCAACGGTTCCCAAACCATAGCCTAGGCAAATCAAACGAATCAATAAGAAAGGTTGTGTTATTGAGAATATGAGAAACATTCGAAATCGCATGATTTGTATGCTTGTGTTTGTGTTGTTTGGTTATCTTTCTATGAAGTTCTATTTGTTCAAAGATTTTTGCACGAGGAAAAGAATCGAAACCAACGGTTCCCAAACCATAGCCTAGGCAAATCAAACGAATCAATAAGAAAGGTTGTGTTATTGTGAATTTGAGAAACATTCGAAATCGCATGATTCGTATGCGTTTCTTTGTGTTGTTTGGTGATCTTTCTATCAAGTTTTGTTAGTTCAAAGATTTTTGGACGAGGAAAAGAATCGAAACCAACGGTTCCCAAACCATGGCCTAGGCAAATCAAACGAATCAATAAGAAAGGTTGTGTTATTGAGAATATGAGAAACATTCGAAATCGCATGATTCGTATGCTTGTGTTTGTGTTGTTTGGTGATCTTTCTATGAAGTTCTATTTGTTCAAAGATTTTTAGACGAGAAAAAGAATGGAAACAAACGGTTCCCAAACCATAGCCTAGGCAAATCAAACGAATAAATAAGAAAGGTTGTGTGATTGAGAATTTGAGAAACATTCGAAATCGCATGATTCGTATGCGTTTCTTTGTTTTGTTTGGTGATCTTTCTATCAAGTTCTGTTAGTTCAAAGATTTTTGGACGAGGAAAAGAATCGAAACAAACGGTTCCCAAACCATAGCCTAGGCAAATCAAACGAATAAATAAGAAAGGTTGTGTGATTGAGAATTTGAGAAACATTCGAAATCGCATGATTCGTATGCGTTTCTTTGTGTTGTTTGGTGATCTTTCTATCAAGTTCTGTTAGTTCAATCATTTTCCTAGCCAAAGTTATGGCTGTTTTACTGAACAGTACTCAAGCTGTGACGAGAACTTGAGTTCCGAAAATATCTTCAAGCTTAATCCTTTTTCGGGGAGGCCTTGGACGTGTAACTTGATAGCATTGAAAAGATAATTTGCCATACTTTAAAACCTTCTTGAACTTGAAAGCGCGTGACTTGCGGAAAGGTCTTGGCTTAGCTCGTCGATTGACCTCCAACTCCCTCTTCTTAGACATATATGTTATTCTTGCATCAAAACCATAGCCTAGGCAAATCAAACGAATCAATAAGAAAGGTTGTGTTATTGAGTATTTGAGAAACATTCGAAATCGCATGATTCGTATGCGTTTCTTTGTGTTGTTTGGTGATCTTTCTATCAAGTTCTGTTAGTTCAAAGATTTTTGGACGAGAAAAAGAATCGAAACCAACGGTTCCCAAACGATAGCCCCGGCAAATCAAACGAATCAATAAGAAAGGTTGTGTTATTGAGAATATGAGAAACATTCGAAATCGCATGATTCATATGCTTGTGTTTGTTTTGTTTGGTGATCTTTCTATAAAGTTCTATTAGTTCAAAGATTTTTGCACGAGGAAAAGAATCGAAACCAACGGTTCCCAAACCATAGCCTAGGCAAATCAAACGAATCAATAAGAAAGGTTGTGTTATTGAGAATTTGAGAAACATTCGAAATCGCATGATTCGTATGCGTTTCTTTGTGTTGTTTGGTGATCTTTCTATCAAGTTCTGTTAGTTCAAAGATTTTTGGACGAGAAAAAGAATCGAAACCAACGATTCCCAAACCATAGCCTAGGCAAATCAAACGAATCAATAAGAAAGGTTGTGTTATTGAGAATATGAGAAACATTCGAAATCGCATGATTCGTATGCTTGCGTTTGTTTTGTTTGGTGATCTTTCTATGAAGTTCTATTAGTTCAAAGATTTTTGCACGAGGAAAATAATCGAAACCAACGATTCCCAAACCATAGCCTAGGCAAATCAAACGAATCAATAAGAAAGGTTGTGTTATTGAGAATTTGAGAAACATTCGAAATCGCATGATTCGTATGCGTTTCTTTGTGTTGTTTGGTGATCTTTCTATCAAGTTCTGTTAGTTCAAAGATTTTTGGACGAGGAAAAGAATCGAAACCAACGGTTCCCAAACCATGGCCTAGGCAAATCAAACGAATCAATAAGAAAGGTTGTGTTATTGAGAATATGAGAAACATTCGAAATCGCATGATTCGTATGCTTGTGTTTGTGTTGTTTGGTGATCTTTCTATGAAGTTCTATTTGTTCAAAGATTTTTAGACGAGAAAAAGAATGGAAACAAACGGTTCCCAAACCATAGCCTAGGCAAATCAAACAAATAAATAAGAAAGGTTGTGTGATTGAGAATTTGAGAAACATTCGAAATCGCATGATTCGTATGCTTGTGTTTGTGTTGTTTGGTGATCTTTCTATGAAGTTCTATTTGTTCAAAGATTTTTAGACGAGAAAAAGAATGGAAACAAACGGTTCCCAAACCATAGCCTAGGCTAATCAAACGAATCAATAAGAAAGGTTGTGTTATTGAGAATATGAGAAACATTCGAAATCAAATGATTCGTATGCGTTTCTTTGTGTTGTTTGGTGATCTTTCTATAAAGTTCTATTAGCTCAAAGATTTTTGCACGAGGAAAAGAATAGAAACCATTGGTTCCAAAACCATAGCCTAGGCAAATCAAACGAATCAATAAGAAAGGTTGTGTTATTGAGAATTTGAGAAACATTCGAAATCGCATGATTCGTATGCGTTTCTTTGTGTTGTTTGGTGATCTTTCTATCAAGTTCTGTTAGTTTAAAGATTTTTGGACGAGGGAAAGAATCGAAACCAACGGTTCCCAAACCATAGCCTCGGCAAATCAAACGAATCAATAAGAAAGGTTGTGTTATTGAGAATATGAGAAACATTCGAAATCGCATGATTCGTATGCTTGAGTTTGTTTTGTTTGGTGATCTTTCTATGATGTTCTATTAGTTCAAAGATTTTTGCACGAGGAAAATAATCGAAACCAACGATTCCCAAACCATAGCCTAGGCAAATCAAACGAATCAATAAGAAAGGTTGTGTTATTGAGAATTTGAGAAACATTCGAAATCGCATGATTCGTATGCGTTTCTTTGTGTTGTTTGGTGATCTTTCTATCAAGTTCTGTTAGTTCAAAGATTTTTGGACGAGAAAAAGAATCGAAACCAACGGTTCCCAAACCATAGCCTAGGCAAATCAAACGAATCAATAAGAAAGGTTGTGTTATTGAGAATATGAGAAACATTCGAAATCGCATGATTTGTATGCTTGTGTTTGTGTTGTTTGGTTATCTTTCTATGAAGTTCTATTTGTTCAAAGATTTTTGCACGAGGAAAAGAATCGAAACCAACGGTTCCCAAACCATAGCCTAGGCAAATCAAACGAATCAATAAGAAAGGTTGTGTTATTGTGAATTTGAGAAACATTCGAAATCGCATGATTCGTATGCGTTTCTTTGTGTTGTTTGGTGATCTTTCTATCAAGTTCTGTTAGTTCAAAGATTTTTGGACGAGGAAAAGAATCGAAACCAACGGTTCCCAAACCATGGCCTAGGCAAATCAAACGAATCAATAAGAAAGGTTGTGTTATTGAGAATATGAGAAACATTCGAAATCGCATGATTCGTATGCTTGTGTTTGTGTTGTTTGGTGATCTTTCTATGAAGTTCTATTTGTTCAAAGATTTTTAGACGAGAAAAAGAATGGAAACAAACGGTTCCCAAACCATAGCCTAGGCAAATCAAACGAATAAATAAGAAAGGTTGTGTGATTGAGAATTTGAGAAACATTCGAAATCGCATGATTCGTATGCGTTTCTTTGTTTTGTTTGGTGATCTTTCTATCAAGTTCTGTTAGTTCAAAGATTTTTGGACGAGGAAAAGAATCGAAACAAACGGTTCCCAAACCATAGCCTAGGCAAATCAAACGAATAAATAAGAAAGGTTGTGTGATTGAGAATTTGAGAAACATTCGAAATCGCATGATTCGTATGCGTTTCTTTGTGTTGTTTGGTGATCTTTCTATCAAGTTCTGTTAGTTCAATCATTTTCCTAGCCAAAGTTATGGCTGTTTTACTGAACAGTACTCAAGCTGTGACGAGAACTTGAGTTCCGAAAATATCTTCAAGCTTAATCCTTTTTCGGGGAGGCCTTGGACGTGTAACTTGATAGCATTGAAAAGATAATTTGCCATACTTTAAAACCTTCTTGAACTTGAAAGCGCGTGACTTGCGGAAAGGTCTTGGCTTAGCTCGTCGATTGACCTCCAACTCCCTCTTCTTAGACATATATGTTATTCTTGCATCAAAACCATAGCCTAGGCAAATCAAACGAATCAATAAGAAAGGTTGTGTTATTGAGTATTTGAGAAACATTCGAAATCGCATGATTCGTATGCGTTTCTTTGTGTTGTTTGGTGATCTTTCTATCAAGTTCTGTTAGTTCAAAGATTTTTGGACGAGAAAAAGAATCGAAACCAACGGTTCCCAAACCATAGCCTAGGCAAATCAAACGAATCAATAAGAAAGGTTGTGTTATTGAGAATATGAGAAACATTCGAAATCGCATGATTCGTATGCTTGTGTTTGTTTTGTTTGGTGATCTTTCTATGAAGTTCTATTAGTTCAAAGATTTTTGCACGAGGAAAATAATCGAAACCAACGATTCCCAAACCATAGCCTAGGCAAATCAAACGAATCAATAAGAAAGGTTGTGTTATTGAGAATTTGAGAAACATTCGAAATCGCATGATTCGTATGCGTTTCTTTGTGTTGTTTGGTGATCTTTCTATCAAGTTCTGTTAGTTCAAAGATTTTTGGACGAGAAAAAGAATCGAAACCAACGGTTCCCAAACCATAGCCTAGGCAAATCAAACGAATCAATAAGAAAGGTTGTGTTATTGAGAATATGAGAAACATTCGAAATCGCATGATTTGTATGCTTGTGTTTGTGTTGTTTGGTTATCTTTCTATGAAGTTCTATTTGTTCAAAGATTTTTGCACGAGGAAAAGAATCGAAACCAACGGTTCCCAAACCATAGCCTAGGCAAATCAAACGAATCAATAAGAAAGGTTGTGTTATTGTGAATTTGAGAAACATTCGAAATCGCATGATTCGTATGCGTTTCTTTGTGTTGTTTGGTGATCTTTCTATCAAGTTCTGTTAGTTCAAAGATTTTTGGACGAGGAAAAGAATCGAAACCAACGGTTCCCAAACCATGGCCTAGGCAAATCAAACGAATCAATAAGAAAGGTTGTGTTATTGAGAATATGAGAAACATTCGAAATCGCATGATTCGTATGCTTGTGTTTGTGTTGTTTGGTGATCTTTCTATGAAGTTCTATTTGTTCAAAGATTTTTAGACGAGAAAAAGAATGGAAACAAACGGTTCCCAAACCATAGCCTAGGCAAATCAAACGAATAAATAAGAAAGGTTGTGTGATTGAGAATTTGAGAAACATTCGAAATCGCATGATTCGTATGCTTGTGTTTGTGTTGTTTGGTGATCTTTCTATGAAGTTCTATTTGTTCAAAGATTTTTAGACGAGAAAAAGAATGGAAACAAACGGTTCCCAAACCATAGCCTACGCTAATCAAACGAATCAATAAGAAAGGTTGTGTTATTGAGAATATGAGAAACATTCGAAATCAAATGATTCGTATGCGTTTCTTTGTGTTGTTTGGTTATCTTTCTATAAAGTTCTATTAGCTCAAAGATTTTTGCACGAGGAAAAGAATTGAAACCATTGGTTCCAAAACCATAGCCTAGGCAAATCAAACGAATCAATAAGAAAGGTTGTGTTATTGAGAATTTGAGAAACATTCGAAATCGCATGATTCGTATGCGTTTCTTTGTGTTGTTTGGTGATCTTTCTATCAAGTTCTGTTAGTTTAAAGATTTTTGGACGAGGGAAAGAATCGAAACCAACGGTTCCCAAACCATAGCCTCGGCAAATCAAACGAATCAATAAGAAAGGTTGTGTTATTGAGAATATGAGAAACATTCGAAATCGCATGATTCGTATGCTTGTGTTTGTTTTGTTTGGTGATCTTTCTATGAAGTTCTATTAGTTCAAAGATTTTTGCACGAGGAAAATAATCGAAACCAACGATTCCCAAACCATAGCCTAGGCAAATCAAACGAATCAATAAGAAAGGTTGTGTTATTGAGAATTTGAGAAACATTCGAAATCGCATGATTCGTATGCGTTTCTTTGTGTTGTTTGGTGATCTTTCTATCAAGTTCTGTTAGTTCAAAGATTTTTGGACGAGAAAAAGAATCGAAACCAACGGTTCCCAAACCATAGCCTAGGCAAATCAAACGAATCAATAAGAAAGGTTGTGTTATTGAGAATATGAGAAACATTCGAAATCGCATGATTTGTATGCTTGTGTTTGTGTTGTTTGGTGATCTTTCTATGAAGTTCTATTTGTTCAAAGATTTTTAGACGAGAAAAAGAATGGAAACAAACGGTTCCCAAACCATAGCCTAGGCAAATCAAACGAATAAATAAGAAAGGTTGTGTGATTGAGAATTTGAGAAACATTCGAAATCGCATGATTCGTATGCTTGTGTTTGTGTTGTTTGGTGATCTTTCTATGAAGTTCTATTTGTTCAAAGATTTTTAGACGAGAAAAAGAATGGAAACAAACGGTTCCCAAACCATAGCCTAGGCAAATCAAACGAATAAATAAGAAAGGTTGTGTGATTGAGAATTTGAGAAACATTCGAAATCGCATGATTCGTATGCGTTTCTTTGTTTTGTTTGGTGATCTTTCTATCAAGTTCTGTTAGTTCAATCATTTTCCTAGCCAAAGTTATGGCTATTTTACTGAACAGTACTCAAGCTGTGACGAGAACTTGAGTTCCGAAAATATCTTCAAGCTTAATCCTTTTTCGGGGAGGCCTTGGACGAGTAACTTGATAGCATTGAAAAGATAATTTGCCATACTTTAAAACCTTCTTGAACTTGAAAGCGCGTGACTTGCGGAAAGGTCTTGGCTTAGCTCGTCGATTGACCTCCAACTCCCTCTTCTTAGACATATATGTTATTCTTGCATCAAAACCATAGCCTAGGCAAATCAAACGAATCAATAAGAAAGGTTGTGTTATTGAGAATTTGAGAAACATTCGAAATCGCATGATTCGTATGCGTTTCTTTGTGTTGTTTGGTGATCTTTCTATCAAGTTCTGTTAGTTCAAAGATTTTTGGACGAGAAAAAGAATCGAAACCAACGGTTCCCAAACCATAGCCTCGGCAAATCAAACGAATCAATAAGAAAGGTTGTGTTATTGAGAATATGAGAAACATTCGAAATCGCATGATTCGTATGCTTGTGTTTGTTTTGTTTGGTGATCTTTCTATGAAGTTCTATTAGTTCAAAGATTTTTGCACGAGGAAAATAATCGAAACCAACGATTCCCAAACCATAGCCTAGGCAAATCAAACGAATCAATAAGAAAGGTTGTGTTATTGAGAATTTGAGAAACATTCGAAATCGCATGATTCGTATGCGTTTCTTTGTGTTGTTTGGTGATCTTTCTATCAAGTTCTGTTAGTTCAAAGATTTTTGGACGAGAAAAAGAATCGAAACCAACGGTTCCCAAACCATAGCCTAGGCAAATCAAACGAATCAATAAGAAAGGTTGTGTTATTGAGAATATGAGAAACATTCGAAATCGCATGATTTGTATGCTTGTGTTTGTGTTGTTTGGTTATCTTTCTATGAAGTTCTATTTGTTCAAAGATTTTTGCACGAGGAAAAGAATCGAAACCAACGGTTCCCAAACCATAGCCTAGGCAAATCAAACGAATCAATAAGAAAGGTTGTGTTATTGTGAATTTGAGAAACATTCGAAATCGCATGATTCGTATGCGTTTCTTTGTGTTGTTTGGTGATCTTTCTATCAAGTTCTGTTAGTTCAAAGATTTTTGGACGAGGAAAAGAATCGAAACCAACGGTTCCCAAACCATGGCCTAGGCAAATCAAACGAATCAATAAGAAAGGTTGTGTTATTGAGAATATGAGAAACATTCGAAATCGCATGATTCGTATGCTTGTGTTTGTGTTGTTTGGTGATCTTTCTATGAAGTTCTATTTGTTCAAAGATTTTTAGACGAGAAAAAGAATGGAAACAAACGGTTCCCAAACCATAGCCTAGGCAAATCAAACGAATAAATAAGAAAGGTTGTGTGATTGAGAATTTGAGAAACATTCGAAATCGCATGATTCGTATGCTTGTGTTTGTGTTGTTTCGTGATCTTTCTATGAAGTTCTATTTGTTCAAAGATTTTTAGATGAGAAAAAGAATGGAAACAAACGGTTCCCAAACCATAGCCTAGGCAAATCAAACGAATAAATAAGAAAGGTTGTGTGATTGAGAATTTGAGAAACATTCGAAATCGCATGATTCGTATGCGTTTCTTTGTTTTGTTTGGTGATCTTTCTATCAAGTTCTGTTAGTTCAATCATTTTCCTAGCCAAAGTTATGGCTATTTTACTGAACAGTACTCAAGCTGTGACGAGAACTTGAGTTCCGAAAAAATCTTCAAGCTTAATCCTTTTTCGGGGAGGCCTTGGACGAGTAACTTGATAGCATTGAAAAGATAATTTGCCATACTTTAAAACCTTCTTGAACTTGAAAGCGCGTGACTTGCGGAAAGGTCTTGGCTTAGCTCGTCGATTGACCTCCAACTCCCTCTTCTTAGACATATATGTTATTCTTGCATCAAAACCATAGCCTAGGCAAATCAAACGAATCAATAAGAAAGGTTGTGTTATTGAGTATTTGAGAAACATTCGAAATCGCATGATTCGTATGCGTTTCTTTGTGTTGTTTGGTGATCTTTCTATCAAGTTCTGTTAGTTCAAAGATTTTTGGATGAGAAAAAGAATCGAAACCAACGGTTCCCAAACCATAGCCTAGGCAAATCAAACGAATCAATAAGAAAGGTTGTGTTATTGAGAATATGAGAAACATTCGAAATCGCATGATTCGTATGCTTGTGTTTGTTTTGTTTGGTGATCTTTCTATGAAGTTCTATTAGTTCAAAGATTTTTGCACGAGGAAAATAATCGAAACCAACGATTCCCAAACCATAGCCTAGGCAAATCAAACGAATCAATAAGAAAGGTTGTGTTATTGAGAATTTGAGAAACATTCGAAATCGCATGATTCGTATGCGTTTCTTTGTGTTGTTTGGTGATCTTTCTATCAAGTTCTGTTAGTTCAAAGATTTTTGGACGAGAAAAAGAATCGAAACCAACGGTTCCCAAACCATAGCCTAGGCAAATCAAACGAATCAATAAGAAAGGTTGTGTTATTGAGAATATGAGAAACATTCGAAATCGCTGTATTTGTATGCTTGTGTTTGTGTTGTTTGGTTATCTTTCTATGAAGTTCTATTTGTTCAAAGATTTTTGCACGAGGAAAAGAATCGAAACCAACGGTTCCCAAACCATAGCCTAGGCAAATCAAACGAATCAATAAGAAAGGTTGTGTTATTGTGAATTTGAGAAACATTCGAAATCGCATGATTCGTATGCGTTTCTTTGTTTTGTTTGGTGATCTTTCTATCAAGTTCTGTTAGTTCAAAGATTTTTGGACGAGGAAAAGAATCGAAATCAACGGTTCCCAAACCATGGCCTAGGCAAATCAAACGAATCAATAAGAAAGGTTGTGTTATTGAGAATATGAGAAACATTCGAAATCGCATGATTCGTATGCTTGTGTTTGTGTTGTTTGGTGATCTTTCTATGAAGTTCTATTTGTTCAAAGATTTTTAGACGAGAAAAAGAATGGAAACAAACTGTTCCCAAACCATAGCCTAGGCAAATCAAACGAATAAATAAGAAAGGTTGTGTTATTGAGAATATGAGAAACATTCGAAATCGCATGATTCGTATGCTTTCTTTCTATGAAGTTCTATTAGTTCAAAGATATTTGCACGAGGAAAAGAATCGAAACCAACGGTTCCTAAACCATAGCCTAGGCAAATCAAACGAATCAATAAGAAAGGTTGTGTTATTGAGAATATGAGAAACATTCGTAATCGCATGATTCGTATGCGTTTCTTTGTGTTGTTTGGTGATCTTTCTATGAAGTTCTATTAGCTCAAAGATTTTTGCACGAGGAAAAGAATTGAAACCATTGGTTCCTAAACCATAGCCTAGGCAAATCAAACGAATCAATAAGAAAGGTTGTGTTATTGAGAATATGAGAAACATTCGAAATCGCATGATTCGTATGCTTGTGTTTGTGTTGTTTGGTGATCTTTCTATGAAGTTCTATTAGTTCAAAGATTTTTGCACGAGGAAAACAATCGAAACCAACGGTTCCCAAACCATAGCCTTGGCAAATCAAACGAATCAATAAGAAAGGTTGTGTTATTGAGAATTTGAGAAACATTCGATATCGCATGATTCGTATGCGTTTCTTTGTGTTTTTTGGTGATCTTTCTATCAAGTTCTGTTAGTTCAAAGATTTTTGGACGAGAAAAAGAATCGAAACCAACGGTTCCCAAACAATAGCCTAGGCTAATCAAACGAATCAATAAGAAAGGTTGTGTTATTGAGAATATGAGAAACATTCGAAATCGAATGATTCGTATGCGTTTCTTTGTGTTGTTTGGTGATCTTTCTATGAAGTTCTATTAGCTCAAAGATTTTTGCACGAGGAAAAGAATTGAAACCATTGGTTCCAAAACCATGGCCTAGGCAAATCAAACGAATTAATAAGAAAGGTTGTGTTATTGAGAATATGAGAAACATTCGAAATCGCATGATTCGTATGCTTGTGTTTGTGTTGTTTGGTGATCTTTCTATGAAGTTCTATTTGTTCAAAGATTTTTAGACGAGAAAAAGAATGGAAACAAACGGTTCCCAAACCATAGCCTAGGCAAATCAAACGAATAAATAAGAAAGGTTGTGTGATTGAGAATTTGAGAAACATTCGAAATCGCATGATTCGTATGCTTGTGTTTGTGTTGTTTCGTGATCTTTCTATGAAGTTCTATTTGTTCAAAGATTTTTAGACGAGAAAAAGAATGGAAACAAACGGTTCCCAAACCATAGCCTAGGCAAATCAAACGAATAAATAAGAAAGGTTGTGTGATTGAGAATTTGAGAAACATTCGAAATCGCATGATTCGTATGCGTTTCTTTGTTTTGTTTGGTGATCTTTCTATCAAGTTCTGTTAGTTCAATCATTTTCCTAGCCAAAGTTATGGCTATTTTACTGAACAGTACTCAAGCTGTGACGAGAACTTGAGTTCCGAAAATATCTTCAAGCTTAATCCTTTTTCGGGGAGGCCTTGGACGAGTAACTTGATAGCATTGAAAAGATAATTTGCCATACTTTAAAACCTTCTTGAACTTGAAAGCGCGTGACTTGCGGAAAGGTCTTGGCTTAGCTCGTCGATTGACCTCCAACTCCCTCTTCTTAGACATATATGTTATTCTTGCATCAAAACCATAGCCTAGGCAAATCAAACGAATCAATAAGAAAGGTTGTGTTATTGAGTATTTGAGAAACATTCGAAATCGCATGATTCGTATGCGTTTCTTTGTGTTGTTTGGTGATCTTTCTATCAAGTTCTGTTAGTTCAAAGATTTTTGGACGAGAAAAAGAATCGAAACCAACGGTTCCCAAACCATAGCCTAGGCAAATCAAACGAATCAATAAGAAAGGTTGTGTTATTGAGAATATGAGAAACATTCGAAATCGCATGATTCGTATGCTTGTGTTTGTTTTGTTTGGTGATCTTTCTATGAAGTTCCATTAGTTCAAAGATTTTTGCACGAGGAAAATAATCGAAACCAACGATTCCCAAACCATAGCCTAGGCAAATCAAACGAATCAATAAGAAAGGTTGTGTTATTGAGAATTTGAGAAACATTCGAAATCGCATGATTCGTATGCGTTTCTTTGTGTTGTTTGGTGATCTTTCTATCAAGTTCTGTTAGTTCAAAGATTTTTGGACGAGAAAAAGAATCGAAACCAACGGTTCCCAAACCATAGCCTAGGCAAATCAAACGAATCAATAAGAAAGGTTGTGTTATTGAGAATATGAGAAACATTCGAAATCGCATGATTTGTATGCTTGTGTTTGTGTTGTTTGGTTATCTTTCTATGAAGTTCTATTTGTTCAAAGATTTTTGCACGAGGAAAAGAATCGAAACCAACGGTTCCCAAACCATAGCCTAGGCAAATCAAACGAATAAATAAGAAAGGTTGTGTTATTGAGAATATGAGAAACATTCGAAATCGCATGATTCGTATGCTTTCTTTCTATGAAGTTCTATTAGTTCAAAGATATTTGCACGAGGAAAAGAATCGAAACCAACGGTTCCTAAACCATAGCCTAGGCAAATCAAACGAATCAATAAGAAAGGTTGTGTTATTGAGAATATGAGAAACATTCGTAATCGCATGATTCGTATGCGTTTCTTTGTGTTGTTTGGTGATCTTTCTATGAAGTTCTATTAGCTCAAAGATTTTTGCACGAGGAAAAGAATTGAAACCATTGGTTCCTAAACCATAGCCTAGGCAAATCAAACGAATCAATAAGAAAGGTTGTGTTATTGAGAATATGAGAAACATTCGAAATCGCATGATTCGTATGCTTGTGTTTGTGTTGTTTGGTGATCTTTCTATGAAGTTCTATTAGTTCAAAGATTTTTGCACGAGGAAAACAATCGAAACCAACGGTTCCCAAACCATAGCCTTGGCAAATCAAACGAATCAATAAGAAAGGTTGTGTTATTGAGAATTTGAGAAACATTCGATATCGCATGATTCGTATGCGTTTCTTTGTGTTTTTTGGTGATCTTTCTATCAAGTTCTGTTAGTTCAAAGATTTTTGGACGAGAAAAAGAATCGAAACCAACGGTTCCCAAACAATAGCCTAGGCTAATCAAACGAATCAATAAGAAAGGTTGTGTTATTGAGAATATGAGAAACATTCGAAATCGAATGATTCGTATGCGTTTCTTTGTGTTGTTTGGTGATCTTTCTATGAAGTTCTATTAGCTCAAAGATTTTTGCACGAGGAAAAGAATTGAAACCATTGGTTCCAAAACCATTGCCGAGGCAAATCAAACGAATCAATAAGAAAGGTTGTGTTATTGAGAATTTGAGAAACATTCGAAATCGCAGGATTCGTATGCGTTTCTTTGTGTTGTTTGGTGATCTTTCTATCAAGTTCTATTATTTTAAAGATTTTTGGACGAGGAAAAGAATCGAAACCAACGGTTCCCAAACCATAGCCCCGGCAAATCAAACGAATCAATAAGAAAGGTTGTGTTATTGAGAATATGAGAAACATTCGAAATCGCATGATTCATATGCTTGTGTTTGTTTTGTTTGGTGATCTTTCTATAAAGTTCTATTAGTTCAAAGATTTTTGCACGAGGAAAAGAATCGAAACCAACGGTTCCCAAACCATAGCCTAGGCAAATCAAACGAATCAATAAGAAAGGTTGTGTTATTGAGAATTTGAGAAACATTCGAAATCGCATGATTCGTATGCGTTTCTTTGTGTTGTTTGGTGATCTTTCTATCAAGTTCTGTTAGTTCAAAGATTTTTGGACGAGAAAAAGAATCGAAACCAACGATTCCCAAACCATAGCTTAGGCAAATCAAACGAATCAATAAGAAAGGTTGTGTTATTGAGAATATGAGAAGCATTCGAAATCGCATGATTTGTATGCTTGTGTTTGTGTTGTTTGGTTATCTTTCTATGAAGTTCTATTTGTTCAAAGATTTTTGCACGAGGAAAAGAATCGAAACCAACGGTTCCCAAACCATAGCCTAGGCAAATCAAACGAATCAATAAGAAAGGTTGTGTTATTGAGAATTTGAGAAACATTCGAAATCGCATGATTCGTATGCGTTTCTTTGTGTTGTTTGGTGATCTTTCTATCAAGTTCTGTTAGTTCAAAGATTTTTGGACGAGGAAAAGAATCGAAACCAACTGTTCCCAAACCATGGCCTAGGCAAATCAAACGAATCAATAAGAAAGGTTGTGTTATTGAGAATATGAGAAACATTCGAAATCGCATGATTCGTACGCTTGTGTTTGTGTTGTTTGGTGATCTTTCTATGCAGTTCTATTTGTTCAAAGATTTTTAGACGAGAAAATAAATGGAAACAAACGGTTCCCAAACCATAGCCTAGGCAAATCAAACGAATAAATAAGAAAGGTTGTGTGATTGAGAATTTGAGAAACATTCGAAATCGCATGATTCGTATGCGTTTCTTTGTTTTGTTTGGTGATCTTTCTATCAAGTTCTGTTAGTTCAAAGATTTTTGGACGAGGAAAAGAATCGAAACCAACGGTTCCCAAACCATAGCCTAGGCAAATCAAACGAATAAATAAGAAAGGTTGTGTGATTGAGAATTTGAGAAACATTCGAAATCGCATGATTCGTATGCGTTTCTTTGTGTTGTTTGGTGATCTTTCTATCAAGTTCTGTTAGTTCAATGATTTTTGGACGAGAAAAAGAATCGAAACCAACGGTTCCCAAACCATGGCCTAGGCAAATCAAACGAAGAAATAAGAAAGGTTGTGTGATTGAGAATTTAAGAAACATTCGAAATCGCATGATTCGTATGCGTTTCTTTGTGTTGTTTGGTGATCTTTCTGTTGGATCGTAAGTCAGTTAATGAGGGCGTCCTTAACTAAGTTAAGGGCGTCCTTTAGTGCAGCGGAATATAGACTTAACAGAATACAAGATAAGTGGACACAAATATTTATAGAGGAACCCCACTAAGACCAACTAGTCTTATGGGTAAACCTCTACCTCCGTTGGAGGATTTTCAATAGCCGTCCCTTATCTTATTAAGAGTGAGTCCTTACAACTTAGGCGAGTCGTTACACTTCTCTGAGCTAAGCGTCCGTCCTTAGCCTCACTAGTAACACTCCTTTCAACCTAACAAGTAATCTAACACTCTAGCTATAAGGAAGCTATCACTCACGTCTTCTCACGGTACGTTGTGAGAGACAAACTACAACTTTAACTCTTTTGTGGTTTGTATTGGATTTGATGAGGTTGGGCTTTCTTTCTCTTGCTTCAAGCTCACTTGATCTTCTCGATCTTCGTTGATGTTCTTGAATGCTTCGGGAGAGCTTGAGAGAAAGTCTTCAAAGTCCACCGCCACTATGCATGCCCTTGGGAGGGTATTTATAGCGCAAGTGATTCTTGTCCTCTAGCGTCCTCTGAGACTTGGCAGGAGCCTTGGTCTTTGATCGACGGTGCGATGAGCTCCTTGAGGAAGTCAACTCTGTTGACGCTTGGGAAGCCTCCGCGTGGGTAGGGGACCATCGCTGGGAAAGCGACGTCTTTGGCATTGTCTACACGTGCCCAGACAAAGGAAGCTTCCTTCTGAGGACTAAGGCCGGACGATGATGTAATCATGTTGGGGCGGCCTTGATTTGAATTTGAACTTCGTCCTTTTTTTGGCGCGCGTCCCTTCTTGATGAGGACTCCGTCCTATCCAGCGCAGGGACTCTGCCAATTACGTTTAGCTTTGGAAGTTCAGGTAACGTGCGTCCCTACAGCTTAGGGACTACTGTTTACTTGTTGTCCTTTTCGCTCATGTACGTCCTCTGGACTTTACCTGAGATCAACACTTGGACAACTTATCAAATACATGTGAGTTTGTCATTATCAAAACAAGGGACGATTATTATGGGTTTAGATATTAACGATTGACGTCCTTAATATCGTCCCAACAATTTCCCCCTTTTTGATGATGACAAACTCTTTCAAATAATGCACACCGAAGTAAAGCTTTTAGCATGAGAACTACACTTGATTTTCTTTTCAGCTTAGGTTGGCATGCAACACTGTCTTTTAAGTGCGTCCTATTTTGTTCTTAACTAGCGTCCTTTGGACTTGGTCGAAATTCCCCCTAAACACATGCTTTCTATGACAACTTTAAAAACAATCGCATCTCTGCAAAACTATACTTCCCCCTTTTGGCATCATCGAAAAGGAGAACAAGTCGAAATGTATGCAAGCACAAAGTCATAACTAAAGTAAAGAACGCTTAGACAAAATGAATCACATAAGTAATGAACGCCATTCAACAGAAATAGAGTACGATTATTACAGATATGCAACAAGGTTTTCAAAACGGGGACAACGTCCCATTGTCTTAACAAAAGAAAAGATAGATTGTTTCAGGGTTAGATGGGGGGGAGGTGATCATTTCCGGGGACGCTTACCGTGAGCCGTGACATTTTGCTCCTGAAGGTAGTTGTTCTGTGCAAGGAGCTCGTTGTTGCGCTCCAGAAGTTCTGTGTGGGTGTGGAGGGTGTCGTGAACCTGCTGGATTAAGTCAATCATCATGCACTGGTTCTCGATCATCATTCCCATCAGATACTTCGTAGAGTGCTTCTCAGCCTCTTCAGGGACGCTCATACCATCGAGCTCGTCCTCTTCATCAGCAGCGTCCTCAGCTGGCGTCCCAACTACTTGGAGATTTTCAGCCACGAGATCACCTTCTTCAGTGTCAGCAGCAGCAGCAGCCTTGGCTCTTCTTTCAGCTTTAGCCTTCTTCTCAGCCTCTTTTCGTTCCTTCTCCATTTGGCGTTTGACGGACGGGAGAGGCTCATCACACCTTAGTTTTCCAACTGGGGGGATTGTGATTTGCCTAACGTCCCAATGAATACCAAAGGAACGTTCCTGCTTTGGAGCATAAAGTCCTTGCTGCTTCAGAATTTGCTTCACCAGGCCGGGGAAGGGAAGAGAATGCCTGCCTCCTGTGCACTTGCCCATGTGCTCCAAGATTACCTGAGGCAAGTTGATGGGCTTGCGTTCCAAGAAGGCGTCCAGTAGAATACTGTCAGTGATCTGAACAATGGACTTCTTCTCTTGGCGGGGAATGACCATGCGCACAATGAAGTGATGCGCAAGGACGCCCGTCTTGGAGAGACAGTGAGCGACCCTATCCCTAGCAACTGGTTGTCTCCCGTTGAATATTCTGTTGAAGATGTAGACATTGTTCTTTCGGACTCCCTTGAGGACGACTTTGTTGGACTTCTTGTTGATGACGAGGCACTCCTTCGAGTCAAATGTGACTAGGTTTTCACCTTGGTCACACATTTGAGAGACACTTAGGAGGTTGAAGCCAAGTCCTTCAACAAGGCTAACATTTGTCGCTTTGATGGATGGATTGAGAATGGCAGTTCCCGTTCCTTTGATCTTTCCTTTGCCCTTGTTGCCAAACGAGACAGTTCCTCCCTTGGCACTACTTTGGATAGAAGTGAGATGGATCTGGCTTCCTGTCATGTGATTTGAGGCGCCACTATCAATGATCCATGGGCGTCCCCTCACTTCCACCTGCCAAAACAAAGTTAGTGTTTGGCGACCCAGGCAAGGTGTTCCTTACCTGGTTCGTTACAGAAGTAGAACTCTGGTTCTGGCATGTAGTCATTTATATTCACATCATTTGAAGTAGCATGTTTTCTGAAAGAACTCTTAGATCGTCTAGGACGTCTAGAGTTAGCCTTAGGGACGGACTTATCATTTTCAATGCTAGTTCTAGTAGCTTTGCCACTTTCAATGTCGTTCTTCAATTTCAAGCAATCATATTTGAAGTGATCTCCTTGTCCACAATACCAACACGTCCTATAGTAAGTACCAAGGTAGTACTTCTTGTTGGGACGTTGGATTTTGTTCTTTTTCATCTTTTGAGGGTCACAAACTTTTGAACCTTCCCCCTTAGCAATTTTCTTATAGATCCTATAACTAGTGGAATTAGTGTAATAGTCCTTTTGACCTTTCTCTCCACTTTCTAGGACTCTAATTCTTTCAAGGAGATTCTTGGTCTTTTCCCTTTCTAATTCAAGTTCTGAGGTTTTGCTTGCTTCAAAGTCGCTAGGGAGAGAGTTCCTAATGTCAGACTCGTATCCTAGTCCTCTTTTGGCTGGGACAAACACCATGGGTCTAACTTCCTCAACTATAGGACTCTTTCCTAACACTTTGACTTCATCTCTAAGGTTAGCGTTTTCTAGTTTGAGACACATCATTTCAGTTTTTAAGGACTTGATTTCTTCACAAGAGGACTCTAGTTGAATGGTCATGGAACTACAGCTTTCACATTCAACCACAATGTTTTCATTTTCAAGTTCCATTTCATCCATCCTATTTTGCATGTCTACGCTTTCTTCCATGATTCTTTTAATAAGCTTAATGAGTGTAGTTTTAGAGCATTTTTCCAAGGAATTCATCATGGATTCACGAGATACCTCTTGTTCCTTTTCCAGAGCGTCCTCTTCAACAACTGGAGCGTCCTCCACAGCCATGTACGCCACTTGTTCATCATCTGAGGTGTCCTCTACGGCTATGTAAGCCACTGGTCCTTCGGGTTCCTCCTCATCCGAACTCACATTATCCCATGCGGCTTCACACGCTCCCAAGAGGGCTTTTATCTTCATATCTTTTGAGGTTAGTCCCGTAGTACACCTTTTGGCAAAGTGTCCTTTCTTGTTACACTTGTAGCAAGTCAGTTCCTTCATTTCTGCCTCTGTATACTTGGGACTCTCCTTTTTGTAAGGCATCTTGTATTTCTTGAAATCTCTGGTCCTTTTTCCCCATAATCGAACAGCTTTGTGTAGAAGGGCAATCTCTTCCTCTTCTTCTAGCTGTTCCTTGGTTTTGCTTTCCTTTTCTTTCAAAGCTTGAGCACGCATTCTTTCACGATTCTCATTTTTATTGGCTTCCACCATTAAGGCAAGATCTCTTTGGTGGCGCAAATACTCAGCGTACTCTGGAGTTGATGTCATCAAGGCAAGATCTGTCTGGGGGTTTCTAGCCAATTCAGCCATATCGGCTTCCCTTCTAGCTTCATAGCCTCTCAGCTTCCCATAGATCTCTTCCATATCCAGGGTTTTGTTGGCTGTGTTCTCCTTGAACGTAGTCCTATCAAAATTCCATTTCCCCGTAAGTCCATCAATGACTACTCCAACTCTGTTCCTCATTGAGATTTCAGCTTCTGGGATGCCCAAGTTTCGCATCTTGGTCACAAGGGCTTCAAAGCGGTATGAGTAGTCCTTGACAGTTTCATTAGGAAGCATTCTGAATGCATAGAACTCTCGTTTGATTTCAAGCTTAACATCTTCCTTCATCTCCGCCGTACCCACATGGTACTTCTCAAGAGCTTCCCATTGTAGTTTGGCTGTCGCCAAGTTGCTAACTCGGGTGGCGTCCCTCTCGCAAAGGGACGCTTGAAGGAAGCAAATTGCCTTGGCGTTTGTTTCCAAGAGCTTGAATTCGTCGGGACCCCACTCGTCCTCTTTGTCTTTCTTGTCATCAGGGATGGTAAGGTCACCTTTCATGATTACTCTCCAGCATTGATAGTTCTGACTTCGGCAAAAGTTCTCGAAGCGGATCTTCCATCGGTTGAAGTTGCCGTCCGTCAGACGAGGAGGCTTTACAAATGAGATTCCAATAGGTTCCATGTCCATCTTGTACCTGCAACTCAACGAAATCTAGAGCGCCTGCTCTGATACCAATTGTTGGATCGTAAGTCAGTTAATGAGGGCGTCCTTAACTAAGTTAAGGGCGTCCTTTAGTGCAACGGAATATAGACTTAACAAAATACAAGATAAGTGGACACAAATATTTATAGAGGAACCCCACTAAGACCAACTAGTCTTATGGGTAAACCTCTACCTCCGTTGGAGGATTTTCAATAGCCGTCCCTTATCTTATTAAGAGTGAGTCCTTACAACTTAGGCGAGTCGTTACACTTCTTTGAGCTAAGCGTCCGTCCTTAGCCTCACTAGTAACACTCCTTTCAACCTAACAAGTAATCTAACACTCTAGCTATAAGGAAGCTATCACTCACGTCTTCTCACGGTACGTTGTGAGAGACAAACTACAACTTTAACTCTTTTGTGGTTTGTATTGGATTTGATGAGGTTGGGCTTTCTTTCTCTTGCTTCAAGCTCACTTGATCTTCTCGATCTTCGTTGATGTTCTTGAATGCTTCGGGAGAGCTTGAGAGAAAGTCTTCAAAGTTGTTGGATCGTTAGTCAGAAATACAAGGGCGTCCTTAACAGAGTTAAGGTCGTCCTTCACCAGGATGTCCTTAATAAAGATCAAGGACTTCCTTGGTTCGCAGCGGAAATCAAAGGACTAAACAGGTTAAGACAATAAGTAATGAACGCTTTTGATTTATAGAGGAACCACTCAAGTACCAACTAGTCCTTGAGTGTAAACCTCTACCTCCTTGGAGGATTTTGTAATAGCTTTTTCCTTTCTTATTAAGTTTCCTTACAATACACTGGCGAGCGGTTACACTTCTCTGGCACTTAGACTGGCGTCCCTAAGTCCACTAGTAACAACCCCTTTAAGCCTGTAGAGTAACCTAACTTAATTTCTCTAAAGGATACTATCACCTCGTCCTTGCAGTTCGTCGTAAGGACTCTCTCACTCTTTTTGTTCTTTTCTATTACAAACAGTTTGTGGTTTTGTTGAACGCTTCTCGCTCGATCTAACACCTAAGTCTCACTTGTTCTTGAGCTTGTTCTTGGTGTTCTTGGTGTTCTTGAGCGACTGACGAAGTTCCCTAAATATTCTCTGAAGCGTCACATCACAATAAATACTCTGGGGAGTATTTATAGTGACATTGGGAAAGGGCAACTTTATCTCTGACAATCATGCCCTTGGGGACGTTGCAACAGTAATCGGCTTCCACGTGTTGCTCTGATGATCAAGGAAGCCTATTGGCAATTCCGTTAGGCTTGGATGCGGGATCTTCTTCCACGTGGAGATCATGATCAAAGCTTGTCTGGTGATGTCACTTTGTCGGCCAGCTTTGAAGGACTCCAGTGTAATGATTAAGGACGGTGTCCTTGTTTGTATTTTACCAAGCCGTTCACTGAAGGATGTAGCGTCCTTACTTCCTAAGGACGGCTACCTATTCCTCAACTTGTTGTCCTTTTCAACACGCGTTCCTGAAACACTTGGACAACTTTATTAGATCAAGGCGAGTTTGTCATATCAGAACTAAGGGACGCTAGGCACAATGTTAATTACTGAAGGCGTCCTTAACATTGTCCCAACAGTTTTCCCCTTTTTGATGATGACAAACTCTGGGCAATAAACATTTTGAACTTAAGCTCTAGCATGCTTTGAAAACTCAAAGAACGTCCTTTCAACATTTAGAAATAATTTACAGGCACAAGTTTTCAATACTTGATCTAATCTTCCTTTTGGATTTTAGGGAAGGGACGGCTTTCTAAACCAAATATTTCTTTCTTAATTAGCGTCCCTTTTAAACTTAGTTCCTTTCACTGAAATTCCTCTTTAACACTTGCTTATTCTAGATAACTATTAAAAGCGCATCTCTGCAAAACTACACTTCCCCCTTTTGGCATCATCGAAAAGGATAACAAGTTAGCTTAAGGACGATAGCACAAAATCACAATTAGAGGCAAAAGAACGCTTAAACACACATATGCACACAAACACAAGAATTGCCATTGAAACGAAATGTAGTCATTACAGACAATCAGACAAGTGTTTGAAAATCAAAAGAAGCACAGGCAAAAGATAATGAGGGAATAAAGGGTTAGGTGGAAGGTGATCCAACAGGACGGCTTTGATCATTGACATTGGCGTTCGTCGCAGCAGGTTCCTCTTCCTCTTGTGTGTCTCCCTCTGTACTGTCCCTGTGAATTGACTGGACTAGCAGCTTAATCAAGTCATTCTGGTTCTTAACGGCCTGAAAATAGTGGTAGTTCTGTTGCATGGCCGCATTGTTCTGCTGAATGATGGCGTTCCCTTGTTGCGCAAGAACACTTTGATTGTTAAGGATGAGGGCGTAGAGCTGCTTCTCAGAGTAAGCTTCTGTGTTGGAAGGAGCAGGGGAGCATTGAAAGTAGGACGGCTGTTGTTGAGGAGGACGATGAGAAGGCGAGAAATTGAAGTCCATCGGATCGGCATGAATGAAGGACGACAACTGATCGACTTCAGCAAAGCGAGCAGCACGATCTTCCTCAGTATCAGCAATCAAGGGAGGTTCAGGAGCAACAATCTTCCCTTTCTTTGTTGCTTCTTGTCTAGCACGCTCGTCCTCAGCAGCTTTCTTAGCAGCTTCCTGCCTTAGTCGTTTCTCTTCAGCTCTCTTGGTGACCTCTTCTTCTTTCTTTTTCTTTGCAGCCTCTTTTCTCTCTTTCTCAATTTGCTTCCTAATGGAGGGAAGCTCAAGGCTGTGCTTTATCTCCAGGACGCCATACTTTTGATCCCATGGCAATCCCAGAGTAGTTTCTTCTCCAGGAGTGTAAGCATCGTTCTCGATTAGGAGAGCTTTGACTAATCCTGGGTAGGGAAGAGCATGATTCTTCTTTGTGCACTTGGCCATGTGCTCGATCATTATTCTGGCCAAGTTGATCTTTCTGCCTTGAAGGAAGGCGTCCAAGAGTAGACAGTCAATAGTTTGCACAATCGACTTCTTCTCCTGCCTGGGGACGATAGTCCTGCAGATCATATAGTGTGCCATAGCACCAGTGTGAGACAGGACTGAAGCAACCCGGTCATTTGCATCTGGAGTCTTCCCATTGAAGATCCTCCGGAATAAGGCATTCAGTGCCTCGCTTTCTATCCCAAAGCCGGAAGCCGGAACTCTGTGCAAAGCGTCATTCCCTGGACGCTGTTTGTCTAGCCCCATCAGCTTGCGGATGGTCTTCTCAGAAAAAGTAGCAGACTCTCCATTTGCCAAGAACGTCCCTGTGCCATTCTCGATGTTGATATTGAGAGAATCATAGAAGTCCTGCACAAGCTTGGGATCAACCTTGACGTTCTCTTCTGAGATCTTGAGCCACCCTTGAACTTTTAAGAGCTCAACGAGATCCTTGGCCTCAGAAAACTGGCTAAGGAAGGCTTCATCATAGACGAGGGGAGAAAGAATATGCTCAGACTTCTTGTTTTTCTTTTTGGGCAGACCAGAAGTACTGTCCTCATTCTCTTCTTCATCATCCTCATCTTCTTCTCCTTCATTATTATCTCCTTCCTGGAGATTTTCATCAGCCTGTCCCTCAGATGGACCAGCTGCGTCCTTGGACGCTTTTGTTTTCCGTGGACGCTTTTGTCCACCTTTTCCTTTGGGGGCAGACTTATCTCCTGCGTCCATTGGGACGGCTTCCCACGGAGGAATCTCAAGAGCATCAGCAGAAATTTGCTCATCGAGAGTGAGAGCGTCCTCTTGTACAACATTGTCGCGTTGATTTGCAATTAGGCGACAAAGCTCTTCGTCCTCAGCAATCTGCTGTCTTGTGAGTTCATCCAGGACGACTGTTGTAGAATTCTCCTCAGAGGTAGCAGAGCCAAACTCTGCCTCTATGGAGTCGTCCCTTTCAGCTGAGAGTCCCCTTGATTTGGGAGTGGGAGGGGCGGAGGGAGGGGAATTTTGAGGAGATGGGGGTGGGGAGATGTCAACATCAGGGAAGGCCTGCTGTATTTGGAGAAGGGTAGGGTCAGGCATGGATGGGTCTATGATATCGATTGGAGAAGGGGTGGTTGAAGGGGTGTCAAGGGGAATGGGATTGGGCTTGGCCTTGGCAAGCTTTCGCCTTTTGAGGGGTTTGGGGTGAGGACGGTCATGTTTGAACTTGGTTCGCTCCTCCACATTGGTTGGAAATCTGTCAAAGATTTTAGTGGGTTGGGAGGAGGAAGCCTTTTGGGGGAGAGAGTTGTGGATTAGACGGGATGGAGGGGGAGTAGGTTTGGTTGATATAGCTCGGGGAGGGGACAAAGGAGAAAAGAGATTGGAGTTTGGTTTCACTAACCTTTTCTTTGATGATGTGGAGGGAAGATCCACAAATCTGGCATTGGAAAGGTCTGGAATGGATTCAATCAAGGGGATCCTCCAATCTTGACCTTGGAACGCCTCTAGAAATATGTTGGTGCCTCCACAGAAAGGAGCGTCCATTCCCCCTGTCTTCCTCAACACGGGCACTACAAACTGATCCAAGAACGTCCTCAGATTGCGAAGACGGACTTGATCCTTGCAGTCCTTCATGTAGTTCACCACTGCAACATAGAGAGTGCGTGGCTTTGTATCGATGAAGTCTTTCAAGATCTCGTCAATTTGAATTTCTGGAGGACCTTCTACATACAAGTTCCTCTTAGCAAGACGCTTTCGCTTCCCACTCAAAGACGACCCAGAAGTATTCATGACCCTTGACATTCTGATCTGATCGGAGAGAAGACGTCGGAGACTGACCGGAAAGCTAGAGAGATGTTGCCGGAATTCTAGAGAGAAGTCAGAGCAAAACGGAGCTTTGAAATTTTAGCGTGCGAAAGTTCTGACAGCCGTTTCAATCAAAGTATATATAGGAGGTTGATGAGGGGCACGCTGGTAACTTCCTCATTTCAAAATTCAAACAGCAACTGTTCAACTTCCAAAAAGGGCGCGTTCCGAATGAACCTGTACTGTACTGTACTGTCGTCCTCAACTCAGATTATAACTGGCGTTCACAGAATTTACACATCCTTCCTGAGATCACCTTAAGAACCAATTTGAAAACTATGCAAGTACGTCCCGTAAAAGAAGTGAAGATCATAGGACGCGTTTGCAAAGTTCTCGGCTAGGGAAAGCTTAGAGTTCCAATCATTTCGGCTTATAATGAAGGTTGGGTGATCAGGGAAACTCTTTTTCAAGACAAATAGAGAAGATCAAAGGCGTTCTCATGACATGCACACAGCAGTTTTAGACTAGTGTTCTTGCAGAAGTGAAATTAGTGCATAAAGTACTTAGCAATTATGTAATCAACTAAACATAGCCAAGCATTGAGAGAATAGCAGAACGGGACTTGCTACTTAAAGGTTATCATCCCTAAGAGCAGCCTGAGATGCTCAAAGGGACGTCTATCAAGTGCTTTAGTAAAAATATCAGCTATTTGGTCCTCAGTCCTTACATGTCCCATGCTAATAATTCCTAGTTCCACATTATCACGCAAGAAATGATGTCTTATATGAATGTGTTTTGTGCGAGAATGAAAAACAGGATTCTTAGCAATTTCTATGGCACTGGTATTATCACACAAAATAGGAATAGTTTCAAGAGATATACCATAGTCCTCAAGTTGGTATTTGATCCAGATGACTAGTGAACAGCACGAGGCAGCAGCAACGTACTCCGCTTCCACAGTTGAAAGCGCCACAGATTCTGTTTCTTAGATCCCCATGAGACTAGGCATGAACCAAGAAACTGTGTCATTCCTGAAGTACTTTTTCTATCAATGACATGTCCAGCATAGTCAGCGTCCGAGTAGCCAACTAATTTGAAGGACGTCTTCCTGGGATACCAAAGGCAGAGATCGTCGCGTCCTTTGAGGTAGCGAAAGATCCTCTTAACTTCTTGCATGTGGGACTCCTTTGGATTTGCCTGGAAGCGTGCACATAAACAAACTGCAAACATGATGTCTGGACGGCTTGCGGTCAAATATAGCAAAGATCCAATCATTCCTCTGTACAGCTTTTGATCAACGTCCTTCCCTTGTTCATCTGCATAAAGACGTGAATTTGGGGAACAAGGTGTTGCCATTGGCTTGGACGTATTCATCCCATATTTCTCCAACATTTCACGGACATACTTTTGTTGATGAATGCGCGTCCCATCTTTGAGTTGATTGATTTGAAGTCCCAAGAAGAAGGTGAGTTCTCCGATGAGAGACATTTCAAACTCACTACTCATTAAGGACTTGAACTCATCTACAAGTTTCATGTTAGTACTACCAAAGACTATATCATCAACATAGACTTGGGCAATTAAAATGTCCTTGTGAACTTTCTTAATGAACAAAGTTTTATCAATTGAACCTCTTGTGTAGCCATTAGACAGAAGAAAGGACGCAAACTTGTCGTACCATGCACGAGGAGCTTGCTTGAGTCCATAGAGAGCTTTGTCTAAATAGTACACATGATCTGGATGAGAGGCGTCCTCAAAACCAGGCGGTTGAGCAACATACACCTCTTCCTTGAGTTTTCCATTTAGAAAGGCAGTCTTGACGTCCATCTGAAATAGCTTGAATCCTTTGTGTGCGGCAAAGGCAATGAGAAGACGAACGGCCTCAATTCTAGCAACAGGAGCAAAGGTTTCATCATAGTCAATGCCTTCCTCTTGCTTGAATCCTTGAGCCACCAGTCTTGCCTTGTTCCTTGACACACGACCACTTTCATCAAGCTTATTTCTGAACACCCAGCGCGTCCCTATAATATTTTTTACTTTGGGACGAGGGACGAGAGTCCAAACTTTGTTCCTTTCAAACAGGTTAAGTTCTTCTTGCATTGCTTGGATCCAATCAGCGTCCTGAAGTGCTTCCTTGATATTTTTTGGCTCCACCATAGATACAAAGGCGTTAAACGCACAGAAGGCCAAATTTGCACTTTGAGACTTGCTGGCAGCTGATCTGGTTTGAACTCCTTGAGCCGGATCGGAGACAATCTGAGAAGTTGGATGATCTCTTGAGAAACGGGACTCTCTTTGAAATAGTTGAGTAAACCTAGGATCAATTTCATCATCTGAAGAAGCGTCCTCGGTGTGTTCCCCCTCAGAGAGATCGTCCACATCTTGACCTTGCAAACTTGATGCAGCCACATCTTGTTGAACTGGAGATTCACTTCGAGAGGGAACTCCTTCAACCATACTAGGAACGTCCACTGAGACTTCTTCAGGAATTGAAGTGGCGTCCTTAGGAACATAATATTTTCCAAAGGACCCAAAATCAGCTTCGTCTTCAGAATCGTCCTGCTGTTGTGAGGAAGAGCGTTCTTTCTTACTTGGGTTTTCTTTATGAGAAACACTCTCCTTGAACACAACATGAATGCTCTCCTCAAGCTTTAGAGTTCTTTTGTTGAAAACTCTATATGCTTTGCTGGTTAGAGAGTATCCAAGAAATATAGCTTCATCACTCCTTGCATCAAACTTTCCAAGTCGTTCTTTGTCATTGTTGTGAACAAAGCACTTGCATCCAAACACTTTGAGATAATCAATGCGAGGCTTCCTTCCATTCAACAATTCATAGGACGTCTTCTTGAGCAATGGACGGATCATAGCACGATTGATGATGTAACAAGCTGTAGCAATAGCTTCCGCCCAGAAGTACTTAGGAACGCTATTGGCTAAAAGCATAGTCCTTGCCATATCCTCCAGCGTCCTGTTCTTTCTTTCCACTACACCATTTTGTTGAGGAGTCCTTGGAGCTGAAAAATTGTGTGAGACACCATGTTGATCACAGAAGGCCAGGAACTTTGAATTCTGAAATTCCGTCCCATGGTCTGATCTTATGGCTTTGAGAGGCGTCTCCAAGGCAACTTCCACTTGTTTGATGAATACTTTGAACGTATTGAAACAATCTGCTTTGGAAGCTAAGAAAAGAACCCAAGTGAATCGAGAAAAATCATCTACAAGAACGTAAATGTACCTCTTTCCACCATGGCTCAACGTCTTCATTGGTCCACAAAGATCCATATGGAGGAGTTCCAAAGGCTTCTTTGTGCTGACTTCGTTCTTAGATTTGAAAGACGTTCTCGTTTGCTTCCCTTTGATACAGGCTTCACACTGTTCAACAGTTTCAGGATCAATTCGGGGAAGTCTCTTCACAAGATTTCTTTGGTGAAGCTTGAAAATCGTGCTTGGTCCAGCATGACCAAGTCGGCAATGCCAGAGATCAGCATCCTTCTTTGAAACAGATAGGCACAACTCAGATTTTGGCTTGAACTCTTGATTAAAGATGTAGACATTGTTCTGGCGAACTCCTTTGAGAACAACTTTGTTGGACTTCTTGTTGATAACGAGACACTCCTTTGAGTCAAATGTGACTAAATTTTCACCTTGGTCACACATCTGGGAAACGCTCAGGAGATTGAAACCAAGTCCTTCAAAAAGACTGACATTTTTTGCTTTGATGGACGGGTTGAGAATAGCAGTTCCCGTTCCCTTGATCTTTCCTTTGCCCTTGTTGCCAAACGAGACAGTTCCTCCCGTGGCACTACTTTGGATAGAAGTGAGATGGATTTGGCTTCCTGTCATATGATTTGAGGCGCCACTATCAATGATCCATGGGCGTCCCCTCACTTCCACCTGCCATAAGAACGTTAGTGTTTGGCGACCCAGGCAAGGTGTTCCTTACCTGGTTCGTTACAAAAGTAGAACTCTGGTTCTGGCATGTAGTCATTAATATTCACATCATTTGAAATAGCATGCTTGCGGAAAGAACTTCTAGAACGTCTAGGACGCCTAGAATTAGCTTTTGGAACGGACTTAGCATTTTCATTGTTAGTCCTAGCAACTTTTCCACTCTCAATGTCTTCCTTTAGTTTCAAACACTCATACTTAAAGTGATCTCCTTGACCACAATACCAACACGTCCTATAATAAGTACCGAGGTAGTACTTCTTATTGGGACGTTGAATCTTGTTTTGTTTCATCTTTTGAGGGTCGCAAACTTTTGAACCGTCCCCTTTAGCAATCTTCTTGTAAATTTTGTGACTGGTGGAGTTAGTGTAGTAGTCTTCCTTTCCTGATTCTCCACTCTCTAGAACTCTAATTCTTTCAAGAAGATTTTTGGTTTTCTCCTGTTCAAGTTCAAGTTCAGAGGATTTACTTGCCTCAAAATCACTAGGAAGGGAGTTCTTAGTGTCAGATTCATAACCTAGACCTCTTTTAGCTGGGACAAAGACCATTGGTCTCACTTCTTCAACTATGGGACTCTTACCCAAAACTTTCACTTCTTCCCTAAGATTAGCGTTCTCAAGTTTGAGACACATGATTTCAGTTTTTAGGGACTTAGTTTCTTCACAAGAAGACTCTAGTTGAATAATCATTGAATTACAGTTCTCACATTCAACTATAATATTTTCATCTTCGAGTTCATCCATTCTTCTTTTCATAACAAGACTCTCTTCCATAATTTTACTAATGAGTTTAAGCAATTTTGGTTTTGAACACTTTTCTAGAGAACGCATCATGGAATCATGAGTTACCTCTTGTTCGTTGTCGGAGGCGTTCTCTTCAATAATTGGGGCGTCCTCTACTGCCATGTATGCAACTTGATCATCACGTTCACCATCACTTGAACTAAGATCATCCCAGGCAGCTGTACACGCTCCAATGAGAGCTTTCTTCTTTTCCTTGGAGGACGTTCCCACAGTACATTTTTTGGCAAAATGTCCTTTCTTGTTGCATTTGTAGCATGTGAGTTCCTTCATTTCAGCCTCTGTGTACTTGGGACTCTCCTTTTTGTAGGACTTGCTCTTGCTGCTATGCTTGTTCTTCTTGTTATAGTACTTGAGAGCCTTGTGAATAAGAGAGAGTTCCTCATCTGAGTCAATCTCTTCCTTTGGCTTTCTTTCTTTCTCTTTGGAACGCAAGTTCTCAAGTTTTTCTTTGTTTTGCATCATCAGCGCTAGATCTCTTTGGCCACGAAGATACTCAGCGTACTCTGGTGTTGTGGACGCCAAAGCAAGATCAGTTTGAGGATTCTTTCCTAGCTGAGCCATGTCAGAGATTCTTCTTTCTTCGTACTGCCTGAGCTTCCCATAGATTTCTTCCATATCAAGAGTTTTGTTGGCTGTGTTCTCTTTGATCGTTGTTCTGTCAAAGTTCCAGACTCCAGTCAAACCATCAATGACCACTTGAACTCTATTCCTCATGGAGATTTCTGTTTCTGGGATGCCCAAGTTTCTCATCTTGGTGACAAGGGCCTCAAAACGGTATGAATAGTCATTCACCGTTTCATTTGGCAACATACTGAAGGCATAGAACTCCTTCTTGATCTTCAGCTGGACGTCCTCTTTCATTTATGCAGTTCCCACATGAAATTTCTCAAGAGCTTCCCACTGTTGTTTTGCTGTGGGGAGATTGCTGACCCTTGTGGCATCTCTTTCGCAGAGGGATGCTTGAAGGAAGCACACTGCTTTAGCATTTGTCTCCATTAGCTTGAATTCATCAGGACCCCAATCGTCCTCCTTGTCAACTTTGTCAGCGGGTACCTTGAGATCTCCCTTCATAATAACCTTCCAGCATTGATAATTTGTGCTTCTGCAGAAATTCTCAAATCTAATTTTCCAGCGGTTGAAGTTGCCGTCCGTCAGGCGCGGAGGCTTCACGAACGAGATTCCAATAGGTTCCATGTCCATCTTTGCCTGCAACTCAGTAAGAATCTAGAGCGCCTGCTCTGATACCAATTGTTGGATCGTTAGTCAGAAATACAAGGGCATCCTTAACAGAGTTAAGGTCGTCCTTCACCAGGATGTCCTTAATAAAGATCAAGGACTTCCTTGGTTCGCAGCGGAAATCAAAGGACTAAACAGGTTAAGACAATAAGTAATGAACGCTTTTGATTTATAGAGGAACCACTCAAGTACCAACTAGTCCTTGAGTGTAAGCCTCTACCTCCTTGGAGGATTTTGTAATAGCTTTTTCCTTTCTTATTAAGTTTCCTTACAATACACTGGCGAGCGGTTACACTTCTCTGGCACTTAGACTGGCGTCCCTAAGTCCACTAGTAACAGCCCCTTTAAGCCTGTAGAGTAACCTAACTTAATTTCTCTAAAGGATACTATCACCTCGTCCTTGCAGTTCGTCGTAAGGACTCTCTCACTCTTTTTGTTCTTTTCTATTACAAACAGTTTGTGGTTTTGTTGAACGCTTCTCGCTCGATCTAACACCTAGGTCTCACTTGTTCTTGAGCTTGTTCTTGGTGTTCTTGGTGTTCTTGAGCGACTGATGAAATTCCCTGAATATTCTCTGAAGCGTCACATCACAATAAATACTCTGGGGAGTATTTATAGTGACATTGGGAAAGGGCAACTATATCTCTGACAATCATGCCCTTGGGGACGTTGCAACAGTAATCGGCTTCCACGTGTTGCTCTGATGATCAAGGAAGCCTACTGGCAATTCCGTTAGGCTTGGATGCGGGATCTTCTTCCACGTGGAGATCATGATCAAAGCTTGTCTGGTGATGTCACTTTGTCGGCCAGCTTTGAAGGACTCCAGTGTAATGATTAAGGACAGTATCCTTGTTTGTATTTTACCAAGCCATTTACTGAAGGATGTAGCGTCCTTACTTCTTAAGGACGGCTACCTATTCCTCAACTTGTTGTCCTTTTCAACATGCGTTCCTGAAACACTTGGACAACTTTATTAGATCAAGGCGAGTTTGTCATATCAAAACTAAGGGACGCTAGGCACAATGTTAATTACTGAAGGCGTCCTTAACATTGTCCCAACAGAATGGAAACCAATGGCTCTTAAACCATAGCCTAGGCAAATCAAACCAATCAATAAAAAGGTTGTGTTATTGAGAATTTGAGAAACCTTAGGAATCGCATGATTCGTATGGTTGTGTTTGTGTTGTTTGGTGATCTTTCTATCAAGTTATATTAGTTCAAAGATTTTTGGACTAGAAAAAGAATGGAAACCAACACTTTCCAAACCATAGCCTACGCAAATCATACCAATCAATAAGAAAGGTTGTGTTATTGAAAATTTGAGAAATATTCGGAATCGCATCATTCGTATGCTTGTGTTTGTGTTGTTTAGTGATCTTTCTATCAAGTTCTATTGGTTCAAATATTTTTGCACTAGAAAAAGAATGGAAACCAATGGCTCCCAAACCATAGCCTAAGCAAATCAAACCAATCAATAAAAAGGTTGTGTTATTGAGAATTTGAGAAACCTTAGGAATCGCATGATTCGTATGCTTGTGTTTGTGTTGTTTGGTGATCTTTCTATCAAGTTCTATTAGTTCAAAGATTTTTGGACTAGAAAAAGAATGGAAACCAACACTTGCCAAACCATAGCCTACGCAAATCATACCAATCAATAAGAAAGGTTGTGTTATTGAGAATTTGAGAAACATTCGGAATCGCATGATTCGTATGCTTGTGTTTGTGTTGTTTGGTGATCTTTCTATCAAGTTCTATTAGTTCAAAGATTTTTGGACTAGAAAAAGAATGGGTACAAATGGCTCCCAAACCATAGCCTAGGCAAATCAAACCAATTAATATAAAGGTTGTGTTATTGAGAATTTGAGAAACCTTAGGTATCGCATGATTCGTATGCTTGTGTTTGTGTTGTTTGGTGATCTCTCTATCAAATTCTATTAGTTCAAAGATTTTTGGACTAGAAAAAGAATGGAAACCAACACTTGCCAAACTATAGCCTATGCAAATCATACCTATCAATAAGAAAGGTTGTGTTATTGAGAATTTGACAAACATACGGAATCGCATGATTTGTATGCTTGTGTTTGTGTTGTTTGGTGATCTTTCTATCAAGTTCTATTAGTTCAAAGATTTTTGGACTAGAAAAAGAATGGAAACCAATGGCTCTTAAACCATAGCCTAGGCAAATCAAACCAATCAATAAAAAGGTTGTGTTATTGAGAATTTGAGAAACCTTAGGAATCGCATGATTCGTATGGTTGTGTTTGTGTTGTTTGGTGATCTTTCTATCAAGTTATATTAGTTCAAAGATTTTTGGACTAGAAAAAGAATGGAAACCAACACTTGCCAAACCATAGCCTACGCAAATCATACTAATAATTAAGAAAGGTTGTGTTATTGAGAATTTGAGAAACATTCGGAATCGCATGATTCGTATGCTTGTGTTTGTGTTGTGTGGTGATCTTTCTATCAAGTTCTATTAGTTCAAAGATTTTTGGACTAGAAAAAGAATGGGTACCAATGGCTCCCAAACCATAGCCTAGGCAAATCAAACCAATCAATAAAAATGTTGTGTTATTGAGAATTTGAGAAACCCTAGGAATCACATGATTCGTATGCTTGTGTTTGTGTTGTTTGGTGATCTTTCTATCAAGTTCTATTAGTTCAAAGATTTTTGGACTAGAAAAAGAATGGAAACCAATGGCTCCCAAACCATAGCCTAGGCAAATCAAACCAATCAATAAAAAGGTTATGTTATTGAGAATTTGAGAAACCTTAGGAATCGCATGATTCATATGCTTGTGTTTATGTTGTTTGGTGATCTTTCTATCAAGTTCCATTAGCTCAAAGATTTTTGGACTAGAAAAATAATGGAAACCAACACTTCCCAACCATAGCCTATGCAAATCATACCTATCAATAAGAAAGGTTGTGTTATTGAGAATTTGACAAACATTCGGAATCACATGATTCGTATGCTTGTGTTTGTGTTGTTTGGTGATCTTGCTATCAAGTTCTATTAGTTCAAAGATTTTTGGACTAGAAAAAGATTGGAAGCCAACACCTTCCAAACCATAGCCTACGCAAATCATACCAATCAATAAGAAAGGTTGTATTATTGAGAATTTGAGAAACATACGGAATCGCATGATTTGTATGCTTGTGTTTGTGTTGTTTGGTGATCTTTCTATCAAGTTCTATTAGTTCAAAGATTTTTGGAATAGAAAAAAAATGGAAACCAATGGCTCCCAAACAATAGCCTAGGCAAATCAAACCAATGAATAAAAAGTTGTGTTAATTAGAATTTGAGAAACCTTAAGAATCGCATGATTCGTATGCTTGTGTTTATGTTGTTTGGTGATCTTTCTATCAAGTTCTATTAGTTCAAAGATTTTTGGACTAGAAAAAGAATGGAAACCAATGGCTCTTAAACCATAGCCTAGGCAAATCAAACCAATCAATAAAAAGGTTGTGTTATTGAGAATTTGAGAAACCTTAGGAATCGCATGATTCGTATGGTTGTGTTTGTGTTGTTTGGTGATCTTTCTATCAAGTTATATTAGTTCAAAGATTTTTGGACTAGAAAAAGAATGGAAACCAACACTTGCCGAACCATAGCCTACGCAAATCATACCAATCAATAAGAAAGGTTGTGTTATTGATAATTTGAGAAATATTCGGAATCGCATCATTCGTATGCTTGTGTTTGTGTTGTTTGGTGATCTTTCTATCAAGTTCTATTGGTTCAAATATTTTTGCACTAGAAAAAGAATGGAAACCAATGGCTTCCAAACCATTGCCTAAGCAAATCAAACCAATCAATAAAAAGGTTGTGTTATTGAGAATTTGAGAAACCTTAGGAATCGCATGATTCGTAAGCTTGTGTTTGTGTTGTTTGATGATCTTTCTATCAAGTTCTATTAGTTCAAAGATTTTTGGACTAGAAAAAGAATGGAAACCAACACTTGCCAAACCATAGCCTACGCAAATCATACTAATAATTAAGAAAGGTTGTGTTATTGAGAATTTGAGAAACATTCGGAATCGCATGATTCGTATGCTTGTGTTTGTGTTGTTTGGTGATCTTTCTATCAAGTTCTATTATTTCAAAGATTTTTGGACTAGAAAAAGAATGGGTACCAATGACTCCCAAACCATAGCCTAGGCAAATCATACTAATAATTAAGAAAGGTTGTGTTATTGAGAATTTGAGAAACATTCGGAATCGCATGATTCGTATGCTTGTGTTTGTGTTGTTTGGTGATCTTTCTATCAAGTTCTATTATTTCAAAGATTTTTAGACTAGAAAAAGAATGGGTACCAATGACTCCCAAACCATAGCCTAGGCAAATCAAACCAATTAATATAAAGGTTGTGTTATTGAGAATTTGAGAAACCTTAGGAATCGCATGATTCGTATGCTTGTGTTTGTGTTGTTTGGTGATCTCTCTATCAAATTCTATTAGTTCAAAGATTTTTGGACTAGAAAAAGAATGGAAACCAATGGCTCCCAAACCATTGCTTAGGCAAATCAAACCAATCAATAAAAATGTTGTGTTATTGAGAATTTGAGAAACCTTAGGAATCGCATGATTCGTATGCTTGTGTTAGTGTTGTTTGGTGATCTTTCTATCAAGTTCTATTAGCTCAAAGATTTTTGGACTAGAAAAAGAATGGAAACCAACACTTTCCCAACCATAGCCTATGCAAATCATACCTATCAATAAGAAAGGTTGTGTTATTGAGAATTTGACAAACATACGGAATCGCATGATTTGTATGCTTGTGTTTATGTTGTTTGGTGATCTTTCTATCAAGTTCTATTAGTTCAAAGATTTTTGGACTAGAAAAAGAATGGAAACCAATGGCTCTTAAACCATAGCCTAGGCAAATCAAACCAATCAATAAAAAGGTTGTGTTATTGAGAATTTGAGAAACCTTAGGAATCGCATGATTCGTATGGTTGTGTTTGTGTTGTTTGGTGATCTTTCTATCAAGTTATATTAGTTCAAAGATTTTTGGACTAGAAAAAGAATGGAAACCAACACTTGCCAAACCATAGCCTACGCAAATCATACCAATCAATAAGAAAGGTTGTGTTATTGATAATTTGAGAAATATTCGGAATCGCATCATTCGTATGCTTGTGTTTGTGTTGTTTGGTGATCTCTCTATCAAGTTCTATTGGTTCAAATATTTTTGCACTAGAAAAAGAATGGAAACCAATGGCTTCCAAACCATTGCCTAAGTAAATCAAACCAATCAATAAAAAGGTTGTGTTATTGAGAATTTGAGAAACCTTAGGAATCGCATGATTCGTAAGCTTGTGTTTGTGTTGTTTGGTGATCTTTCTATCAAGTTCTATTAGTTCAAAGATTTTTGGACTAGAAAAAGAATGGAAACCAACACTTGCCAAACCATAGCCTACGCAAATCATACTAATAATTAAGAAAGGTTGTGTTATTGAGAATTTGAGAAACATACGGAATCGCATGATTCGTATGCTTGTGTTTGTGTTGTTTGGTGATCTTTCTATCAAGTTCTATTATTTCAAAGATTTTTGGACTAGAAAAAGAATGGGTACCAATGACTCCCAAACCATAGCCTAGGCAAATCAAACCAATTAATATAAATGTTGTGTTATTGAGAATTTGAGAAACCTTAGGAATCGCATGATTCGTATGCTTGTGTTTGTGTTGTTTGGTGATCTCTCTATCAAATTCTATTAGTTCAAAGATTTTTGGACTAGAAAAAGAAAGGAAACCAATGGCTCCCAAACCATTGCTTAGGCAAATCAAACCAATCAATAAAAATGTTGTGTTATTGAGAATTTGAGAAACCTTAGGAATCGCATGATTCGTATGCTTGTGTTAGTGTTGTTTGGTGATCTTTCTATCAAGTTCTATTAGCTCAAAGATTTTTGGACTAGAAAAATAATGGAAACCAACACTTGCCCAACCATAGCCTATGCAAATCATACCTATCAATAAGAAAGGTTGTGTTATTGAGAATTTGACAAACATTCGGAATCACATGATTCGTATGCTTGTGTTTGTGTTGTTTGGTGATCTTGCTATCAAGTTCTATTAGTTCAAAGATTTTTGGACTAGAAAAAGATTGGAAGCCAACACCTGCAAAAACAATACCCTACGCAAATCATACCAATCAATAAGAAAGGTTGTGTTATTGAGAATTTGAGAAACATACGGAATCGCATGATTTGTATGCTTGTGTTTGTGTTGTTTGGTGATCTTTCTATCAAGTTCTATTAGTTCAAAGATTTTTGGAATAGAAAAAGAATGGAAACCAACACTTTCCCAACCATAGCCTATGCAAATCATACCTATCAATAAGAAAGGTTGTGTTATTGAGAATTTGACAAACATACGGAATCGCATGATTCATATGCTTGTGTTTGTGTTGTTTGGTGATCTTGCTATCAAGTTCTATTAGTTCAAAGATTTTTGGACTAGAAAAATAATGGAAACCAACACTTGCCAAACCATAGCCTACGCAAATCATACTAATAATTAAGAAAGGTTGTGTTATTGAGAATTTGAGAAACATTCGGAATCGCATGATTCGTATGCTTGTGTTTGTGTTGTTTGGTGATCTTTCTATCAAGTTCTATTAGTTCAAAGATTTTTTGACTAGAAAAAGAATGGGTACCAATGGCTCCCAAACCATAACCTAGGCAAATCAAACCAATCAATAAAAATGTTGTGTTATTGAGAATTTGAGAAACCCTAGGAATCACATGATTCGTATGCTTGTGTTTGTGTTGTTTGGTGATCTTTCTATCAAGTTCTATTAGTTCAAAGATTTTTGGACTAGAAAAAGAATGGAAACCAATGGCTCCCAAACCATAGCCTAGGCAAATCAAACCAATCAATAAAAAGGTTATGTTATTGAGAATTTGAGAAACCTTAGGAATCGCATGATTCGTATGCTTGTGTTTGTGTTGTTTGGTGATCTTTCTATCAAGTTCTATTAGCTAAAAGATTTTTGGACTAGAAAAATAATGGAAACCAACACTTTCCCAACCATAGCCTATGCAAATCATACCTATCAATAAGAAAGGTTGTGTTATTGAGAATTTGACAAACATTCGGAATCACATGATTCGTATGCTTGTGTTTGTGTTGTTTGGTGATCTTGCTATCAAGTTCTATTAGTTTAAAGATTTTTGGACTAGAAAAAGATTGGAAGCCAACACCTTCCAAACCATAGCCTACGCAAATCATACCAATCAATAAGAAAGGTTGTATTATTGAGAATTTAAGAAACATACGGAATCGCATGATTTGTATGCTTGTGTTTGTGTTGTTTGGTGATCTTTCTATCAAGTTCTATTAGTTCAAAGATTTTTGGAATAGAAAAAGAATGGAAACCAATGGCTCCCAAACAATAGCCTAGGCAAATCAAACCAATGAATAAAAAGTTGTGTTAATTAGAATTTGAGAAACCTTAAGAATCGCATGATTCGTATGCTTGTGTTTATGTTGTTTGGTGATCTTTCTATCAAGTTCTATTAGTTCAAAGATTTTTGGACTAGAAAAAGAATGGAAACCAATGGCTCTTAAACCATAGCCTAGGCAAATCATACTAATAATCAAGAAAGGTTGTGTTATTGAGAATTTGAGAAACATACGGAATCGCATGATTTGTATGCTTGTGTTTGTGTTGTTTGGTGATCTTTCTATCAAGTTATATTAGTTCAAAGATTTTTGGACTAGAAAAAGAATGGAAACCAACACTTGCCAAACCATAGCCTACGCAAATCATACCAATCAATATGAAAGGTTGTGTTATTGATAATTTGAGAAATATTCGGAATCGCATCATTCGTATGCTTGTGTTTGTGTTGTTTGGTGATCTTTCTATCAAGTTCTATTGGTTCAAATATTTTTGCACTAGAAAAAGAATGGAAACCAATGGCTTCCAAACCATTGCCTAAGCAAATCAAACCAATCAATAAAAAGGTTGTGTTATTGAGAATTTGAGAAACCTTAGGAATCGCATGATTCGTAAGCTTGTGTTTGTGTTGTTTGGTGATCTTTCTATCAAGTTCTATTAGTTCAAAGATTTTTGGACTAGAAAAAGAATGGAAACCAACACTTGCCAAACCATAGCCTACGCAAATCATACTAATAATTAAGAAAGGTTGTGTTATTGAGAATTTGAGAAACATTCGGAATCGCATGATTCGTATGCTTGTGTTTGTGTTGTTTGGTGATCTTTCTATCAAGTTCTATTATTTCAAAGATTTTTGGACTAGAAAAAGAATGGGTACCAATGACTCCCAAACCATAGCCTAGGCAAATCATACTAATAATTACGAAAGGTTGTGTTATTGAGAATTTGAGAAACATTCGGAATCGCATGATTCGTATGCTTGTGTTTGTGTTGTTTGGTGATCTTTCTATCAAGTTCTATTATTTCAAAGATTTTTGGACTAGAAAAAGAATGGGTACCAATGACTCCCAAACCATAGCCTAGGCAAATCAAACCAATTAATATAAAGGTTGTGTTATTGAGAATTTGAGAAACCTTAGGAATCGCATGATTCGTATGCTTGTGTTTGTGTTGTTTGGTGATCTCTCTATCAAATTCTATTAGTTCAAAGATTTTTGGACTAGAAAAAGAATGGAAACCAATGGCTCCCAAACCATTGCTTAGGCAAATCAAACCAATCAATAAAAATGTTGTGTTATTGAGAATTTGAGAAACCTTAGGAATCGCATGATTCGTATGCTTGTGTTAGTGTTGTTTGGTGATCTTTGTATCAAGTTCTATTAGCTCAAAGATTTTTGGACTAGAAAAATAATGGAAACCAACACTTTCCCAACCATAGCCTATGCAAATCATACCTATCAATAAGAAAGGTTGTGTTATTGAGAATTTGACAAACATTCGGAATCACATGATTCGTATGCTTGTGTTTGTGTTGTTTGGTGATCTTGCTATCAAGTTCTATTAGTTCAAAGATTTTTGGACTAGAAAAAGATTGGAAGCCAACACCTTCCAAACCATAGCCTACGCAAATCATACCAATCAATAAGAAAGGTTGTATTATTGAGAAATTGAGAAACATACGGAATCGCATGATTTGTATGCTTGTGTTTGTGTTGTTTGGTGATCTTTCTATCAAGTTCTATTAGTTCAAAGATTTTTGGAATAGAAAAAGAATGGAAACCAATGGCTCCCAAACAATAGCCTAGGCAAATCAAACCAATGAATAAAAAGTTGTGTTAATTAGAATTTGAGAAACCTTAAGAATCGCATGATTCGTATGCTTGTGTTTATGTTGTTTGGTGATCTTTCTATCAAGTTCTATTAGTTCAAAGATTTTTGGACTAGAAAAAGAATGGAAACCAATGGCTCTTAAACCATAGCCTAGGCAAATCAAACCAATCAATAAAAAGGTTGTGTTATTGAGAATTTGAGAAACCTTAGGAATCACATGATTCGTATGGTTGTGTTTGTTTTGTTTGGTGATCTTTCTATCAAGTTATATTAGTTCAAAGATTTTTGGACTAGAAAAAGAATGGAAACCAACACTTGCTAAACCATAGCCTACGCAAATCATACCAATCAATAAGAAAGGTTGTGTTATTGATAATTTGAGAAATATTCGGAATCGCATCATTCGTATGCTTGTGTTTGTGTTGTTTGGTGATCTTTCTATCAAGTTCTATTGGTTCAAATATTTTTGCACTAGAAAAAGAATGGAAACCAATGGCTTCCAAACCATTGCCTAAGCAAATCAAACCAATCAATAAAAAGGTTGTGTTATTGAGAATTTGAGAAACCTTAGGAATCGCATGATTCGTAAGCTTGTGTTTGTGTTGTTTGGTGATCTTTCTATCAAGTTCTATTAGTTCAAAGATTTTTGGACTAGAAAAAGAATGGAAACCAACACTTGCCAAACCATAGCCTACGCAAATCATACTAATAATTAAGAAAGGTTGTGTTATTGAGAATTTGAGAAACATTCGGAATCGCATGATTCGTATGCTTGTGTTTGTGTTATTTGGTGATCTTTCTATCAAGTTCTATTATTTCAAAGATTTTTGGACTAGAAAAAGAATGGGTACCAATGACTCCCAAACCATAGCCTAGGCAAATCATACTAATAATTAAGAAAGGTTGTGTTATTGAGAATTTGAGAAACATTCGGAATCGCATGATTCGTATGCTTGTGTTTGTGTTGTTTGGTGATCTTTCTATGAAGTTCTATTATTTCAAAGATTTTTGGACTAGAAAAAGAATGGGTACCAATGACTCCCAAAGCATAGCCTAGGCAAATCAAACCAATTAATATAAAGGTTGTGTTATTGAGAATTTGAGAAACCTTAGGAATCGCATGATTCGTATGCTTGTGTTTGTGTTGTTTGGTGATCTCTCTATCAAATTCTATTAGTTCAAAGATTTTTGGACTAGAAAAAGAATGGAAACCAATGGCTCCCAAACCATTGCTTAGGCAAATCAAACCAATCAATAAAAATGTTGTGTTATTGAGAATTTGAGAAACCTTAGGAATCGCATGATTCGTATGCTTGTGTTTGTGTTGTTTGGTGATCTTTCTATCAAGTTCTATTAGCTAAAAGATTTTTGGACTAGAAAAATAATGGAAACCAACACTTTCCCAACCATAGCCTATGCAAATCATACCTATCAATAAGAAAGGTTGTGTTATTGAGAATTTGACAAACATTCGGAATCACATGATTCGTATGCTTGTGTTTGTGTTGTTTGGTGATCTTGCTATCAAGTTCTATTAGTTCAAAGATTTTTGGACTAGAAAAAGATTGGAAGCCAACACCTTCCAAACCATAGCCTACGCAAATCATACCAATCAATAAGAAAGGTTGTATTATTGAGAATTTAAGAAACATACGGAATCGCATGATTTGTATGCTTGTGTTTGTGTTGTTTGGTGATCTTTCTATCAAGTTCTATTAGTTCAAAGATTTTTGGAATAGAAAAAGAATGGAAACCAATGGCTCCCAAACAATAGCCTAGGCAAATCAAACCAATGAATAAAAAGTTGTGTTAATTAGAATTTGAGAAACCTTAAGAATCGCATGATTCGTATGCTTGTGTTTATGTTGTTTGGTGATCTTTCTATCAAGTTCTATTAGTTCAAAGATTTTTGGACTAGAAAAAGAATGGAAACCAATGGCTCTTAAACCATAGCCTAGGCAAATCATACTAATAATCAAGAAAGGTTGTGTTATTGAGAATTTGAGAAACATACGGAATCGCATGATTTGTATGCTTGTGTTTGTGTTGTTTGGTGATCTTTCTATCAAGTTATATTAGTTCAAAGATTTTTGGACTAGAAAAAGAATGGAAACCAACACTTGCCAAACCATAGCCTACGCAAATCATACCAATCAATATGAAAGGTTGTGTTATTGATAATTTGAGAAATATTCGGAATCGCATCATTCGTATGCTTGTGTTTGTGTTGTTTGGTGATCTTTCTATCAAGTTCTATTGGTTCAAATATTTTTGCACTAGAAAAAGAATGGAAACCAATGGCTTCCAAACCATTGCCTAAGCAAATCAAACCAATCAATAAAAAGGTTGTGTTATTGAGAATTTGAGAAACCTTAGGAATCGCATGATTCGTAAGCTTGTGTTTGTGTTGTTTGGTGATCTTTCTATCAAGTTCTATTAGTTCAAAGATTTTTGGACTAGAAAAAGAATGGAAACCAACACTTGCCAAACCATAGCCTACGCAAATCATACTAATAATTAAGAAAGGTTGTGTTATTGAGAATTTGAGAAACATTCGGAATCGCATGATTCGTATGCTTGTGTTTGTGTTGTTTGGTGATCTTTCTATCAAGTTCTATTATTTCAAAGATTTTTGGACTAGAAAAAGAATGGGTACCAATGACTCCCAAACCATAGCCTAGGCAAATCATACTAATAATTACGAAAGGTTGTGTTATTGAGAATTTGAGAAACATTCGGAATCGCATGATTCGTATGCTTGTGTTTGTGTTGTTTGGTGATCTTTCTATCAAGTTCTATTATTTCAAAGATTTTTGGACTAGAAAAAGAATGGGTACCAATGACTCCCAAACCATAGCCTAGGCAAATCAAACCAATTAATATAAAGGTTGTGTTATTGAGAATTTGAGAAACCTTAGGAATCGCATGATTCGTATGCTTGTGTTTGTGTTGTTTGGTGATCTCTCTATCAAATTCTATTAGTTCAAAGATTTTTGGACTAGAAAAAGAATGGAAACCAATGGCTCCCAAACCATTGCTTAGGCAAATCAAACCAATCAATAAAAATGTTGTGTTATTGAGAATTTGAGAAACCTTAGGAATCGCATGATTCGTATGCTTGTGTTAGTGTTGTTTGGTGATCTTTGTATCAAGTTCTATTAGCTCAAAGATTTTTGGACTAGAAAAATAATGGAAACCAACACTTTCCCAACCATAGCCTATGCAAATCATACCTATCAATAAGAAAGGTTGTGTTATTGAGAATTTGACAAACATTCGGAATCACATGATTCGTATGCTTGTGTTTGTGTTGTTTGGTGATCTTGCTATCAAGTTCTATTAGTTCAAAGATTTTTGGACTAGAAAAAGATTGGAAGCCAACACCTTCCAAACCATAGCCTACGCAAATCATACCAATCAATAAGAAAGGTTGTATTATTGAGAAATTGAGAAACATACGGAATCGCATGATTTGTATGCTTGTGTTTGTGTTGTTTGGTGATCTTTCTATCAAGTTCTATTAGTTCAAAGATTTTTGGAATAGAAAAAGAATGGAAACCAATGGCTCCCAAACAATAGCCTAGGCAAATCAAACCAATGAATAAAAAGTTGTGTTAATTAGAATTTGAGAAACCTTAAGAATCGCATGATTCGTATGCTTGTGTTTATGTTGTTTGGTGATCTTTCTATCAAGTTCTATTAGTTCAAAGATTTTTGGACTAGAAAAAGAATGGAAACCAATGGCTCTTAAACCATAGCCTAGGCAAATCAAACCAATCAATAAAAAGGTTGTGTTATTGAGAATTTGAGAAACCTTAGGAATCACATGATTCGTATGGTTGTGTTTGTTTTGTTTGGTGATCTTTCTATCAAGTTATATTAGTTCAAAGATTTTTGGACTAGAAAAAGAATGGAAACCAACACTTGCTAAACCATAGCCTACGCAAATCATACCAATCAATAAGAAAGGTTGTGTTATTGATAATTTGAGAAATATTCGGAATCGCATCATTCGTATGCTTGTGTTTGTGTTGTTTGGTGATCTTTCTATCAAGTTCTATTGGTTCAAATATTTTTGCACTAGAAAAAGAATGGAAACCAATGGCTTCCAAACCATTGCCTAAGCAAATCAAACCAATCAATAAAAAGGTTGTGTTATTGAGAATTTGAGAAACCTTAGGAATCGCATGATTCGTAAGCTTGTGTTTGTGTTGTTTGGTGATCTTTCTATCAAGTTCTATTAGTTCAAAGATTTTTGGACTAGAAAAAGAATGGAAACCAACACTTGCCAAACCATAGCCTACGCAAATCATACTAATAATTAAGAAAGGTTGTGTTATTGAGAATTTGAGAAACATTCGGAATCGCATGATTCGTATGCTTGTGTTTGTGTTATTTGGTGATCTTTCTATCAAGTTCTATTATTTCAAAGATTTTTGGACTAGAAAAAGAATGGGTACCAATGACTCCCAAACCATAGCCTAGGCAAATCATACTAATAATTAAGAAAGGTTGTGTTATTGAGAATTTGAGAAACATTCGGAATCGCATGATTCGTATGCTTGTGTTTGTGTTGTTTGGTGATCTTTCTATGAAGTTCTATTATTTCAAAGATTTTTGGACTAGAAAAAGAATGGGTACCAATGACTCCCAAAGCATAGCCTAGGCAAATCAAACCAATTAATATAAAGGTTGTGTTATTGAGAATTTGAGAAACCTTAGGAATCGCATGATTCGTATGCTTGTGTTTGTGTTGTTTGGTGATCTCTCTATCAAATTCTATTAGTTCAAAGATTTTTGGACTAGAAAAAGAATGGAAACCAATGGCTCCCAAACCATTGCTTAGGCAAATCAAACCAATCAATAAAAATGTTGTGTTATTGAGAATTTGAGAAACCTTAGGAATCGCATGATTCGTATGCTTGTGTTAGTGTTGTTTGGTGATCTTTCTATCAAGTTCTATTAGCTCAAAGATTTTTGGACTAGAAAAATAATGGAAACCAACACTTTCCCAACCATAGCCTATGCAAATCATACCTATCAATAAGAAAGGTTGTGTTATTGAGAATTTGACAAACATACGGAATCGCATGATTTGTATGCTTGTGTTTATGTTGTTTGGTGATCTTTCTATCAAGTTCTATTAGTTCAAAGATTTTTGGACTAGAAAAAGAATGGAAACCAATGGCTCTTAAACCATAGCCTAGGCAAATCAAACCAATCAATAAAAAGGTTGTGTTATTGAGAATTTGAGAAACCTTAGGAATCGCATGATTCGTATGGTTGTGTTTGTGTTGTTTGGTGATCTTTCTATCAAGTTATATTAGTTCAAAGATTTTTGGACTAGAAAAAGAATGGAAACCAACACTTGCCAAACCATAGCCTACGCAAATCATACCAATCAATAAGAAAGGTTGTGTTATTGATAATTTGAGAAATATTCGGAATCGCATCATTCGTATGCTTGTGTTTGTGTTGTTTGGTGATCTTTCTATCAAGTTCTATTGGTTCAAATATTTTTGCACTAGAAAAAGAATGGAAACCAATGGCTTCCAAACCATTGCCTAAGTAAATCAAACCAATCAATAAAAAGGTTGTGTTATTGAGAATTTGAGAAACCTTAGGAATCGCATGATTCGTAAGCTTGTGTTTGTGTTGTTTGGTGATCTTTCTATCAAGTTCTATTAGTTCAAATATTTTTGGACTAGAAAAAGAATGGAAACCAACACTTGCCAAACCATAGCCTACGCAAATCATACTAATAATTAAGAAAGGTTGTGTTATTGAGAATTTGAGAAACATTCGGAATCGCATGATTCGTATGCTTGTGTTTGTGTTGTTTGGTGATCTTTCTATCAAGTTCTATTATTTCAAAGATTTTTGGACTAGAAAAAGAATGGGTACCAATGACTCCCAAACCATAGCCTAGGCAAATCAAACCAATTAATATAAATGTTGTGTTATTGAGAATTTGAGAAACCTTAGGAATCGCATGATTCGTATGCTTGTGTTTGTGTTGTTTGGTGATCTCTCTATCAAATTCTATTAGTTCAAAGATTTTTGGACTAGAAAAAGAATGGAAACCAATGGCTCCCAAACCATTGCTTAGGCAAATCAAACCAATCAATAAAAATGTTGTGTTATTGAGAATTTGAGAAACCTTAGGAATCGCATGATTCGTATGCTTGTGTTAGTGTTGTTTGGTGATCTTTCTATCAAGTTCTATTAGTTCAAAGATTTTTGGACTAGAAAAAGATTGGAAGCCAACAACTGCCAAACCATAGCCTACGCAAATCATACCAATCAATAAGAAAGGTTGTGTTATTGAGAATTTGAGAAACATACGGAATCGCATGATTTGTATGCTTGTGTTTGTGTTGTTTGGTGATCTTTCTATCAAGTTCTATTAGTTCAAAGATTTTTGGAATAGAAAAAGAATGGAAACCAATGGCTCCCAAACCATAGCCTAGGCAAATCAAACCAAATAATATAAAGGTTGTGTTATTGAGAATTTGAGAAACCTTAGGAATCGCATGATTCGTATGCTTGTGTTTGTGTTGTTTGGTGATCTCTCTATCAAATTCTATTAGTTCAAAGATTTTTGGACTAGAAAAAGAATGGAAACCAATGGCTCCCAAACCATTGCTTAGGCAAATCAAACCAATCAATAAAAATGTTGTGTTATTGAAAATTTGAGAAACCTTAGGAATCGCATGATTCGTATGCTTGTGTTTGTGTTGTTTGGTGATCTTTCTATCAAGTTCTATTAGTTCAAAGATTTTTGGACTAGAAAAAGAATGGAAACCAACACTTGCCCAACCATAGCCTATGCAAATCATACCTATCAATAAGAAAGGTTGTGTTATTGAGAATTTGACAAACATTCGGAATCACATGATTCGTATGCTTGTGTTTGTGTTGTTTGGTGATCTTGCTATCAAGTTCTATTAGTTCAAAGATTTTTGGACTAGAAAAAGATTGGAAGCCAACACCTTCCAAACCATAGCCTACGCAAATCATACCAATCAATAAGAAAGGTTGTATTATTGAGAAATTGAGAAACATACGGAATCGCATGATTTGTATGCTTGTGTTTGTGTTGTTTGGTGATCTTTCTATCAAGTTCTATTAGTTCAAAGATTTTTGGAATAGAAAAAGAATGGAAACCAATGGCTCCCAAACAATAGCCTAGGCAAATCAAACCAATGAATAAAAAGTTGTGTTAATTAGAATTTGAGAAACCTTAAGAATCGCATGATTCGTATGCTTGTGTTTATGTTGTTTGGTGATCTTTCTATCAAGTTCTATTAGTTCAAAGATTTTTGGACTAGAAAAAGAATGGAAACCAATGGCTCTTAAACCATAGCCTAGGCAAATCAAACCAATCAATAAAAAGGTTGTGTTATTGAGAATTTGAGAAACCTTAGGAATCGCATGATTCGTATGGTTGTGTTTGTGTTGTTTGGTGATCTTTCTATCAAGTTATATTAGTTCAAAGATTTTTGGACTAGAAAAAGAATGGAAACCAACACTTGCCAAACCATAGCCTACGCAAATCATACCAATCAATAAGAAAGGTTGTGTTATTGATAATTTGAGAAATATTCGGAATCGCATCATTCGTATGCTTGTGTTTGTGTTGTTTGGTGATCTTTCTATCAAGTTCTATTGGTTCAAATATTTTTGCACTAGAAAAAGAATGGAAACCAATGGCTTCCAAACCATTGCCTAAGCAAATCAAACCAATCAATAAAAAGGTTGTGTTATTGAGAATTTGAGAAACCTTAGGAATCGCATGATTCGTAAGCTTGTGTTTGTGTTATTTGGTGATCTTTCTATCAAGTTCTATTAGTTCAAAGATTTTTGGACTAGAAAAAGAATGGAAACCAACACTTGCCAAACCATAGCCTACGCAAATCATACTAATAATTAAGAAAGGTTGTGTTATTGAGAATTTGAGAAACATTCGGAATCGCATGATTCGTATGCTTGTGTTTGTGTTGTTTGGTGATCTTTCTATCAAGTTCTATTATTTCAAAGATTTTTGGACTAGAAAAAGAATGGGTACCAATGACTCCCAAACCATAGCCTAGGCAAATCATACTAATAATTAAGAAAGGTTGTGTTATTGAGAATTTGAGAAACATTCGGAATCGCATGATTCGTATGCTTGTGTTTGTGTTGTTTGGTGATCTTTCTATCAAGTTCTATTATTTCAAAGATTTTTGGACTAGAAAAAGAATGGGTACCAATGACTCCCAAACCATAGCCTAGGCAAATCATACTAATAATTAAGAAAGGTTGTGTTATTGAGAATTTGAGAAACATTCGGAATCGCATGATTCGTATGCTTGTGTTTGTGTTGTTTGGTGATCTTTCTATGAAGTTCTATTATTTCAAAGATTTTTGGACTAGAAAAAGAATGGGTACCAATGACTCCCAAAGCATAGCCTAGGCAAATCAAACCAATTAATATAAAGGTTGTGTTATTGAGAATTTGAGAAACCTTAGGAATCGCATGATTCGTATGCTTGTGTTTGTGTTGTTTGGTGATCTCTCTATCAAATTCTATTAGTTCAAAGATTTTTGGACTAGAAAAAGAATGGAAACCAATGGCTCCCAAACCATTGCTTAGGCAAATCAAACCAATCAATAAAAATGTTGTGTTATTGAGAATTTGAGAAACCTTAGGAATCGCATGATTCGTATGCTTGTGTTTGTGTTGTTTGGTGATCTTTCTATCAAGTTCTATTAGTTCAAAGATTTTTGGACTAGAAAAAGAATGGAAACCAATGGCTCTTAAACCATAGCCTAGGCAAATCAAACCAATCAATAAAAAGGTTGTGTTATTGAGAATTTGAGAAACCTTAGGAATCGCATGATTCGTATGGTTGTGTTTGTGTTGTTTGGTGATCTTTCTATCAAGTTATATTAGTTCAAAGATTTTTGGACTAGAAAAAGAATGGAAACCAACACTTGCCAAACCATAGCCTACGCAAATCATACCAATCAATAAGAAAGGTTGTGTTATTGATAATTTGAGAAATATTCGGAATCGCATCATTCGTATGCTTGTGTTTGTGTTGTTTGGTGATCTTTCTATCAAGTTCTATTGGTTCAAATATTTTTGCACTAGAAAAAGAATGGAAACCAATGGCTTCCAAACCATTGCCTAAGCAAATCAAACCAATCAATAAAAAGGTTGTGTTATTGAGAATTTGAGAAACCTTAGGAATCGCATCATTCGTATGCTTGTGTTTGTGTTGTTTGGTGATCTTTCTATCAAGTTCTATTGGTTCAAAGATTTTTGGACTAGAAAAAGAATGGAAACCAACACTTGCCAAACCATAGCCTACGCAAATCATACTAATAATTAAGAAAGGTTGTGTTATTGAGAATTTGAGAAACATTCGGAATCGCATGATTCGTATGCTTGTGTTTGTGTTGTTTGGTGATCTTTCTATCAAGTTCTATTATTTCAAAGATTTTTGGACTAGAAAAAGAATGGGTACCAATGACTCCCAAACCATAGCCTAGGCAAATCATACTAATAATTAAGAAAGGTTGTGTTATTGAGAATTTGAGAAACATTCGGAATCGCATGATTCGTATGCTTGTGTTTGTGTTGTTTGGTGATCTTTCTATCAAGTTCTATTATTTCAAAGATTTTTGGACTAGAAAAAGAATGGGTACCAATGACTCCCAAACCATAGCCTAGGCAAATCAAACCAATTAATATAAAGGTTGTGTTATTGAGAATTTGAGAAACCTTAGGAATCGCATGATTCGTATGCTTGTGTTTGTGTTGTTTGGTGATCTCTCTATCAAATTCTATTAGTTCAAAGATTTTTGGACTAGAAAAAGAATGGAAACCAATGGCTCCCAAACCATTGCTTAGGCAAATCAAACCAATCAATAAAAATGTTGTGTTATTGAGAATTTGAGAAACCTTAGGAATCGCACGATTCGTATGCTTGTGTTAGTGTTGTTTGGTGATCTTTCTATCAAGTTCTATTAGCTCAAAGATTTTTGGACTAGAAAAATAATGGAAACCAACACTTGCCCAACCATAGCCTATGCAAATCATACCTATCAATAAGAAAGGTTGTGTTATTGAGAATTTGACAAACATTCGGAATCACATGATTCGTATGCTTGTGTTTGTGTTGTTTGGTGATCTTTCTATCAAGTTCTATTAGTTCAAAGATTTTTGGACTAGAAAAAGATTGGAAGCCAACAACTGCCAAACCATAGCCTACGCAAATCAAACCAATCAATAAGAAAGGTTGTGTTATTGAGAATTTGAGAAACATACGGAATCGCATGATTTGTATGCTTGTGTGTGTGTTGTTTGGTGATCTTTCTATCAAGTTCTATTAGTTCAAAGATTTTTGCAATAGAAAAAGAATGGAAACCAATGGCTCCCAAACCATAGCCTAGGCAAATCAAACCAATTAATATAAAGGTTGTGTTATTGAGAATTTGAGAAACCTTAGGAATCGCATGATTCGTATGCTTGTGTTTGTGTTGTTTGGTGATCTCTCTATCAAATTCTATTAGTTCAAAGATTTTTGGACTAGAAAAAGAATGGAAACCAATGGCTCCCAAACCATTGCTTAGGCAAATCAAACCAATCAATAAAAATGTTGTGTTATTGAAAATTTGAGAAACCTTAGGAATCGCATGATTCGTATGCTTGTGTTTGTGTTGTTTGGTGATCTTTCTATCAAGTTCTATTAGCTCAAAGATTTTTGGACTAGAAAAATAATGGAAACCAACACTTGCCCAACCATAGCCTATGCAAATCATACCTATCAATAAGAAAGGTTGTGTTATTGGGAATTTGACAAACATTCGGAATCACATGATTCGTATGCTTGTGTTTGTGTTGTTTGGTGATCTTGCTATCAAGTTCTATTAGTTCAAAGATTTTTGGACTAGAAAAAGATTGGAAGCTAACACCTGCCAAACCATAGCCTACGCAAATCATACCAATCAATAAGAAAGGTTGTGTTATTGAGAATTTGAGAAACATTCGGAATCACATGATTCGTATGCTTGTGTTTGTGTTGTTTGGTGATCTTTCTATCAAGTTCTATTAGTTCAAAGATTTTTGGAATAGAAAAAGAATGGAAACCAATGGCTCCTAAACCATAGCCTAGGCAAATCAAACCAATTAATATAAAGGTTGTGTTATTGAGAATTTGAGAAACCTTAGGAATCGCATGATTCGTATGCTTGTGTTTGTGTTGTTTGGTGATCTCTCTATCAAATTCTATTAGTTCAAAGATGATGCGGGGTTAGCCGTTGGTGGCCCGATCTTTCAACATCAACTCGATACAAGCAAGAACAACAAAGGAGATGGTTAGAACTGGCTGGAATAACGCTTGGACAAGGAGTACAAGACTCAAACAAGAAGAACACAATGAAACACAAACAGATTCAAGAGAAGGATAGAAGGATAGAAGAAGGATAACCCTCCGAGACAACTATTAAACCCTTGGTGTATATTTCAACCAAGATCCTAATAGAATGGACGAAGAACCAACCTTGTACAATTGGTATCAGAGCCATGTATTGAGACATGAACCATGTATTGAGACATTATATAGGGAAATCTGTAGTGGTCTATTTTGATGACATATTAGTGTATAGTAAGTCCCTAGAGGAGCATGAATGTCATTTGAGAGATGTGCTTAACACCTTGCGTCTTGAACACTTGTTTGCGAATTTGAAAAAGTGTGAGCTATGTACTACTACTGTTACCTTTCTTGGTTTTGTGGTTAGCTCGCAGGGATTGCAAGTGGACGAGGCCAAGATTAAGGCCATAAACGAGTGGCCCACCCCAACCACTATTGGCCAGGTGCGGAGTTTCCATGGGCTGGCGAGCTTCTATAGGAGGTTTGTCAAGGATTTTAGCACCATTGCAGCCCCATTGACGGAAATTACCAAGAAGAGAAGTGAGTTCAAGTGGGGGCGTGCCCAGGAGAGAGCCTTCGAGACTCTCAAGCTGAAATTGACGCAAGCCCCATTATTGGTGTTGCCTGACTTCACACGACCTTTTGAGGTGGAGTGTGATGCAAGTGGAGTCGGCATAGGGGGTGTTCTTATGCAAGAAGGTAAACCTATCGCTTTCTTTTCTGAGAAATTAAAAGGTGCATGTTTAAACTACTCGACCTATGATAAAGAGTTATATGCTTTGTATCGAGTGCTTAAAACATGACAGCATTATCTTTGGCCTAGGGAGTTTGTGCTTAAAACTGACCATGAATCCTTGAAACACTTTAAAAGTCAAGATAAAATGGATAGGAGGCATGGTAGATGGATGGAATTCATTGAAACATTCCCTTATGTGATTAAGTTTAAAAGAGGAAAAGATAATGTTGTAGCTGATGCCTTGTCTAGACGCCGCACTTTGCTTGTTTCATTAGACTCTAGAGTATTAGGATTTACTTATATTCGTGAGTTGTATGAAACTGATCTTGATTTTGGTGATGCGTTTAAGGCTTGTCTTGAAAAGAATTGTGCTGAAAAATACTATTTGCATGATGGCTTTCTTTTTCGAGTTGATAAAGTTTGCATACCTCGTTGTTCATTGCGTTTGCTGCTTGTTGAGGAAGCCCATAAGGGCGGCCTAATGGGGCATTTTGGGAGGGACAAAACTTATCACACTCTTAGGACTCATTTCTATTGGCCACACATGCTTAGGGATGTTGAGAATGTAGTTAAAAGATGCATGGACTGTCTTAGGGCTAAATCTAGACTTATGCCACATGGACTTTACACACCATTGCCCACACCTACAGCCCCTTGGGAGGACCTTTCTATGGACTTTATAGTTGGGTTGCCTAGGACTAAGAAGGGGAGGGATTCAATCATGGTTGTAGTGGATAGGTTTAGTAAGATGGCACATTTTATAGCATGTCATAAGACCGACGATGCTACTAATGTGGCTGGATTATTCTTTAGGGAGATAGTCAGATTGCATGGGGTTCCTAAAACCATAGTTAGTGACCGAGACACTAAGTTCCTTAGCCACTTTTGGAGAACCTTATGGAGTAAGCTAGGAACTAAGTTGTTGTTTTCTACCTCTAGTCACCCTCAAACTGATGGGCAAACCGAGGTCACCAATAGGACACTAGCTACGATTCTTAGGGCCATAATTAGGAAGAACTTGAAGATGTGGGAAGAGGCATTACCTCATGTGGAGTTTGCATATAACAGGATTGTTCATTCTTCTACTAAATTGACTCCATTCGAATGTTTTCCAACCCGGAGACTTGGTGTGGGTTCATTTGAGGAAAGAGAGATTCCCGGAGCAAAGGAAGAACAAGCTGTCCCCTCGAGGAGATGGACCTTTCAAGGTGCTTAAGAGGATCGGGGACAATGCATACAAGCTGGAGCTGCCCGGTGAATATGGTGTAAGCGCAACTTTCAACGTCGCCGATCTCACGCCATACCTTGCTCTTGATGAAGACTTGGATTCGGGGTCGAATCCTTTCCAAGAAAGGGAGGTTGATGAAGGATCATCAAGTCAGCCACCTCCAAGCGCCCCAACACTCTTTGAGGGGCCAATCACTAGATCCCGAGCCAAAAAACTACAAAGTGGAATGCATGCTTTTGTGTGTTACGTTTGTGTTAAGGAGGCGAGATAAAGCAATGAGCCATATGCCAAGGCTGTTTGCCTAACAAGTGTTGGCATAGTCCATGGATAGTAGATGTTGGGCCTTGCCATTATGGGCCTTGCCTACTTTTAGCCTAAGTAGATTATTTTGTATTAGTTTCTTTCAAGTTTTTTGGGGAACTATAAGTACTTTTCAGCCTTATTGTTTTTGGTAGACAACTTTGAATAGAAATCAGTTTCTCCCTTTGAAAAGAGAGAGTTTGAAGCATGGCTTCATTGAGTGTGTGCATTGCAGCTTGGTTTGTTTGAATTGCGTCAATTCTCATCGAAGGTTGGTGTCTTTCAACGATCACGAGCCCCCTTCTTGTGCTTCAAGGATCCGTCCTTGACTGTGTAAGATTGTACAAGGTTGGTTCTTCGTCCATTCTATTAGGATCTTGGTTGAAATATACACCAAGGGTTTAATAGTTGTCTCGAAGGGTTATCCTTCTTCTATCCTTCTATCCTTCTCTTGAATCTGTTTGTGTTTCATTGTGTTCTTCTTGTTTGAGTCTTGTACTCCTTGTCCAAGCGTTATTCCAGCCAGTTCTAACCATCTCCTTTGTTGTTCTTGCTTGTATCGAGTTGATGTTGAAAGATCGGGCCACCAACGGCTAACCCCGAATCAAAAGATTTTTGGACTAGAAAAAGAATAGAAACCAATGGCTCCCAAACCATTTTTTAGGCAAATCAAACCAATCAATAAAAATGTTGTGTTATTGAGAATTTGAGAAACCTTAGGAATCGCATGATTCGTATGCTTGTGTTTGTGTTGTTTGGTGATCTTTCTATCAAGTTCTATTAGCTCAAAGATTTTTGGACTAGAAAAATAATGGAAACCAACACTTGCCCAACCATAGCCTATGCAAATCATACCTATCAATAAGAAAGGTTGTGTTATTGAGAATTTGACAAACATTCGGAATCACATGATTCGTATGCTTGTGTTTGTGTTGTTTGGTGATCTTGCTATCAAGTTCTATTAGTTCAAAGATTTTTGGACTAGAAAAATAATGGAAACCAACACTTGCCAAACCATAGCCTACGCAAATCATACTAATAATTAAGAAAGGTTGTGTTATTGAGAATTTGAGAAACATTCGGAATCGCATGATTCGTATGCTTGTGTTTGTGTTGTTTGGTGATCTTTCTATCAAGTTCTATTAGTTCAAAGATTTTTGGACTAGAAAAAGAATGGGTACCAATGGCTCCCAAACCATAGCCTAGGCAAATCAAACCAATCAATAAAAATGTTGTGTTGTTGAGAATTTGAGAAACCCTAGGAATCACATGATTCGTATGCTTGTGTTTGTGTTGTTTGGTGATCTTTCTATCAAGTTCTATTAGTTCAAAGATTTTTGGACTAGAAAAAGAATGGAAACCAATGGCTCCCAAACCATAGCCTAGGCAAATCAAACCAATCAATAAAAAGGTTATGTTATTGAGAATTTGAGAAACCTTAGGAATCGCATGATTCGTATGCTTGTGTTTGTGTTGTTTGGTGATCTTTCTATCAAGTTCTATTAGTTCAAAGATTTTTTGGACTAGAAAAATAATGGAAACCAACACTTTCCCAACCATAGCCTATGCAAATCATACCTATCAATAAGAAAGGTTCTGTTATTGAGAATTTGACAAACATTCGGAATCACATGATTCGTATGCTTGTGTTTGTGTTGTTTGGTGATCTTGCTATCAAGTTCTATTAGTTCAAAGATTTTTGGACTAGAAAAAGATTGGAAGCCAACACCTTCCAAACCATAGCCTACGCAAATCATACCAATCAATAAGAAAGGTTGTATTATTGAGAATTTGAGAAACATACGGAATCGCATGATTTGTATGCTTGTGTTTGTGTTGTTTGGTGATCTTTCTATCAAGTTCTATTAGTTCAAAGATTTTTGGAATAGAAAAAGAATGGAAACCAATGGCTCCCAAACAATAGCCTAGGCAAATCAAACCAATGAATAAAAAGTTGTGTTAATTAGAATTTGAGAAACCTTAAGAATCGCATGATTCGTATGCTTGTGTTTATGTTGTTTGGTGATCTTTCTATCAAGTTCTATTAGTTCAAAGATTTTTGGACTAGAAAAAGAATGGAAACCAATGGCTCTTAAACCATAGCCTAGGCAAATCAAACCAATCAATAAAAAGGTTGTGTTATTGAGAATTTGAGAAACCTTAGGAATCGCATGATTCGTATGGTTGTGTTTGTGTTGTTTGGTGATCTTTCTATCAAGTTATATTAGTTCAAAGATTTTTGGACTAGAAAAAGAATGGAAACCAACACTTGCCAAACCATAGCCTACGCAAATCATACCAATCAATAAGAAAGGTTGTGTTATTGATAATTTGAGAAATATTCGGAATCGCATCATTCGTATGCTTGTGTTTGTGTTGTTTGGTGATCTTTCTATCAAGTTCTATTGGTTAAAATATTTTTGCACTAGAAAAAGAATGGAAACCAATGGCTTCCAAACCATTGCCTAAGAAAATCAAACCAATCAATAAAAAGGTTGTGTTATTGAGAATTTGAGAAACCTTAGGAATCGCATGATTCGTAAGCTTGTGTTTGTGTTGTTTGGTGATCTTTCTATCAAGTTCTATTAGTTCAAAGATTTTTGGAATAGAAAAAGAATGGAAACCAATGGCTCCCAAACCATAGCCTAGGCAAATCAAACCAATTAATATAAAAGTTGTGTTATTGAGAATTTGAGAAACCTTAGGAATCGCATGATTCGTATGCTTGTGTTTGTGTTGTTTGGTGATCTCTCTATCAAATTCTATTAGTTCAAAGATTTTTGGACTAGAAAAAGAATGGAAACCAATGGCTCCCAAACCATTGCTTAGGCAAATCAAACCAATCAATAAAAATGTTGTGTTATTGAAAATTTGAGAAACCTTAGGAATCGCATGATTCGTATGCTTGTGTTTGTGTTGTTTGGTGATCTTTCTATCAAGTTCTATTAGCTCAAAGATTTTTGGACTAGAAAAAGAATGGAAACCAACACTTGCCCAACCATAGCCTATGCAAATCATACCTATCAATAAGAAAGGTTGTGTTATTGAGAATTTGACAAACATTCGGAATCACATGATTCGTATGCTTGTGTTTGTGTTGTTTGGTGATCTTGCTATCAAGTTCTATTAGTTCAAAGATTTTTGGACTAGAAAAAGATTGGAAGCCAACACCTGCCAAACCATAGCCTACGCAAATCATACCAATCAATAAGAAAGGTTGTGTTATTGAGAATTTGAGAAACATACGGAATCGCATGATTTGTATGCTTGTGTTTGTGTTGTTTGGTGATCTTTCTATCAAGTTCTATTAGTTCAAAGATTTTTGGAATAGAAAAAGAATGGAAACCAATGGCTCCTAAACCATAGCCTAGGCAAATCAAACCAATTAATATAAAGGTTGTGTTATTGAGAATTTGAGAAACCTTAGGAATCGCATGATTCGTATGCTTGTGTTTGTGTTGTTTGGTGATCTCTCTATCAAATTCTATTAGTTCAAAGATTTTTGGACTAGAAAAAGAATGGAAACCAATGGCTCCCAAACCATTGCTTAGGCAAATCAAACCAATCAATAAAAATGTTGTGTTATTGAGAATTTGAGAAACCTTAGGAATCGCATGATTCGTATGCTTGTGTTTGTGTTGTTTGGTGATCTTTCTATCAAGTTCTATTAGCTCAAAGATTTTTGGACTAGAAAAATAATGGAAACCGACACTTGCCCAACCATAGCCTATGCAAATCATACCTATCAATAAGAAAGGTTGTGTTATTGAGCATTTGACAAACATTCGGAATCACATGATTCGTATGCTTGTGTTTGTGTTGTTTGGTGATCTTGCTATCAAGTTCTATTAGTTCAAAGATTTTTGGACTAGAAAAATAATGGAAACCAACACTTGCCAAACCATAGCCTACGCAAATCATACTAATAATTAAGAAAGGTTGTGTTATTGAGAATTTGAGAAACATTCGGAATCGCATGATTCGTATGCTTGTGTTTGTGTTGTTTGGTGATCTTTCTATCAAGTTCTATTAGTTCAAAGATTTTTGGACTAGAAAAAGAATGGGTACCAATGGCTCCCAAACCATAGCCTAGGCAAATCAAACCAATCAATAAAAATGTTGTGTTATTGAGAATTTGAGAAACCCTAAGAATCACATGATTCGTATGCTTGTGTTTGTGTTGTTTGGTGATCTTTCTATCAAGTTCTATTAGTTCAAAGATTTTTGGACTAGAAAAAGAATGGAAACCAATGGCTCCCAAACCATAGCCTAGGCAAATCAAACCAATCAATAAAAAGGTTATGTTATTGAGAATTTGAGAAACCTTAGGAATCGCATGATTCGTATGCTTGTGTTTGTGTTGTTTGGTGATCTTTCTATCAAGTTCTATTAGTTCAAAGATTTTTGGACTAGAAAAATAATGGAAACCAATGTTTCCCAAACCATTGCTTAAGCAAACCAAACCAATCAATAAAAATGTTGTGTGATTGAGAATTTGAGAAACCTTAGGAATCGCATGATTCGTATGCTTGTGTTTGTGTTGTTTGGTGATCTTTCTATCAAGTTCTATTAGCTCAAAGATTTTTGGACTAGAAAAATAATGGAAACCAACACTTGCCCAACCATAGCCTATGCAAATCATACCTATCAATAAGAAAGGTTGTGTTATTGAGAATTTGACAAACATTCGGAATCACATGATTCGTATGCTTGTGTTTGTGTTGTTTGGTGATCTTGCTATCAAGTTCTATTAGTTCAAAGATTTTTGGACTAGAAACAGATTGGAAGCCAACACCTGCCAAACCATAGCCTACGCAAATCATACCAATCAATAAGAAAGGTTGTGTTATTGAGAATTTGAGAAACATACGGAATCGCATGATTTAAATGCTTGTGTTTGTGTTGTTTGGTGATCTTTCTATCAAGTTCTATTAGTTCAAAGATTTTTGGAATAGAAAAAGAATGGAAACCAATGGCTCCCAAACCATAGCCTAGGCAAATCAAACCAATTAATATAAAGGTTGTGTTATTGAGAATTTGAGAAACCTTAGGAATCGCATGATTCGTATGCTTGTGTTTCTGTTGTTTGGTGATCTCTCTATCAAATTCTATTAGTTCAAAGATTTTTGGACTAGAAAAAGAATGGAAACCAATGTTTCCCAAACCATTGCTTAAGCAAACCAAACCAATCAATAAAAATGTTGTGTGATTGAGAATTTGAGAAACCTTAGGAATCGCATGATTCGTATGCTTGTGTTTGTGTTGTTTGGTGATCTTTCTATCAAGTTCTATTAGCTCAAAGATTTTTGGACTAGAAAAATAATGGAAACCAACACTTGCCCAACCATAGCCTATGCAAATCATACCTATCAATAAGAAAGGTTGTGTTATTGAGAATTTGACAAACATTCGGAATCACATGATTCGTATGCTTGTGTTTGTGTTGTTTGGTGATCTTGCTATCAAGTTCTATTAGTTCAAAGATTTTTGGACTAGAAAAAGAATGGGAACCAACACTTGCCAAACCATAGCCTACGCAAATCATACTAATAATTAAGAAAGGTTGTGTTATTGAGAATTTGAGAAACATTCGGAATCGCATGATTCGTATGCTTGTGTTTGTGTTGTTTGGTGATCTTTCTATCAAGTTCTATTAGTTCAAAGATTTTTGGACTAGAAAAAGAATGGGTACCAATGGCTCCCAAACCATAGCCTAGGCAAATCAAACCAATCAATAAAAATGTTGTGTTATTGAGAATTTGAGAAACCCTAGGAATCACATGATTCGTATGCTTGTGTTTGTGTTGTTTGGTGATCTTTCTATCAAGTTCTATTAGTTCAAAGATTTTTGGACTAGAAAAAGAATGGAAACCAATGGCTCCCAAACCATAGCCTAGGCAAATCAAACCAATCAATAAAAAAGGTTGTGTTATTGAGAATTTGAGAAACCTTTGGAATCGCATGATTCGTATGCTTGTGTTTGTGTTGTTTGCTGATCTTTCTATCAAGTTCTATTAGATCAAAGATTTTTGGACTAGAAAAAGAATGGAAATCAACACTTGCCGAACCATAGCCTACGTAAATCATACCAATCAATAAGAAAGGTTGTGTTATTGAGATTTTGAGAAACATTCGGAATCGCATGATTCGTATGCTTGTGTTTGTGTTGTTTGGTGATCTTTGTATCAAGTTCTATTAGTTCAAAGATTTTTGGACTAGAAAAAGAATGGAAACCAATGGCTCCCAAACCATAGCCTAGGCAAATCAAACCAATCAATAAAAATGTTGTGTTATTGAGAATTTGAGAAACCCTAGGAATCACATGATTCGTATGCTTGTGTTTGTGTTGTTTGGTGATCTTTCTATCAAGTTCAATTAGTTCAAAGATTTTTGGACTAGAAAAAGAATGGAAACCAATGGCTCCCAAACCATAGCCTAGGCAAATCAAACCAATCAATAAAAAGGTTATGTTATTGAGAATTTGAGAAACCTTAGGAATCGCATGATTCGTATGCTTGTGTTTGTGTTGTTTGGTGATCTTTCTATCAAGTTCTATTAGTTCAAAGATTTTTGGACTAGAAAAATAATGGAAACCAACACTTTCCCAACCATAGCCTAGGCAAATCATACCTATCAATAAGAAAGGTTGTGTTATTGAAAATTTGACAAACATTCGGAATCACATGATTCGTATGCTTGTGTTTGTGTTTTTTGGTGATCTTTCTATCAAGTTCTATTAGTTCAAAGAATTTTGGACTAGAAAAAGAATGGAAACCAACGGCTCCCAAACCATAGCCTAGGCAAATCAAACCAATCAATAAAAAAGGTTGTGTTATTGAGAATTTGAGAAACCTTTGGAATCGCATGATTCGTATGCTTGTGTTTGTGTTGTTTGGTGATCTTTCTATCAAGTTCTATTAGATCAAAGATTTTTGGACTAGAAAAAGAATGGAAATCAACACTTGCCGAACCATAGCCTACGCAAATCATACCAATCAATAAGAAAGGTTGTGTTATTGAGATTTTGAGAAACATTCGGAATCGCATGATTCGTATGCTTGTGTTTGTGTTGTTTGGTGATCTTTGTATCAAGTTCTATTAGTTCAAAGATTTTTGGACTAGAAAAAGAATGGAAACCAATGGCTCCCAAACCATAGCCTAGGCAAATCAAACCAATCAATAAAAATGTTGTGTTATTGAGAATTTGAGAAACCCTAGGAATCACATGATTCGTATGCTTGTGTTTGTGTTGTTTGGTGATCTTTCTATCAAGTTCTATTAGTTCAAAGATTTTTGGACTAGAAAAAGAATGGGTACCAATGGCTCCCAAACCATAGCCTAGGCAAATCAAACCAATCAATAAAAAGGTTATGTTATTGAGAATTTGAGAAACCTTAGGAATCGCATGATTCGTATGCTTGTGTTTGTGTTGTTTGGTGATCTTTCTATCAAGTTCTATTAGTTCAAAGATTTTTGGACTAGAAAAATAATGGAAACCAACACTTTCCCAACCATAGCCTAGGCAAATCATACCTATCAATAAGAAAGGTTGTGTTATTGAGAATTTGACAAACATTCGGAATCACATGATTCGTATGCTTGTGTTTGTGTTGTTTGGTGATCTTGCTATCAAGTTCTATTAGTTCAAAGATTTTTGGACTAGAAAAATAATGGAAACCAACACTTGCCAAACCATAGCCTACGCAAATCATACTAATAATTAAGAAAGGTTGTGTTATTGAGAATTTGAGAAACATTCGGAATCGCATGATTCGTATGCTTGTGTTTGTGTTGTTTGGTGATCTTTCTATCAAGTTCTATTAGTTCAAAGATTTTTGGACTAGAAAAAGAATGGGTACCAATGGCTCCAAAACCATAGCCTAGGCAAATCAAACCAATCAATAAAAATGTTGTGTTATTGAGAATTTGAAAAACCCTAGGAATCACATGATTCGTATGCTTGTGTTTGTGTTGTTTGGTGATCTTTCTATCAAGTTCTATTAGTTCAAAGATTTTTGGACTAGAAAAAGAATGGAAACCAATGGCTCCCAAACCATAGCCTAGGCAAATCAAACCAATCAATAAAAATGTTGTGTTATTGAGAATTTGAAAAACCCTAGGAATCACATGATTCGTATGCTTGTGTTTGTGTTGTTTGGTGATCTTTCTATCAAGTTCTATTAGTTCAAAGATTTTTGGACTAGAAAAAGAATGGAAACCAATGGCTCCCAAACCATAGCCTAGGCAAATCAAACCAATCAATAAAAATGTTGTGTTATTGAGAATTTGAAAAACCCTAGGAATCACATGATTCGTATGCTTGTGTTTGTGTTGTTTGGTGATCTTTCTATCAAGTTCTATTAGTTCAAAGATTTTTGGACTAGAAAAAGAATGGAAACCAACACTTTCCCAACCATAGCCTATGCAAATCATACCTATCAATAAGAAAGGTTGTGTTATTGAGAATTTGACAAACATTCGGAATCACATGATTCGTATGCTTGTGTTTGTGTTGTTTGGTGATCTTGCTATCAAGTTGTATTAGTTCAAAGATTTTTGGACTAGAAAAATAATGGAAACCAACACTTGCCAAACCATAGCCTACGCAAATCATACTAATAATTAAGAAAGGTTGTGTTATTGAGAATTTGAGAAACATTCGGAATCGCATGATTCGTATGCTTGTGTTTGTGTTGTTTGGTGATCTTTCTATCAAGTTCTATTAGTTCAAAGATTTTTGGACTAGAAAAAGAATGGGTACCAATGGCTCCCAAACCATAGCCTAGGCAAATCAAACCAATCAATAAAAATGTTGTGTTATTGAAAATTTGAGAAACCCTAGGAATCACATGATTCGTATGCTTGTGTTTGTGTTGTTTGGTGATCTTTCTATCAAGTTCTATTAGTTCAAAGATTTTTGGACTAGAAAAAGAATGGAAACCAATGGCTCCCAAACCATAGCCTAGGCAAATCAAACCAATCAATAAAAAGGTTATGCTATTGAGAATTTGAGAAACCTTAGGAATCGCATGATTCGTATGCTTGTGTTTGTGTTGTTTGGTGATCTTTCTATCAAGTTCTATTAGTTCAAAGATTTTTGGACTAGAAAAAGAATGGAAACCAACACTTTCCCAACCATAGCCTATGCAAATCATACCTATCAATAAGAAAGGTTGTGTTATTGAGAATTTGACAAACATTCGGAATCGCATGATTCGTATGCTTGTGTTTGTGTTGTTTGGTGATCTTTCTATCAAGTTCTATTAGTTCAAAGATTTTTGGACTAGAAAAAGAATGGGTACCAATGACTCCCAAACCATAGCCTAGGCAAATCAAACCAATTAATATAAATGTTGTGTTATTGAGAATTTGAGAAACCTTAGGAATCGCATGATTCGTATGCTTGTGTTTGTGTTGTTTGGTGATCTCTCTATCAAATTCTATTAGTTCAAAGATTTTTGGACTAGAAAAAGAATGGAAACCAATGGCTCCCAAACCATTGCTTAGGCAAATCAAACCAATCAATAAAAATGTTGTGTTATTGAGAATTTGAGAAACCTTAGGAATCGCATGATTCGTATGCTTGTGTTTGTGTTGTTTGGTGATCTTTCTATCAAGTTCTATTAGTTCAAAGATTTTTGGACTAGAAAAAGAATGGAAACCAATGGCTCCCAAACCATAGCCTAGGCAAATCAAACCAATCAATAAAAAGGTTCTGTTATTGAGAATTTGAGAAACCTTAGGAATCGCATGATTGGTATGCTTGTGTTTGTGTTGTTTGGTGATCTTTCTATCAAGTTCTATTAGTTCAAAGATTTTTGGACTAGAAAAAGAATGGAAACCAACACTTTCCAAACCATAGCCTATGCAAATCATACCTATCAATAAGAAAGGTTGTGTTATTGAGAATTTGACAAACATTCGGAATCGCATGATTCGTATGCTTGTGTTTGTGTTGTTTGGTGATCTTTCTATCAAGTTCTATTAGTTCAAAGATTTTTGGACTAGAAAAAGAATGGGTACCAATGACTCCCAAACCATAGCCTAGGCAAATCAAACCAATTAATATAAATGTTGTGTTATTGAGAATTTGAGAAACCTTAGGAATCGCATGATTCGTATGCTTGTGTTTGTGTTGTTTGGTGATCTCTCTATCAAATTCTATTAGTTCAAAGATTTTTGGACTAGAAAAAGAATGGAAACCAATGGCTCCCAAACCATTGCTTAGGCAAATCAAACCAATCAATAAAAATGTTGTGTTATTGAGAATTTGAGAAACCTTAGGAATCGCATGATTCGTATGCTTGTGTTAGTGTTGTTTGGTGATCTTTCTATCAAGTTCTATTAGCTCAAAGATTTTTGGACTAGAAAAATAATGGAAACCAACACTTGCCCAACCATAGCCTATGCAAATCATACCTATCAATAAGAAAGGTTGTGTTATTGAGAATTTGACAAACATTCGGAATCACATGATTCGTATGCTTGTGTTTGTGTTGTTTGGTGATCTTGCTATCAAGTTGTATTAGTTCAAAGATTTTTGGACTAGAAAAATAATGGAAACCAACACTTGCCAAACCATAGCCTACGCAAATCATACTAATAATTAAGAAAGGTTGTGTTATTGAGAATTTGAGAAACATTCGGAATCGCATGATTCGTATGCTTGTGTTTGTGTTGTTTGGTGATCTTTCTATCAAGTTCTATTAGTTCAAAGATTTTTGGACTAGAAAAAGAATGGGTACCAATGGCTCCCAAACCATAGCCTAGGCAAATCAAACCAATCAATAAAAATGTTGTGTTATTGAAAATTTGAGAAACCCTAGGAATCACATGATTCGTATGCTTGTGTTTGTGTTGTTTGGTGATCTTTCTATCAAGTTCTATTAGTTCAAAGATTTTTGGACTAGAAAAAGAATGGAAACCAATGGCTCCCAAACCATAGCCTAGGCAAATCAAACCAATTAATATAAATGTTGTGTTATTGAGAATTTGAGAAACCTTAGGAATCGCATGATTCGTATGCTTGTGTTTGTGTTGTTTGGTGATCTCTCTATCAAATTCTATTAGTTCAAAGATTTTTGGACTAGAAAAAGAATGGAAACCAATGGCTCCCAAACCATTGCTTAGGCAAATCAAACCAATCAATAAAAATGTTGTGTTATTGAGAATTTGAGAAACCTTAGGAATCGCATGATTCGTATGCTTGTGTTTGTGTTGTTTGGTGATCTTTCTATCAAGTTCTATTAGTTCAAAGATTTTTGGACTAGAAAAAGAATGGAAACCAATGGCTCCCAAACCATAGCCTAGGCAAATCAAACCAATCAATAAAAAGGTTCTGTTATTGAGAATTTGAGAAACCTTAGGAATCGCATGATTGGTATGCTTGTGTTTGTGTTGTTTGGTGATCTTTCTATCAAGTTCTATTAGTTCAAAGATTTTTGGACTAGAAAAAGAATGGAAACCAACACTTTCCCAACCATAGCCTATGCAAATCATACCTATCAATAAGAAAGGTTGTGTTATTGAGAATTTGACAAACATTCGGAATCGCATGATTCGTATGCTTGTGTTTGTGTTGTTTGGTGATCTTTCTATCAAGTTCTATTAGTTCAAAGATTTTTGGACTAGAAAAAGAATGGGTACCAATGACTCCCAAACCATAGCCTAGGCAAATCAAACCAATTAATATAAATGTTGTGTTATTGAGAATTTGAGAAACCTTAGGAATCGCATGATTCGTATGCTTGTGTTTGTGTTGTTTGGTGATCTCTCTATCAAATTCTATTAGTTCAAAGATTTTTGGACTAGAAAAAGAATGGAAACCAATGGCTCCCAAACCATTGCTTAGGCAAATCAAACCAATCAATAAAAATGTTGTGTTATTGAGAATTTGAGAAACCTTAGGAATCGCATGATTCGTATGCTTGTGTTTGTGTTGTTTGGTGATCTTTCTATCAAGTTCTATTAGCTCAAAGATTTTTGGACTAGAAAAATAATGGAAACCAACACTTGCCCAACCATAGCCTATGCAAATCATACCTATCAATAAGAAAGGTTGTGTTATTGAGAATTTGACAAACATTCGGAATCACATGATTCGTATGCTTGTGTTTGTGTTGTTTGGTGATCTTGCTATCAAGTTCTATTAGTTCAATGATTTTTGGACTAGAAAAAGATTGGAAGCCAACACCTGCCAAACCATAGCCTACGCAAATCATACCAACCAATAAGAAAGGTTGTGTTATTGAGAATTTGAGAAACATACGGAATCGCATGATTTGTATGCTTGTGTTTGTGTTGTTTGGTGATCTTTCTATCAAGTTCTATTAGTTCAAAGATTTTTGGAATAGAAAAAGAATGGAAACCAATGGCTCCCAAACCATAGCCTAGGCAAATCAAACCAATTAATATAAAGGTTGTGTTATTGAGAATTTGAGAAACCTTAGGAATCGCATGATTCGTATGCTTGTGTTTGTGTTGTTTGGTGATCTCTCTATCAAATTCTATTAGTTCAAAGATTTTTGGACTAGAAAAAGAATGGAAACCAATGGCTCCCAAACCATTACTTAAGCAAATCAAACCAATCAATAAAAATGTTGTGTGATTGAGAATTTGAGAAACCTTAGGAATCGCATGATTCGTATGCTTGTGTTTGTGTTGTTTGGTGATCTTTCTATCAAGTTCTATTAGCTCAAAGATTTTTGGACTAGAAAAATAATGGAAACCAACACTTGCCCAACCATAGCCTATGCAAATCATACCTATCAATAAGAAAGGTTGTGTTATTGAGAATTTGACAAACATTCGGAATCACATGATTCGTATGCTTGTGTTTGTGTTGTTTGGTGATCTTGCTATCAAGTTCTATTAGTTCAAAGATTTTTGGACTAGAAAAATAATGGAAACCAACACTTGCCAAACCATAGCCTACGCAAATCATACTAATAATTAAGAAAGGTTGTGTTATTGAGAATTTGAGAAACATTCGGAATCGCATGATTCGTATGCTTGTGTTTGTGTTGTTTGGTGATCTTTCTATCAAGTTCTATTAGTTCAAAGATTTTTGGACTAGAAAAAGAATGGGTACCAATGGCTCCCAAACCATAGCCTAGGCAAATCAAACCAATCAATAAAAAGGTTATGTTATTGAGAATTTGAGAAACCTTAGGAATCGCATGATTCGTATGCTTGTGTTTGTGTTGTTTGGTGATCTTTCTATCAAGTTCTATTAGTTCAAAGATTTTTGGACTAGAAAAATAATGGAAACCAATGGCTCCCAAACCATAGCCTAGGCAAATCAAACCAATCAATAAAAAGGTTATGTTATTGAGAATTTGAGAAACCTTAGGAATCGCATTATTCGTATGCTTGTGTTTGTGTTGTTTGGTGATCTTTCTATCAAGTTCTATTAGTTCAAAGATTTTTGGACTAGAAAAATAATGGAAACCAACACTTTCCCAACCATAGCCTATGCAAATCATACCTATCAATAAGAAAGGTTGTGTTATTGAGAATTTGACAAACATTCGGAATCACATGATTCGTATGCTTGTGTTTGTGTTGTTTGGTGATCTTGCTATCAAGTTCTATTAGTTCAAAGATTTTTGGACTAGAAAAATAATGGAAACCAACACTTGCCAAACCATAGCCTACGCAAATCATACTAATAATTAAGAAAGGTTGTGTTATTGAGAATTTGAGAAACATTCGGAATCGCATGATTCGTATGCTTGTGTTTGTGTTGTTTGGTGATCTTTCTATCAAGTTCTATTAGTTCAAAGATTTTTGGACTAGAAAAAGAATGGGTACCAATGGCTCCCAAACCATAGCCTAGGCATTTAAACCAATTAATATAAAGGTTGTGTTATTGAGAATTTGAGAAACCTTAGGAATCGCATGATTCGTATGCTTGTGTTTGTGTTGTTTGGTGATCTCTCTATCAAATTCTATTAGTTCAAAGATTTTTGGACTAGAAAAAGAATGGAAACCAATGGCTCCCAAACCATTGCTTAGGCAAATCAAACCAATCAATAAAAATGTTGTGTTATTGAGAATTTGAGAAACCTTAGGAATCGCATGATTCGTATGCTTGTGTTTGTGTTGTTTGGTGATCTTTCTATCAAGTTCTATTAGCTCAAAGATTTTTGTACTAGAAAAATAATGGAAACCAACATTTGCCCAACCATAGCCTATGCAAATCATACCTATCAATAAGAAAGGTTGTGTTATTGAGAATTTGACAAACATTCGGAATCACATGATTCGTATGCTTGTGTTTGTGTTGTTCGGTGATCTTGCTATCAAGTTCAATTAGTTCAAAGATTTTTGGACTAGAAAAAGATTGGAAGCCAACACCTGCCAAACCATAGCCTACGCAAATCATACCAATCAATAAGAAAGGTTGTGTTATTGAGAATTTGAGAAACATACGGAATCGCATGATTTGTATGCTTGTGTTTGTGTTCTTTGGTGATCTTTCTATCAAGTTCTATTAGTTCAAAGATTTTTGGACTAGAAAAAGAATGGGTACCAATGGCTCCCAAACCATAGCCTAGGCAAATCAAACCAATCAATAAAAATGTTGTGTTATTGAGAATTTGAGAAACCCTAAGAATCACATGATTCGTATGCTTGTGTTTGTGTTGTTTGGTGATCTTTCTATCAAGTTCTATTAGTTCAAAGATTTTTGGACTAGAAAAAGAATGGAAACCAATGGCTCCCAAACCATAGCCTAGGCAAATCAAACCAATCAATAAAAAGGTTATGTTATTGAGAATTTGAGAAACCTTAGGAATCGCATGATTCGTATGCTTGTGTTTGTGTTGTTTGGTGATCTTTCTATCAAGTTCTATTAGTTCAAAGATTTTTGGACTAGAAAAATAATGGAAACCAATGTTTCCCAAACCATTGCTTAAGCAAACCAAACCAATCAATAAAAATGTTGTGTGATTGAGAATTTGAGAAACCTTAGGAATCGCATGATTCGTATGCTTGTGTTTGTGTTGTTTGGTGATCTTTCTATCAAGTTCTATTAGCTCAAAGATTTTTGGACTAGAAAAATAATGGAAACCAACACTTGCCCAACCATAGCCTATGCAAATCATACCTATCAATAAGAAAGGTTGTGTTATTGAGAATTTGACAAACATTCGGAATCACATGATTCGTATGCTTGTGTTTGTGTTGTTTGGTGATCTTGCTATCAAGTTCTATTAGTTCAAAGATTTTTGGACTAGAAACAGATTGGAAGCCAACACCTGCCAAACCATAGCCTACGCAAATCATACCAATCAATAAGAAAGGTTGTGTTATTGAGAATTTGAGAAACATACGGAATCGCATGATTTAAATGCTTGTGTTTGTGTTGTTTGGTGATCTTTCTATCAAGTTCTATTAGTTCAAAGATTTTTGGAATAGAAAAAGAATGGAAACCAATGGCTCCCAAACCATAGCCTAGGCAAATCAAACCAATTAATATAAAGGTTGTGTTATTGAGAATTTGAGAAACCTTAGGAATCGCATGATTCGTATGCTTGTGTTTCTGTTGTTTGGTGATCTCTCTATCAAATTCTATTAGTTCAAAGATTTTTGGACTAGAAAAAGAATGGAAACCAATGTTTCCCAAACCATTGCTTAAGCAAACCAAACCAATCAATAAAAATGTTGTGTGATTGAGAATTTGAGAAACCTTAGGAATCGCATGATTCGTATGCTTGTGTTTGTGTTGTTTGGTGATCTTTCTATCAAGTTCTATTAGCTCAAAGATTTTTGGACTAGAAAAATAATGGAAACCAACACTTGCCCAACCATAGCCTATGCAAATCATACATATCAATAAGAAAGGTTGTGTTATTGAGAATTTGACAAACATTCGGAATCACATGATTCGTATGCTTGTGTTTGTGTTGTTTGGTGATCTTGCTATCAAGTTCTATTAGTTCAAAGATTTTTGGACTAGAAAAAGAATGGGAACCAACACTTGCCAAACCATAGCCTACGCAAATCATACTAATAATTAAGAAAGGTTGTGTTATTGAGAATTTGAGAAACATTCGGAATCGCATGATTCGTATGCTTGTGTTTGTGTTGTTTGGTGATCTTTCTATCAAGTTCTATTAGTTCAAAGATTTTTGGACTAGAAAAAGAATGGGTACCAATGGCTCCCAAACCATAGCCTAGGCAAATCAAACCAATCAATAAAAATGTTGTGTTATTGAGAATTTGAGAAACCCTAGGAATCACATGATTCGTATGCTTGTGTTTGTGTTGTTTGGTGATCTTTCTATCAAGTTCTATTAGTTCAAAGATTTTTGGACTAGAAAAAGAATGGAAACCAATGGCTCCCAAACCATAGCCTAGGCAAATCAAACCAATCAATAAAAAAGGTTGTGTTATTGAGAATTTGAGAAACCTTTGGAATCGCATGATTCGTATGCTTGTGTTTGTGTTGTTTGCTGATCTTTCTATCAAGTTCTATTAGATCAAAGATTTTTGGACTAGAAAAAGAATGGAAATCAACACTTGCCGAACCATAGCCTACGTAAATCATACCAATCAATAAGAAAGGTTGTGTTATTGAGATTTTGAGAAACATTCGGAATCGCATGATTCGTATGCTTGTGTTTGTGTTGTTTGGTGATCTTTGTATCAAGTTCTATTAGTTCAAAGATTTTTGGACTAGAAAAAGAATGGAAACCAATGGCTCCCAAACCATAGCCTAGGCAAATCAAACCAATCAATAAAAATGTTGTGTTATTGAGAATTTGAGAAACCCTAGGAATCACATGATTCGTATGCTTGTGTTTGTGTTGTTTGGTGATCTTTCTATCAAGTTCAATTAGTTCAAAGATTTTTGGACTAGAAAAAGAATGGAAACCAATGGCTCCCAAACCATAGCCTAGGCAAATCAAACCAATCAATAAAAAGGTTATGTTATTGAGAATTTGAGAAACCTTAGGAATCGCATGATTCGTATGCTTGTGTTTGTGTTGTTTGGTGATCTTTCTATCAAGTTCTATTAGTTCAAAGATTTTTGGACTAGAAAAATAATGGAAACCAACACTTTCCCAACCATAGCCTAGGCAAATCATACCTATCAATAAGAAAGGTTGTGTTATTGAAAATTTGACAAACATTCGGAATCACATGATTCGTATGCTTGTGTTTGTGTTTTTTGGTGATCTTTCTATCAAGTTCTATTAGTTCAAAGAATTTTGGACTAGAAAAAGAATGGAAACCAACGGCTCCCAAACCATAGCCTAGGCAAATCAAACCAATCAATAAAAAAGGTTGTGTTATTGAGAATTTGAGAAACCTTTGGAATCGCATGATTCGTATGCTTGTGTTTGTGTTGTTTGGTGATCTTTCTATCAAGTTCTATTAGATCAAAGATTTTTGGACTAGAAAAAGAATGGAAATCAACACTTGCCGAACCATAGCCTACGCAAATCATACCAATCAATAAGAAAGGTTGTGTTATTGAGATTTTGAGAAACATTCGGAATCGCATGATTCGTATGCTTGTGTTTGTGTTGTTTGGTGATCTTTGTATCAAGTTCTATTAGTTCAAAGATTTTTGGACTAGAAAAAGAATGGAAACCAATGGCTCCCAAACCATAGCCTTGGCAAATCAAACCAATCAATAAAAATGTTGTGTTATTGAGAATTTGAGAAACCCTAGGAATCACATGATTCGTATGCTTGTGTTTGTGTTGTTTGGTGATCTTTCTATCAAGTTCTATTAGTTCAAAGATTTTTGGACTAGAAAAAGAATGGGTACCAATGGCTCCCAAACCATAGCCTAGGCAAATCAAACCAATCAATAAAAAGGTTATGTTATTGAGAATTTGAGAAACCTTAGGAATCGCATGATTCGTATGCTTGTGTTTGTGTTGTTTGGTGATCTTTCTATCAAGTTCTATTAGTTCAAAGATTTTTGGACTAGAAAAATAATGGAAACCAACACTTTCCCAACCATAGCCTAGGCAAATCATACCTATCAATAAGAAAGGTTGTGTTATTGAGAATTTGACAAACATTCGGAATCACATGATTCGTATGCTTGTGTTTGTGTTGTTTGGTGATCTTGCTATCAAGTTCTATTAGTTCAAAGATTTTTGGACTAGAAAAATAATGGAAACCAACACTTGCCAAACCATAGCCTACGCAAATCATACTAATAATTAAGAAAGGTTGTGTTATTGAGAATTTGAGAAACATTCGGAATCGCATGATTCGTATGCTTGTGTTTGTGTTGTTTGGTGATCTTTCTATCAAGTTCTATTAGTTCAAAGATTTTTGGACTAGAAAAAGAATGGGTACCAATGGCTCCAAAACCATAGCCTAGGCAAATCAAACCAATCAATAAAAATGTTGTGTTATTGAGAATTTGAGAAACCCTAGGAATCACATGATTCGAATGCTTGTGTTTGTGTTGTTTGGTCATCTTTCTATCAAGTTCTATAAGTTCAAAGATTTTTGGACTAGAAAAAGAATGGGTACCAATGGCTCCCAAACCATAGCCTAGGCAAATCAAACCAATCAATAAAAATGTTGTGTTATTGAGAATTTGAGAAACCCTAGGAATCACATGATTCGTATGCTTGTGTTTGTGTTGTTTGGTGATCTTTCTATCAAGTTCTATTAGTTCAAAGATTTTTGGACTAGAAAAAGAATGGAAACCAATGGCTCCCAAACCATAGCCTAGGCAAATCAAACCAATCAATAAAAATGTTGTGTTATTGAGAATTTGAAAAACCCTAGGAATCACATGATTCGTATGCTTGTGTTTGTGTTGTTTGGTGATCTTTCTATCAAGTTCTATTAGTTCAAAGATTTTTGGACTAGAAAAAGAATGGAAACCAACACTTTCCCAACCATAGCCTATGCAAATCATACCTATCAATAAGAAAGGTTGTGTTATTGAGAATTTGACAAACATTCGGAATCACATGATTCGTATGCTTGTGTTTGTGTTGTTTGGTGATCTTGCTATCAAGTTGTATTAGTTCAAAGATTTTTGGACTAGAAAAATAATGGAAACCAACACTTGCCAAACCATAGCCTACGCAAATCATACTAATAATTAAGAAAGGTTGTGTTATTGAGAATTTGAGAAACATTCGGAATCGCATGATTCGTATGCTTGTGTTTGTGTTGTTTGGTGATCTTTCTATCAAGTTCTATTAGTTCAAAGATTTTTGGACTAGAAAAAGAATGGGTACCAATGGCTCCCAAACCATAGCCTAGGCAAATCAAACCAATCAATAAAAATGTTGTGTTATTGAAAATTTGAGAAACCCTAGGAATCACATGATTCGTATGCTTGTGTTTGTGTTGTTTGGTGATCTTTCTATCAAGTTCTATTAGTTCAAAGATTTTTGGACTAGAAAAAGAATGGAAACCAATGGCTCCCAAACCATAGCCTAGGCAAATCAAACCAATCAATAAAAAGGTTATGCTATTGAGAATTTGAGAAACCTTAGGAATCGCATGATTCGTATGCTTGTGTTTGTGTTGTTTGGTGATCTTTCTATCAAGTTCTATTAGTTCAAAGATTTTTGGACTAGAAAAAGAATGGAAACCAACACTTTTCCAACCATAGCCTATGCAAATCATACCTATCAATAAGAAAGGTTGTGTTATTGAGAATTTGACAAACATTCGGAATCGCATGATTCGTATGCTTGTGTTTGTGTTGTTTGGTGATCTTTCTATCAAGTTCTATTAGTTCAAAGATTTTTGGACTAGAAAAAGAATGGGTACCAATGACTCCCAAACCATAGCCTAGGCAAATCAAACCAATTAATATAAATGTTGTGTTATTGAGAATTTGAGAAACCTTAGGAATCGCATGATTCGTATGCTTGTGTTTGTGTTGTTTGGTGATCTCTCTATCAAATTCTATTAGTTCAAAGATTTTTGGACTAGAAAAAGAATGGAAACCAATGGCTCCCAAACCATTGCTTAGGCAAATCAAACCAATCAATAAAAATGTTGTGTTACTGAGAATTTGAGAAACCTTAGGAATCGCATGATTCGTATGCTTGTGTTTGTGTTGTTTGGTGATCTTTCTATCAAGTTCTATTAGTTCAAAGATTTTTGGACTAGAAAAAGAATGGAAACCAATGGCTCCCAAACCATAGCCTAGGCAAATCAAACCAATCAATAAAAAGGTTCTGTTATTGAGAATTTGAGAAACCTTAGGAATCGCATGATTGGTATGCTTGTGTTTGTGTTGTTTGGTGATCTTTCTATCAAGTTCTATTAGTTCAAAGATTTTTGGACTAGAAAAAGAATGGAAACCAACACTTTCCCAACCATAGCCTATGCAAATCATACCTATCAATAAGAAAGGTTGTGTTATTGAGAATTTGACAAACATTCGGAATCGCATGATTCGTATGCTTGTGTTTGTGTTGTTTGGTGATCTTTCTATCAAGTTCTATTAGTTCAAAGATTTTTGGACTAGAAAAAGAATGGGTACCAATGACTCCCAAACCATAGCCTAGGCAAATCAAACCAATTAATATAAATGTTGTGTTATTGAGAATTTGAGAAACCTTAGGAATCGCATGATTCGTATGCTTGTGTTTGTGTTGTTTGGTGATCTCTCTATCAAATTCTATTAGTTCAAAGATTTTTGGACTAGAAAAAGAATGGAAACCAATGGCTCCCAAACCATTGCTTAGGCAAATCAAACCAATCAATAAAAATGTTGTGTTATTGAGAATTTGAGAAACCTTAGGAATCGCATGATTCGTATGCTTGTGTTAGTGTTGTTTGGTGATCTTTCTATCAAGTTCTATTAGCTCAAAGATTTTTGGACTAGAAAAATAATGGAAACCAACACTTGCCCAACCATAGCCTATGCAAATCATACCTATCAATAAGAAAGGTTGTGTTATTGAGAATTTGACAAACATTCGGAATCACATGATTCGTATGCTTGTGTTTGTGTTGTTTGGTGATCTTGCTATCAAGTTCTATTAGTTCAAAGATTTTTGGACTAGAAAAAGATTGGAAGCCAACACCTGCCAAACCATAGCCTACGCAAATCATACCAACCAATAAGAAAGGTTGTGTTATTGAGAATTTGAGAAACATACGGAATCGCATGATTTGTATGCTTGTGTTTGTGTTGTTTGGTGATCTTTCTATCAAGTTCTATTAGTTCAAAGATTTTTGGAATAGAAAAAGAATGGAAACCAATGGCTCCCAAACCATAGCCTAGGCAAATCAAACCAATTAATATAAAGGTTGTGTTATTGAGAATTTGAGAAACCTTAGGAATCGCATGATTCGTATGCTTGTGTTTGTGTTGTTTGGTGATCTCTCTATCAAATTCTATTAGTTCAAAGATTTTTGGACTAGAAAAAGAATGGAAACCAATGGCTCCCAAACCATTACTTAAGCAAATCAAACCAATCAATAAAAATGTTGTGTGATTGAGAATTTGAGAAACCTTAGGAATCGCATGATTCGTATGCTTGTGTTTGTGTTGTTTGGTGATCTTTCTATCAAGTTCTATTAGCTCAAAGATTTTTGGACTAGAAAAATAATGGAAACCAACACTTGCCCAACCATAGCCTATGCAAATCATACCTATCAATAAGAAAGGTTGTGTTATTGAGAATTTGACAAACATTCGGAATCACATGATTCGTATGCTTGTGTTTGTGTTGTTTGGTGATCTTGCTATCAAGTTCTATTAGTTCAAAGATTTTTGGACTAGAAAAATAATGGAAACCAACACTTGCCAAACCATAGCCTACGCAAATCATACTAATAATTAAGAAAGGTTGTGTTATTGAGAATTTGAGAAACATTCGGAATCGCATGATTCGTATGCTTGTGTTTGTGTTGTTTGGTGATCTTTCTATCAAGTTCTATTAGTTCAAAGATTTTTGGACTAGAAAAAGAATGGGTACCAATGGCTCCCAAACCATAGCCTAGGCAAATCAAACCAATCAATAAAAAGGTTATGTTATTGAGAATTTGAGAAACCTTAGGAATCGCATGATTCGTATGCTTGTGTTTGTGTTGTTTGGTGATCTTTCTATCAAGTTCTATTAGTTCAAAGATTTTTGGACTAGAAAAATAATGGAAACCAATGGCTCCCAAACCATAGCCTAGGCAAATCAAACCAATCAATAAAAAGGTTATGTTATTGAGAATTTGAGAAACCTTAGGAATCGCATTATTCGTATGCTTGTGTTTGTGTTGTTTGGTGATCTTTCTATCAAGTTCTATTAGTTCAAAGATTTTTGGACTAGAAAAATAATGGAAACCAACACTTTCCCAACCATAGCCTATGCAAATCATACCTATCAATAAGAAAGGTTGTGTTATTGAGAATTTGACAAACATTCGGAATCACATGATTCGTATGCTTGTGTTTGTGTTGTTTGGTGATCTTGCTATCAAGTTCTATTAGTTCAAAGATTTTTGGACTAGAAAAATAATGGAAACCAACACTTGCCAAACCATAGCCTACGCAAATCATACTAATAATTAAGAAAGGTTGTGTTATTGAGAATTTGAGAAACATTCGGAATCGCATGATTCGTATGCTTGTGTTTGTGTTGTTTGGTGATCTTTCTATCAAGTTCTATTAGTTCAAAGATTTTTGGACTAGAAAAAGAATGGGTACCAATGGCTCCCAAACCATAGCCTAGGCATTTAAACCAATTAATATAAAGGTTGTGTTATTGAGAATTTGAGAAACCTTAGGAATCGCATGATTCGTATGCTTGTGTTTGTGTTGTTTGGTGATCTCTCTATCAAATTCTATTAGTTCAAAGATTTTTGGACTAGAAAAAGAATGGAAACCAATGGCTCCCAAACCATTGCTTAGGCAAATCAAACCAATCAATAAAAATGTTGTGTTATTGAGAATTTGAGAAACCTTAGGAATCGCATGATTCGTATGCTTGTGTTTGTGTTGTTTGGTGATCTTTCTATCAAGTTCTATTAGCTCAAAGATTTTTGTACTAGAAAAATAATGGAAACCAACATTTGCCCAACCATAGCCTATGCAAATCATACCTATCAATAAGAAAGGTTGTGTTATTGAGAATTTGACAAACATTCGGAATCACATGATTCGTATGCTTGTGTTTGTGTTGTTCGGTGATCTTGCTATCAAGTTCAATTAGTTCAAAGATTTTTGGACTAGAAAAAGATTGGAAGCCAACACCTGCCAAACCATAGCCTACGCAAATCATACCAATCAATAAGAAAGGTTGTGTTATTGAGAATTTGAGAAACATACGGAATCGCATGATTTGTATGCTTGTGTTTGTGTTGTTTGGTGATCTTTCTATCAAGTTCTATTAGTTCAAAGATTTTTGGACTAGAAAAAGAATGGAAACCAATGGCTCCCAAACCATAGCCTAGGCAAATCAAACCAATTAATATAAAGGTTGTGTTATTGAGAATTTGAGAAACCTTAGGAATCGCATGATTCGTATGCTTGTGTTTGTGTTGTTTGGTGATCTCTCTATCAAATTCTATTAGTTCAAAGATTTTTGGACTAGAAAAAGAATGGAAACCAATGGCTCCCAAACCATTGCTTAGGCAAATCAAACCAATCAATAAAAAGGTTGTGTTATTGAGAATTTGAGAAACCTTAGGAATCGCATGATTCGTATGCTTGTGTTTGTGTTGTTTGGTGATCTTTCTATCAAGTTCTATTAGCTCAAAGATTTTTGGACTAGAAAAATAATGGAAACCAACACTTGCCCAACCATAGCCTATGCAAATCATACCTATCAATAAGAAAGGTTGTGTTTTGAGAATTTGACAAACATTCGGAATCACATGATTCGTATGCTTGTGTTTGTGTTGTTTGGTGATCTTTCTATCAAGTTCTATTAGCTCAAAGATTTTTGGACTAGAAAAATATTGGAAGCCAACACCTGCCAAACCATAGCATACGCAAATCATACCAATAAATAAGAAAGGTTGTGTTATTGAGAATTTGAGAAACATACGGAATCGCATGATTTGTATGCTTGTGTTTGTGTTGTTTGGTGATCTTTCTATCAAGTTCTATTAGTTCAAAGATTTTTGGAATAGAAAAAGAATGGAAACCAAAGGCTCCCAAACAATAGCCAAGGCAAATCAAACCAATTAATATAAAGGTTGTGTTATTAAGAATTTGAGAAACCTTAGGAATCGCATGATTCGTATGCTTGTGTTTGTGTTGTTTGGTGATCTTTCTATCAAGTTCTATTAGCTCAAAGATTTTTGGACTAGAAAAATAATGGAAACCAACACTTGCCCAACCATAGCCTATGCAAATCATACCTATCAATAAGAAAGGTTGTGTTTTGAGAATTTGACAAACATTCGGAATCACATGATTCGTATGCTAGTGTTTGTGTTGTTTGGTGATCTTTCTATCAAGTTCTATTAGTTCAAAGATTTTTGGACTAGAAAAAGATTAAAATCCAACACCTGCCAAACCATAGCCTACGCAAATCATACCAATCAATAAGAAAGGTTGTGTTATTGAGAATTTGAGAAACATTCGGAATCGCATGATTTGTATGCTTGTGTTTGTGTTGTTTGGTGATCTTTCTATCAAGTTCTATTAGTTCAAAGATTTTTGGAATAGAAAAAGAATGGGTACCAATGGATCTCAAACCATAGCCTAGGCAAATCAAACCAATTAATATAAAGGTTGTGTTATTAAGAATTTGAGAAACCTTAGGAATCGCATGATTCGTATGCTTGTGTTTGTGTTGTTTGGTGATCTCTCTATCAAATTCTATTAGTTCAAAGATTTTTGGACTAGAAAAAGAATGGAAACCAATGGCTCCCAAACCATTGCTTAGGCAAATCAAACCAATCAATAAAAATGTTGTGTTATTGAGAATTTGAGAAACCTTAGGAATCGCATGATTCGTATGCTTGTGTTTGTGTTGTTTGGTGATCTTTCTATCAAGTTCTATTAGCTCAAAGATTTTTGGACTAGAAAAATAATGGAAACCAACACTTGCCCAACTATAGCCTATGCAAATCATACCTATCAATCAGAAAGGTTGTGTTATTGAGAATTTGACAAACATTCGGAATCACATGATTCGTATGCTTGTGTTTGTGTTGTTTGGTGATGTTGCTATCAAGTTCTATTAGTTCAAAGATTTTTGGACTAGAAAAAAAATGGAAACCAACACTTGCCAAACCATAGCCTACGCAAATCATACTAATAATTAAGAAAGGTTGTGTTATTGAGAATTTGAGAAACATTCGGAATCGCATGATTCGTATGCTTGTGTTTGTGTTCTTTGGGGATCTTTCTATCAAGTTCTATTAGTTCAAAGATTTTTGGACTAGAAAAAGAATGGGTACCAATGGCTCCCAAACCATAGCCTAGGCAAATCAAACCAATTAATATAAAGGTTGTGTTATTGAGAATTTGAGAAACCTTAGGAATCGCATGATTCGTATGCTTGTGTTTGTGTTGTTTTGTGATCTCTCTATCAAATTCTATTAGTTCAAAGATTTTTGGACTAGAAAAAGAATGGAAACCAATGGCTCCCAAACCATTTCGTAGGCAAATCAAACCAATCAATAAAAATGTTGTGTTATTGAGAATTTGAGAAACCTTAGGAATCGCATGATTCGTATGCTTGTGTTTGTGTTGTCTGGTGATCTTTCTATCAAGTTCTATTAGCTCAAAGATTTTTGGACTAGAAAAATAATGGAAACCAACACTTGCCCAACCATAGCCTATGCAAATCATACCTATCAATAAGAAAGGTTGTGTTATTGAGAATTTGACAAACATTCGGAATCACATGATTCGTATGCTTGTGTTTGTGTTGTTTGGTGATCTTGCTATCAAGTTCTATTAGTTCAAAGATTTTTGGACTAGAAAAAGATTGGAAGCCAACACCTGCCAAACCATAGCCTACGCAAATCATACCAATCAATAAGAAAGGTTGTGTTATTGAGAATTTGAGAAACATACGGAATCGCATGATTTGTATGCTTGTGTTTGTGTTGTTTGGTGATCTTTCTATCAAGTTCTGTTAGTTCAAAGATTTTTGGAATAGAAAAAGAATGGAAACCAAAGGCTCCCAAACAATAGCCAAGGCAAATCAAACCAATGAATAAAAAGTTGTGTTAATTAGAATTTGAGAAACCTTAAGAATCGCATGATCCGTAAGCTTGTGTTTATGTTGTTTGGTGATCTTTCTATCAAGTTCTATTAGTTCAAAGATTTTTGGACTAGAAAAAGAATGGAAACCAATGGCTCTTAAACCATAGCCTAGGCAAATCAAACCAATCAATAAAAAGGTTGTGTTATTGAGAATTTGAGAAACCTTAGGAATCGCATGATTCATATGGTTGTGTTTGTGTTGTTTGGTGATCTTTCGATCAAGTTCTATTGGTTCAAATATTTTTGCACTAGAAAAAGAATGGAAACCAATGGCTCCCAAACCATAGCCTAAGCAAATCAAACCAATCAATAAAAAGGTTGTGTTATTGAGAATTTGAGAATCCTTAGGAATCGCATGATTCGTAAGCTTGTGTTTGTGTTGTTTGGTGATCTTTCTATCAAGTTCTATTAGTTCAAAGATTTTTGGACTAGAAAAAGAATGGAAACCAACACTTGCCAAACCATAGCCTACGCAAATCATACTAATAATTAAGAAAGGTTGTGTTATTGAGAATTTGAGAAACATTCGGAATCGCATGATTCGTATGCTTGTGTTTGTGTTGTTTGGTGATCTTTCTATCAAGTTCTATTAGTTCAAAGATTTTTGGACTAGAAAAAGAATGGGTACCAATGACTCCCAAACCATAGCCTAGGCAAATCAAACCAATTAATATAAAGGTTGTGTTAATGAGAATTTGAGAAACCTTAGGAATCGCGTGATTCGTATGCTTGTGTTTGTGTTGTTTGGTGATCTCTCTATCAAATTCTATTAGTTCAAAGATTTTTGGACTAGAAAAAGAATGGAAACCAATGGCTCCCAAACCATTGCTTAGGCAAATCAAACCAATCAATAAAAAGGTTGTGTTATTGAGAATTTGAGAAACCTTAGGAATCGCATGATTGGTATGCTTGTGTTTGTGTTGTTTGGTGATCTTTCTATCAAGTTCTATTAGCTCAAAGATTTTTGGACTAGAAAAATAATGGAAACCAACACTTGCCCAACCATAGCCTATGCAAATCATACCTATCAATAAGAAAGGTTGTGTTTTGAGAATTTGACAAACATTCGGAATCACATGATTCGTATGCTTGTGTTTGTGTTGTTTGGTGATCTTTCTATCAAGTTCTATTAGTTCAAAGATTTTTGGACTAGAAAAAGATTAAAATCCAACAACTGCCAAACCATAGCCTACGCAAATCATACCAATCAATAAGAAAGGTTGTGTTATTGAGAATTTGAGAAACATACGGAATCGCATGATTTGTATGCTTGTGTTTGTGTTGTTTGGTGATCTTTCTATCAAGTTCTATTAGTTCAAAGATTTTTGGAATAGAAAAAGAATGGAAACCAATGGCTCCCAAACCATAGCCTAGGCAAATCAAACCAATTAATATAAAGGTTGTGTTATTGAGAATTTGAGAAACCTTAGGAATCGCATGATTCGTATGCTTGTGTTTGTGTTGTTTGGTGATCTCTCTATCAAATTCTATTAGTTCAAAGATTTTTGGACTACAAAAAGATTGGAAGCCAACACCTGCCAAACCATAGCCTACGCAAATCATACCAATCAATAAGAAAGGTTGTGTTATTGAGAATTTGATAAACATACGGAATCGCATGATTTGTATGCTTGTGTTTGTGTTGTTTGGTGATCTTTCTATCAAGTTCTATTAGTTCAAAGATTTTTGGAATAGAAAAAGAATGGAAACCAAAGGCTCCCAAACAATAGCCAAGGCAAATCAAACTAATGAATAAAAAGTTGTGTTAATTAGAATTTGAGAAACCTTAAGAATCGCATGATTCGTATGCTTGTGTTTATGTTGTTTGGTGATCTTTCTATCAAGTTCTATTAGTTCAAAGATTTTTGGACTAGAAAACGAATGGAAACCAATGGCTCTTAAACCATAGCTTAGGCAAATCAAACCAATCAATAAAAAGGTTGTGTTATTGAGAATTTGAAAAACCTTAGGAATCGCATGATTCGTATGGTTGTGTTTGTGTTGTTTGGTGATCTTTCTATCAAGTTATATTAGTTCAAAGATTTTTGGACTAGAAAAAGAATGGAAACCAACACTTGCCAACCATAGCCTACGCAAATCATACCAATCAATAAGAAAGGTTGTGTTATTGAAAATTTGAGAAATATTCGGAATCGCATCATTCGTATGCTTGTGTTTGTGTTGTTTGGTGATCTTTCGATCAAGTTCTATTGGTTCAAATATTTTTGCACTAGAAAAAGAATGGAAACCAATGGCTCCCAAACCATAGCCTAAGCAAATCAAACCAATCAATAAAAAGGTTGTGTTATTGAGAATTTGAGAAACCTTAGGAATCGCATGATTCGTAAGCTTGTGTTTGTGTTGTTTGGTGATCTTTCTATCAAGTTCTATTAGTTCAAAGATTTTTGGACTAGAAAAAGAATGGAAACCAACACTTGCCAAACCATAGCCTACGCAAATCATACTAATAATTAAGAAAGGTTGTGTTATTGAGAATTTGAGAAACATTCGGAATCGCATGATTCGTATGCTTGTGTTTGTGTTGTTTGGTGATCTTTCTATCAAGTTCTATTAGATCAAAGATTTTTGGACTAGAAAAAGAATGGGTACCAATGACTCCCAAACCATAGCCTAGGCAAATCAAACCAATTAATATAAAGGTTGTGTTATTGAGAATTGTAGAAACCTTAGGAATCGCATGATTCGTATGCTTGTGTTTGTGTTGTTTGGTGATCTCTCTATCAAATTCTATTAGTTCAAAGATTTTTGGACTAGAAAAAGAATGGAAACCAATGGCTCCCAAACCATTGCTTAGGCAAATCAAAACAATCAATAAAAATGTTGTGTTATTGAGAATTTGAGAAACCTTAGGAATCGCATGATTCGTATGCTTGTGTTTGTGTTGTTTGGTGATCTTTCTATCAAGTTCTATTAGCTCAAAGATTTTTGGACTAGAAAAATAATGGAAACCAACACTTGCCCAACCATAGCCTATGCAAATCATACCTATCAATAAGAAAGGTTGTGTTTTGAGAATTTGACAAACATTCGGAATCACATGATTCGTATGCTTGTGTTTGTGTTGTTTGGTGATCTTTCTATCAAGTTCTATTAGTTCAAAGATTTTTGGACTAGAAAAAGATTAAAATCCAACACCTGCCAAACCATAGCCTACGCAAATCATACCAATCAATAAGAAAGGTTGTGTTATTGAGAATTTGAGAAACATACGGAATCGCATGATTTGTATGCTTGTGTTTGTGTTGTTTGGTGATCTTTCTATCAAGTTCTATTAGTTCAAAGATTTTTGGAATAGAAAAAGAATGGAAACCAATGGCTCCCAAACTATAGCCTAGGCAAATCAAACCAATTAATATAAAGGTTGTGTCATTGAGAATTTGAGAAACCTTAGGAATCGCATGATTCGTATGCTTGTGTTTGTGTTGTTTGGCGATCTCTCTATCAAATTCTATTAGTTCAAAGATTTTTGGACTAGAAAAAGAATGGAAACCAATGGCTCCCAAACCATTGCTTAGGCAAATCAAACCAATCAATAAAAATGTTGTGTTATTGAGAATTTGAGAAACCTTAGGAATCGCATGATTCGTATGCTTGTGTTTGTGTTGTTTGGTGATCTTTCTATCAAGTTCTATTAGCTCAAAGATTTTTGGACTAGAAAAATAATGGAAACCAACATTTGCCCAACCATAGCCTATGCAAATCATACCTATCAATAAGAAAGGTTGTGTTATTGAGAATTTGACAAACATTCGGAATCACATGATTCGTATGCTTGTGTTTGTGTTGTTTGGTGATCTTGCTATCAAGTTCAATTAGTTCAAAGATTTTTGGACTAGAAAAAGATTGGAAGCCAACACCTGCCAAACCATAGCCTACGCAAATCATACCAATCAATAAGAAAGGTTGTGTTATTGAGAATTTGATAAACATACGGAATCGCATGATTTGTATGCTTGTGTTTGTGTTGTTTGGTGATCTTTCTATCAAGTTCTATTAGTTCAAATATTTTTGGAATAGAAAAAGAATGGAAACCAAAGGCTCCCAAACAATAGCCAAGGCAAATCAAACTAATGAATAAAAAGTTGTGTTAATTAGAATTTGAGAAACCTTAAGAATCGCATGATTCGTATGCTTGTGTTTATGTTGTTTGGTGATCTTTCTATCAAGTTCTATTAGTTCAAAGATTTTTGGACTAGAAAACGAATGGAAACCAATGGCTCTTAAACCATAGCTTAGGCAAATCAAACCAATCAATAAAAAGGTTGTGTTATTGAGAATTTGAAAAACCTTAGGAATCGCATGATTCGTATGGTTGTGTTTGTGTTGTTTGGTGATCTTTCTATCAAGTTATATTAGTTCAAAGATTTTTGGACTAGAAAAAGAATGGAAACCAACACTTGCCAACCATAGCCTACGCAAATCATACCAATCAATAAGAAAGGTTGTGTTATTGAAAATTTGAGAAATATTCGGAATCGCATCATTCGTATGCTTGTGTTTGTGTTGTTTGGTGATCTTTCGATCAAGTTCTATTGGTTCAAATATTTTTGCACTAGAAAAAGAATGGAAACCAATGGCTCCCAAACCATAGCCTAAGCAAATCAAACCAATCAATAAAAAGGTTGTGTTATTGAGAATTTGAGAAACCTTAGGAATCGCATGATTCGTAAGCTTGTGTTTGTGTTGTTTGGTGATCTTTCTATCAAGTTCTATTAGTTCAAAGATTTTTGGACTAGAAAAAGAATGGAAACCAACACTTGCCAAACCATAGCCTACGCAAATCATACTAATAATTAAGAAAGGTTGTGTTATTGAGAATTTGAGAAACATTCGGAATCGCATGATTCGTATGCTTGTGTTTGTGTTGTTTGGTGATCTTTCTATCAAGTTCTATTAGTTCAAAGATTTTTGGACTAGAAAAAGAATGGGTACCAATGACTCCCAAACCATAGCCTAGGCAAATCAAACCAATTAATATAAAGGTTGTGTTATTGAGAATTTGAGAAACCTTAGGAATCGCATGATTCGTATGCTTGTGTTTGTGTTGTTTGGTGATCTCTCTACCAAATTCTATTAGTTCAAAGATTTTTGGACTAGAAAAAGAATGGAAACCAATGGCTCCCAAACCATTGCTTAGGCAAATCAAACCAATCAATAAAAATGTTGTGTTATTGAGAATTTGAGAAACCTTAGGAATCGCATGATTCGTATGCTTGTGTTTGTGTTGTTTGGTGATCTTTCTATCAAGTTCTATTAGCTCAAAGATTTTTGGACTAGAAAAATAATGGAAACCAACACTTGCCCAACCATAGCCTATGCAAATCATACCTATCAATAAGAAAGGTTGTGTTATTGAGAATTTGACAAACATTCGGAATCACATGATTCGTATGCTTGTGTTTGTGTTGTTTGGTGATCTTGCTATAAAGTTCTATTAGTTCAAAGATTTTTGGACTAGAAAAAGATTGGAAGCCAACACCTGCCAAACCATAGCCTACGCAAATCATACCAATCAATAAGAAAGGTTGTGTTATTGAGAATTTGAGAAACATACGGAATCGCATGATTTGTATGCTTGTGTTTGTGTTGTTTGGTGATCTTTCTATCAAGTTCTATTAGTTCAAAGATTTTTGGAATAGAAAAAGAATGGAAACCAAAGGCTCCCAAACAATAGCCAAGGCAAATCAAACCAATGAATAAAAAGTTGTGTTAATTAGAATTTGAGAAACCTTAAGAATCGCATGATCCGTAAGCTTGTGTTTATGTTGTTTGGTGATCTTTCTATCAAGTTCTATTAGTTCAAAGATTTTTGGACTAGAAAAAGAATGGAAACCAATGGCTCTTAAACCATAGCCTAGGCAAATCAAACCAATCAATAAAAAGGTTGTGTTATTGAGAATTTGAGAAACCTTAGGAATCGCATGATTCATATGGTTGTGTTTGTGTTGTTTGGTGATCTTTCTATCAAGTTATATTAGTTCAAAGATTTTTGGACTAGAAAAAGAATGGAAACCAACACTTGCCAAACCATAGCCTACGCAAATCATACCAATCAATAAGAAAGGTTGTGTTATTGAAAATTTGAGAAATATTCGGAATCACATCATTCGTATGCTTGTGTTTGTGTTGTTTGGTGATCTTTCGATCAAGTTCTATTGGTTCAAATATTTTTGCACTAGAAAAAGAATGGAAACCAATGGCTCCCAAACCATAGCCTAAGCAAATCAAACCAATCAATAAAAAGGTTGTGTTATTGAGAATTTGAGAAACCTTAGGAATCGCATGATTCGTAAGCTTGTGTTTGTGTTGTTTGGTGATCTTTCTATCAAGTTCTATTAGTTCAAAGATTTTTGGACTAGAAAAAGAATGGAAACCAACACTTGCCAAACCATAGCCTACGCAAATCATACTAATAATTAAGAAAGGTTGTGTTATTGAGAATTTGAGAAACATTCGGAATCGCATGATTCGTATGCTTGTGTTTGTTTTGTTTGGTGATCTTTCTATCAAGTTCTATTAGTTCAAAGATTTTTGGACTAGAAAAAGAATGGGTACCAATGGCTCCCAAACCATAGCCTAGGCAAATCAAACCAATTAATATAAAGGTTGTGTTATTGAGAATTTGAGAAACCTTAGGAATCGCATGATTCGTATGCTTGTGTTTGTGTTGTTTGGTGATCTCTCTATCAAATTCTATTAGTTCAAAGATTTTTGGACTAGAAAAAGAATGGAAACCAATGGCTACCAAACCATAGCCTAAGCAAATGAAACCAATCAATAAAAAGGTTGTGTTATTGAGAAATTGAGAAACCTTAGGAATCGCATGATTCGTATGCTTGTGTTTGTGTTGTTTTGTGATCTTTCTATCAAGTTCTATTAGTGCAGGAACGTCCTTAGCGAGCAAAACTATTGGCTTTTCACCAGCCTTTCGTCGGCGAAAAGTGTGCTCGAAAGTGCGTTCGGTCTCCTCCGGGCCACTTTCAGAGGATGGACGGCGGGACTTTGGGGTCTCGGGGTCCTTTGGAGGGGATATGTGGGCCGGGGCAGAAGGGAAGTTGGCCAAGTTGAGGGGATTGTGGATTTTGGGAGGAAAAGGGATTAGGGCATTTTGTTTTGAAGGTTGAGGGGACGGAGGAGGGGTGGGGAGTTGAACGATTTTGAGGGGTTGGGGGGGAGGAGTGGATTCCCTGGAGAGGTTGGAAGGCCTTCTTGTGGTGCTAGGCCGTTTTGAGGAGGGTTTGGAGGATGGGACGCTCGAGGTCTTGGCCTTTTTGAGGGGCCTTGGGTCGTGGACTTTCTTGGAGCGTCCCTCCTTTAAGTGAGGTGGAAACTTGTCCACGATTTGTGTTGGATTTGAGGAGGTGGGTTTGGAAGTTTTTGAGAGAGGAGATAAAGGGGTTGGACGCTAGGATGGGAGGATTGATTTGGTGGTGATGGAGAGGACTTGAGGTGGTGGTGGAGAAGGACTAGGCACACGGTTTTTTAGCATTTAGTATGCCAAAGAGTCCTTAGGGAGCAAGGTTCTCACCTCCAAACTGTGAAAAGAATAGAACGTCGTCCATCCGTCCTGGCAAGTCCTTGTAGTTGGTGTTGTGAAGGCCTTGGATGACGAACCGTTCGATGAACCGCTCGTAGTTCTTTGTTTTGACTTCATCATTTTTCACGTCCGGTTTGTCCATGCGTTCCCTTATCAAGTTGTAAAGGGTTCGCGGCTTCCTGTTGATGAAGTCCACCAATGATTCATTGAGAACGATAGGCTTTGGTTTCTCGATGAAGTGGGACTTCACCAGCTTTCTACGCTTCCCGCCGGTAAAAGAGCCGGCCACGTTCTTTTGTTGTTGAGACATCATTCAGGTGAGATTTTAGTGAGAGAAAGTTGCCGGAGTTCTAGAGAGATGTCAGAGCAATTTTGAGAGCAAGAAAGTGGTTGAGCGTAATAAATTCTGAGAGCGACTGTTCTGGCCTTATATAGAGGAAGCGGTGGCACAAACGGTAATTACCACTGTTTTACTGTGCGACATGTGGCAAAACTTCCCCCTTAAGATATGAGCAAAAGCAACGGTCACTGTTCACACTTTCAAAAGTTCAAATTTCTGACTCTTCAACTGCTCCTCAAATACTGAACTGGCGTTCTTCTCAATCAACACTGAGCGTTCTCTTAGACTTAGCAAAAATTTACCTTTTCAAGCAAACCAATAACCAACTTACCGTTCTTGTGATCACCTTTCGAACTAGTTGAGAACAACGCAAGTACGTCCCGTAAAAGAAAATATGAAGCTCATAGGACGCTTTTGCGGAGTTCTCGGCTAAGGTAAGCTTAGAGTTCCCATCATTTCGGCTTATAATGAGGGTTGGGTGATCAGGGATACTCTTTTCAAGACAAAATAGAGAAAATTTGAATGGCGTTCCAAAGTAGCAAACACATGAAGTTTTAGACTAGCATCCTTGCAAATATGAATTCAATGCATAACAGTCCTTAAACACTTAGAATCTACAAAACATAGCCAATCATTGAGGGAATAGTAGAACGGGACTTGCTACTTAAAAGTTATCATCCCCAGAAGCAACCTTAGATGCTCAAAGGGACGTCTATCAAGTGCCTTAGTGAAAATATCAGCTATTTGGTCTTCAGTCCTTACATGCTCCATACTAATGAGTCCTAGTTCAACATTATCTCGCAAGAAATGATGTCTTATATGAATATGCTTTGTGCGTGAATGAAAAACAGGATTCTTAGAAATTTCAATAGCACTTGTGTTATCACAGCGAATGGGAATAGTTTCAAGATTGATACCGTAGTCCTCTAGTTGATATTTGATCCAGATGACTTGTGAACAGCACGAGGCAGCAGCAACGTACTCGGCTTCCGTAGTTGAAAGCGCCACAGAGTTCTGTTTCTTAGATCCCCAAGAGACTAGGCATGAACCAAGGAACTGTGCCATTCTTGAAGTGCTTTTTCTGTCAATTACATGACCAGCATAATCAGCGTCCGAGTAGCCAACAAGCTTGAAGGACGTCTTCCTGGGGTACCAAAGGCAAAGATCATCGCGTCCTTTGAGGTAGCGAAAGATCCTCTTGACTTCTTGCATGTGGGACTCCTTTGGATTTGCCTAGAAACGTGCACACAAGCAAACGGCAAACATAATGTCGGGACGGCTTGCGGTCAAGTAGAGCAAAGAACCAATCATCCCTCTGTAAAGCCTTTGATCAACGTCCTTTCCCTATTCGTCTGCGTAAAGACGCGAGTTTGGAGAACAAGGAGTTGCAACAGGTTTGGACGTATTCATCCCGTACTTCTCAAGCATTTCACGGACATATTTTTGTTGGTGAATGCGCGTCCCTTCTTTGAGTTGATTAATTTGAAGTCCCAAGAAGAAATTGAGTTCTCCAATGAGGGACATCTCAAACTCACTACTCATTAAGGACTTGAACTCATCTACAAGTTTCATGTTAGTACTACCAAAGACTATATCATCAACATAGACTTGGGCAATTAAAATGTCCTTGTGAACTTTCTTTATAAACAAAGTTTTATCAATTGAACCTCTAGTGTACCCATGAGACAAAAGAAAGGACGCAAACCTGTCGTACCATGCACGAGGGGCTTGCTTGAGTCCATAGAGCGCTTTGTCCAAGTAGTACACATGATCTGGGTGAGAGGCGTCCTCGAAGCCAGGCGGCTGAGCAACATACACTTCCTCCTTTAGCTTTCCATTGAGAAAGGCAGTCTTGACGTCCATCTGAAATAACTTGAATCCTTTGTGGGCGGCGAAGGCAATAAGGAGACGAACGGCTTCAATTCTAGCAACAGGAGCAAAGGTCTCATCATAGTCTATGCCTTCCTCTTGCTTGAATCCTTGAGCCACCAGTCTTGCCTTATTTCGTGACACACGTCCACTCTCATCAAGCTTATTTCTGAACACCCATCGCGTCCCTATGATATTTTTGCCTTTGGGACGTGGGACGATAGTCCAAACTTTGTTTCTTTCAAACTGGTTTAGTTGTTCTTGGAGTGCTTCTTTGATATTCTTTGGTTCTACCATAGAGACAAAGGCATTGAATGCACAAAAAGCTAAATTTGTACTCTGGGACTTGCTTGCAGCTGACCTGGTTTGAACTCCTTGAGACGGATCAAATACAATTTGAGAAGTTGGGTGGTCCCTTGAGAATCGGGACTCCCTTTGAAACAATTGAGCAAATCTTGGATCAATGTCTCCATCAGAACCATCACTATCATGTTGAGCATCGTCCTCAGTGTGTTCCCCCTCAGAGAGAGCGTCCACACTTTGGCGTTGCTCGCCTTGTTGACTTGATTCAGCCACATCTTGTTGAGCTGGAGATTCACTATGAGAGAGAACTCCTTGAACAACACTGGGAGCATCCACTGAGACTTCTTCAGGATTCGGAGACGCGTTCTTTGGGACATAGTATTTTCCTGAGGTCCAATCTTCAGCTTCATCTTCAGAGTCGTCCTGTTGTTGTGAAGAAGAGCGTTCTTTCTTGCTTGATTTTTCTTTGTGAGATGAACGTTCTTTGAACACAACATGAATACTCTCCTCAAGCTTTAGAGTCCTTTTGTTGAAAACCCTATATGCTTTGCTGGTAAGAGAGTACCCAAGGAATATGGCTTCATCGCTCCTTGCATCAAACTTTCCAAGTTTTTCTTTATCATTATTGTGAACGAAACATTTGCAACCAAAGACTCTGAGATAGTCGATGCGAGGCTTCTTTCCATTCAACAACTCATAGGACGTCTTCTTCAGCAGAGGACGGATCATGGCACGATTGATGATGTAGCATGCTGTAGCAATAGCTTCTGCCCAGAAGTACTTGGGGACGCTATTTGCCAAGAGCATAGTTCTTGCCATATCCTCTAGCGTCCTATTCTTTCTTTCCACAACTCCATTTTGTTGAGGAGTCCTTGGAGCTGAGAAGTTATGCGAGACGCCATGTTGATCACAGTAGGCCAGGAACTCTGAGTTTTGGAACTCCGTTCCATGGTCTGATCTTATGGCTTTGAGAGGCGTCTCAAGGTCAACTTCCACTTGTTTAATGAAGACTTTGAACGCATTGAAACAATCTGCTTTGGACACCAAGAAAAGAACCCAAGTGAATCGAGAAAAATCATCTACAAGGACGTAAATGTACCTCTTTCCACCGTGGCTCAACGTCTTCATTGGTACACAAAGATCCATATGGAGGAGTTCCAAAGGCTTCTTTGTACTGATTTCGTTTTTGGATTTGAAGGACGTTCTTGTTTGCTTCCCTTTGATACAGGCTTCGCACTGTTCAACAGTCTCAGGATCAATTCGGGGAAGTCCTTTCACAAGGTTTTGCTGGTGTAACTTGAGGATTGTGCTTGGTCCAGCATGGCCAAGACGGCGATGCCAGAGATCAACGTCCTCCTTTGAAGTAGATAAACACAACTCTGATTTCCGCTTGAACTCCTGGTTAAAGATGTAGACATTGTTCTGGCGTACTCCTTTGAGAACAACTTTGTTGGACTTCTTGTTGATAACAAGGCACTCCTTTGAGTCAAATGTGACTAGGTTTTCACCTTGATCACACATTTGAGAGACGCTAAGAAGATTGAAACCAAGTCCTTCAACAAGACTGACATTTGTTGCTTTGATGGACGGGTTGAGAATAGCAGTTCCCGTTCCTTTGATCTTTCCTTTGCCCTTGTTGCCAAACGAGACAGTTCCTCCCGTGGCACTACTTTGGATAGAAGTAAGATGGATCTGGCTTCCTGTCATATGATTTGAGGCGCCACTATCAATGATCCATGGGCGTCCCCTCACTTCTACCTGCCAAAACAAGGTTAGTTCTTGGCGACCCAGGCAAGGTGTTCCTTACCTGGCTCATTACAATAATAGAACTCTGGTTCTAGCATATAGCCATTTAAGTTAACATCATTAGAAATGGCATGTTTGCGGAAAGAACTTCTAGAACGTCTAGGACGCCTAGAACTAGCTTTAGGAACGGACTTAGCATTTTCATTGTTAGTCCTAGCAGCTTTGCCACTCTCAATGTCTTCCTTAAGTTTTACACAGTCATATTTGAAGTGGTCACCTTGTCCACAGTACCAACACGTCCTATAGTAAGTACCGAGGTAGTACTTCTTGTTGGGACGTTGGATTTTGTTTTGCTTCATCTTTTGGGGATCACACACTTTTGAACCGTCCCCTTTTGCAATTTTCTTGTAAATTTTATGACTAGTAGAGTTAGTGTAGTAGTCCTCTTGACCTTTTTCTCCACTCTCTAGGACTCTAATTCTTTCAAGAAGATTCTTGGTTTTCTCTCTTTCTAGTTCAAGTTCTGAAGTTTTGCTAGCCTCAAAGTCACTAGGGAGAGAGTTCCTAGAGTCAGACTCGTATCCTAGTCCTCTTTTGGCTGGGACAAAGACCATTGGTCTAACTTCCTCAATGATAGGACTCTTTCCTAACACCTTCACTTCTTCCCTAAGCTTGGCGTTCTCTAGTTTAAGGCACATCACTTCAGTTTTTAGAGATTTGTTTTCTTCATATGAGGATTCCAATTCCAAAGACACTGTAGAGCAATTCTCACATTCAACCACAATATTTTCATTTTCAAGTTCAAGTTCATCCATTCTATGTTGCATGACTACACTTTCTTCCATAATTTTACCAATGAGTTTAATGAGCTTGGATTTGGAACAATTTTCTAAAGAACTCATCATAGATTCACGAGTTACCTCATTTTCAGTTCTCGGAGCGTCCTCCTCAATAACTGTGGCATCCTCCATAGCCAGGAACGCTACTTGTTCATTATCAGAGGCGTCCTCAATAGCTACGTACGGCTCTTGCTCATCCGGTTCTTCATCATCAGAACTGACATTGTCCCATGCAGATGCGAACGCTCCAATGAGGGCTTTTGTCTTCATCTCCTTTGAGGTCATTCCCGTTGTACATTTTTTAGCAAAGTGTCCTTTCTTGTTACATTTGTAACAAGTAAGTTCTTTCATCTCTGCTTCAGTGTATTTGGGACTTTCTTTCTTGTTAGGCATCTTGTGTTTGTTGAAGTATTTGTTCCTTTTGCCAAAAGAACGGAGAGCTTTGTGGATAAGAGCAACTTCTTCTTCTTCATCCAGCTGTTCTTTAGACTTGCTTTCCTTCTCTCTCAAGGCTTGAACGCGCATCCGTTCACGGTTCTCACTCTTGTTAGCTTCTACCATCATAGCTAGTTCTCTTTGATGACGCAAATACTCAGCGTACTCTGGTGTTGATGTCATCAATGCTAGATCTGTTTGGGGATTCCTTGCTAGCTCAGCTAAATCAGAGTTCCTCCTTGCTTCATATCCTCTTAGCTTCCCGTAGATCTCTTCCATATCGAGAGTCTTGTTAGCTGTATTTTCCTTGAACGTGGTTCTATCAAAGTTCCACTTTCCAGTTAGACCATCAATGACCACTTGAACTCTGTTTCTCATTGAAACTTCAGCCTCGGGAACGCCCAAGTTCCTCATCTTAGTAACAAGTTGCTCAAAACGGTATGAATAATCATTGACAGTTTCATTGGGTAGCATTCTGAAAGCATAGAACTCTCTCTTGATTTCAAGCTGAACGTCTTCCCTCATCTCAGCAGTTCCTACGTGGAATTTTTCGAGAGCTTCCCACTATAGTTTGGCAGTTGCCAAATTGCTAACTCGGGTGGCGTCCCTCTCACAAAGGGATGCTTGAAGGAAGCATATTGCCTTAACATTTGTTTCCATGAGCTTAAATTCATCCGGACCCCACTCGTCCTCTTTATCCTTCTTGTCAGCAGGAACGGCAAGATCGCCTTTCATGATTACTTTCCAACACTGATAGTTCTGACTCCTTACAAAGTTCTCAAACCTGATCTTCCAGCGATTGAAGTTGCCGTCCGTTAGGCGCGGAGGCTTCACAAAGGAGATTCCAATAGGTTCCATGTCCATCTTTACCTACAACTCAGTAAGAATCTAGAGCGCCCGCTCTGATACCAATTGTTGGATCATTAGTACTGAGGGACGTCCTTTACTTTGGTAAAGGCGTCCTTTGGTTAGGCGTTCCTACGAGGTGTAGGAGCGTCCTTGAGTAATGCAGCGGAATTTAATGTACTAAACAGGTAAGTAATGAACGCGATGAATTATAGAGGAACCACTCAAGACTAAGTAGTCCTTGAGTGTAAACCTCTACCTCCTTGGAGGATTTTTGAATAGTTCTTTCCTTTATATTGAACGTTCTTACAATTGTACTGGTGAGTTCTTACAGATCTCTGACACTTAGCTTTTCCCTAAGTTCACTTGTAAGGAACTCCTTTAAGCCTACAACTTAAGCTAGTTCAATCTACTAAAGGACTCTATTCCTACGTTCTGAAGTACTTCGCAGAACGCTCTCTCTCTCTTTTTGTGTATTCTGTTACAAACTGTTTTGTGGTTTGGTTACAAAATCTCACTCGATCTAACTCAGGTCTAAACACTGTTCTTGAGTTCATGAGTTAGTTCTTCGTGTTCTTGAGTGAGTCGCTTTCCTCTGATTCTCTCTGAATATTCCTGAAAGCGTTGCCGTCACAATAAATGCCTTGAGGCTATTTATAGGACTTGGGGAAGGGCGTCTTTTCTCTGGGACGATCATGCCCTTCGTGGACGTGGCTACAGGATCATCCTCCACGTAGTAGGGCGGTGATGAGGAAGCTTCCTGTATCCAGTTGTGTATGATGAACTCCGCTACAGGATCGGCCGCCACGTGTTGATGAACTCTACAACAGGATCGTCCGCCACGTAGTGTTGGACTCCGCTACAGGATCGGTCTCCACGTGTCCTTGGATGATCAAACATTGTCGAGTGATGTCATCCTGTCGGCTAGTGAGTAAGGACTCCTTTCTTGCGTTCCTACTTGCTTGGGACTCCGTCCTTGCTCAAGTAGTCTCTGGTTGGTCCTTACTTCCTGTTAGCTAGCGTCCCTAAGCTTGTGGGACGCCCATACACACTTGTTGTCCTTTTGGTCACTGGCGTTCCTGAACACTTGGACAACTTTATTAGAATCAAAGTGAGTTTGTCATATCAAAACTAAGGGACGGTTGTGTGGAACACTAACAAGTACGCAAGCGTTCTTGATAGCGTCCCAACAATTAGTTTAAAGATTTTTGGACTAGAAAAAGAATGGAAACCAACGGCTCCCAAACCATATCACAGGCAAATCAAACCAATCAATAAAAAGGTTGTGTTATTGAGAATTTGAGAAACCTTAGAAATCGCATGATTCGTATGCTTGTGTTTGTGTTGTTTGGTGATCTTCCTATCAAGTTCTATTAGCTCAAAGATTTTTGGACTAGAAAAAGAATGGAAACCAACACTTGCCAAACCATATCCTAGGCAAATCAAACCAATCAATAAAAAGGTTGTGTTATTGAGAATTTGAGAAACATTCGGAATCGCATGATTCATATGCTTGTGTTTGTGTTGTTTGGTGATCTTTCTATCAAGTTCTATTAGTTCAAAGATTTTTGGACTAGAAAAAGAATGGGAACCAATGGCTCCTAAACCATAGCCTAGGCAAATCAAACCTATTAATAAAAAGGTTGTGTTAATTAGAATTTGAGAAACCTTAAGAATCGCATGATTCGTATGCTTGTGTTTGTGTTGTTTGGTGATCTTTCTATCAAGTTCTATTAGTTCAAAGATTTTTGGACTAGAAAAAGAATGTAAACCAATGGCTCCCAAACCATAGCCTAGGCAAATCAAACCAATCAATAAAAAGGTTGTGTTATTGAGAATTTGAGAAACCTTAGGAATCGCATGATTCGTATGCTTGTGTTTGTGTTGTTTGGTGATCTTTCAATCAAGTTCTATTAGTTCAAAGATTTTTTGACTAGAAAAAGAATGGAAACCAACACTTGCCAAACCATATCCTACGCAAATCATACCAATCAATAAGAAAGGTTGTGTTATTGAAAATTTGAGAAACATTCGGAATCGCATGATTCGTATGCTTGTGTTTGTGTTGTTTGGTGATCTTTCTATCAAGTTCTATTAGTGCAAATATTTTTGGACTAGAAAAAGAATGGAAACTAATGGCTCCCAAACCATATCCTAGGCAAATCAAACCAATCAATAAAAAGCTTAAGTTACTGAGAATGTGAGAAACTTTAGGAATCGCATGATTCGTATGCTTGTGTTTGTGTTGTTTGGTGATCTTTCTATCAAGTACTATTAGCTCAAAGATTTTTGGACTAGAAAAATAATGGAAACCAACACTTGCCAAACCATAGCATACGCAAATCATACCTATCAATAAGAAAGGTTGTGTTATTGAGAATTTGAGAAACATTCGGAATCGCATAATTCGTATGCTTGTGTTTGTGTTGTTTGGTGATCTTTCTATCAAGTTCTGTTAGGTCAATGATTTTTGGACTAGAAAAAGAATGGAGACTAATGGCTCCCAAACCATAGCCTAGGCAAATCAAACCAATCAATAAAAAGGTTGTGTTATTGAGAATTTGAGAAACCTTAGGAATCGCATGATTCGTATGCTTGTGTTTGTGTTGTTTGGTGATCTTTCTATCAAGTTCTATTAGTTCTAAGATTTTTGGACTAGAAAAAGAATGGAAACCAATGGCTCCCAAACCATAACCTTGGCAAATCAAACCAATTAATAAAAAGGTTGTGTTATTGAGAATTTGAGAAACCTTAGGAATCGCATGATTAAGTCCTATTAGTTGATTCGTATGCTTGTGTTTGTGTTGTTTGGTGATCTTTCTATCAAGTCCTATTAGTTCAAAGATTTTTAGACTTGAAAAAGAAGGGAAACCAACACTTGCCAAACCATAGCCTACGCAAATCATACCAATCAATAAGAAAGGTTGTGTTATTGAGAATTTGACAAACATTCGGAATCACATGATTCGTATGCTTGTGTTTGTGTTGTTTGGTGATCTTGCTATCAAGTTCTATTAGTTCAAAGATTTTTGGACTAGAAAAAGAATGGAAACCAATGGCTCCTAAACCATAGCCTAGGCAAATCAAACCAATCAATAAAAAGGTTGTGTTATTAAAAATTTGAGAAACCTTAGGAATCGCATGATTCGTATGCTTGTGTTTGTGTTGTTTGGTGATCTTTCTATCAAGTTCTATTAGTTCAAAGATTTTTGGACTAGAAAAAGAATGGAAACCAACACTTGCCAAACCATAGCCTACGCAAATCATACCAATCAATAAGAAAGGTTGTGTTATTGAAAATTTGAGAAATATTCGGAATCGCATCATTCGTATGCTTGTGTTTGTGTTGTTTGGTGATCTTTCTATCAAGTTCTATTGGTTCAAATATTTTTGCACTAGAAAAAGAATGGAAACCAATGGCTCCCAAACCATAGCCTAAGCAAATCAAACCAATCAATAAAAAGGTTGTGTTATTGAGAATTTGAGAAACCTTAGGAATCGCATGATTCGTATGCTTGTGTTTGTGTTGTTTGGTGATCTTTCTATCAAGTTCTATTAGTTCAAAGATTTTTGGACTAGAAAAAGATTGGAAACCAACACTTGCCAAACCATAGCCTACGCAAATCATACTAATCAATAAGAAAGGTTGTGTTATTGAGAATTTGAGAAACATTCGGAATCGCGTGATTCGTATGCTTGTGTTTGTGTTGTTTGGTGATCTTTCTATCAAGTTCTATTAGTTCAAAGATTTTTGGATTAGAAAAAGAATGGAAACCAATGGCTCCCAAACCATAGCCTAGGCAAATCAAACCAATCAATAAAAAGGTTATGTTATTGAGAATTTGAGAAACCTTAGGAATCGCATGATTCGTATGCTTGTGTTTGTGTTGTTTGGTGATCTTTCTATCAAGTTATATTAGCTCAAAGATTTTTGGACTAGAAAAATAATGGAAACCAACACTTGCCAAACCATAGCCTATGCAAATCATACCTATCAATAAGAATGGTTGTGTTATTGAGAATTTGACAAAAATTCGGAATCACATGATTCGTATGCTTGTGTTTGAGTTGTTTGGTGATCTTTCTATCAAGTTCTGTTAGTTCAAAGATTTTTGGACTAGAAAAAGAATGGAGACCAATGGCACCCAAACCATGGCCTAGGCAAATCAAACCAATCAATAAAAAGGTTGTGTTATTGAGAATTTTAGAAACCTTAGGAATCGCATGATTCGTATGCTTGTGTTTGTGTTGTTTGGTGATCTTTCTATCAAGTTCTATTAGTTCAAAGATTTTTGGCCTAGAAAAAGAATGGAAACCAATGGCTCCCATACCATAGCCTAGGGAAATCAAACCAATTAATAAAAAGGTTGTGTTTTTGAGAATTTGAGAAACCTTAGGAATCGCATGATTCGTATGCTTGTGTTTGTGTTTTTTGGTGATCTTTCTATCAAGTCCCATTAGTTCAAAGATTTTTGGACTAGAAAAAGAATGGAAACCAACACTTGCCAAACCATAGCCTACGCAAATAATACCAATAAATAAGAAAGGTTGTGTTATTGAGAATTTTAGAAACCTTAGGAATCGCATTATTTGTATGCTTGTGTTTGTGTTGTTTGGTGATCTTTCTACCAAGTTCTATTAGTTCAAAGATTTTTGGACTAGAAAAAGAATGGAAACCAACACTTGCCAAACCATAGCCTACGTAAATCATACCAATCAATAAGAAAGGTTGTGTTATTGAGAATTTGAGAAACATTCGGAATCGCATGATTCATATGCTTGTGTTTGTGTTGTTTGGTGATCTTCCTATCAAGTTCTATTAGTTCAAATATTTTTGGACTAGAAAAAGACCGGAAACCAATGGCTCCCAAACCATAGCCTAGGCAAATCAAACCAATCAATAAAAAGGTTAAGTTATTGAGAATTTGAGAAACCTTAGGAATCGCATGATTCGTATGCTTGTGTTTGTGTTGTTTGGTGATCTTTCTATCAAGTTCTATTAGTTCAAAGATTTTTGGACTAGAAAAAAAATGGAAACCAACACATGCCAAACCATAGCCTACATAAATCATACCAATCAATAAGAAAGGTTGTGTTATTGAGAATTTGAGAAACATTCGGAATCGCATGATTCATATGCGTGTGTTTGTGTTGTTTGGTTATCTTCCTATCAAGTTCTATTAGTTAAAATATTTTTGGACTAGAAAAATAATGGAAACCAATGGCTCCCAAACCATAGCCTAGGCAAATCAAACCAATCAATAAAAAGGTTAAGTTATTGAGAATTTGAGAAACCTTAGGAATCGCATGATTCGTATGCTTGTGTTTGTGTTGTTTGGTGATCTTTCTATCAAGTTCTATTAGCTCAAAGATTTTTGGACTAGAAAAATAATGGAAACCAACACTTGCCAAACCATAGCCTACACAAATCATACCTATTAATAAAAAAGGTTGTGTTATTGAGAATTTGAGTAACATTCGGAATTGCATGATTCGTATGCTTGTGTTTGTGTTGTTTGGTGATCTTTCTATCAAGTTCTGTTAGTTCAAAGATTTTTGGACTAGAAAAAGAATGGAGACCAATGGCTCCCAAACCATAGCCTAGGCAAATCAAACCAATCAATAAAAAGGTTGTGTTATTGAGAATTTGAGAAACCTTAGGAATCGCATGATTCGTATGCTTGTGTTTGTGTTGTTTGGTGATCTTTCTATCAAGTTCTATTAGTTCAAAGATTTTTGGACTAGAAAAAGAATGGAAACCAATGTCTCCCATACCATAGCCTAGGGAAATCAAACCAATTAATAAAAAGGTTGTGTTATTGAGAATTTGAGAAACCTTAGGAATCGCATGATTCGTATGCTTGTGTTTGTGTTTTTTGGTGATCTTTCTATAAAGTCCTATTAGTTCAAAGATTTTTGGACTAGAAAAAGAATGGAAACCAACACTTGCCAAACCATAGCCTACGCAAATCATACCAATCAATAAGAAAGGTTGTGTTATTGAGAATTTGAGAAACCTTAGGAATCGCATGATTTGTATGCTTGTGTTTGTGTTGTTTGGTGATCTTTCTACCAAGTTCTATTAGTTCAAAGATTTTTGGACTAGAATAAGAATGGAAATCAACACTTGCCAAACCATAGCCTACGTAAATCATACCAATCAATAAGAAAGGTTGTGTTATTGAGAATTTTAGAAACCTTAGGAATCGCATTATTTGTATGCTTGTGTTTGTGTTGTTTGGTGATCTTTCTACCAAGTTCTATTAGTTCAAAGATTTTTGGACTAGAAAAAGAATGGAAACCAACACTTGCCAAACCATAGCCTACGTAAATCATACCAATCAATAAGAAAGGTTGAGTTATTGAGAATTTGAGAAACATTCGGAATCGCATGATTCATATTCTTGTGTTTGTGTTGTTTGGTGATCTTTCTATCAAGTTCTATTAGTTCACATATTTTTGGACTAGAAAAAGAATGGAAACTAATGGCTCCCAAACCATAGCCTAGGCAAATCAAACCAATCAATACAAAGGTTAAGTTACTGAGAATTTGAGAAACTTTAGGAATCGCATGATTCGTATGCTTGTGTTTGTGTTGTTTGGTGATCTTTTTACCAAGTTCTATTAGTTCAAAGATTTTTGGACTAGAAAAAGAATGGAAACCAACACTTGCCAACCATAGCCTACGTAAATCATACCAATCAATAAGAAAGGTTGTGTTATTGAGAATTTGAGAAACATTCGGAATCGCATGATTCATATGCTTGTGTTTGTGTTGTTTGGTGATCTTCCTATCAAGTTCTATTAGTTCAAATATTTTTGGACTAGAAAAAGACCGGAAACCAATGGCTCCCAAACCATAGCCTAGGCAAATCAAACCAATCAATAAAAAGGTTAAGTTATTGAGAATTTGAGAAACCTTAGGAATCGCATGATTCGTATGCTTGTGTTTGTGTTGTTTGGTGATCTTTCTATCAAGTTCTATTAGTTCAAAGATTTTTGGACTAGAAAAAAAATGGAAACCAACACATGCCAAACCATAGCCTACATAAATCATACCAATCAATAAGAAAGGTTGTGTTATTGAGAATTTGAGAAACATTCGGAATCGCATGATTCATATGCGTGTGTTTGTGTTGTTTGGTGATCTTCCTATCAAGTTCTATTAGTTAAAATATTTTTGGACTAGAAAAATAATGGAAACCAATGGCTCCCAAACCATAGCCTAGGCAAATCAAACCAATCAATAAAAAGGTTAAGTTATTGAGAATTTGAGAAACCTTAGGAATCGCATGATTCGTATGCTTGTGTTTGTGTTGTTTGGTGATCTTTCTATCATGTTCTATTAGCTCAAAGATTTTTGGACTAGAAAAATAATGGAAACCAACACTTGCCAAACCATAGCCTACACAAATCATACCTATTAATAAAAAAGGTTGTGTTATTGAGAATTTGAGTAACATTCGGAATTGCATGATTCGTATGCTTGTGTTTGTGTTGTTTGGTGATCTTTCTATTAAGTTCTGTTAGTTCAAAGATTTTTGGACTAGAAAAAGAATGGAGACCAATGGCTCCCAAACCATAGCCTAGGCAAATCAAACCAATCAATAAAAATGTTGTGTTATTGAGAATTTGAGAAACCTTAGGAATCGCATGATTCGTATGCTTGTGTTTGTGTTGTTTGGTGATCTTTCTATCAAGTTCTATTAGTTCAAAGATTTTTGGACTAGAAAAAGAATGGAAACCAATGGCTCCCATACCATAGCCTAGGGAAATCAAACCAATTAATAAAAAGGTTGTGTTATTGAGAATTTGAGAAACCTTAGGAATCGCATGATCCGTATGCTTGTGTTTGTGTTTTATGTGATCTTTCTATAAAGTCCTATTAGTTCAAAGATTTTTGGACTAGAAAAAGAATGGAAACCAACACTTGCCAAACCATAGCCTACGCAAATCATACCAATCAATAAGAAAGGTTGTGTTATTGAGAATTTGAGAAACCTTAGGAATCGCATGATTTGTATGCTTGTGTTTGTGTTGTTTGGTGATCTTTCTACCAAGTTCTATTAGTTCAAAGATTTTTGGACTAGAATAAGAATGGAAATCAACAATTGCCAAACCATAGCCTACGTAAATCATACCAATCAATAAGAAAGGTTGTGTTATTGAGAATTTGAGAAACATTCGGAATCGCATGATTCATATGCTTGTGTTTGTGTTGTTTGGTGATCTTTCTATCAAGTTCTATTAGTTCAAATATTTTTGGACTAGAAAAAGAATGGAAACTAATGGCTCCCAAACCATATCCTAGGCAAGTCAAACCAATCAATTAAAAGCTTAAGTTACTGAGAATGTGAGAAACTTTAGGAATCGCATGATTCGTATGCTTGTGTTTGTGTTGTTTGGTGATCTTTCTATCAAGTACTATTAGCTCAAAGATTTTTGGACTAGAAAAATAATGGAAACCAACACTTGCCAAACCATAGCATACGCAAATCATACCTATCAATAAGAAAGGTTGTGTTATTGAGAATTTGAGAAACATTCGGAATCGCATAATTCGTATGCTTGTGTTTGTGTTGTTTGGTGATCTTTCTATCAAGTTCTGTTAGTTCAATGATTTTTGGACTAGAAAAAGAATGGAGACTAATGGCTCCCAAACCATAGCCTAGGCAAATCAAACCAATCAATAAAAAGGTTGTGTTATTGAGAATTTGAGAAACCTTAGGAATCGCATGATTCGTATGCTTGTGTTTGTGTTGTTTGGTGATCTTTCTATCAAGTTCTATTAGTTCTAAGATTTTTGGACTAGAAAAAGAATGGAAACCAATGGCTCCCAAACCATAACCTTGGTAAATCAAACCAATTAATAAAAAGGTTGTGTTATTGAGAATTTGAGAAACCTTAGGAATCGCATGATTAAGTCCTATTAGTTGATTCGTATGCTTGTGTTTGTGTTGTTTGGTGATCTTTCTATCAAGTCCTATTAGTTCAAAGATTTTTGGACTTGAAAAAGAAGGGAAACCAACACTTGCCAAACCATAGCCTACGCAAATCATACCAATCAATAAGAAAGGTTGTGTTATTGAGAATTTGACAAACATTCGGAATCACATGATTCGTATGCTTGTGTTTGTGTTGTTTGGTGATCTTGCTATCAATTTCTATTAGTTCAAAGATTTTTGGACTAGAAAAAGAATGGAAACCAATGGCTCCTAAACCATAGCCTAGGCAAATCAAACCAATCAATAAAAAGGTTGTGTTATTAAAAATTTGAGAAACCTTAGGAATCGCATGATTCGTATGCTTGTGTTTGTGTTGTTTGGTGATCTTTCTATCAAGTTCTATTAGTTCAAAGATTTTTGGACTAGAAAAAGAATGGAAACCAACACTTGCCAAACCATAGCCTACGCAAATCATACCAATCAATAAGAAAGGTTGTGTTATTGAAAATTTGAGAAATATTCGGAATCGCAAAATTCGTATGCTTGTGTTTGTGTTGTTTGGTGATCTTTCTATCAAGTTCTATTGGTTCAAATATTTTTGCACTAGAAAAAGAATGGAAACCAATGGCTCCCAAACCATAGCCTAAGCAAATCAAACCAATCAATAAAAAGGTTGTGTTATTGAGAATTTGAGAAACCTTAGGAATCGCATGATTCGTATGCTTGTGTTTGTGTTGTTTTGTGATCTTTCTATCAAGTTCTATTAGTTCAAAGATTTTTGGACTAGAAAAAGATTGGAAACCAACACTTGCCAAACCATAGCCTACGCAAATCATACTAATCAATAAGAAAGGTTGTGTTATTGAGAATTTGAGAAACATTCGGAATCGCGTGATTCGTATGCTTGTGTTTGTGTTGTTTGGTGATCTTTCTATCAAGTTCTATTAGTTCAAAGATTTTTGGATTAGAAAAAGAATGGAAACCAATGGCTCCCAAACCATAGCCTAGGCAAATCAAACCAATCAATAAAAAGGTTATGTTATTGAGAATTTGAGAAACCTTAGGAATCGCATGATTCGTATACTTGTGTTTGTGTTGTTTGGTGATCTTTCTATCAAGTTATATTAGCTAAAAGATTTTTGGACTAGAAAAATAATGGAAACCAACACTTGCCAAACCATAGCCTATGCAAATCATACCTATCAATAAGAATGGTTGTGTTATTGAGAATTTGACAAAAATTCGGAATCACATGATTCGTATGCTTGTGTTTGAGTTGTTTGGTGATCTTTCTATCAAGTTCTATTGGTTCAAATATTTTTGCACTAGAAAAAGAATGGAAACCAATGGCTCCCAAACAATAGCCTAAGCAAATCAAACCAATCAATAAATAGGTTGTGTTATTTAGAATTTGAGAAACCTTAGGAATCGCATGATTCGTATGCTTGTATTTGTGTTGTTTGGTGATCTTTCTATCAAGTTCTATTAGTTCAAAGATTTTTGGACTAGAAAAATAATGGAAACCAACACTTGCCAAACTATAGCCTGCGCAAATCATACCAATCAATAAGAAAGGTTGTATTATTGAGAATTTGAGAAACATTCGAAATCGCATGATTCGTATGCTTGTGTTTGTGTTGTTTGGTGATCTTGCTATCAAGTTCTATTAGTTCAAAGATTTTTGGACTAGAAAAAGAATGGAAACCAATGGCTCCCAAACCATATCCTAGGCAAATCAAACCAATCAATAAAAAGGTTGTGTTATTGAGAATTTGAGAAACCTTAGGAATCGCATGATTCGTATGCTTGTGTTTGTGTTGTTTGGTGATCTCTCTATCAAATTCTATTAGTTCAAAGATTTTTGGACTAGAAAAAGAATGGAAACCAACACTTGCCAAAGTATAGCCTGTGTAAATCATACCAATCAATAAGAAAGGTTGTGTTATTGAGAATTTGAGAAACATTCGGAATCGCATGATTCGTATGCTTATGTTTGTGTTGTTTGGTGATCTTGCTATCAAGTTCTATTAGTTCAAAGATTTTTGGACTAGAAAAAGAATGGAAACCAATGGTTCCCAAACCATAGCCTAGGCAAATCAAACCAATCAATAAAAAGGTTGTGTTATTGAGAATTTGAGAAACCTTAGGAATCGCATGATTCGTATGGTTGTGTTTGTGTTGTTTGGTGATCTTTCTATCAAGTTCTATTAGTTCAAAGATTTTTGGACTAGAAAAAGAATGGAAACCAACACTTGCCAAACCATAGCCTACGCAAATCATACCAATCAATAAGAAAGGTTGTGTTATTGAAAATTTGAGAAATATTCGGAATCGCATCATTCGTATGCTTGTGTTTGTGTTGTTTGGTGATCTTTCTATCAAGTTCTATTGGTTCAAATATTTTTGCACTAGAAAAAGAATGGAAACCAATGGCTCCCAAACCATAGCCTAAGCAAATCAAACCAATCTGTTGGATCGTTAGTACTGAGGGACGGCCTTACCTTAGATAAAGGCGTCCTGTGGTTAGGCGTTCCTACGAGGTGTAGGAGCGTCCTTGAGTAATGCAGCGGAAATAGTACTAAACAGATAATAGATGAACGCAGAGAATTATAGAGGAACCACTCAAGACCAAGTAGTCCTTGAGTGTAAACCTCTACCTCCTTGGAGGATTTGTGAATAGTTCTTTCCTTTATATTAACCGTTCTTACAGTTGTACTGGCGAGTTCTTACAGTTCTCTTACACTTAGCTTTTCCCTAAGTTCACTTGTAAGGAACTCCTTTAAGCCTACAACTTAAGGTGGTTCAATCTGCTAAAGGACTCTATTCCTACGTTCTGCAATACTTCGCAGAACTCTCTCTTTCTCTTTTGGTTACAAACTTGTTTTGTGATTTGTTTACAAGTCTCACTTGATCTAACTCAGGTCTAAGCACTGTTCTTGAGTTCTTGAGTTAGTTCTTCGTGTTCTTGAGTGAGTCGCTTTCCCGTGATTCTCTCTGAATATTCCTGAAAGCGTTGGTGTCACAATAAATGCCTTGGGGCTATTTATAGGACTTGGGGAAGGGCGTCTTTTCTCTGGGACGATCATGCCCTTCGTGGACGTGGCTACAGGATCTTCCTCCACGTAGTAGGGCGGTGATGAGGAAGCTTCCTGTATCCAGCTGTGTATGATGAACTCCGCTACAGGATCGGCCGCCACGTGTTGATGGACTCTGCAACAGGATCGTCCGCCACGTAGTGTTGGACTCCGCTACAGGATCGGTCTCCACGTGTCCTTGGATGATTAAACATTGTCGTGTGATGTCATCCTGTCGGCTAGTGAGTCAGGACTCCTTTCTTGCGTTCCTACTTGCTTGGGACTCCGTCCTTGCTCAAGTAGTCACTTCGCTGGTCCTTACTTCCTGGTAGCTAGCGTCCCTAAGCTTGTGGGACGCCCATGCACACTTGTTTTCCTTTTGGTCACTGGCGTTCCTGAACACTTGGACAACTTTATTAGAATCAAAGTGAGTTTGTCATATCAAAACTAAGGGACGGTTGTGTGGAACACTAACAAGTATGCAAGCGTTCTTGATAGCGTCCCAACAATTTCCCCCTTTTTGATGATGACAAACTCTTCAGCAAAATAGTTTTGACATTGAAACTTAGCATGCATGAAAACTTAAAAGCGTCCTCTAACACTTAGAGAAATTTCAGTAAGCACAAGTTTTCATTCTTTGATTCTCTAACATTTGGATTTCAGGGAGAGAAAAGCGTCCTAGAATTTTCTAGGCGTCCTCTATTATTTTAGCATGGCGTTCCTTAGACCTTTCACTTACTAGTTCCCCCTTAACACTTGCTTATTTTAGATAACTATTTCATAGCGCATCTCTGCAAAACTACACTTCCCCCTTTTGGCATCATCGAAAAGGATAACAAGTGATAAGGACGTTAGCATAAACATATAACTAAAAGCAGGGGAACGCTTAAACAAACACATGCAAGCAAACGGTGGAATTTCCATTCAAACAAAATTAGAGTTATTACAGACCACGGTCATAATTTTTGAAGTTCAAAAGAAGCAAAGGCAAAATATTGAGGGATTAAGAGGTGGGGAACGGCAATCACTGGGAACGGCTCTGGTCTTGAAAGAACTTTAGAAGTTGAGCTTGAAGTTCAGCCGACTTAGTGAGAGCCGCGGACAAATCTTTGATAGCTGAGAAGACGTGGCATTGATTGTCCATAATGGCACCCAAGAGTTCTGCAAGAGGATGCTCAGAGACATTTGCAGGAGCAGAACGGGGCCTTGGTCCTGAACTGGTTGAAGGAGCGTCCATTGGAGGATCTTGAGTAGGAGAAGGAGCCATAAGCAGCTGATCAAGAACGTTAAGGTCTACGACTGGCTCTTCTTCTTGAGAGTACTCCTGACCCATGGAAGCAAGGCGTTCTGCTTCAGCATCAGCAGCCATGCGTTCTGCCGCTTCTTTCAGTCTGGCTTCCTCAGCCTCAGCCTCTAACTGTTTTATCACGGACGGCAGCTCTTCATTATGCCTTATCTCAACAAGTCCGTTCTTGGCATTCCATTTCAGACCGAGTTCTTCTTGAGGAGCGCTGTCATCATAGGCGTTCTGAGATTGCAGAATCAGCTTTACCAGCCCCGGGTACGGCAGAGCATGTCGCTTCCTCCCACACTTAGCCATATGTTGCATTGCTATCCTTGCTAAGTTGATGGGGCGACGTTCAAGAAAAGCGTCAATTAAGATAATGTCTTGTGTTTGCACGATTGAACGCTTCTCCTGCCTTGGAAGGACGGCGCGACAGATGAAGTAGTGAGCTATGGCGCCAATCTTGCTCAGAACGTGAGCAACTCTGTCCAGTCCCAATGGCCTCTTGCCCTGAAAAACATGTTCGACCAGAGGCAGTTCTTCATCAGTTGTCTCGAAACCGCCTTCAGGAAGAGAGCTTAAAGCATCGGACGCGGGCTTCTTAGCAGCGAGTCCCATGAAAGCTCGAATCTGGCGTTCACTCACTGTGGCTTTCTCACCATCTATTTTGAAATGGAGAGAGCCATCTTTAGCTTTGTACTTCAGATCCCTGTAGAACGCTTTCACCTGCTCCTTGTCAACAACTGCAGGCGCTGGCCCAACGTTCAGCCATCCTTGAAAGCGCAGAAGCTCAATGAACTCCTGGACTTTGTCATCTTGATGGAAGGAGGCGAGCCACTCTTCAGAATAAACTAGAGGGCTAAGAACTTTCACGGGCGCGCCATCATGCTTTCTTTTGCACTTGCCCTTGGGGGACGCAGAGTCTTCGCCATCCGAAGAACTGTCCTCATCAGCAGAGTCCTCAAGGCCATTCTCATCGGCGTCTTGGCCAGCAACGTTCTCTGTGCCTTGTTCTGTCTCAGCATTACCACCAGATGTGGTTTGATTAGCAGCAGATGAACCCTGACCGTGGGACGTGCCCTCGGCGTCCTGAGCTTCTGATTGGATTTCTGTTTGTGGCTCAGCGTCCGCTGGGACTTGGTGGGATTCTTTTGGGATTGAGGGAGAGGGGTTTTCTTGTGGAGCTTGGGTGGGGTTTAGGATTGGGAGAGACTGGTCATAAGGAGGGATCTCCTGAGCATCACGCTCGAGCTCATCAGAGAGAGTCGGCTCGGCGTTCTTTTGAGGTACCTGGTGCTCGCCAGCGTCCTCAACTCCTTCAGCTTCGTCGTCGGAGTCCCCAACAACATCTATGAACGGGGAGGCTTGGGCCGCAGACGTTCCTCTTTGGCTCTCAGATGAGCTAGAGGAGGAAGAGGAGATATGCTCGGGCTCTGGAGCGGCCTGGGCCAAGAGCACCTTAGGTGATTCGCCAGCTTTGCGGCGTTTGAAGGTATGCTCAAGGGCAGGACGCTTCTCAACTTCCTCAGGTCCGCTCTCAGATGAGGGACGGCGAGATTTGGGGGTCTCGGGGTCCTTAGGCGGTGAGATGTGGGCTGGAGCAGTTGGGAAGTTGGCAAGATTTAGGGGAGAAAGGGGTTTTGGAGGAAAGAGAATGAGGGCGTTTTTCTTGGAGGGTTTGGGGGACGGAGGAGGGGTGGGGAGTTGAACGATGGAAATTTGTTGAGGGGGAGGAGTGGATTCTTTGGACAGGTTGGACGGCCTTTTTGTGGTACTAGGCCTTTTTGTGGGAGCTTTAGAGGATGGGACGCTCGAGGTCTTGGCCTTTTTGAGGGGCCTTGGGTCATGGACTTTCTTGGAGCGTCCCTCCTTTAAGTGAGGTGGAAACTTGTCCACAATTTCTGTTGGGTTGGAGGAGGAGAAGGGTTTAGAAGATTTTGAGAGGGGAGATGAAGGGGTTGGACGCTTGGATGGGAGGATTGATTTTGTGGTGATGGAAGGGACTTGAGGAGGTGGTGGAGAAGGACTGGGCACCCGGTTTTTTATCATTTTGTATGCCAAAGAGTCCTTAGGGTACATGGGGAATTCAGGTAGGACGGCGTTGTGTAGGTCGGGGATTAGGTCAAGCAAAGGAGCAAGGTTCTCACCTCCGAACTGTGAAAGGAATAGAACGTCGTCCATCCGTCCTGGCAAGTCTTTGTAGTTGGTGTTGTGAAGGCCTTGGATGACGAACCGTTCGATGAACCGCTCATAGTTCTTTGTTTTGACTTCATCGTTTTTTACGTCCGGTTTGTCCATGCGTTCCCTTATCAAGTTGTAAAGGGTTCGCGGCTTCCTGTTGATGAAGTCCACCAATGACTCATTGAGAACGATAGGCTTTGGTTTCTCGATGAAGTGGGACTTCACCAGCTTTCTACGCTTCCCGCCGGTAGAAGATCCGACCACGTTCTTTAGTTGTTGAGACATTGTCAGATGAGATTTTAGTGAGAGAAAGCTACCGGAGTTCTAGAGAGAAGTCAGAGCAAATTTGAGAGCGAGAAAGTGGTTGCGCGTAATAAATTCTGAGAGCGACTGTTCTGGCCTTATATAGAGGAAGCGGTGGCACAAACTGTAATTACCACTGTTTTACTATGCGACACCTGGAAAAACTTCCCCCTTAAGATTTGAGCAAAAGCAACGGTCACTGTTCACACTTTCAAAAGTTCAAAATTCTGACTCTTCAACTGCTCCTTAACAACTGAACTGGCGTTCTTACCAACTAGCACTGAGCGTCCTCTCATACTTAGCGAAATTTTACCTCTTCAAGCAAACTTGTTCAATCGAATCAACAACCAACTTACCGTTCTTGTGATCACCTTTCGAACCAGTTGAGAACAACGCAAGTACGTCCCGTAAAAGAAAATATGAAGCTCATAGGACGCTTTTGCGGAGTTCTCGGCTAGGGTAAGCTTAGAGTTCCCATCATTTCGGCTTATAATGAGGGTTGGGTGATCAGGGATACTCTTTTCAAGACAAAATAGAGAAAATTTGAATGGCGTTCCAAAGTAGCAAACACATGAAGTTTTAGACTAGCGTCCTTGCAAATATGAATTCAATGCAAAACAGTCCTTAAACACTTAGGATCTACAAAACATAACCAATCATTGAGAGAATAGTAGAACGGGACTTGCTACTTAAAAGTTATCATCCCCAAGAGCAGCCTTAGATGCTCAAAGGGACGTCTATCAAGCGCCTTAGTGAAAATATCAGCTATTTGGTCTTCAGTCCTTACATGCTCCATACTAATGAGTCCTAGTTCAACATTATCACGCAAGAAATGACGTCTTATATGAATAAGCTTTGTGTTATCACAGCGAATGGGGATAGTTTCAATAGCACTTGTGTTATCACAGCGAATGGGGATAGTTTCAAGATTGATACCGTAGTCCTCTAGTTGATATTTGATCCAGATGACTTGTGAACAGCACGAGGCAGCAGCAACGTACTCGGCTTCCGCAGTTGAAAGCGCCACAGAGTTCTGTTTCTTAGATCCCCAAGAGACTAAGCATGAACCACCAAACTGTGCCATTCTTGAAGTGCTTTTCCTATCAATTACATGACCCGCATAATCAGCGTCCGAGTAGCCAACTAGCTTGAAGGACGTCTTCCTGGGGTACCAAAGGCAAAGATCGTCGCGTCCTTTGAGATAGCGAAAGATCCGCTTGACTTCTTGCATGTGGGACTCCTTTGGATTCGCCTGGAAGCGTGCACACAAGCAAACGGCAAACATAATGTCGGGACGGCTTGCGGTCAAGTAGAGCAAAGAACCAATCATCCCTCTGTAAAGCTTTTGATCAACGTCCTTTCCCTGTTCGTCTGCGTAAAGACGCGAGTTTGGAGAACAAGGGGTTGCAACAGGTTTGGACGTGTTCATCCCGTACTTCTCAAGCATTTCACGGACATATTTTTGTTGGTGAATGCGCGTCCCTTCCTTGAGTTGGTTAATTTGAAGTCCCAAGAAGAAATTGAGTTCTCCAATGAGGGACATCTCAAACTCACTACTCATTAAGGACTTGAACTCATCTACAAATTTCATGTTAGTACTACCAAAGACTATATCATCAACATAGACTTGGGCAATTAAAATGTCTTTGTGAACTTTCTTTATAAACAAAGTTTTATCAATTGAACCTCTAGTGTACCCATGAGACAAAAGAAAGGACGCAAACCTGTCGTACCATGCACGAGGGGCTTGCTTAAGTCCATAGAGCGCTTTGTCCAAGTAGTACACATGATCTGGGTGAGATGCGTCCTCGAAGCCAGGCGGCTGAGCAACATACACTTCCTCCTTTAGCTTTCCATTGAGAAAGGCAGTCTTGACGTCCATCTGAAATAGCTTGAATCCTTTGTGAGCGGCGAAGGCAATAAGAAGACGAACGGCTTCAATTCTAGCAACAGGAGCAAAGGTCTCATCATAGTCTATGCCTTCCTCTTGCTTGAATCCTTGAGCCACCAGTCTTGCCTTGTTCCTTGACACACGACCACTCTCATCAAGCTTATTTCTAAACACCCATCGCGTCCCTATGATATTTTTACCTTTGGGACGTGGGACGAGAGTCCAAACTTTGTTTCTTTCAAACTGATTGAGTTCTTCTTGCATTGCTTGAATCCAGTCAGCGTCCTGGAGTGCTTCTTTGATGTTCTTTGGTTCCACCATAGAGACAAAGGCATTGAATGCACAAAAGGCTAAATTTGCGCTCTGGGACTTGCTTGCAGCTGACCTGGTCTGAACTCCTTGAGACAGATCAGATACAATTTGAGAAGTTGGGTGGTCCCTAGAGAAGCGGGACTCCCTTTGAAACAGTTGAGCAAATCTTGGATCAATGTCTCCATCAGAATCATCACTATCACTTGGAGCATCGTCCTCAGCGTGTTCCCCCTCAGAGAAAGCGTCCACACTTTGGCGTTGCTCGCCTTGTTGACTTGATTCTGCTGTATCTTGTTGAACTGGAGATTCACTGCGAGAGGGAACTCCCTGAACAACACTAGGAGCGTCCACAGAGACTTCTTCAGGATTTGGAGACGCGTCCTTAGAGACATAGTATTTTCCTGAGGTCCAATCTTCAGCTTCATCTTCAGAGTCGTCATGCTGATGCGATGAGGAGCGTTCTTTCTTACTTGATTTTTCTCTGTGAGAAGAACTCTCCTTGAACACAACATGAATACTCTCTTCAAGTTTTAGAGTACTTTTGTTGAAAACCCTATATGCTTTGCTGGTGAGAGAGTACCCAAGGAATATGGCTTCATCGCTCCTTGCATCAAACTTTCCAAGTTTTTCTTTATCATTGTTGTGAACGAAACACTTGCAACCAAAAACTTTGAGATAATCGATGCGAGGCTTCCTTCCATTCAACAACTCATAGGACGTCTTCTTCAGCTGTAGCAATAGCTTCCGCCCAGAAGTACTTGGGGACGCTATTCGCCAAAAGCATAGTTCTTGCCATATCCTCTAGCGTCCTGTTCTTTCTTTCCACAACTCCATTTTGTTGAGGAGTCCTTGGAGCTGAGAAGTTGTGCGAGACACCATGTTGATCACAGTAGGCCAGGAACTCTGAATTCTGGAATTCCGTCCCATGGTCTGATCTTATAGCTTTAAGAGGCGTCTCAAGGGCAACTTCCACTTGTTTGATGAAGACTTTGAACGCATTGAAACAATCTGCTTTGGACGCTAAGAAAAGAACCCAAGTGAATCGAGAAAAATCATCTACAAGAACGTAAATGTACCTCTTTCCACCGTGGCTCAACGTCTTCATTGGTCCACAAAGATCCATATGGAGGAGTTCCAGAGGCTTCTTTGTGCTGACTTCGTTCTTTGACTTGAAAGATGTTCTTGTTTGCTTCCCTTTGATACAGGCTCCACACTGTTCAACAGTCTCAGGATCAATTCGGGGAAGTCCCTTCACAAGATTTCTTTGGTGAAGTTTGAGGATTGTGCTTGGTCCAGCATGGCCAAGTCGGCGATGCCAGAGATCAGCGTCCTCCTTTGAAGCAGATAGACACAATTCTGATTTAGGCTTGAACTCTTGATTGAAGATGTAGACATTGTTTTGGCGTACTCCTTTGAGAACAACTTTATTGGACTTCTTGTTGATTACTAGGCACTCCTTTGAGTCAAATGTGACTAGGTTTTCACCTTGATCACACATTTGAGAGACGCTAAGAAGATTGAAGCCAAGTCCTTCAACAAGACTGACATTTGTTGCCTTAATGGACGGGTTGAGAAGAGCAGTTCCCGTTCCTTTGATCTTTCCTTTGCCCTTATTGCCAAACGAGACAGTTCCTCCCGTGGCACTACTTTGGATAGAAGTGAGATGGATCTGGCTTCCTGTCATATGATTTGAGGTGCCACTATCAATGATCCATGGGCGTCCCCTCACTTCCACCTGCCAAAATAAGGTTAGTTCTTGGCGACCCAGGCAAGGTGTTCCTTACCTGGCTCATTACAATAATAGAACGCTGGTTCTGGCATATAGTCATTTATGTTAACATCATTAGAAATGGCATGTTTGTGGAAAGAACTTCTAGACCGTCTAGGACGCCTAGAACTAGCTTTTGGAACGGACTTAGCATTTTCATTGTTAGTCCTAGCAACTTTCCCACTCTCAATGTCTTCCTTAAGTTTTACACAGTCATATTTGAAATGGTCACCTTGTCCATAGTACCAGCACGTCCTATAGTAAGTACCAAGATAGTACTTCTTATTAGGACGTTGAATTTTGTTTTGCTTCATCTTTTGGGGATCGCACACCTTTGAGCCGTCCCCTTTAGCAATTTTCTTGTAAATTTTATGACTGGTGGAATTGGTGTAGAAGTCCTCTTGACCTATTTCTCCACTTTCTAGAACTCTAATTCTTTCAAGGAGATTTTTAGTTTTCTCTTTTTCAAGTTCTAGTTCAGAAGTTTTGCTTGCCTCAAAATCACCGGGAAGAGAGTTCTTAGAGTCATCTTCATAACCTAGACCTCTCTTAGCTGGGACAAAAACTATAGGTCTCACTTCTTCAAATATGGGACTCTTACCCAACACTTTCACTTCTTCCCTAAGCTTGGCGTTCTCTAGTTTAAGACACACAAGTTCAGTTTTTAGGGACTTAGTTTGTTCACATGAGGACTCTAGTTGGATAGTCATTGAATTACAGTTCTCACATTCAACTATAGTATTCTCATTTTCAAACTCAAGTTCATCCATTCTATGTTGCATGACAACACTTTCTTCCATGATTTTTCCAATAAGTTTAATTAGCTTAGATTTGTAACAATTTTCTAAAGAACTCATCATAGATTCACGAGTTACCTCATTTTCAGATTTCGGAACGTTCTCCTCAACAACTGTGACGTCCTCCATAGCCATGTACGCCACATGTTCATCAGGCTCCTCATCATCATCATCCGAAGAGGAACTCCCATTATCCCATGCAGAGGCGAACGCCCCAATGAGGGCGTCTTAATATCCTTTGCAGACATTCCTGTTGTACACCTTTTAGCAAAGTGTCCCTTCTTGTTACACTTGTAACATGTGAGTTCCTTCATTTCTGCATCAGTGTAATTACGACTCTCTTTCTTTGGCATCTTGTGCCTGTTGAAATATTTGTTATTTTTGCCAAAGGTACGGAGAGCTTTGTGGATGAAAGCAACTTCTTCTTCTTCATCAAGCTATTCTTTAGACTTGCTTTCCTTTTCTCTCAACGCTTGAACGCGCATCCTTTCGCGATTTTCATTCTTGTTAGCTTCCACCATTAAGGAGATTTCTCTTTGACGACGAAGATACTCAGCGTACTCTGGTGTTGTGGACGCCAAAGCGAGATCAGTTTGAGGATTCTGTCCAAGTTTAGCCATGTCAGAGATCCTTCTTTCTTCGTACTGCCTGAGCTTCCCATAGATTTCTTCCATATCTAGAGTTTTGTTGGCAGTGTTCTCTTTGAACGTTGTTCTGTCAAAGTTCCAGACTCCGGTCAAACCATCAATGACCACTTGAACTCTATTCCTAATGGAGATTTCTGTTTCTGGGATGCCCAAGTTCCTCATCTTGGTGACAAGGGCCTCAAAACGGTATGAATAGTCATTCACCGTTTCATTTGGCAACATACTGAAGGCATAGAACTCCTTCTTGATCTTTAGTTGAACGTCCTCCTTCATTTCAGCTGTTCCTACATGAAACTTCTCCAGAGCTACCTACTGTTGTTTAGCTGTTGGCAAGTTGCTAACTCGAGTGGGGTCCCTTTCACATAGAGACGCTTGAAGGAAACAGATAGCTTTTGCGTTGGTTTCCATCAACTTGAACTCGTCAGGACCCCACTCGTCCTCCTTGTCAGCTTTGTCAGCGGGTACTTTGAGATCTCCCTTCATAATAACCTTCCAGCATTGATAATTTTGACTTCTGCAGAAATTTTCAAACCTCGTTTTCCAGCGGTTAAAGTTGCCGTCCGTCAGGCGCGGAGGCTTCACGAACGAGATTCCAATAGGTTCCATGTCCATCTTTACCTGCAACTCAGTAAGAATCTAGAGCGCCCGCTCTGATACCAATTGTTGGATCGTTAGTACTGAGGGACGGCCTTACCTTAGATAAAGGCGTCCTGTGGTTAGGCGTTCCTACGAGGTGTAGGAGCGTCCTTGAGTAATGCAGCGGAAGTAGTACTAAACAGATAATAGATGAACGCAGAGAATTATAGAGGAACCACTCAAGACCAAGTAGTCCTTGAGTGTAAACCTCTACCTCCTTGGAGGATTTGTGAATAGTTCTTTCCATTATATTAACCGTTCTTACAGTTGTACTGGCGAGTTCTTACAGTTTTCTGACACTTAGCTTTTCCCTAAGTTCACTTGTAAGGAACTCCTTTAAGCCTACAACTTAAGGTGGTTCAATCTGCTAAAGGACTCTATTCCTACGTTCTGCAGTACTTCGCAGAACTCTCTCTTTCTCTTTTGGTTACAAACTTGTTTTGTGATTTGTTTACAAGTCTCACTCGATCTAACTCAGGTCTAAGCACTGTTCTTGAGTTCTTGAGTTAGTTCTTCGTGTTCTTGAGTGAGTCGCTTTCCCGTGATTCGCTCTGAATATTCCTGAAAGCGTTGGTGTCACAATAAATGCCGTGGGGCTATTTATAGGACTTGGGGAATGGCGTCTTTTCTCTGGGACGATCATGCCCTTCGTGGACGTGGCTACAGGATCTTCCTCCACGTAGTAGGGCGGTGATGAGGAAGCTTCCTGTATCCAGCTGTGTATGATGAACTCCGCTACAGGATCGGCCGCCACGTGTTGATGGACTCTGCAACAGGATCGTCCGCCACGTAGTGTTGGACTCCGCTACAGGATCGGTCTCCACGTGTCCTTGGATGATCAAACATTGTCGTGTGATGTCATCCTGTCGGCTAGTGAGTAAGGACTCCTTTCTTGCGTTCCTACTTGCTTGGGACTCCGTCCTTGCTCAAGTAGTCACTTCGCTGGTCCTTACTTCCTGGTAGCTAGCGTCCCTAAGCTTGTGGGACGCCCATGCACACTTGTTGTCCTTTTGGTCACTGGCGTTCCTGAACACTTGGACAACTTTATTAGAATCAAAGTGAGTTTGTCATATCAAAACTAAGGGACGGTTGTGTGGAACACTAACAAGTACGCAAGCGTTCTTGATAGCGTCCCAACACAATCAATAAAAAGGTTGTGTTATTGAGAATTTGAGAAACCTTAGGAATCGCATGATTCGTATGCTTGTGTTTGTGTTGTTTGGTGATCTTTCTATCAAGTTCTATTAGTTCAAAGATTTTTGGACTAGAAAAAGAATGGAAACCAACACTTGCCAAACCATAGCCTACGCAAATCATACTAATCAATAAGAAAGGTTGTGTTATTGAGAATTTGAGAAACATTCGGAATCGCATGATTCGTATGCTTGTGTTTGTGTTGTTTGGTGATCTTTCTATCAAGTTCTATTAGTTCAAAGATTTTTGGACTAGAAAAAGAATGGGTACCAATGGCTCCCAAACAATAGGCTAGGCAAATCAAACCAATTAATATAAAGGTTGTGTTATTGAGAATTTGAGAAACCTTAGGAATCGCATGATTCGTATGCTTGTGTTTGTGTTGTTTGGTGATCTCTCTATCAAATTCTATTAGTTCAAAGATTTTTGGACTAGAAAAAGAATGGAAACCAACATTTGCCAAATTATAGCCTGCGTAAATCATACCAATCAATAAGAAAGGTTGTGTTATTGAGAATTTGAGAAACATTCGGAATCGCATGATTCGTATGCTTGTGTTTGTGTTTTTTGGTGATCTTGCTATCAAGTTCTATTAGTTCAAAGATTTTTGGACTAGAAAAAGAATGGAAACCAATGGCTCCCAAACCATAGCCTAGGCAAATCAAACTAATCAATAAAAAGGTTGTGTTATTGAGAATTTGAGAAAGCTTAGGAATCGCATGATTGGTATGGTTGTGTTCGTGTTGTTTGGTGATCTTTCTATCAAGTTCTATTAGTTCAAAGATTTTTGGACTAGAAAAAGAATAGAAACCAACACTTGCTAAACCATGGCCTACGCAAATCATACTAATCAATAAGAAAGGTTGTGTTATTCAGAATTTGAGAAACATTTAGAATCGCATGATTCGTATGCTTGTGTTTGTGTTGTTTGGTGATATTTCTATCAAGTTCTATTAGTTCAAAGATTTTTGGACTAGAAAAAGAATGGAAACCAATGGCTCCCAAACCATAGCTTAGGCAAATCAAACCAATCAATAAAAATATTGTGTTATTGAGAATTTGAGAAACCTTAGGAATCACATGATTCGTATGCTTCTGTTTGTGTTGTTTGGTGATCTTTCTATCAAGTTCTATTAGTTCAAAGATTTTTGGACTAGAAAAAGAATGGAAACCAATGGCTCCCAAACCATAGCCTAGGCAAATCAAACCAATCAATAAAAAGGTTATGTTATTGAGAATTTGAGAAACCTTAGGAATCGCATGATTCGTATGCTTGTGTTTGTGTTGTTTGGTGATCTTTCTATCAAGTTCTATTAGCTCAAAGATTTTTGGACTAGAAAAATAATAGAAACCAACACTTGCCAAACCATAGCCTACGCAAATCATACCTATCAATAAGAAAAGTTGTGTTATTGAGAATTTGAGAAACATTCGGAATCGCATGATTCGTATGCTTGTGTTTGTGTTGTTTTGTGAGCTTTCTATCAAGTTCTATTAGATCAAAGATTTTTGGACTAGAAAAAGAATGGAAATCAACACTTTCCAAACCATAGCCTAAGCAAATCATACCAATCAATAATAAAGGTTGTATTATTGAGATTTTGAGAAACATTCGGAATCGCATGATTCGTATTCTTGTGTTTGTGTTGTTTGGTGATCTTTGTATCAAGTTCTATTAGTTCAAAGATTTTTGGACTAGAAAAAGAATGGAAACAAATGCCTCCCAAACCATAGCCTAGGCAAATCAAACCAATCAACAAAAAAGTTGTGTTATTGAGAATTTGAGAAACCTTAGGAATCGCATGATTCGTATGGTTGTGTTTGTGCTGTTTGGTGATCTTTCTATCAAGTTATATTAGTTCAAAGGTTTTTGGACTAGAAAAAGAATGGAAACCAATGGCTCCCAAACCATATCCTAGGCAAATTAAACCAATCAACAAAAAGGTTTTCTTACTGAGAATTTGAGAAACCTTAGGAATCGCATGATTCGTATGCTTGTGTTTGTGTTGTTTGGTGATCTTCCTATTAAGTTCTATTAGTTCAACGATTTTTGGACTAGAAAAAGAATGGAAACCAACACTTGCCAAACTATAGCCTACGCAAATCATAGCAATCAATAAGAAAGGTTGTGTTATTGAGAATTTGAGAAACATTAGGAATCGCATGATTCGTATGCTTGTGTTTGTGTTGTTTGGTGATCTTTCTATCAAGTTCTATTAGTTCAAAGATTTTTGGACTAGAAAAAGAATGGAAACCAATGGCTCCCAAACCATAGCTTAGGCAAATCAAACCAATAAATAAAAATGTTGTGCTATTGAGAATTTGAGAAACCTTAGGAATCGCATGATTCGTATGCTTGTGTTTGTGTTGTTTGGTGATCTTTCTATCAAGTTCTATTAGTTCAAAGATTTTTGGGATAGAAAAAGAATGGAAACCAATGGCTCCCAAACCATAGCCTAGGCAAATCAAACCAATCAATAAAAAGGTTGTGTTATTGAGAATTTGAGAAACCTTAGGAATCGCATGATTCGTATGGTTGTGTTTGTGTTGTTTGGTGATCTTTCTATCAAGTTCTATTAGTTCAAAGATTTTTGGACTAGAAAAAGAATGGAAACCAACACTTGCCAAACCATACACTACGCAAATCATACCAATCAATAAGAAAGGTTGTGTTATTGAGAATTTGAGAAACATTAGGAATCGCATGATTCGTATGCTTGTGTTTGTGTTGTTTGGTGATCTTGCTATCAAGTTCTATTAGTTCAAAGATTTTTGGACTAGAAAAAGAATGGAAACCAATGGCTCCTAAACCATAGCCTAGGCAAATCAAACCAATCAATAAAAAGGTTGTGTTATTGAGAATTTGAGAAACCTTAGGAATCGCATGATTCGTATGGTTGTGTTTGTGTTGTTTGGTGATCTTTCTATAAAATTCTATTAGTTCAAAAATTTTTGGACTAGAAAAAGAATGGAAACCAACACTTGCCAAACCATAGCCTACGCAAATCATACCAATCAATAAGAAAGGTTATGTTATTGAAAATTTGAGAAATATTCGGAATCGCATCATTCGTATGCTTGTGTTTGTGTTGTTTGGTGATCTTTCTATCAAGTTCTATTGGTTCAAATATTTTTGCACTAGAAAAAGAATGGAAACCAATGGCTCCAAAACCATAGCCTAAGCAAATCAAACCAATCAATAAAAAGGTTGTGTTATTGAGAATTTGAGAAACCTTAGGAATCGCATGATTCGTATGCTTGTGTTTGTGTTGTTTGGTGATCTTTCTATCAAGTTCTATTAGTTCAATGATTTTTGGAATGGAAAAAGAATGGAAACCAACACTTGCCAAACCATAGCCTACGCTAATCATACTAATCAATAAGAAAGGTTGTGTTATTGAGAATTTGAGAAACATTCGGAATCACATGATTCGTATGCTTGTGTTTGTGTTGTTTGGTGATCTCTCTATCAAATTCTATTAGTTCAAAGATTTTTGGACTAGAAAAAGAATGGAAACCAACACTTGCAAAACTATAGCCTACGCAAATTATACCAATCAATAAGAAAGGTTGTGTTACTGAGAATTTGAGAAACATTCGGAATCGCATGATTCGTATGCTTGTGTTTGTGTTGTTTGGTGATCTTGCTATCAAGTTCTATTAGTTCAAAGATTTTTGGACTAGAAAAAGAATGGAAACCAATGGCTCCCAAACCATAGCCTAGGAAAATCAAACCAATCAATAAAAAGGTTGTGTTATTGAGAATTTGAGAAACCTTAGGAATCGCATGATTCGTATGCTTGTGTTGTTTGGTGATCTTTCTATCAAGTTCTATTAGTTCAAAGATTTTTGGACTAGAAAAAGAATGGAAACCAACACTTGCCAAACCATAGCCTACGCAAATCATACCAATCAATAAGGAAGGTTGTGTTATTGAGAATTTGAGAAACATTTAGAATCGCATGATTCGTATGCTTGTGTTTGTGTTGTTTGGTGATATTTCTATCAAGCTCTATTAGTTCAAATATTTTTGGACTAGAAAAAGAATGGAAACCAATGGCTCCCAAACCATAGCTTAGGCAAATCAAACCAATCAATAAAAACGTTGTGTTATTGAGAATTTGAGAAACCTTAGGAATCACATGATTCGTATGCTTGTGTTTGTGTTGTTTGGTGATCTTTCTATCAAGTTCTATTAGTTCAAAGATTTTTGGACTAGAAAAAGAATGGAAACCAATGGCTCCCAAACCATAGCCTAGGCAAATCAAACCAATCAATAAAAAGGTTATGTTATTGAGAATTTGAGAAACCTTAGGAATCGCATGATTCGTATGCTTGTGTTTGTGTTGTTTAGTGATGTTTCTATCAAGTTCTGTTAGCTCAAAGATTTTTGGACTAGAAAAATAATGGAAACCAACACTTGCCAAACCATAGCCTACGCAAATCATACCTATCAATAAGAAAGGTTGTGTTATTGAGAATTTGAGAAACATTCGGAATCGCATGATTCGTATGCTTGTGTTTGTGTTGTTTGGTGATCTTTCTATCAAGTTCTATTAGTTCAAAGATTTTTGGACTAGAAAAAGAATGGGTACCAATGGCTCCCAAACAATAGGCTAGGCAAATCAAACCAATTAATATAAAGGTTGTGTTATTGAGAATTTGAGAAACCTTAGGAATCGCATGATTCGTATGCTTGTGTTTGTGTTGTTTGGTGATCTCTCTATCAAATTCTATTAGTTCAAAGATTTTTGGACTAGAAAAAGAATGGAAACCAACATTTGCCAAATTATAGCCTACGCAAATTATACCAATCAATAAGAAAGGTTGTGTTACTGAGAATTTGAGAAACATTCGGAATCGCATGATTCGTATGCTTGTGTTTGTGTTGTTTGGTGATCTTGCTATCAAGTTCTATTAGTTCAAAGATTTTTGGACTAGAAAAAGAATGGAAACCAATGGCTCCCAAACCATAGCCTAGGAAAATCAAACCAATCAATAAAAAGGTTGTGTTATTGAGAATTTGAGAAACCTTAGGAATCGCATGATTCGTATGCTTGTGTTGTTTGGTGATCTTTCTATCAAGTTCTATTAGTTCAAAGATTTTTGGACTAGAAAAAGAATGGAAACCAACACTTGCCAAACCATAGCCTACGCAAATCATACCAATCAATAAGGAAGGTTGTGTTATTGAGAATTTGAGAAACATTTAGAATCGCATGATTCGTATGCTTGTGTTTGTGTTGTTTGGTGATATTTCTATCAAGCTCTATTAGTTCAAATATTTTTGGACTAGAAAAAGAATGGAAACCAATGGCTCCCAAACCATAGCTTAGGCAAATCAAACCAATCAATAAAAACGTTGTGTTATTGAGAATTTGAGAAACCTTAGGAATCACATGATTCGTATGCTTGTGTTTGTGTTGTTTGGTGATCTTTCTATCAAGTTCTATTAGTTCAAAGATTTTTGGACTAGAAAAAGAATGGAAACCAATGGCTCCCAAACCATAGCCTAGGCAAATCAAACCAATCAATAAAAAGGTTATGTTATTGAGAATTTGAGAAACCTTAGGAATCGCATGATTCGTATGCTTGTGTTTGTGTTGTTTGGTGATCTTTCTATCAAGTTCTATTAGCTCAAAGATTTTTGGACTAGAAAAATAATAGAAACCAACACTTGCCAAACCATAGCCTACGCAAATCATACCTATCAATAAGAAAAGTTGTGTTATTGAGAATTTGAGAAACATTCGGAATCGCATGATTCGTATGCTTGTGTTTGTGTTGTTTTGTGAGCTTTCTATCAAGTTCTATTAGATCAAAGATTTTTGGACTAGAAAAAGAATGGAAATCAACACTTTCCAAACCATAGCCTAAGCAAATCATACCAATCAATAATAAAGGTTGTATTATTGAGATTTTGAGAAACATTCGGAATCGCATGATTCGTATTCTTGTGTTTGTGTTGTTTGGTGATCTTTGTATCAAGTTCTATTAGTTCAAAGATTTTTGGACTAGAAAAAGAATGGAAACAAATGCCTCCCAAACCATAGCCTAGGCAAATCAAACCAATCAACAAAAAAGTTGTGTTATTGAGAATTTGAGAAACCTTAGGAATCGCATGATTCGTATGGTTGTGTTTGTGCTGTTTGGTGATCTTTCTATCAAGTTATATTAGTTCAAAGGTTTTTGGACTAGAAAAAGAATGGAAACCAATGGCTCCCAAACCATATCCTAGGCAAATTAAACCAATCAACAAAAAGGTTTTCTTACTGAGAATTTGAGAAACCTTAGGAATCGCATGATTCGTATGCTTGTGTTTGTGTTGTTTGGTGATCTTCCTATTAAGTTCTATTAGTTCAACGATTTTTGGACTAGAAAAAGAATGGAAACCAACACTTGCCAAACTATAGCCTACGCAAATCATAGCAATCAATAAGAAAGGTTGTGTTATTGAGAATTTGAGAAACATTAGGAATCGCATGATTCGTATGCTTGTGTTTGTGTTGTTTGGTGATCATGCTATCAAGTTCTATTAGTTCAAAGATTTTTAGACTAGAAAAAGAATGGAAACCAATGGCTCCCAAACCATAGCTTAGGCAAATCAAACCAATAAATAAAAATGTTGTGCTATTGAGAATTTGAGAAACCTTAGGAATCGCATGATTCGTATGCTTGTGTTTGTGTTGTTTGGTGATCTTTCTATCAAGTTCTATTAGTTCAAAGATTTTTGGGATAGAAAAAGAATGGAAACCAATGGCTCCCAAACCATAGCCTAGGCAAATCAAACCAATCAATAAAAAGGTTGTGTTATTGAGAATTTGAGAAACCTTAGGAATCGCATGATTCGTATGGTTGTGTTTGTGTTGTTTGGTGATCTTTCTATCAAGTTCTATTAGTTCAAAGATTTTTGGACTAGAAAAAGAATGGAAACCAACACTTGCCAAACCATACACTACGCAAATCATACCAATCAATAAGAAAGGTTGTGTTATTGAGAATTTGAGAAACATTAGGAATCGCATGATTCGTATGCTTGTGTTTGTGTTGTTTGGTGATCTTGCTATCAAGTTCTATTAGTTCAAAGATTTTTGGACTAGAAAAAGAATGGAAACCAATGGCTCCTAAACCATAGCCTAGGCAAATCAAACCAATCAATAAAAAGGTTGTGTTATTGAGAATTTGAGAAACCTTAGGAATCGCATGATTCGTATGGTTGTGTTTGTGTTGTTTGGTGATCTTTCTATAAAATTCTATTAGTTCAAAAATTTTTGGACTAGAAAAAGAATGGAAACCAACACTTGCCAAACCATAGCCTACGCAAATCATACCAATCAATAAGAAAGGTTATGTTATTGAAAATTTGAGAAATATTCGGAATCGCATCATTCGTATGCTTGTGTTTGTGTTGTTTGGTGATCTTTCTATCAAGTTCTATTGGTTCAAATATTTTTGCACTAGAAAAAGAATGGAAACCAATGGCTCCAAAACCATAGCCTAAGCAAATCAAACCAATCAATAAAAAGGTTGTGTTATTGAGAATTTGAGAAACCTTAGGAATCGCATGATTCGTATGCTTGTGTTTGTGTTGTTTGGTGATCTTTCTATCAAGTTCTATTAGTTCAATGATTTTTGGAATGGAAAAAGAATGGAAACCAACACTTGCCAAACCATAGCCTACGCTAATCATACTAATCAATAAGAAAGGTTGTGTTATTGAGAATTTGAGAAACATTCGGAATCACATGATTCGTATGCTTGTGTTTGTGTTGTTTGGTGATCTCTCTATCAAATTCTATTAGTTCAAAGATTTTTGGACTAGAAAAAGAATGGAAACCAACACTTGCAAAACTATAGCCTACGCAAATTATACCAATCAATAAGAAAGGTTGTGTTACTGAGAATTTGAGAAACATTCGGAATCGCATGATTCGTATGCTTGTGTTTGTGTTGTTTTGTGAGCTTTCTATCAAGTTCTATTAGATCAAAGATTTTTGGACTAGAAAAAGAATGGAAATCAACACTTTCCAAACCATAGCCTAAGCAAATCATACCAATCAATAATAAAGGTTGTATTATTGAGATTTTGAGAAACATTCGGAATCGCATGATTCGTATTCTTGTGTTTGTGTTGTTTGGTGATCTTTGTATCAAGTTCTATTAGTTCAAAGATTTTTGGACTAGAAAAAGAATGGAAACAAATGCCTCCCAAACCATAGCCTAGGCAAATCAAACCAATCAACAAAAAAGTTGTGTTATTGAGAATTTGAGAAACCTTAGGAATCGCATGATTCGTATGGTTGTGTTTGTGCTGTTTGGTGATCTTTCTATCAAGTTATATTAGTTCAAAGGTTTTTGGACTAGAAAAAGAATGGAAACCAATGGCTCCCAAACCATATCCTAGGCAAATTAAACCAATCAACAAAAAGGTTTTCTTACTGAGAATTTGAGAAACCTTAGGAATCGCATGATTCGTATGCTTGTGTTTGTGTTGTTTGGTGATCTTCCTATTAAGTTCTATTAGTTCAACGATTTTTGGACTAGAAAAAGAATGGAAACCAACACTTGCCAAACTATAGCCTACGCAAATCATAGCAATCAATAAGAAAGGTTGTGTTATTGAGAATTTGAGAAACATTAGGAATCGCATGATTCGTATGCTTGTGTTTGTGTTGTTTGGTGATCATGCTATCAAGTTCTATTAGTTCAAAGATTTTTAGACTAGAAAAAGAATGGAAACCAATGGCTCCCAAACCATAGCTTAGGCAAATCAAACCAATAAATAAAAATGTTGTGCTATTGAGAATTTGAGAAACCTTAGGAATCGCATGATTCGTATGCTTGTGTTTGTGTTGTTTGGTGATCTTTCTATCAAGTTCTATTAGTTCAAAGATTTTTGGGATAGAAAAAGAATGGAAACCAATGGCTCCCAAACCATAGCCTAGGCAAATCAAACCAATCAATAAAAAGGTTGTGTTATTGAGAATTTGAGAAACCTTAGGAATCGCATGATTCGTATGGTTGTGTTTGTGTTGTTTGGTGATCTTTCTATCAAGTTCTATTAGTTCAAAGATTTTTGGACTAGAAAAAGAATGGAAACCAACACTTGCCAAACCATACACTACGCAAATCATACCAATCAATAAGAAAGGTTGTGTTATTGAGAATTTGAGAAACATTAGGAATCGCATGATTCGTATGCTTGTGTTTGTGTTGTTTGGTGATCTTGCTATCAAGTTCTATTAGTTCAAAGATTTTTGGACTAGAAAAAGAATGGAAACCAATGGCTCCTAAACCATAGCCTAGGCAAATCAAACCAATCAATAAAAAGGTTGTGTTATTGAGAATTTGAGAAACCTTAGGAATCGCATGATTCGTATGGTTGTGTTTGTGTTGTTTGGTGATCTTTCTATAAAATTCTATTAGTTCAAAAATTTTTGGACTAGAAAAAGAATGGAAACCAACACTTGCCAAACCATAGCCTACGCAAATCATACCAATCAATAAGAAAGGTTATGTTATTGAAAATTTGAGAAATATTCGGAATCGCATCATTCGTATGCTTGTGTTTGTGTTGTTTGGTGATCTTTCTATCAAGTTCTATTGGTTCAAATATTTTTGCACTAGAAAAAGAATGGAAACCAATGGCTCCAAAACCATAGCCTAAGCAAATCAAACCAATCAATAAAAAGGTTGTGTTATTGAGAATTTGAGAAACCTTAGGAATCGCATGATTCGTATGCTTGTGTTTGTGTTGTTTGATGATCTTTCTATCAAGTTCTATTAGTTCAATGATTTTTGGAATGGAAAAAGAATGGAAACCAACACTTGCCAAACCATAGCCTACGCTAATCATACTAATCAATAAGAAAGGTTGTGTTATTGAGAATTTGAGAAACATTCGGAATCACATGATTCGTATGCTTGTGTTTGTGTTGTTTGGTGATCTCTCTATCAAATTCTATTAGTTCAAAGATTTTTGGACTAGAAAAAGAATGGAAACCAACACTTGCAAAACTATAGCCTACGCAAATTATACCAATCAATAAGAAAGGTTGTGTTACTGAGAATTTGAGAAACATTCGGAATCGCATGATTCGTATGCTTGTGTTTGTGTTGTTTGGTGATCTTGCTATCAAGTTCTATTAGTTCAAAGATTTTTGGACTAGAAAAAGAATGGAAACCAATGGCTCCCAAACCATAGCCTAGGAAAATCAAACCAATCAATAAAAAGGTTGTGTTATTGAGAATTTGAGAAACCTTAGGAATCGCATGATTCGTATGCTTGTGTTGTTTGGTGATCTTTCTATCAAGTTCTATTAGTTCAAAGATTTTTGGACTAGAAAAAGAATGGAAACCAACACTTGCCAAACCATAGCCTACGCAAATCATACCAATCAATAAGGAAGGTTGTGTTATTGAGAATTTGAGAAACATTTAGAATCGCATGATTCGTATGCTTGTGTTTGTGTTGTTTGGTGATATTTCTATCAAGCTCTATTAGTTCAAATATTTTTGGACTAGAAAAAGAATGGAAACCAATGGCTCCCAAACCATAGCTTAGGCAAATCAAACCAATCAATAAAAACGTTGTGTTATTGAGAATTTGAGAAACCTTAGGAATCACATGATTCGTATGCTTGTGTTTGTGTTGTTTGGTGATCTTTCTATCAAGTTCTATTAGTTCAAAGATTTTTGGACTAGAAAAAGAATGGAAACCAATGGCTCCCAAACCATAGCCTAGGCAAATCAAACCAATCAATAAAAAGGTTATGTTATTGAGAATTTGAGAAACCTTAGGAATCGCATGATTCGTATGCTTGTGTTTGTGTTGTTTAGTGATGTTTCTATCAAGTTCTGTTAGCTCAAAGATTTTTGGACTAGAAAAATAATGGAAACCAACACTTGCCAAACCATAGCCTACGCAAATCATACCTATCAATAAGAAAGGTTGTGTTATTGAGAATTTGAGAAACATTCGGAATCGCATGATTCGTATGCTTGTGTTTGTGTTGTTTGGTGATCTTGCTATCAAGTTCTATTAGTTCAAAGATTTTTGGACTAGAAAAAGAATGGAAACCAATGGCTCCCAAACCATAGCCTAGGCAAATCAAACCAATCAATAAAAAAGGTTGTGTTATTGAGAATTTGAGAAACCTTTGGAATCCTATGATTTCTATGGTTGTGTTTGTGTTGTTTGGTGATCTTTCTATCATGTTCTATTAGTTCAAAGATTTTTGGACTAGAAAAATAATGGGTACCAATGGCTCCCAAACCATAGCCTAGGCAAATCAAACCAATTATTATAAAGGTTGTGTTATCGAGAATTTGAGAAACCTTAGGAATCGCATGATTCGTATGCTTGTGGTTGTGTTGTTTGGTGATCTCTCTGTCAAATTCTATTAGTTCAAAGATTTTTGGACTAGAAAAAGAATGGAAACCAACACATGCCAAACTATAGCCTACGCAAATCATACCAATCAATAAGAAAGGTTGTGTTACTGAGAATTTGAGAAACATTCGGAATCGCATGATTCGTATGCTTGTGTTTGTGTTGTTTGGTGATCTTGCTATCAAGTTCAATTAGTTCAAAGATTTTTGGACTAGAAAAAGAATGGAAACCAATGGCTCCCAAACCATAGCCTAGGCAAATCAAACCAATCAATAAAAAGGTTGTGTTATTGAGAATTTGAGAAACCTTAGGAATCGCATGATTCGTATGGTTGTGTTTGTGTTGTTTGGTGATCTTTCTATCAAGTTCTATTATTTCAAAGATTTTTGGACTAGAGAAAGAATGGAAACCAACACTTGCCAAACCATAGCCTACGCAAATCATACCAATCAATAAGAAAGGTTGTGTTATTGAGAATTTGAGAAACATTCAGAATCGCATGATTCGTATGCTTGTGTTTGTGTTGTTTGGTGGTATTTCTATCAAGTTCTATTAGTTCAAAGATTTTTGGACTAGAAAAAGAATGGAAACCAATGGCTCCCAAACCATAGCTTAGGCAAATCAAACCAATCAATAAAAAGGTTGTGTTATTGAGAATTTGAGAAACCTTAGGAATCGCATGATTCGTATGCTTGTGTTTGTGTTGTTTGGTGATCTTTCTATCAAGTTTTATTAGTTCAAAGATTTTTGGACTAGAAAAAGAATGGAAACCAATTGCTCTTAAACCATAGCCTAGGCAAATAAAACCAATCAATAAAAAGGTTGTGTTATTGAGAATTTGAGAAACCTTAGGAATCACATGATTCGTATGCTTGTGTTTGTGTTGTTTGGTGATCTTTCTATCAAGTTCTATTAGATCAAAAAATTTTGGACTAGAAAAAGAATGGAAATAAACACTTTCCAAACCATAGCCTACGCAAATCATACCAATCAATAAGAAAGGTTGTATTATTGAGATTTTGAGAAACATTCGGAATCGCATGATTCGTATTCTTGTGTTTGTGTTGTTTGGTGATCTTTGTATCAAGTTCTATTAGTTCAAAGATTTTTGGACTAGAAAAAGAATGGAAACAAATGCCTCCCAAACCATAGCCTAGGCAAATCAAACCAATCAACAAAAAAGTTGTGTTATTGAGAATTTGAGAAACCTTAGGAATCGCATGATTCGTATGGTTGTGTTTGTGTTGTTTGGTGATCTTTCTATCAAGTTATATTAGTTCAAAGGTTTTTGGACTAGAAAAAGAATGGAAACCAATGGCTCCCAAACCATATCCTAGGCAAATTAAACCAATCAACAAAAAGGTTTTCTTACTGAGAATTTGAGAAACCTTAGGAATCGCATGATTCGTATGCTTGTGTTTGTGTTGTTTGGTGATCTTCCTATTAAGTTCTATTAGTTCAACGATTTTTGGACTAGAAAAAGAATGGAAACCAACACTTGCCAAACTATAGCCTACGCAAATCATAGCAATCAATAAGAAAGGTTGTGTTATTGAGAATTTGAGAAACATTAGGAATCGCATGATTCGTATGCTTGTGTTTGTGTTGTTTGGTGATCATGCTATCAAGTTCTATTACTTCAAAGATTTTTAGACTAGAAAAAGAATGGAAACCAATGGCTCCCAAACCATAGCTTAGGCAAATCAAACCAATAAATAAAAATGTTGTGCTATTGAGAATTTGAGAAACCTTAGGAATCGCATGATTCGTATGCTTGTGTTTGTGTTGTTTGGTGATCTTTCTATCAAGTTCTATTAGTTCAAAGATTTTTGGGATAGAAAAAGAATGGAAACCAATGGCTTCCAAACCATAGCCTAGGCAAATCAAACCAATCAATAAAAAGGTTGTGTTATTGAGAATTTGAGAAACCTTAGGAATCGCATGATTCGTATGGTTGTGTTTGTGTTGTTTGGTGATCTTTCTATCAAGTTCTATTAGTTCAAAGATTTTTGGACTAGAAAAAGAATGGAAACCAACACTTGCCAAACCATACACTACGCAAATCATACCAATCAATAAGAAAGGTTGTGTTATTGAGAATTTGAGAAACATTAGGAATCGCATGATTCGTATGCTTGTGTTTGTGTTGTTTGGTGATCTTGCTATCAAGTTCTATTAGTTCAAAGATTTTTGGACTAGAAAAAGAATGGAAACCAATGGCTCCTAAACCATAGCCTAGGCAAATCAAACCAATCAATAAAAAGGTTGTGTTATTGAGAATTTGAGAAACCTTAGGAATCGCATGATTCGTATGGTTGTGTTTGTGTTGTTTGGTGATCTTTCTATCAAATTCTATTAGTTCAAAAATTTTTGGACTAGAAAAAGAATGGAAACCAACACTTGCCAAACCATAGCCTACGCAAATCATACCAATCAATAAGAAAGGTTATGTTATTGAAAATTTGAGAAATATTCGGAATCGCATCATTCGTATGCTTGTGTTTGTGTTGTTTGGTGATCTTTCTATCAAGTTCTATTGGTTCAAATATTTTTGCACTAGAAAAAGAATGGAAACCAATGGCTCCAAAACCATAGCCTAAGCAAATCAAACCAATCAATAAAAAGGTTGTGTTATTGAGAATTTGAGAAACCTTAGGAATCGCATGATTCGTATGCTTGTGTTTGTGTTGTTTGGTGATCTTTCTATCAAGTTCTATTAGTTCAATGATTTTTGGAATGGAAAAAGAATGGAAACCAACACTTGCCAAACCATAGCCTACGCTAATCATACTAATCAATAAGAAAGGTTGTGTTATTGAGAATTTGAGAAACATTCGGAATCACATGATTCGTATGCTTGTGTTTGTGTTGTTTGGTGATCTCTCTATCAAATTCTATTAGTTCAAAGATTTTTGGACTAGAAAAAGAATGGAAACCAACACTTGCAAAACTATAGCCTACGCAAATCATACCAATCAATAAGAAAGGTTGTGTTACTGAGAATTTGAGAAACATTCGGAATCGCATGATTCGTATGCTTGTGTTTGTGTTGTTTGGTGATCTTGCTATCAAGTTCTATTAGTTCAAAGATTTTTGGACTAGAAAAAGAATGGAAACCAATGGCTCCCAAACCATAGCCTAGGAAAATCAAACCAATCAATAAAAAGGTTGTGTTATTGAGAATTTGAGAAACCTTAGGAATCGCATGATTCGTATTCTTGTGTTTGTGTTGTTTGGTGATCTTTGTATCAAGTTCTATTAGTTCAAAGATTTTTGGACTAGAAAAAGAATGGAAACAAATGCCTCCCAAACCATAGCCTAGGCAAATCAAACCAATCAACAAAAAAGTTGTGTTATTGAGAATTTGAGAAACCTTAGGAATCGCATGATTCGTATGGTTGTGTTTGTGCTGTTTGGTGATCTTTCTATCAAGTTATATTAGTTCAAAGGTTTTTGGACTAGAAAAAGAATGGAAACCAATGGCTCCCAAACCATATCCTAGGCAAATTAAACCAATCAACAAAAAGGTTTTCTTACTGAGAATTTGAGAAACCTTAGGAATCGCATGATTCGTATGCTTGTGTTTGTGTTGTTTGGTGATCTTCCTATTAAGTTCTATTAGTTCAACGATTTTTGGACTAGAAAAAGAATGGAAACCAACACTTGCCAAACTATAGCCTACGCAAATCATAGCAATCAATAAGAAAGGTTGTGTTATTGAGAATTTGAGAAACATTAGGAATCGCATGATTCGTATGCTTGTGTTTGTGTTGTTTGGTGATCATGCTATCAAGTTCTATTACTTCAAAGATTTTTAGACTAGAAAAAGAATGGAAACCAATGGCTCCCAAACCATAGCTTAGGCAAATCAAACCAATAAATAAAAATGTTGTGCTATTGAGAATTTGAGAAACCTTAGGAATCGCATGATTCGTATGCTTGTGTTTGTGTTGTTTGGTGATCTTTCTATCAAGTTCTATTAGTTCAAAGATTTTTGGGATAGAAAAAGAATGGAAACCAATGGCTTCCAAACCATAGCCTAGGCAAATCAAACCAATCAATAAAAAGGTTGTGTTATTGAGAATTTGAGAAACCTTAGGAATCGCATGATTCGTATGGTTGTGTTTGTGTTGTTTGGTGATCTTTCTATCAAGTTCTATTAGTTCAAAGATTTTTGGACTAGAAAAAGAATGGAAACCAACACTTGCCAAACCATACACTACGCAAATCATACCAATCAATAAGAAAGGTTGTGTTATTGAGAATTTGAGAAACATTAGGAATCGCATGATTCGTATGCTTGTGTTTGTGTTGTTTGGTGATCTTGCTATCAAGTTCTATTAGTTCAAAGATTTTTGGACTAGAAAAAGAATGGAAACCAATGGCTCCTAAACCATAGCCTAGGCAAATCAAACCAATCAATAAAAAGGTTGTGTTATTGAGAATTTGAGAAACCTTAGGAATCGCATGATTCGTATGGTTGTGTTTGTGTTGTTTGGTGATCTTTCTATCAAATTCTATTAGTTCAAAAATTTTTGGACTAGAAAAAGAATGGAAACCAACACTTGCCAAACCATAGCCTACGCAAATCATACCAATCAATAAGAAAGGTTATGTTATTGAAAATTTGAGAAATATTCGGAATCGCATCATTCGTATGCTTGTGTTTGTGTTGTTTGGTGATCTTTCTATCAAGTTCTATTGGTTCAAATATTTTTGCACTAGAAAAAGAATGGAAACCAATGGCTCCAAAACCATAGCCTAAGCAAATCAAACCAATCAATAAAAAGGTTGTGTTATTGAAAATTTGAGAAATATTCGGAATCGCATGATTCGTATGCTTGTGTTTGTGTTGTTTGGTGATCTTTCTATCAAGTTCTATTAGTTCAATGATTTTTGGAATGGAAAAAGAATGGAAACCAACACTTGCCAAACCATAGCCTACGCTAATCATACTAATCAATAAGAAAGGTTGTGTTATTGAGAATTTGAGAAACATTCGGAATCACATGATTCGTATGCTTGTGTTTGTGTTGTTTGGTGATCTCTCTATCAAATTCTATTAGTTCAAAGATTTTTGGACTAGAAAAAGAATGGAAACCAACACTTGCAAAACTATAGCCTACGCAAATCATACCAATCAATAAGAAAGGTTGTGTTACTGAGAATTTGAGAAACATTCGGAATCGCATGATTCGTATGCTTGTGTTTGTGTTGTTTGGTGATCTTGCTATCAAGTTCTATTAGTTCAAAGATTTTTGGACTAGAAAAAGAATGGAAACCAATGGCTCCCAAACCATAGCCTAGGAAAATCAAACCAATCAATAAAAAGGTTGTGTTATTGAGAATTTGAGAAACCTTAGGAATCGCATGATTCGTATGCTTGTGTTTGTGTTGTTTGGTGATCTTTCTATCAAGTTCTATTAGTTCAAAGATTTTTGGACTAGAAAAAGAATGGAAACCAACACTTGCCAAACCATAGCCTACGCAAATCATACCAATCAATAAGGAAGGTTGTGTTATTGAGAATTTGAGAAACATTTAGAATCGCATGATTCGTATGCTTGTGTTTGTGTTGTTTGGTGATATTTCTATCAAGCTCTATTAGTTCAAATATTTTTGGACTAGAAAAAGAATGGAAACCAATGGCTCCCAAACCATAGCTTAGGCAAATCAAACCAATCAATAAAAACGTTGTGTTATTGAGAATTTGAGAAACCTTAGGAATCACATGATTCGTATGCTTGTGTTTGTGTTGTTTAGTGATCTTTCTATCAAGTTCTATTAGTTCAAAGATTTTTGGACTAGAAAAAGAATGGAAACCAATGGCTCCCAAACCATAGCCTAGGCAAATCAAACCAATCAATAAAAAGGTTATGTTATTGAGAATTTGAGAAACCTTAGGAATCGCATGATTCGTATGCTTGTGTTTGTGTTGTTTAGTGATGTTTCTATCAAGTTCTGTTAGCTCAAAGATTTTTGGACTAGAAAAATAATGGAAACCAACACTTGCCAAACCATAGCTTACGCAAATCATACCTATCAATAAGAAAGGTTGTGTTATTGAGAATTTGAGAAACATTCGGAATCGCATGATTCGTATGCTTGTGTTTGTGTTGTTTGGTGATCATGCTATCAAGTTATATTAGTTCAATGATTTTTGGAATGGAAAAAGAATGGAAACCAACACTTGCCAAACCATAGCCTACGCTAATCATACTAATCAATAAGAAAGGTTGTGTTATTGAGAATTTGAGAAACATTCGGAATCACATGATTCGTATGCTTGTGTTTGTGTTGTTTGGTGATCTCTCTATCAAATTCTATTAGTTCAAAGATTTTTGGACTAGAAAAAGAATGGAAACCAACACTTGCAAAACTATAGCCTACGCAAATCATACCAATCAATAAGAAAGGTTGTGTTACTGAGAATTTGAGAAACATTCGGAATCGCATGATTCGTATGCTTGTGTTTGTGTTGTTTGGTGATCTTGCTATCAAGTTCTATTAGTTCAAAGATTTTTGGACTAGAAAAAGAATGGAAACCAATGGCTCCCAAACCATAGCCTAGGAACATCAAACCAATCAATAAAAAGGTTGTGTTATTGAGAATTTGAGAAACCTTAGGAATCGCATGATTCGTATGCTTGTGTTTGTGTTGTTTGGTGATCTTTCTATCAAGTTCTATTAGTTCAAAGATTTTTGGACTAGAAAAAGAATGGAAACCAACACTTGCCAAACCATAGCCTACGCAAATTATACCAATCAATAAGGAAGGTTGTGTTATTGAGAATTTGAGAAACATTTAGAATCGCATGATTCGTATGCTTGTGTTTGTGTTGTTTGGTGATCTTGCTATCAAGTTCTATTAGTTCAAAGATTTTTGGACTAGAAAAAGAATGGAAACCAATGGCTCCCAAACCATAGCCTAGGCAAATCAAACCAATCAATAAAAAAGGTTGTGTTATTGAGAATTTGAGAAACCTTTGGAATCCTATGATTTCTATGGTTGTGTTTGTGTTGTTTGGTGATCTTTCTATCAAGTTCTATTAGTTCAAAGATTTTTGGACTAGAAAAATAATGGGTACCAATGGCTCCCAAACCATAGCCTAGGCAAATCAAACCAATTATTATAAAGGTTGTGTTATCGAGAATTTGAGAAACCTTAGGAATCGCATGATTCGTATGCTTGTGGTTGTGTTGTTTGGTGATCTCTCTGTCAAATTCTATTAGTTCAAAGATTTTTGGACTAGAAAAAGAATGGAAACCAACACATGCCAAACTATAGCCTACGCAAATCATACCAATCAATAAGAAAGGTTGTGTTACTGAGAATTTGAGAAACATTCGGAATCGCATGATTCGTATGCTTGTGTTTGTGTTGTTTGGTGATCTTGCTATCAAGTTCAATTAGTTCAAAGATTTTTGGACTAGAAAAAGAATGGAAACCAATGGCTCCCAAACCATAGCCTAGGCAAATCAAACCAATCAATAAAAAGGTTGTGTTATTGAGAATTTGAGAAACCTTAGGAATCGCATGATTCGTATGGTTGTGTTTGTGTTGTTTGGTGATCTTTCTATCAAGTTCTATTATTTCAAAGATTTTTGGACTAGAGAAAGAATGGAAACCAACACTTGCCAAACCATAGCCTACGCAAATCATACCAATCAATAAGAAAGGTTGTGTTATTGAGAATTTGAGAAACATTCAGAATCGCATGATTCGTATGCTTGTTTTTGTGTTGTTTGGTGATATTTCTATCAAGTTCTATTAGTTCAAAGATTTTTGGACTAGAAAAAGAATGGAAACCAATGGCTCCCAAACCATAGCTTAGGCAAATCAAACCAATCAATAAAAAGGTTGTGTTATTGAGAATTTGAGAAACCTTAGGAATCGCATGATTCGTATGCTTGTGTTTGTGTTGTTTGGTGATCTTTCTATCAAGTTTTATTAGTTCAAAGATTTTTGGACTAGAAAAAGAATGGAAACCAATTGCTCTTAAACCATAGCCTAGGCAAATAAAACCAATCAATAAAAAGGTTGTGTTATTGAGAATTTGAGAAACCTTAGGAATCACATGATTCGTATGCTTGTGTTTGTGTTGTTTGGTGATCTTTATATCAAGTTCTATTAGATCAAAAAATTTTGGACTAGAAAAAGAAAGGAAATAAACACTTGCCAAACAATAGCCTACGCAAATCATACCAATCAATAAGAAAGGTTGTGTTATTGAGATTTTGAGAAACCTTAGGAATCGCATGATTCGTATGCTTGTGTTTGTGTTGTTTGGTGATCTTTCTATCAAGTTCTATTAGATCAAAAAAATTTGGACTAGAAAAAGAATGGAAATAAACACTTGCCAAACCATAGCCTACGCAAATAATACCAATCAATAAGAAAGGTTGTGTTATTGAGATTTTGAGAAACATTCGGAATCGCATTATTCGTATGCTTGTGTTTGTGTTGTTTGGTGATCTTTGTATCAAGTTCTATTAGTTCAAAGATTTTTGGACTAGAAAAAGAATGGAAACCAATGCCTCTCAAACCATAGCCTAGGCAAATCAAACCAATCAATAAAAAAGTTGTGTTATTGAGAATTTGAGAAACCTTAGGAATCGCATGATTCGTATGGTTGTGTTTGTGCTGTTTGGTGATATTTCTATCAAGTTATATTAGTTCAAAGGTTTTTGGACTAGAAAAAGAATGGAAACCAATGGCTCCCAAACCATATCCTAGGCAAATTAAACCAATCAATAAAAAGGTTTTGTTATTGAGAATTTGAGAAACCTTAGGAATCGCATGATTCGTATGCTTGTGTTTGTGTTGTTTGGTGTTCTTTGTATCAAGTTCTATTAGTTCAACGATTTTTGGACTAGAAAAAGAATGGAAACCAACACTTGCCAAACCATAGCCTACGCAAATCATACCAATCAATAAGAAAGGTTGTGTTATTGAGAATTTGAGAAACATTTAGAATCGCATGATTCGTATGCTTGTGTTTGTGTTGTTTGGTGATCTTTCCATCAAGTTCTATTAGTTCAATGATTTTTGGACTAGAAAAAGAATGGAAACCCATGGCTCCCAAACCATAGCCTAGGCAAATCAAACCAATCAATAAAAAGGTTGTGTTACTGAGAATTTGAGAAACCTTTGGAATCGCATGATTCCTATGGTTGTGTTTGTGTTGTTTGGTGATCTTTCTATCGAGTTCTATTAGCTCAAATATTTTTGGACTAGAAAAAGAATGGAAACCAACACTTGCCAAACCATAGCCTACGCAAATCATACCAATCAATAAGAAAGGTTGTGTTATTGAGAATTTGAGAAACATTCAGAATCGCATGATTCGTATGCTTGTGTTTTTGTTGTTTGGTGATATTTCTATCAAGTTCTATTAGTTTAAAGATTTTTGGACAAGAAACAGAATGGAAACCAATGGCTCCCAAACCATAGCTTAGGCAAATCAAACCAATCAATAAAAAAGGTTGTGTTATTGAGAATTTGAGAAACCTTTGGAATCGCATGATTCGTATGCTTGTGTTTGTGTTGTTTGGTGATCTTGCTATCAAGTTCTATTAGTTCAATGATTTTTGGACTAGAAAAAGAATGGAAACCCATGGCTCCCAAACCATAGCCTAGGCAAATCAAACCAATCAATAAAAAGGTTGTGTTACTGAGAATTTGAAAAACCTTGGGAATCGCATGATTCCTATGGTTGGTTTTGTGTTGTTTGGTGATCTTTCTATCGAGTTCTTTTAGCTCAAAGATTTTTGGACTAGAAAAAGAATGGAAACCAACACTTGCCAAACCATAGCCTACGCAAATCATACGAATCAATAAGAAAGGTTGTGTTATTGAGAATTTGAGAAACATTCAGAATTGCATGATTCGTATGCTTGTGTTTTTTTTGTTTGGTGATATTTCTATCAAGTTCTATTAGTTCAAAGATTTTTGGACAAGAAAAAGAATGGAAACCAATGGCTCCCAAACCATAGCTTAGGCAAATCAAACCAATCAATAAAAATGTTGTGTTATTGAGAATTTGAGAAACCTTAGGAATCACATGATTCGTATGCTTGTGTTTGTGTTGTTTGGTGATCTTTCTATCAAGTTCTATTAGTTCAAAGATTTTTGGACTAGAAAAAGAATGGAAACCAATGGCTCCCAAACCATAGCCTAGGCAAATCAAACCAATCAATAAAAAGGTTATGTTATTGAGAATTTGAGAAACCTTAGGAATCGCATGATTCGTATGCTTGTGTTTGTGTTGTTTGGTGATCTTTCTATCAAGTTCTATTAGCTCAAAGATTTTTGGACTAGAAAAATAATGGAAACCAACACTTGCCAAACCATAGCCTACGCAAATCATACCTATCAATAAGAAAGGTTGTTTTATTGAGAATTTGAGAAACATTCGGAATCGCATGATTCGTATGCTTGTGTTTGTGTTTTTTGGTGATCTTTCTATCAAGTTCTATTAGTTCAAAGAATTTTGGACTAGAAAAAGAATGGAAACCAATGGCTCCCAAACCATAGCCTAGGCAAATCAAACCAATCAATAAAAAGGTTGTGTTATTGACAATTTGAGAAACCTTAGGAATCGCATGATTCGTATGCTTGTGTTTGTGTTGTTTGGTTATATTCCTATCAAGTTCTATTATTTCAAAGATTTCTGGACTAGAGAAAGAATGGAAACCAACACTTGTCAAACCATAGCCTACGCAAATCATACCAATCAATAAGAAAGGTTGTGTTATTAAGAATTTGAGAAACATTCAGAATCGCATGATTCGTATGCTTGTGTTTGTGTTGTTTGGTGATATTTCTATAAAGTTCTATTAGTTCAAAGATTTTTGGACTAGAAAAAGAATGGAAACCAGTGGCTCCCAAACCATAGCTTAGGCAAATCAAACCAATCAATAAAAATGTTGTGTTATTGAAAATTTGAGAAACCTTAGGAATCACATGATTCATATGCTTGTGTTTGTGTTGTTTGGTGATCTTTCTATCAAGTTCTATTAGTTCAAAGATTTTTGGACTAGAAAAAGAATGGAAACCAATGGCTCCCAAACCATAGCCTAGGCAAATCAAACCAATCAATAAAAAGGTTATGTTATTGAGAATTTGAGAAACCTTAGGAATCGCATGATTCGTATGCTTGTGTTTGTGTTGTTTGGTGATCTTTCTATCAAGTTCTATTAGCTCAAAGATTTTTGGACTAGAAAAATAAGGGAAACCAACACTTGCCAAACCATAGCCTACGCAAATCATACCAATCAATAAGAAAGGTTGTGTTATTGAGAATTTGAGAAACATTAGGAATCGCATGATTCGTATGCTTGTGTTTGTGTTGTTTGGTGATCATGCTATCAAGTTCTATTAGTTCAAAGATTTTTAGACTAGAAAAAGAATGGAAACCAATGGCTCCCAAACCATAGCTTAGGCAAATCAAACCAATAAATAAAAATGTTGTGCTATTGAGAATTTGTGAAACCTTAGGAATCGCATGATTCGTATGCTTGTGTTTGTGTTGTTTGGTGATCTTTCTATCAAGTTCTATTAGCTCAAAGATTTTTGGACTAGAAAAATAATGGAAACCAACACTTGCCCAACCATAGCCTATGCAAATCATACCTATCAATAAGAAAGGTTGTGTTATTGAGAATTTGACAAACATTCGGAATCACATGATTCGTATGCTTGTGTTTGTGTTGTTTGGTGATCTTGCTATCAAGTTCTATTAGTTCAAAGATTTTTGGACTAGAAAAATAATGGAAACCAACACTTGCCAAACCATAGCCTACGCAAATCATACTAATAATTAAGAAAGGTTGTGTTATTGAGAATTTGAGAAACATTCGGAATCGCATGATTCGTATGCTTGTGTTTGTGTTGTTTGGTGATCTTTCTATCAAGTTCTATTAGTTCAAAGATTTTTGGACTAGAAAAAGAATGGGTACCAATGGCTCCCAAACCATAGCCTAGGCAAATCAAACCAATCAAAAAAAATGTTGTGTTATTGAGAATTTGAGAAACCCTAGGAATCACATGATTCGTATGCTTGTGTTTGTGTTGTTTGGTGATCTTTCTATCAAGTTCTATTAGTTCAAAGATTTTTGGACTAGAAAAAGAATGGAAACCAATGGCTCCCAAACCATAGCCTAGGCAAATCAAACCAATCAATAAAAAGGTTATATTATTGAGAATTTGAGAAACCTTAGGAATCGCATGATTCGTATGCTTGTGTTTGTGTTGTTTGGTGATCTTTCTATCAAGTTCTATTAGCTCAAAGATTTTTGGACTAGAAAAATAATGGAAACCAACACTTTCCCAACCATAGCCTATGCAAATCATACCTATCAATAAGAAAGGTTGTGTTATTGAGAATTTGACAAACATTCGGAATCACATGATTCGTATGCTTGTGTTTGTGTTTTTTGGTGATCTTTCTATCAAGTTCTATTAGTTCAAAGAATTTTGGACTAGAAAAAGAATGGAAACCAATGGCTCCCAAACCATAGCCTAGGCAAATCAAACCAATCAATAAAAAAGGTTGTGTTATTGAGAATTTGAGAAACCTTTGGAATCGCATGATTCGTATGCTTGTGTTTGTGTTGTTTGGTGATCTTTCTATCAAGTTCTATTAGATCAAAGATTTTTGGACTAGAAAAAGAATGGAAATCAACACTTGCCAAACAATAGCCTACGCAAATCATACCTATCAATAAGAAAGGTTATGTTATTAAGAATTTGAGAAACATTCGGAATCGCATGATTCGTATGCTTGTGTTTGTGTTGTTTGGTGATATTTCTATCAAGTTCTATTAGTTCAAAGATTTTTGGACTAGAAAAAGAATGGAAACCAGTGGCTCCCAAACCATAGCTAAGGCAAATCAAACCAATCAATAAAAATGTTGTGTTATTGAAAATTTGAGAAACCCTAGGAATCACATGATTCGTATGCTTGTGTTTGTGTTGTTTGGTGATCTTTCTATCAAGTTCTATTAGTTCAAAGATTTTTGGACTAGAAAAAGAATGGAAACCAATGGCTCCCAAACCATAGCCTAGGCAAATCAAACCAATCAATAAAAAGGTTATGTTATTGAGAATTTGAGAAACCTTAGGAATCGCATGATTCGTATGCTTGTGTTTGTGTTGTTTGGTGATTTTTCTATCAAGTTCTATTAGCTCAAAGATTTTTGGACTAGAAAAATAATGGAAACCAACACTTTCCCAACCATAGCCTATGCAAATCATACCTATCAATAAGAAAGGTTGTGTTATTGAGAATTTGACAAACATTCGGAATCACATGATTCGTATGCTTGTGTTTGTGTTTTTTGGTGATCTTTCTATCAAGTTCTATTAGTTCAAAGAATTTTGGACTAGAAAAAGAATGGAAACCAATGGCTCCCAAACCATAGCCTAGGCAAATCAAACCAATCAATAAAAAAGGTTGTGTTATTGAGAATTTGAGAAACCTTTGGAATCGCATGATTCGTATGCTTGTGTTTGTGTTGTTTGGTGATCTTTCTATCAAGTTCTATTAGATCAAAGATTTTTGGACTAGAAAAAGAATGGAAATCAACACTTGCCGAACCATAGCCTACGCAAATCATACCAATCAATAAGAAAGGTTGTGTTATTGAGATTTTGAGAAACATTCGGAATCGCATGATTCGTATGCTTGTGTTTGTGTTGTTTGGTGATCTTTGTATCAAGTTCTATTAGTTCAAAGATTTTTGGACTAGAAAAAGAATGGAAACCAATGGCTCCCAAACCATATCCTAGGCAAATTAAACCAATCAATAAAAAGGTTTTGTTATTGAGAATTTGAGAAACCTTAGGAATCGCATTATTCGTATGCTTGTGTTTGTGTTGTTTGGTGATCTTCCTATCAAGTTCTATTAGTTCAACGATTTTTGGACTAGAAAAAGAATGGAAACCAACACTTGCCAAACAATAGCCTACGCAAATCATACCTATCAATAAGAAAGGTTATGTTATTAAGAATTTGAGAAACATTCGGAATCGCATGATTCGTATGCTTGTGTTTGTGTTGTTTGGTGATCTTGCTATCAAGTTCTATTAGTTCAAAGATTTTTAGACTAGAAAAAGAATGGAAACCCATGGATCCCAAACCGTAGGCTAGGCAAATCAAACCAATCAATAAAAAGGTTGTGTTATTGAGAATTTGAGAAACCTTGGGAATCCCATGATTCCTATGGTTGTGTTTGTGTTGTTTGGTGATCTTTCTATCAAGTTCTATTAGTTCAAAGATTTTTGGACTAGAAAAAGAATGGAAACCAACACTTGCCAAACCATAGCCTACGCAAATCATACCAATCAATAAGAAAGGTTGTGTTATTCAGAATTTGAGAAACATTTAGAATCGCATGATTCGTATGCTTGTGTTTGTGTTGTTTGGTGATCTTTCTATCAAGTTCTATTAGTTCAAAGATTTTTGGACTAGAAAAAGAATGGAAACCAATGGCTCCCAAACCATAGCCTAGGCAAATCAAACCAATCAATAAAAAGGTTGTGTTATTGAGAATTTGAGAAACCTTAGGAATCGCATGATTCGTATGCTTGTGTTTGTGTTGTTTGGTGATCTTTCTATCAAGTTCTATTAGTTCAAAGATTTTTGGACTAGAAAAAGAATGGAAACCAATGGCTCCCAAACCATAGCCTAGGCAAATCAAACCAATCAATAAAAAGGTTGTGTTATTGAGAATTTGAGAAACCTTAGGAATCGCATGATTCGTATGCTTGTGTTTGTGTTGTTTGGTGATCTTTCTATCAAGTTCTATTAGTTCAAAGATTTTTGGACTAGAAAAAGAATGGAAACCAATGGCTCCCAAACCATAGCCTAGGCAAATCAAACCAATCAATAAAAAGGTTGTGTTATTGAGAATTTGAGAAACCTTAGGAATCGCATGATTCGTATGGTTGTATTTGTGTTGTTTGGTGATCTTTCTATCAAGTTCTATTAGTTCAAAGATTTTTGGACTAGAAAAAGAATGGAAACCAACACTTGCCAAACCATACACTACGCAAATCATACCAATCAATAAGAAAGGTTGTGTTATTTAGAATTTGAGAAACATTCAGAATCGCATGATTCGTATGCTTGTGTTTGTGTTGTTTGGTGATCTTTCTATCAAGTTCTATAAGTTCAAAGATTTTTGGACTAGAAAAAGAATGGAAACTAATGGCTCCCAAACCATAGCTTAGGCAAATCAAACCAATCAATAAAAATGTTGTGTTATTGAGAATTTGAGAAACCTTAGGAATCGCATGATTCGTATGCTTGTGTTTGTGCTGTTTGGTGATCTTTCTATCAAGTTCTCTTAGTTCAAAGATTTTTGGACTAGAAAAAGAATGGAAACCAATGCCTCCCAAACCATAGCCTAGGCAAATCAAACCAATCAATAAAAAGTTTATGTTATTGAGAATTTGAGAAACCTTAGGAATCACATGATTTGTATGCTTGTGTTTGTGTTGTTTGGTGATCTTTCTATCAAGTTCTATTAGTTCAAAGATTTTTGGAATAGAAAAATAATGGAAACCAACACTTGCCAAACTATAGCCTACGCAAATCATACCTATCAATAAGAAAGGTTGTGTTATTGAGAATTTGAGAAACATTCGGAATCGCATGATTCGTATGCTTGAGTTTGTGTTGTTTGGTGATCTTGCTATCAAGTTCTATTAGTTCAAAGATTTTTGGACTAGAAAAAGAATGGAAACCCATGGATCCCAAACCGTAGGCTAGGCAAATCAAACCAATCAATAAAAAGGTTGTGTTATTGAGAATTTGAGAAACCTTGGGAATCCCATGATTCCTATGGTTGTGTTTGTGTTGTTTGGTGATCTTTCTATCAAGTTCTATTAGTTCAAAGATTTTTGGACTAGAAAAAGAATGGAAACCAACACTTGCCAAACCATAGCCTACGCAAATCATACCAATCAATAAGAAAGGTCGTGTTATTGAGAATTTGAGAAACATTTAGAATCGCTGATTCGTATGCTTGTGTTTGTGTTGTTTGGTGATCTTTCTATCAAGTTCTATTAGTTCAAAGATTTTTGGACTAGAAAAAGAATGGAAACCAATGACTCCTAAACCATAGCCTAGGCAAATCAAACCAATCAATAAAAAGGTTTTGTTATTGAGAATTTGAGAAACCTTAGGAATCGCATGATTCGTATGCTTGTGTTTGTGTTGTTTGGTGATCTTTCTATCAAGTTCTATTAGTTCAAAGATTTTTGGACTAGAAAAAGAATGGAAACCAATGGCTCCCAAAACATAGCCTAGGCAAATTAAACCAATCAATAAAAAGGTTGTGTTATTGAGAATTTGAGAAACCTTAGGAATCGCATGATTCGTATGGTTGTATTTGTGTTGTTTGGTGATCTTTCTATCAAGTTCTATTAGTTCAAAGATTTTTGGACTAGAAAAAGAATGGAAACCAACACTTGCCAAACCATACACTACGCAAATCATACCAATCAATAAGAAAGGTTGTGTTATTTAGAATTTGAGAAACATTCAGAATCGCATGATTCGTATGCTTGTGTTTGTGTTGTTTGGTGATCTTTCTATCAAGTTCTATAAGTTCAAAGATTTTTGGACTAGAAAAAGAATGGAAACTAATGGCTCCCAAACCATAGCTTAGGCAAATCAAACCAATCAATAAAAATGTTGTGTTATTGAGAATTTGAGAAACCTTAGGAATCGCATGATTCGTATGCTTGTGTTTGTGCTGTTTGGTGATCTTTCTATCAAGTTCTCTTAGTTCAAAGATTTTTGGACTAGAAAAAGAATGGAAACCAATGCCTCCCAAACCATAGCCTAGGCAAATCAAACCAATCAATAAAAAGTTTATGTTATTGAGAATTTGAGAAACCTTAGGAATCACATGATTTGTATGCTTGTGTTTGTGTTGTTTGGTGATCTTTCTATCAAGTTCTATTAGTTCAAAGATTTTTGGAATAGAAAAAGAATGGAAACCAACACTTGCCAAACTATAGCCTACGCAAATCATACCTATCAATAAGAAAGGTTTTGTTATTGAGAATTTGAGAAACATTCGGAATCGCATGATTCGTATGCTTGTGTTTGTGTTTTTTGGTGATCTTTCTATCAAGTTCTATTAGTTCAAAGAATTTTGGACTAGAAAAATAATGGAAACCAATGGCTCCCAAACCATAGCCTAGGCAAATAAAACCAATCAATAAAAAGGTTGTGTTATTGAGAATTTGAGAAACCTTAGGAATCGCATGATTCGTATGCTTGTGTTGGTGTTGTTTGGTGATCATTCTATCAAGTTCTATTAGCTCAAAAATTTTTGGACTAGAAAAAGAATGGAAATCAACACTTGCCAAACCATAGCCTACGCAAATCATACCAATCAAAAAGAAAGGTTGTGTTATTGAGAATTTGAGAAATATTCGGAATCGCATGATTCGTATGCTTGTGTTTGTGTTGTTTGGTGATCTTGCTATCAAGTTCTATTAGTTCAAAGACTTTTGGACTAGAAAAAGAATGGAAACCCATGGATCCCAAACCGTAGGATAGGCAAATCAAACCAATCAATAAAAAGGTTGTGTTATTGAGAATTTGAGAAACCTTGGGAATCCCATGATTTCTATGGTTGTGTTTGTGTTGTTTGGTGATCTTTCTATCAAGTTCTATTAGTTCAAAGATTTTTGGACTAGAAAAAGAATGGAAACCAACACTTGCCAAACCATAGCCTACGCAAATCATACCAATCAATAAGAAAGGTTGTGTTATTGAGAATTTGAGAAACATTTAGAATCGCATGATTCGTATGCTTGTGTTTGTGTTGTTTGGTGATCTTTCCATCAAGTTCTATTAGTTAAAAGATTTTTGGACTAGAAAAAGAATGGAAACCAATGGCTCCCAAACCATAGCTTAGGCAAATCAAACCAATCAATAAAAATGTTGTGTAATTGAGAATTTGAGAAACCTTAGGAATCGCATGATTCGTATGCTTGTGTTTGTGTTGTTTGGTGATCTTTCTATCAAGTTCTATTAGTTCAAAGATTTTTGGACTAGAAAAAGAATGGAAACCAACACTTGCCAAACCATACACTACGCAAATCATACCAATCAATAAGAAAGGTTGTGTTATTTAGAATTTGAGAAACATTCAGAATCGCATGATTCGTATGCTTGTGTTTGTGTTGTTTGGTGATCTTTCTATCAAGTTCTATAAGTTCAAAGATTTTTGGACTAGAAAAAGAATGGAAACCAATAGCTCCCAAACCATAGCCTACGCAAATCATACCAATCAATAAGAAAGGTTGTGTTATTGAGAATTTGAGAAACATTAGGAATCGCATGATTCGTATGCTTGTGTTTGTGTTTTTTGGTGATCTTTCTATCAAGTTCTATTAGTTCAAAGAATTTTGGACTAGAAAAAGAATGGAAACCAATGGCTCCCAAACCATAGCCTAGGCAAATCAAACCAATCAATAAAAAGGTTGTGTTATTGAGAATTTGAGAAACCTTAGGAATCGCATGATTCGTATGCTTGTGTTGGTGTTGTTTGGTGATCATTCTATCAAGTTCTATTAGCTCAAAGATTTTTGGACTAGAAAAAGAATGGAAATCAACACTTGCCAAACCATAGCCTACGCAAATCATACCAATCAATAAGAAAGGTTATGTTATTGAGAATTTGAGAAATATTCGGAATCGCATCAATCGTATGCTTGTGTTTGTGTTGTTTGGTGATCTTTGTATCAAGTTTTATTAGTTCAAAGATTTTTGGACTAGAAAAGAATGGAAACCATTGGCTCCCAAACCATAGCCTAGGCAAATCAAACCAATCAATAAAAAGGTTGTGTTATCGAGAATTTGAGAAACCTTAGGAATAGCATCATTCGTATGGTTGTGTTTGTGCTGTTTGGTGATCTTTCTATCAAGTTCTATTAGTTCAAAAGTTTTTGGACTAGAAATAGAATGGAAACCAATGGCTCCCAAACCATAGCCTAGGCAAATTAAACCAATCAATAAAAAGGTTTTGTTATTGAGAATTTGAGAAACCTTAGGAATCGCATGATTCGTATGCTTGTGTTTGTGTTGTTTGGTGATCTTTCTATCAAGTTCTATTATTTCAAAGATTTTTGGACTAGAAAAAGAATGGAAACCAACACTTGCCAAACTATAGCCTACGCAAATCATACCAATCAATAAGAAAGGTTGTGTTATTCAGAATTTGAGAAACATTCGGAATCGCATGATTCGTATGCTTGTGTTTGTGTTGTTTGGTGATGTTGCTATCAAGTTCTATTAGTTCATAGATTTTTGGACTAGAAAAAGAATGGAAACCAATGGCTCCCAAACCATAGCCTAGGCAAATCTTACCAATCAATAAAAAGGTTGGGTTCTTAAGAATTTGAGAAACCTTAGGAATCGCATGATTCCTATGGTTGTGTTTGTGTTGTTTGGTGATCTTTATATCAAGTTCTATTAGTTCAAAGATTTTTGGACTAGAAAAAGACTGGAAACCAACACTTGCCAAACCATAGCCTACGCAAATCATACCAATCAATAAGAAAGGTTGTGTTATTCAGAATTTGAGAAACATTCAGAATCGCATGATTCGTATGCTTGTGTTTGTGTTGTTTGGTGATATTTCTATCAAGTTCTATTAGTTCAAAGATTTTTGGACTAGAAAAAGAATGGAAACCAATGGCTCCCAAACCATAGCCTAGGCAAATCAAACCAATCAATAAAAAGGTTATGTTATTGAGAATTTGAGAAACCTTAGGAATCGCATGATTCGTATGCTTGTGTTTGTGTTGTTTGGTGATCTTTCTATCAAGTTCTATTAGCTCAAAGATTTTTGGACTAGAAAAAGAATGGAAACCAATGGCTCCCAAACCATAGCTTAGGCAAATTGATCGGTCCGGGATCGGAGGGTCTCACAATTTTAAATTTATAAAACCGAATCTCACTTGTAGTAAAGAGGTAGGGTGTCGAACACACGGGAGTTCGTGCGTCGAAAGTACCCAAAAAGACTAAAAAGGAATAAAAGAAAGACAAAACAAAGGAAAACGAGGGAAATCACCTCGGACCGACACATGTCACTTCGGTCCGAGGGTGGATCGAGGTCGATTGGGCCGGGACCGACTTAGCTCAACGTCGGGCCCGATGACTGGGTAACTCAATTTGTCAAAATTGGTAGATCGGTCTTGGGTTTTTGGGTTCCCTCCCTAACTTGACTTGGGTAATTCCACCCCAATTCAGCCAATAAGTGTTGATCCTTATGAGATCGAGGTTGCTAGCCTTCGATCCCTCCACTCTACACTTCGAGCTTAGGGAGTTTTCACTCTCCTTCGATGTTAGGTCTAGTGATTGGGTCCGAGATTGCTCTCGCTTTACTCTTACCAATCACAAGCCCTAAGGCCATTGTTTTCACAAGAGAATTGAAGCTTAGTGTAGAGAGGATTCATAGATCAAGCACTCAAAGGCTATGGAATTGGGGGTTCACACCCAATCCTAGCTAGGGGATTCCCCCATAGCCCAAGACTATGGAATCTACTCCATCAAGTAAGAGAACGAAGCAATCAAATAGAAAAGCAAGCAAATCTCAATCATCAACATCAACTCAAAGCCAAATTGCATTCAAATCTTCAAAGTGTCAACAAGATCCAAGTCTTAATTCTACCAAATCAAAGCAAAACAAAGTACAAAACTCACTAATCTTCCTCCCTAGGCCACCGATTTCCTCTCTTCTCCTCCTCCCTTCTTCTCCTTGCTCTCCAAGTCTTCTTTGAGTCTTTAGAGAGTGATTTGGGTTGTGGTCTATCCAAAAAAAAAAACTTTTTTTATGCTCTCTAATCACCTCTATTTATAGCCTCCTAAGATTGGGGACCAAGGAATTCCCAATTTAGAAAGGGAAAAATGTGGAAAGTTACTAAAAATATGCCTTGGGGAACAATCCTCTTCTTTGCCGACTCGGATCGACACGGGTGCACCTCGGGCCCGACGTTGGGAACGTCGGTCCTGGTCACTGGATACTCGATCTCGGGCCCGACGTGGTGATACTCGGTCCTGGGCCTCGATCCTTGCCTCCTTCTTGGGTTTCCTTTGGTTCCTCTTCATTCTTGGCTTGTCTCTTCCGCTCTTTGACTTGGCTCCTTCATAAGCTCCTCCAAAACGTCCTCATTCTTGCCATTTTACCTACAAATCAAAGCGAACTCGCATAGTTTCCGAATCTTAAAGAAAACCGGGAACTAAGCTAAGAAGGAACGAAACTAACAAATAAAGGAATGAAAAACACATATTTACAAGGAAAATTAACTACTAAAACACCTCCAAAATGAGAGACATCAGAATACCCCATACTTAAACTTGCTTGTCCTCAAGCAATAAATTTGTAAGCAAGACCGAAGCACAATCTTCAAGTAAAGCCTCATATGAAAAATCAAACAAGTAAGCACAAATGATAGATATGCTAGCAAGATTACATCATCACACATGAACAAGTGTTCAAGGAACAAAGTCAATGCAACAAAGCCTCACTTTAGGTATGTGAAAATGTGTATCACTCATCATGTGTTTAGGCTTGAAAATGAACACTCATACTCAACAATCATGCAAGTAAAGACTTTACCATTGAAGCTAATATCACCAACTCCTCCACCTAGAGATGCCTATTACAATGCACACAAAGAATATGAACTTGGCTCAATGGAGATCCTCAAAGAGGTTCCATTCGGCCGGGTTGTAACGGGGCTTTTGGTGTTTCTCAAGGTAGGAATTACTTTGGTCTTGTGGTGCTCACAATGGGGATTGAACTTTCTAGTATCTCACCAAACTCACCAAATCATTCCACTTTCAACTTTCACTCTTCCAAAAGACTTTGATTTTTTTCTCTTCTCAACTTTCAACCCAAACTTTCACTTAACATTCCACTTCATCTTTTCACTAAACTTTTTGTTGGATTTTTCACACTTTTCCACTAGGATCGACTTGCACTATAACTCGGGCCCGATGTGCACTTTAACTCGGTCGGTGCCCATTCTTCACTTAAGCATTTTGCTTTCAATCCACTACTTTTTCCAACTTTTCTTTCTTTCTTTTCAACAAAGATGCACTACCCACTTGGTTTATAACACCATTTCTTGCCCTTCACCAAAGAGAATCTCAACTCTCCAAATATTCTTCCAACCCTCTCATTAAAGTCCAATCCCATAAGGGTCAAGTCATATAGGCTAGGAATCATATTTTTGAGGAGTTTCAAACAAAGGTCTAAGGCTAAAACGGGGCTACAAACAACGGTTTATCTTCAAGGTAGGATATAGAACATTTTGTGACTAAATGAAATAAAGTTCAAATCAATGTGACAAAGTATAAAACAAATCTCATATTGGTCTTGGAAAATAGATAAACACCTCAATAGCAAGTTTTACTAAGCATGCATGAGCTAATTCACACAAGAAAATGAGGGATATGCAATAATGAACAAACATCCCTAAAATGGCCAAAAATCATCTCACAAGGTTCACTCTAGCTTAGTTGCATCAAAACTTCATCCAAGAACTCATGTGCTCAATAAAAACATGCAAGATATCATATCACATCAAAAGCAACATCCATTTAGAGACTAAACTATCCAAAAATATGCAAAGGAATTTACATGCTCACATCATCATTAGCCTTCATTTGAACATCTAAGATGGGAATTCCTAGTCCAAAAACAAAATCTTTTTGTTCTTTTTTCAACCGAAAATTTTCACATTTTTATGGATTTTTCGAAAATTTTCTCAAACACTTCAAACAAACTCATCCATTCATGCCATAAAATCAAATCATCACATCATTCATCATGCCACTAACCCAAAATGAAACATCCTTTAGAACAAGACAAAACAAATGAAACTAAACATGGAACTATGAGCTACTAACCCACCCCATACTTAAAATTTTTATGTCCTCATCAAAAGAAATCAAAACTCAAAAGTAAAGAGAAGAGTAGAGAAAGCTCACAATTTTTCCTTATTCCTTGCTTGGCTTGAAGAGGTTTAGTTGGCCAAGAGGAGAGCCCATGTGGCTCATACTTCTTCACTCGGGTCCATCTTATCATAAAAATTTTTCACTCGATGACCATTTACCCGAAAGATCCTTCCATCATCACTTATAAAATCAACCGCTCCTTGAGAAAGTATTTGATGTACCACCAACGGTCCGCTCCACCTTGTTCGAAGCTTACCCGGAAAAAACCGAAGTCGTGCATTAAAGAGAAGAACCTTGTCTCCAACTTGGTAAGTTTTTGGGACCAACTTCCTATCATGCCACCTTTTAGTCTTCTCTTTATACAACTTGGCGTTTTCGTAAGCCTTCAAACGCAACTCCCCTAACTCATGTAGATCTAGATGCCTCTTCTCTCCGGCGAGATTTATATCCCAATTCATCTCTTTGAGAGCCCATTTGGATTTGTGCTCCAACTCCACCGGCAAATGGCAAGCCTTGCCATAGACTAGGTTGAATGGTGTAGTCCCTAGGTGTGTCTTGAAAGCGGTTCTATAAGCCCAAAGTGCATCATCGAGCTTAGATGACCAATCCTTTCTTGACTTAGACACCGTCTTCTCCAAAATGGCCTTGATTTGACGATTGGAGACTTCCACTAGCCCACTTGTTTGAGGGTGATAAGGAGTAGCAACTCGGTGAGACACCCCATACTTGATCAAGACATTCTCAAAGCATCTTTCAATGAAGTGTGGACCACCATCACTAATAAGAACTCTTGGCACACCAAATCTAGCAAAGATGGTACTCTTCAAGAATTTCATCACAACTCTTGCATCATTGGTCCTTGTTGGAATGGCCTCCACCCATTTGGAGACGTAATCAACGGCCACCAAAATGTACTTGTATGGGCCCGACGTAGGGAATGGTCCCATGAAGTCGATCCCCCATACATCAAAGAGCTCCACCTCAAGCATTCCGGTTTGTGGGGTCTCATGTCTCCTTGACAAATTCCCCTCTCGTTGGCACTCCTCACATCTCCTCACATACTCATGCACATCCTTGAACATGGTTGGCCAATAGAAACCGCAATGAAGAATTTTGGCCGTGGTTTTTGAACTCTTAGCATGCCCTCCGGTTGGCAAAGAATGGCAATGACGAATGACACTTTCAATTTCCTCACTTGGAATGCACCTTCTAAAGATTCTATCACTCCCTTCCTTGTATAGGTATGGATCATCCCAATAATATTGCCTAGCATCATGTAAGAATTTCTTCCTAGCCGAGTAAGACAAATTTGGTGGGATCACTCCCCCTACAACAAAGTTAGCAAAGTCCGCAAACCAAGGGGTAACCCCTCGTTTCACGGTCTCAATAGATAGAAGACAAGTAGGAGGTGAAGTCTTAATCAATTTAGGACGAGAAGGAATGGAGACCGAGTGAAGGATCTTACTAGAATTCATGGGCCGACATTGCAAGGTGTTGAGCCCGACATGTGGAGACGTCGATCGGGTCGAACAAGTGCACATCTCTCCTGGGACCGACGTCGACAACCTCGGGCCCGAGGTACTGGGTACCTCGGTCCGATGTTCCATACTTCGAGCCCGACTCTCTGTCTTGGTCAATCCATCCTTGCTTTCCTTCTTGCTACTCATTAGGCCTTCATCCGCCCTCATGTCATCTATTCCCACACCATCCTCCATCTCATTCATGTACTCCACGGGCAACCGAGATAGATGATCGGCCACCAAATTCTCCGAACCCACCTTATCTTTGATCTCATGGTCAAACTCTTGAAGAAGAAGCATCCATCTCAAAAGCCTTGGTTTTGCATCTTTCTTCTTCATGAGGTACTTGATTGCCGCATGATCCGTATAGACTACCACCTTAGATCCCACAAGATATGACCGAAATTTTTCAAATGCAAACACCACCGCTAGGAATTCCTTTTCCGTAGTTGTGTACTTGCATTGAGTTTCATCCAAGGTTTTACTTGCATAGTAAATGGCATGCAACTTTCCTTCCTTTCTTTGCCCAAGAACGGCTCCTACGGCAAAATCACTTGCATCGCACATCACTTCGAAGGGATGATTCCAATCGGGTGATTCCATGATAGGTGCCGAAACCAAAGCATCTCTTAACCTACAAAAAGCACTCATGCAATCCTCGGAAAATTCGAAGGGAACATCCTTCATCAAGAGGTTAGACAATGGTTTTGAGATTTTAGAGAAATCTTTGATGAAGCGTCTATAAAAGCCCGCATGACCTAAGAAACTCCTAACATCACGCACACAAGTAGGTGGAGGAAGTTTTTCAATTATCTCAATTTTTGCCCTATCCACTTCTATTCCTCTACTAAAAATGAGATGTCCTAGGACTATTCCTTCCTTAACCATGAAATGACATTTTTCCCAATTAAGCACAAGGTTAGTCTCTTCACATCTAGCCAACACTCTATCCAAATTAGCCAAGCAAGCATCAAAAGAGGATCCATAGACCGAAAAATCATCCATGAATACTTCCACTATTTCCTCTACCATGTCGGAGAAGATAGACATCATGCATCTTTGAAACGTTGCCGGAGCATTGCACAAACCGAAAGGCATGCGTCTATAGGCAAATGTTCCATAGGGGCATGTAAAAGTCGTCTTCTCTTGATCATCGGGGTGAATAGGAATTTGCCAAAATCCACTATACCCATCAAGGTAGCAAAAGTATTCATGTTGTGCTAATCTTTCAAGAACTTGGTCAATAAAAGGAAGGCGGAAATAATCCTTACGAGTTCCACTATTCAATTTTCGGTAGTCAATGCACATGCGCCATTTTGTTGTGGTTCTTGTAGGTATCATTTCTCCTTTCTCATTTTGCACTACGGTCAATCCACCCTTTTTAGGAACTACATGCACGGGACTAACATATTTGCTATCCGAAATTGGGAAGATGATTCCCGCATCCAACATCCTAAGTATCTCACTTTTAACCACTTCTTTCATATTAGGATTCAATCTTCTTTGTGGTTCAATGGTGGGTTTATGGTTGTCCTCCATGTATATCCTATGCATGCAAATTGATGGTGAAATTCCCTTAAGTTCCTCTAATGAATACCCTAAGGCTCCTCTATGCTTTCTTAAGACCGCTAGCAACTTAGACTCTTCTTCTTTATTCAAATTAGCATTCACAATTACGGGCAATGAAGAGTTAGGGCCTAGAAAGGCATACCTCAAGTCCTTTGGAAGCTCCTTTAGCACATGTGAAGGCTCCGGTGGTGCTTGGGTTTCCTCCATCTCGGCTTTGAACACCTCCAAGTAAGTCTTCCCACTCTCCACTTTCTCATCTTCCTCTTGATTAGAAATCACCCCTTCATTCTTCACTTCAACTCCATAAGGTGGTGGGATGGCTTTCAACTCTAGCTTTCTTGAACTTGGCTTATTAGATATAGCCTCCCATTGTACTCCATTTGGAAGAAATTGAACCATCTTGGCTTCCCTATGCAAAGCTTCCCTTGAAGTTGGCTTGAAGGAGAAATCGAGCTCTACTCCTCCAAATTCGAGGGACAAGTGACCTTTCTTCACATCTATGACGGCTCCGACCGTAGCTAAGAATGGTCTCCCCAAGATGATTGGCTCTCCCGGCACTTCTAGCATGTCGACCACAATAAAGTCCGTTGGGACGTAGTGCCCTTCTATACACAATGGGTAATCTTCCACCACTCCAATCGGCTCAATTGATGTTCCATGGGCTATGGTCAACCTCATGTTAATCGGGGCAATGAGTCCCATGGCGGTAGACTTCCATATGGTGTATGGTATCACACTAGTACTTGCTCCAAGGTCACACAACTCTTGAAACTTCCTTGGTCCGACACCCACGGTGATGGCAAATCTTCCGGGATCACCTAGCTTTTGAGGTAGCTCTAGGATTTTGACTTCATCTTGCATCTCCATAATGACCTCTTCTTGCTCAAGATTTCCTTCAAGAACTTTGCATAGGATGGCATTTCACTTTGAGCATCGGTGAATGGAATGGTAATGTTTAAGCCTTGCAAAAGTTTCAAGAACCTCTTGAACTTGCCCTCAACAATTTCCTTGGGCTTCTTCATAGGATATGGAAGAGTGGTAGCACCTTGCTTCTTGCTTGGATCCACCTCCTTGGATCGATCTTGGCTTTCCTTCACGATTTCAGCTTGGACCGATGTTGGATCGACGTCGGGACCGACGTCAAGCATCTCAGACCGGGGGCAGGGGATTTTTGGGTAACTCGGGCCGACTTCAGGGCATGTCGGGCCCGACTTGGGTTCCACCTCGGTCCGACTCAGGGGACCTCCTCCATCTTCTGGATCGACGTCTGGGTATATCGGGCCCGAGTTGCTGGGTAACTCGGTCCGACTCTCTTCTCTTGCTCTTGGAACTTGTGGCTCGGGCAAACTCCGTCCACTCCTTAATCCTATGGCCCGAACTTCATTTTGTTGTTGTGGGGCACGGGGATTCTCCTCGGGTCGGCCCGGGAGTCTCCCTTCTTCTCTTGGAAGTTGATTTGCCATGTGAACAAATTGGTTGTCCACTTGTCTTCTCCACACACCCAACTCCTTGAATTGATCATCAAATTTTCTCTCCATGTTGGTGACTTGATTCTTCAAATCTTGAGCCCATGGTGGTGTTTGCTCATAGAATCCCGGAGGTCGGTATGGTGGTGGTTGGGCCCTTGGCTCGTTTTGGTTGAAGTTGTTGTTGTAGCCACTAGCTTGGCCTTGGTTCCACCTTCCTCCATTGTTGTTGAAGTTGGCTCGTCCTCCATAGTTCCTTTGAACATAGTTGGCCTCCTCAATTTGCTCGGCCAATCGGACTTGGCGCTCATTTGGGCATTCTTGGGCTCCATGCTTCAAAGAACCGCACTCTTCACATGCTCTTGTGTTTTGTTGGAGATGACCCATCTTCCTCCTCATCTTGTTCAACTCATCCTCCAAGAATTGGATCTTCACATCTTTGTCCACCTCTTCACTTTTGGGGTCGTAGAGTCTCTTCGGACCTTCTCCATGGATTCTCACTTCCTTGCTCACTTGATTGACTCCATACATGGCTTCATAATCCGAGAGCTTGTCTAGCAACTCCCACGCTTGCTCCGGAGGCAAGTCACTGAACCCACAATCGGTATGAAGGTTCAATTTATCCTTGGTGGCGGGGTTGATTCCTTGGAAGAAGATGTCTTGAAGGACATAAGGTTGTTGACCATGTGTCGGACACGCCCTTAACATCTCTTTGAACCGATCCCATGCCTCGAAAAGTGGCTCATGAGCTCCTTGTTGGAAGCTAGCAATCTTCCTTCTAAGCTCCGTCGTCTTGGTGGGCGGGAAGAATTTCATCAAGAATGAGTCGTTGAGAGCCCTCCATGATGTGATAGAACGAGGTGCTTGGCTCTCCAACCAATGCAAAGCTTTGCCTCCCAAAGACCACTTGAAGGCTTTGAGTAGCACGTACTCAAGTGTCTCATCATCCGTCGAGATGGTCTCGCAAAGATCTTTGAATTGCTTCACATGCTCGATCGGGCATTCATTCGGCCTCCCTTGGAATTGCTCCCTCTTGATAAGTGAGATAAATTGAGTTTTTATCTCAAAATTCTTTGACACCTCCGGCAAGACTATGGCCGGCTCCGGCACCTTCAACTCCGGATGCATGTATTGTCTAGCATTCCAGGGTTGGGTGTTGATTTGGGCCTCCAATCTCATCCTTTGGTCCCTCTCTCTACGGGCCTCGGCATCTCGGTTCGCCATTTCAAGTTGCATTCGAGCCATGTCGGCTCTCATCCTTTTGAACTCCTCATCATGGGCTTGATCCGCCATCCTCTTCTTCTTTCGGGCTTGCCTTAGAATACTCTCCGGGTCACACACAAAGTCAAGCTCAAGTGTTCCTCGGACGGAACTAGCTCGCATACACCTACAACCAAAGACACAAACAAAAACCGAATCAAAACAAACAAGGGGTTTGGGCTAGTCCCTTACCCAAATCACTACCAAAATCAAAGACTCAACTGAAGGGTACCTCGAACAAGTAGAACTCCCCGGCAACGGCGCCAAAAATTCTGATCGGCCGGGATCGGAGGGTCTCCAAATTTTAAATTTATAAAACCGAACCTCACTTGTAGTAAAGAGGTAGGGTGTCGAACACACGGGAGTTCGTGCGTCGAAAGTACCCAAAAAGACTAAAAAGGAATAAAAGAAAGACAAAACAAAGGAAAACGAGGGAAATCACCTCGGACCGACACAAGTCACTTCGGTCCGAGGGTGGATCGAGGTCGATTTGGCCGGGACCGACTTAGCTCAACGTCGGGCCCGATGACTGGGTAACTCGATTTGTCAAAATTGGTAGATCGGTCTTGGGTTTTTGGGTTCCCTCCCTAACTAGACTTGGGTAATTCCACCCCAATTCAGCCAATAAGTGTTGATCCTTATGAGATCGAGGTTGCTAGCCTTCGATCCCTCCACTCTACACTTCGACCTTAGGGAGTTTTCACTCTCCTTCGATGTTAGGTCAAGTGATTGGGTCCGAGATTGCTCTCGCTTTACTCTTACCAATCACAAGCCCTAAGCCCCTTGTTTTCACAAGAGAATTGAAGCTTAGTGTAGAGAGGATTCATAGATCAAGCACTCAAAGGCTATGGAATTGGGGGTTCACACCCAATCCTAGCTAGGAAATTCCCCCATAGCCCAAGACTATGCAATCTACTCCATCAAGTAAGAGAACGAAGCAAGCAAATAGAAAAGCAAGCAAATCTCAATCATCAACATCAACTCAAAGCCAAATTGCATTCAAATCTTCAAAGTGTCAACAAGATCCACGTCTTAATTCTACCAAATCAAAGCAAAACAAAGTACAAAACTCACTAATCTTCCTCCCTAGGCCACCGATTTCCTCTCTTCTCCTCCTCCCTTCTTCTCCTTGCTCTCCAAGTCTTCCTTGAGTCTTTAGAGAGTGATTTGGGTTGTGGTCTATCCAAAAAAAAAAAACCTTTTTAATGCTCTCTAATCACCTCTATTTATAGCCTCCTAATATTGGGGACCAAGGAATTCCCAATTTAGAAAGGGGCAAATGTGGAAAGTTACTAAAAATATGCCTTGGGGAACAATCCTCTTCTTTGCCGACACGGATCGACACGGGTGCACCTCGGGCCCGACGTTGGGAACGTCGGTCCTGGTCACTGGATACTCGATCTCGGGCCCGACGTGGTGATACTTGGTCCTGGGCCTTGAACCTTGTCTCTTCCGCTCTTTGACTTGGCTCCTTCATAAGCTCCTCCAAAACGTCCTCATTCTTGCCATTTTACCTACAAATCAAAGCGAACTCAAACAGTTTATCTTAAAGAAAATCGGGAACTAAGCTAAGAAGGAACGAAACTAACAAAGAAAGGAATGAAAAACACATATTTACAAGGAAAATTAACTACTAAAACACCTCCAAAATGAGAGACATCACAAATCAAACCAATCAATAAAAAGGTTGTCTTATTGAGAATTTGAGAAACCTTAGGAATCGCATGATTCGTATGGTTGTGTTTGTGTTGTTTGGTGATCTTTCTATCAAGTTCTATTAGTTCAAAGATTTTTGGACAAGAAAAAAAATGGAAACCAACACTTGCCAAACCATAGCCTACGCAAATCATACCAATCAATAAGAAAGGTTGTGTTATTGAGAATTTGAGAAACATTCAGAATCGCATGATTCGCATGCTTGTGTTTGTGTTGTTTGGTGATCTTTCTATCAAGTTCTATTAGCTCAAAAAATTTTGGACTAGAAAAAGAATGGAAACCAATGTCTCCCAAACCATAGCCTAGGCAAATCAAACCAATCAATAAAAAGGTTATGTTATTGAGAATTTGAGATACCTTAGGAATCGCATGATTCGTATGCTTGTGTTTGTGTTGTTTGGTGATCTTTCTATCAAGTTCTATTAGCTCAAAGATTATTGGACTAGAAAAATAATGGAAACCAACACTTGCCAAAGCATAGCCTATGCAAATCATACCTATCAATAAGAAAGGTTGTGTTATTGAGAATTTGAGAAACATTCGGAATCGCATGATTCGTATGCTTGTATTTGTGTTTTTTGGTGATCTTTCTATCATGTTCTATTAGTTCAAAGAATTTTGGACTAGAAAAAGAATGGAAACCAATGGCTCCCAAAGCATAGCCTAGGCAAATCAAACCAATCAATAAAAAGGTTGTGTTATTGAGAATTTGAGAAACCTTAGGAATCGCATGAATCGTATGCTTGTGTTTGTGTTGTTTGGTGATCTTTCTATCAAGTTCTATTAGTTCAAAGATTTTTGGACTAGAAAAAGAATGGAAACCAATGGCTCCCAAACCATAGCCCACGCAAATCATACCAATCAATAAAAAGGTTGTGTTATTGAGAATTTGAGAAACATTCGGAATCGCATGATTCGTATGCTTATGTTTGTGTTTTTTGGTGATCTTTCTATCAGGTTCTATTAGCTCAAAGATTTTTGGACTAGAAAAATAATGGAAACCAACAATTGCCAAACCATAGCTTACACAAATCATACCTATCAATAAGAAAGGTTGAGTTATTGAGAATTTGAGAAACATTCGGAATCGCATGATTCGTATGCTTGTGTTTGTGTTTTTTGGTGATCTTTCTATCAAGTTCTATTAGTTCATAGAATTTTGGACTAGAAAAAGAATGGAAACCAATGGATCCCAAACCATATCCTAGGCAACTCAAACCAATCAATAAAAAGGTTGTGTTATTGAGAATTTGAGAAACCTTGGGAATCGCATGATTCGTATGCTTCTGTTTGTGTTTTTTGGTGATCTTTCTATCAAGTTCTATTAGCTCAAAGATTTTTGGACTAGAAAAATAATGGAAACCAACACTTGCCAAACCATAGCCTACGCAAACCATACCATATCAATAAGAAAGGTTGTGTTATTGAGAATTTGAGAAACATTCGGAATCGCATGATTCGTATGCTTGTGTTTGTGTTTTTTGGTGATCTTTCTTTCAAGTTCTATTAGTTCAAAGAATTTTGGACTTGAAAAAGAATGGAAACCAATGGCTCCCAAACCATAGCCTAGGCAAATCAAACCAATCAATAAAAAGGTTGTGTTTTTGAGAATTTGAGAGACCTTAGGAATCGCATGATTTGTATGCTTGTGTTTGTTTTGTTTGGTGATCTTTCTATCAAGTTCTATTAGCTCAAAGATTTTTGGACTAGAAAAAGAATGGAAACTAACACTTGCCAAACCATAGCCTACGCAAATCATACCAGTCAATAAGAAAGGTTGTGTTATTGAGAATTTGAGAAACATTCGGAATCGCATGATTCATATGCTTGTGTTTGTGTTGTTTGGTGATCTTTGTATCAAGTTCTATTAGTTCAACTATTTTTGGACTGGAAAAAGAATGGAAACCAATGGCTCCCAAACCATAGCCTAGGCAAATCAAACCAATCAATAAAAAGGTTGTGTTATTGATAATTTGAGAAACCTTAGGAATCGCATGATTCGTATGGTTGTGTTTGTGCTGTTTGGTGATCTTTCTATCAAGTTCTATTAGTTCAAAGGTTTTTGGACTAAAAAAAGAATGGAAACCAATGGCTCCCAAACCATAGCCTAGGCAAATCAAACCAATCAATAAAATGGTTATGTTATTGAGAATTTGAGAAACCTTAGGAATCGCATGATTCGTATGCTTGTGTTTGTGTTTTTTAGTGATCTTTCTATCAAGTTCTATTAGCTCAAAGATTTTTGGACTAGAAAAATAATGGAAACCAACACTTGCCAAACCATAGCCTACGCAAATCATACCTATCAATAAGAAAGGTTGTGTTATTGAGAATTTGAGAAACATTCGGAATCGCATGATTCGTATGCTTGTGTTTGTGTTTTTTGGTGATCTTTCTAACAAGTTCTATTAGTTCAAAGAATTTTGGACTAGAAAAAGAATGGAAACCACTGGCTCCTAAACCATAGCCTAGGCAACTCAAACCAATCAATAAAAAGGTTGTGTTATTGAGAATTTGAGAAACCTTAGGAATCGCATGATTCGTATGCTTGTGTTTGTGTTGTTTGGTGATCTTTCTGTCAAGTTCTATTAGCTCAATGATTTTTGGACTAGAAAAAGAATGGAAACCAACACTTGCCAAACCATAGCCTACGCAAATCATACCAATCAATAAGAAAGGTTGTGTTATTGAAAATTTGAGAAATATTCGGAATCGCATGATTCGTATGCTTATGTTGGTGTTTTTTGGTGATCTTTCTATCAAGTTCTATTAGCTCAAAGATTTTAGGACTAGAAAAATAATGGAAACTAACAGTTGCCAAACCATAGGCTTTGCAAATCATACCTGTTGGATCGTTAGTCAGAAATACAAGGGCGTCCTTAACAAAATTAAGGTCGTCCTTCACCAGGATGTCCTTAATAAAAATCAAAGACTTCCTTGGTTCGCAGCGGAAATCAAAAGACTAAACAGGTTAAGGAAATAAGTAAAGGACGCTTTTGATTTATAGAGGAACCACTCAAGTACCAACTAGTCCTTGAGTGTAAACCTCTACCTCCTTGGAGGATTTTGTAATAGCTTTTTCCTTTCTTATTAAGTTTCCTTACAATACGCTGGCGAGTGGTTACACTTCTCTGGCACTTAGACTGGCGTCCCTAAGTCCACTAGTAACAACTCCTTTAAGCCGGTAGAGTAACCTAACTTAATCTCTAAAGGAAACTATCACCTCGTCCTTACAGTTCGTCGTAAGGACTCTCTCACTCTTTTTGTTCTTTTCTATTACAAACAATTTGTGGTTTTGTTGAACGCTTCTCGCTCGATCTAACACCTAAGTCTCACTGGTTCTTGAGTTTGTTCTTGGTGTTCTTGGTGTTCTTGAGCGACTTAACAAATTCTCTGAATATTCTCTCAAGCGTCACATCACAATAAATACTCTGGGGAGTATTTATAGTGACATTGGGAAAGGGCAACTTTATCTCTGACAATCGTGCCCTTGGGGACGTTGCAACAGTAATCGGCTTCCACGTGTTGCTCTGATGATCAAGGAAGCTTACTGGCAATTCCGTTAGGCTTGGATGCGGGATCTTCTTCCACGTGGAGATCATGATCAAAGCTTGTCTGGTGATGTCACTTTGTCGGCCAGCTTTGAAGGACTCCAGTGTAATGATTAAGGACGGTGTCCTTGTTTGTATTTTACCAAGCCGTTCACTGAAGAACGTAGCGTCCTTACTTCCTAAGGACGGCTATCTAATCCTCAACTTGTTGTCCTTTTCAACATGCGTTCCTGAAACACTTGGACAACTTTATTAGATCAAGGCGAGTTTGTCATATCAAAACTAAGGGACGCTAGGCACAATGTTAATTACTGAAGGCGTCCTTAACATTGTCCCAACAGTTTCCCCCTTTTTGATGATGACAAACTCTGGGCAATACACATTTTGCACTTAAGCTCTAGCATGCTTTGAAAACTCAAAGAACGTCCTTTCAACACTTAGAAATAATCTACAGGCACAAGTTTTCAAAACTTGATCTAATCTTCCTTTTGGATTTTAGGGAAGGGACGGCTTTCTAAATCAAATATTTCTTTCTTAACTAGCGTCCCTTTTAAACTTAGTTCCTTTCACTGAAATTTCTCCTTAACACTTAACACTTGCTTATTCTAGATAACTATTAAAAGCGCATCTCTGCAAAACTACACTTCCCCCTTTTGGCATCATCGAAAAGGATAACAAGTTAGCTTAAGGACGATAGCATAAAATCACAATTAGAGGCAAGAGAACGCTTAAACACACATATGCACACAAACACAAGAATTGCCATTGAAACGAAATGTAGTCATTACAGACAATCAGACGAGTGTTTGAAAATCAAAAGAAGCACAGGCAAAATAATGAGGGAATAAAGGGTTAGGTGGGAGGTGATCCAGCAGGACGGCTTTGATCATTGACATTGGCGTCCGTCGCAGCAGGTTCCTCTTCCTCTTGGGTGTCTCCCTCTATACTATCCCTGTGAATCGACTGGACTAGCAGCTTAATCAAGTCATTCTGAGTCTTAACTGCTTGAAAATAGTGGTAGTTCTGTTGCATGGCAGCGTTGTTCTGTTGAATGATGGCGTTCCCTTGTTGCGCTAGAACATTTTGATTGTTAAGGATGAGGGCGTACAGCTGCTTTTCAGAGTAAGCTTCTGTGTTGGACGGAGCAGGGGAGCACTGAAAGTAGGACGGCTGTTGAATAGGAGGAAGATGAGAAGGCGAGAAGTTGAAGTCCATCTGATCGGCATTAAAGAAGGACGATAACTGATCAACTTCAGCATAGCGAGCAGCACGTTCTTCCTCAGTATCCACTGCCAAGGGAGGCTCAGGAGCAACAGTCTTCCCTTTCTTTGCAGCTTCTTGACGAGCACGCTCGTCCTCAGCAGCTTTCTTAGCCGCTTCCTGCCTTAGACGTTTTTCCTCAGCCTTTCTGGCAGCCTCTTCTTCTTTCTTTTTCCGCTCCGCTTCTTTTCTTTCTTTCTCAATTTGCTTCCTGATGGAGGGAAGCTCAAGGCTGTGCTTTATCTCCAGGACGCCATACTTTTGATCCCATGGTAATCCCAAGGAGATTTCCTCGCCAGGTGTGTAAGCATCATTTTCAATCAGCAAGGCTTTCACCAAACCTGGGTAGGGAAGAGCATGATTCTTCTTTGTGCACTTAGCCATGTGCTCGATCATTATTCTGGCCAAGTTGATCTTTCTGCCTTGAAGGAAGGCGTCCAGCAGCAAGCAATCGATGGTCTGAACAATAGATTTCTTCTCCTGCCTGGGGACGATAGTCCTGCAGATCAGATAGTGTGCCATAGCACCAGTGTGAGACAGGACGGAGGCAACCCGGTCATTTGCATCTGGAGTCTTCCCATTGAAGATTCTCCGGAATAAGTCATTTAGTGCCTCGCCTTCTATGCCAAAACCACTTGCTGGGACTCTGTGCAAGGCCTCAGGTCCAGGACGTTGTTTGTCAAGCCCCATCAGCTGGCGGACTGTCTTCTCAGAGAAAGTAGCAGACTCTCCATTTGCCAAGAACGTCCCTGTGCCATTCTCGATGTTGATGATGAGAGAATCGTAGAAATCCTGCACAAGTTTGGGATCAACTTTGACGTTCTCTTCTGAAAGCTTGAGCCACCCTTGAATTTTGAGAAGGTCAACGAGATCCTTGGCCTCAGAAAACTGGCTAAGGAAGGCTTCATCATAGACAAGAGGAGGAAGAATCTGCTCAGACTTCTTGCTTTTCTTTTTAGGCGGACCTGAAGTACCGTCCTCATTGTCTTCTTCATCGTCCTCTTCTTCTTCTCCATCATTATCTCCTTCCTGGAGATTTTCATCATCTTGTCCCTCAGATGGACCAGCTGCATCCTTGGACGCCTTTGTTTTTCGTGGACGCTTTCCACCTCTTCCTTTGGGAGCAGACTTGTCTCCCGCGTCCATTGGGACGGCTTCCCATGGTGGTGTCTCAAGAGCGTCCACAGAAAGTTGCTCATCGAGAGAAAGAGCGTCCTCTTGTACCACATTGTCGCGTTGATTTGCAATTTTGCGACACAGCTCTTCGTCCTCAGCAATCTGTTGTCGTGTGAGCTCATCCAGGACGACAGTTGTAGAGATCTCCTCAGAGTGAGCAGAGCCAAACTCCGCTTCTATAGAGTCGTCCCTCTCAGCTGAGTGTCCCCTTGATTTGGGAGTGGGAGGGGCAGAGGGGGAAGGGGAATTTTGAGGAGATGGGGAAGGGGAGATGTCCACATCAGGGAAGGCCTGTTGTAGTTGGAGAAGGGTAGGGTCAGGCATGGATGGGTCGAGAATATCGATTGGAGAAGGGGAGGAGGAAGGGGTGTCAAGAGGAATGGGATTTGGCTTGGCCTTGGCGAGCTTTCGCCTTTTGAGGGGTTTAGAGTGGGGACGGTCATGTTTGAACTTTGTTCGCTCCTCCACATTGGTTGGAAAACGGTCAAATATTTTTGTGGGTTGGGAGGAGGAAGCCTTTTGTGGGAGAGAGGAATGAATAAGACGAGATGGAGGGGGAGTAGATCGGGGAAGGGATGAAGGAGTGAAAGGATTGGACTTAGGTTTCACTAACCGTTTCTTTGATGTTGTAGCGGGAAGATCCACAAATCTGGCATTTGAAAGGTCGGGGATAGATTCAATCAAGGGGATCCTCCAGTCTTGACCTTGGAACGCCTCTAAGAAGATATTGGTGCCTCCACAGAAAGGGGCGTCCATTCCCCCTGTCTTCCTTAGAACGGGCACCACAAATCGATCCAAGAACGTCCTCAGATTTCGAAGACGGACTTGATCCTTGCAGTCCTTCATGTAGTTTACCACAGCAACATAGAGAGTGCGTGGCTTTGTGTCGATGAAGTCCTTCAAGATTTCGTCGATCTGAATTTCTGGAGGACCTTCGACATAAAAATTCCTCTTAGTAAAACGCTTTCTCTTCCCACTCAAAGACGAACCAGAAGAATTTATGACCCTTGACATTCTGATCTGATCGGAGAGAAGTCGTCGGAAACTGATCGGAAAGCTAGAGAGATGTTGCCGGAAGTCTAGAGAGAAGTTAGAGCAAAACGGAGCTTTGAGATTTTAGCGTGCGAAAGTTCTGACAGCCGTTTCAATCAATGTATATATAGGAGGTTGGTGAGGGGCACGCTGGTAACTTCCTCATTTCAAAATTCAAACGGCAACTGTTCAACTTCCAAAAAGGGCGCGTTCCGAATGATCCTGTACTGTACTGGCGTCCTCAACTCAGATTAAAACTGGCGTTCACAGAATTTACACATCCTTCCTGAGATCACCTTGGGAGCCAATTTGAAAACTATGCAAGTACGTCCCGTAAAAGAAAAGTGAAGATCATAGAACGCTTTTGCAAAGTTTTCGGCTAGGGAAAGCTTAGAGTTCCCATCATTTCGGCTTATAATGAGGGTTGGGTGATCAGGGTAACTCTTTTTCAAGAAAAAAAAAGAAAATCAAAGGCGTTCTCATGATATGCACATAGCAGTTTTAGACTAGCGTTCTTGCAAAAGTGATATTTATGCATAAAGTACTTAGCAATTATGTAATCAACTAAACATAGCCAAGCATTGAGGGAATAGCAGAACGGGACTTGCTACTTAAAGGTTATCATCCCTAAGAGCAGCCTTAGATGCTCAAAAGGACGTCTATCAAGTGCTTTCGTAAAAATATCAGCTATTTGGTCCTCAGTCCTTACATGTCCCATGCTAATAATTCCTAATTCCACATTATCACGCAAGAAATGATGTCTTATGTGAATGTGCTTTGTGCGAGAATGAAAAACGGGATTCTTAGCAATTTCTATGGCACTGGTATTATCACACAAAATAGGGATAGTTTCAAGAGATATACCATAGTCCTCAAGTTGATATTTGATCCAGATAACTTGTGAGCAGCACGAGGCAGCAGCAACGTACTCAGCTTCCGCAGTTGAAAGCGCCACAGAGTTTTGTTTCTTAGATCCCCATGAGACTAAGCATGAACCAAGAAACTGTGCCATTCCTGAAGTACTTTTTCTATCAATGACATGTCCAGCATAGTCAGCGTCAGAGTAGCCAACTAGTTTGAAGGACGTCTTCCTGGGATACCAAAGACAAAGATCGTCCCGTCCTTTGAGGTAGCGAAAGATCCTCTTGACTTCTTGCATGTGGGACTCCTTTGGATTTGCCTGGAAACGTGCACATAAGCAAACTGCAAACATGATGTCTGGACGGCTTGCGGTCAGATAGAGCAAAGAGCCAATCATTCCTCTGTATAGTTTCTGATCAACGTCCTTCCCTTGTTCATCTGCATAAAGACGTGAATTTGGGGAACAAGGTGTTGCCATTGGTTTGGACGTATTCATCCCAAATTTCTCCAGCATTTCACGGACATATTTTTGTTGATGAATGCGCGTCCCATCTTTGAGTTGGTTGATTTGAAGTCCCAGGAAGAAGGTGAGTTCTCCAATGAGAGACATTTCAAATTCACTACTCATTAAGGACTTGAACTCATCTACAAGTTTCATGTTAGTGCTACCAAATACTATATCATCAACATAGACTTGGGCAATTAAAATGTCCTTATGAACTTTCTTAATAAACAAAGTTTTATCAATTGAACCTCTTGTGTAGCCGTTAGACAGAAGAAAGGACGCAAACCTGTCGTACCATGCACGAGGAGCTTGCTTGAGTCCATAGAGAGCTTTGTCTAAGTAGTACACATAATCTGGATGAGAGGCGTCCTCGAAACCAGGCGGTTGAGCAACATACACCTCTTCCTTGAGTTTTCCATTTAGAAAAGCAGTTTTGACGTCCATCTGAAATAGCTTGAATCCTTTGTGAGCGGCAAAGGCAATGAGAAGACGAACGGCCTCAATTCTAGCAACGGGAGCAAAGGTTTCATCATAGTCAATGCCTTCCTCTTGCTTGAATCCTTGAGCCACAAGTCTTGCCTTGTTCCTTGACACACGACCACTTTCATCGAGCTTATTTCGAAACACCCAGCGCGTCCCTATGATGTTTTTTCCTTTGGGACGAGGGACGAGTGTCCAAACTTTGTTCCTTTCAAACTGGTTAAGTTCTTCTTGCATTGCTTGGATCCAATCAGCGTCCTGAAGTGCTTCTTTGATATTCTTTGGTTCCACCATAGATACAAAGGCGTTGAACGCACAGAAGGCTAAATTTGCACTTTGGGACTTGCTTGCAGCTGATCTGGTTTGAACTCCTTGAGCTGGATCGGAGACAATCTGAGAAGTTGGATGATATCTTGAGAAACGGGATTCTCTTTGAAATAGTTGAGCAAACCTAGGATCAACTTCATCTTCTGAAGAGGCGTCCTCGGTGTGTTCCCCCTCAGAGAGAGCGTCCACACCTTGACCTTGCATACTTGATTCAGCCATATCTTGTTGAATTGGAGATTCACTTTGAGAGAGAACTCCTTCAATAATACTAGGAACGTCCACTGAGACTTCTTCAGGATTTGGAGTGGCGTCCTTGGGAACATAATACTTTCCAGAGGACCCAAAATCAGCTTCGTCTTCAGAATCGTCCTGCTGTTGTGAAAAAGAGCGTTCTTTCTTACTTGGTTTTTCTTTATGAGAAACGCTCTCCTTGAACACAACATGAATGCTCTCCTCAAGCTTTAGAGTCCTTTTGTTGAAAACTCTATATGCTTTGCTGGTTAGAGAGTATCCAAGAAATATAGCTTCATCACTCCTTGCATCAAACTTTCCAAGTCGTTCTTTGTCATTGTTGTGAACAAAGCACTTGCATCCGAACACTCTGAGATAATCAATGCGAGGCTTCCTTCCATTCAACAATTCATAGGACGTCTTTTTGAGCAGCGGACGGATCATGGCACGATTGATGATATAACAAGCTGTAGCAATAGCTTCCGCCCAGAAGTACATAGGAACGCTATTGGCTAAAAGCATAGTCCTTGCCATATCCTCCAGCGTCCTATTCTTTCTTTCCACAACACCATTTTGTTGAGGAGTTCTTGGAGCCGAAAAATTGTGCGAGACACCATGTTGATCACAGAAGGCCAGGAACTCTGAATTCTGAAACTCTGTTCCATGGTCTGATCTTATGGCTTTAAGAGGCGTCTCCAGGGCAACTTCCACTTGTTTGACGAAGACTTTGAACGCATTGAAGCAATCTGTTTTGGAAGCCAAGAAAAGAACCCAAGTGAAACGAGAAAAATCATCTACAAGAACGTAAATGTACCTCTTTCCACCGTGGCTCAACGTCTTCATTGGTCCACAAAGATCCATATGAAGGAGTTCCAAAGGCTTCTTTGTGCTGACTTCGTTCTTAGATTTGAAGGACGTTCTTGTTTGCTTCCCTTTAATACATGCTTCACATTGTTCAATCTTCTCAGGATCAATTTGAGGAAGTCCTTTCACAAGATTTCTTTGATGCAGTTTGAGGATTGTGCTCAGTCCAGCATGTCCAAGACGACGATGCCAGAGGTCAGCGTCCTCCTTTGAAACAGATAGGCACATCTCAGATTTCGGTTTGAACTCTTGATTGAAGATGTAGACATTGTTCTGGCGAACTCCTTTGAGAACGACTTTGCTGGACTTCTTGTTGATTACGAGACACTCCTTTGAGTCAAATGTGACTAAATTTTCACCTTGGTCACACATTTGGGAGACACTCAGGAGATTGAAACCAAGTCCTTCAACAAGACTGACATTTGTTGCTTTGATGGACGGATTGAGTATAGCAGTCCCCGTCCCTTTGATCTTTCCCTTGCCCTTATTGCCAAACGAGACCGTTCCTCCCGTGGCACTACTCTGGATAGAAGTGAGATGGATCTGGCTTCCTGTCATATGATTTGAGGCGCCACTATCAATGATCCATGGGCGTCCCCTCACTTCCACCTGTCAAAACAAAGTTAGTTTTTGGCGACCCAGGCAAGGTGTTCCTTACCTGGTTCGTTACAGAAATAGAGCTCTGGTTCTGGCATGTAGTCATTAATGTTCACATCATTTGAAGTAGCATATCTGTGGAAAGAATTCCTAGAATGTCTAGAACGCCTAGACTTAGTCTTAGGGACGGACTCTTCATTTTCAATGTTAGTCCTAGCAGCTTTTCCCTTTTCAATGTCGTCCTTCAGTTTCAAACACTCATACTTGTAGTGATCTCCTTGACCACAATACCAACACGTCCTATAGTAAGTACCAAGATAATACTTCTTATTGGGACGTTGGATCCTGTTTTGTTTCATCTTTTGAGGATTACAAACTTTAGAACCTTCCTCTTTAGCAATTTTCTTGTAAATCCTATAACCAGTGGAGTTAGTATAGTAGTCCTCTTCACCTTTCTCTCCACTCTCTAGGACTCTAATTCTATCAAGAAGATTCCTGGTTTTCTCCCTTTCTTGTTCAAGTTCTGTGGATTTACTAGCCTCAAAGTCACTTGGAAGAGAGTTCTTAGAATCAGACTCATATCCTAGTCCCCTTTTGGCTGGGACAAACATCATAGGTCTAACTTCTTCAACTACAGGACTCTTTCCTAGCACTTTGATTTCATCCCTGAGATTAGCGTTCTCTAGCTTGAGACACATTACTTCAGTTTTCAGAGATTTAACTTCTTCACATGAGAGCTCTAGTTGAATAGACATGGTACTGTAATTTTCACATTCAACAACAATGTTTTCATTTTCAAGTTCCAGTTCATCCATTCTCTTTTGCATACACACACTTTCTTCCATGATTTTTCCAATGAGTTTTATGAGTTTAGTTTTAGAACAACTTTCTAAGGATTTCATCATGGACTCACGGGTTACCTCATTTTCAGATTTGGGAGCGTCCTCCTCATCGACTGTGGCGTCCTCCATAGCCATGAAAGCCACTTGATCATTTTCGGAGGCGTCCTCAAGAGCAATGTAGGCCTCTTCTTCATCGGGTTCTTCATCATCAGAACTCACGTTATCCCATGCAGAAGCAAACGCTCCAATGAGTGCCTTTGTCTTCATATCCTTTGAAGACATTCCTGTTGTACACCTTTTAGCAAAATGTCCTTTCTTGTTACATTTATAACAAGTAAGTTCTTTCATCTCTGCCTCTGTGTACTTGGGACTTTCCTTCTTGGGCATTTTGTGCTTGTTGAAATATTTGCTTCTTTTTCCAAAAGAACGCAGAACTTTGTTAAAAAGAACAAGTCCTTCCTCTTCTTCAAGCTGTTCCTTAGATTTGCTTTCTCTTTCTTTCACAGCTTGAACTCGCATCTTTTCACGGTTCTCATTCTTATTGGCTTCCACCATCATAGCAAGTTCTTGTTGACGACGAAGATACTCAGCGTACTCTGGTGTTGAGGTCATCAAAGCAATATCTGTTTGAGGATTTCTTGCCAATTCAGCCAAATCGGCTTCCCTTCTTGCTTCATAACCCCTAAGCTTCCCATAGATCTCTTCCATATCTAGGGTCTTGTTAGCGGTGTTTTCTTTGAACGTGGTTCTATCAAAGTTCCACTTTCCTGTGAGTCCATCAATGACTATTCCAACTCTGTTCCTCATTGAGACTTCAGCTTCTGGGATACCCAAGTTTCGCATTTTGGTCACAAGGGCTTCAAAGCGACTTGAGTAGTCCTTTACAGATTCATTAGGCAGCATTCTGAAGGCATAGAACTCCTTTTTAATTTCAAGCTTGACATCTTCCTTCATCTCAGCTGTTCCTATGTGGTACTTTTCGAGAGCTTCCCACTGTTCTTTTGCCGTAGTCAAGTTGCTGACTCTGATGGCGTCCCTCTCACAGAGAGATGCTTGAAGGAAGCATATAGCCTTAGCGTTTGTTTCCATAAGCTTGAATTCATCAGGACCCCATTCATCCTCTTTGTCTTTCTTGTCTTCAGGGACTTTGAGATCACCCTTCATAATTACCTTCCAGCATTGATAATTTGTGCTTCTGCAGAAATTCTCAAATCTAATTTTCCAGCGGTTGAAGTGCCCGTCCGTCAGACGCGGAGGCTTCACGAACGAGATTCCAATGGGTTCCATGTCCATCTTAACCTGCAACTCAGTAAGAATCTAGAGCGCCTGCTCTGATACCAATTGTTGGATCGTTAGTCAGAAATACAAGGGCGTCCTTAACAAAATTAAGGTCGTCCTTCACCAGGATGTCCTTAATAAAAATCAAAGACTTCCTTGGTTCGCAGCGGAAATCAAAAGACTAAACAGGTTAAGGAAATAAGTAAAGGACGCTTTTGATTTATAGAGGAACCACTCAAGTACCAACTAGTCCTTGAGTGTAAACCTCTACCTCCTTGGAGGATTTTGTAATAGCTTTTTCCTTTCTTATTAAGTTTCCTTACAATACGCTGGCGAGTGGTTACACTTCTCTGGCACTTAGACTGGCGTCCCTAAGTCCACTAGTAACAACTCCTTTAAGCCGGTAGAGTAACCTAACTTAATCTCTAAAGGAAACTATCACCTCGTCCTTACAGTTCGTCGTAAGGACTCTCTCACTCTTTTTGTTCTTTTCTATTACAAACAATTTGTGGTTTTGTTGAACGCTTCTCGCTCGATCTAACACCTAAGTCTCACTGGTTCTTGAGTTTGTTCTTGGTGTTCTTGGTGTTCTTGAGCGACTTAACAAATTCTCTGAATATTCTCTCAAGCGTCACATCACAATAAATACTCTGGGGAGTATTTATAGTGACATTGGGAAAGGGCAACTTTATCTCTGACAATCGTGCCCTTGGGGACGTTGCAACAGTAATCGGCTTCCACGTGTTGCTCTGATGATCAAGGAAGCTTACTGGCAATTCCGTTAGGCTTGGATGCGGGATCTTCTTCCACGTGGAGATCATGATCAAAGCTTGTCTGGTGATGTCACTTTGTCGGCCAGCTTTGAAGGACTCCAGTGTAATGATTAAGGACGGTGTCCTTGTTTGTATTTTACCAAGCCGTTCACTGAAGAACGTAGCGTCCTTACTTCCTAAGGACGGCTATCTAATCCTCAACTTGTTGTCCTTTTCAACATGCGTTCCTGAAACACTTGGACAACTTTATTAGATCAAGGCGAGTTTGTCATATCAAAACTAAGGGACGCTAGGCACAATGTTAATTACTGAAGGCGTCCTTAACATTGTCCCAACAATACCTATCAAAAATAAAGGTTGTGTTATTGAGAATTTGAGAAACATTCGGAATCGCATGATTCGTATGCTTGTGTTTGTGTTTTTTTGGTGATCTTTCTATCAAGTTCTATTAGTTCAAAGAATTTTGGACTAGAAAAAGAATGGAAACCACTGGCTCCCAAACCATAGCCTAGGCAACTCAAACCAATCAATAAAAAGGTTGTGTTATTGAGAATTTGAGAAACCTTAGGAATCGCATGATTCGTATGCTTGTGTTTGTGTTTTTTGGTGATCTTTCTATCAAGTTCTATTAGCTCAAAGATTTTTGGACTAGAAAAAAAATGGAAACCAACACTTGCCAAACCATAGCCTACGCAAATCATACCAATCAATAAGAAAGTTTGTGTTATTGAGAATTTGAGAAACGTTCGGAATCGCATGATTCATATGCTTGTGTTTGTGTTGTTTGGTAATCTTTCTATCAAGTTCTATTAGTTCAAAGATTTTTGGACTGGAAAAAGAATGGAAACCAATGGCTCCCAAACCATAGCCTAGGCAAATCAAACCAATCAATAAAAAGGTTGTGTTATTGAGAATTTGAGAAACCTTAGGAATCGCATGATTCGTATGCTTGTGTTTGTGTTGTTTGGTGATCTTTCTATCAAGTTCTATTAGTTCAAAGATTTTTGGACTAGAAAAAGAATGGAAACCAATGGCTCCCAAACCATAGCCTAGGCAAATCAAACCAATCAATAAAAAGGTTTTGTTATTGAGAATTTGAGAAACCTTAGGAATCGCATGATTCGTATGCTTATGTTTGTGTTTTTTGGTGATCTTTCTATCAAGTTCTATTAGCTCAAAGATTTTTGGACTAGAAAAATAATGGAAATCAACACTTGCCAAACCATAGCCTACACAAATCATACCTATCAATATGAAAGGTTGTGTTATTGAGAATTTGAGAAACATTCGGAATCGCATGATTCGTATGCTTGTGTTTGTGTTGTTTGGTGATCTTTCTATCAAGTTCTATTAGTTCAAAGAACTTTGGACTAGAAAAAGAATGGAAACCAATGGCTCCCAAACCATAGCCTAGGCAACTCAAACCAATCAATAAAAAGGTTGTGTTATTGAGAATTAGAGAAACCTTAGGAATCGCATGATTCGTATGCTTGTGTTTGTGTTTTTTGGTGATCTTTCTATCAAGTTCTATTAGCTCAAAGATTTTAGGACTAGAAAAATAATGGAAACCAACACTTGCCAAACCATAGCCTATACAAATCATACCTATCAATAACAAAGGTTGTGTTATTGAGAATTTGAGAAACATTCGGAATCGCATGATTCGTATGCTTGTGTTTGTGTTTTTTGGTGATCTTTCTATCAAGTTCTATTAGCTCAAAGATTTTTGGACTAGAAAAATAATGGAAACCAAACATTGCCAAACCATAGCGTACGCAAATCATACCTATCAATAAGAAAGGTTGTGTTATTGAGAATTTGAGAAACATTCGGAATCGCATGATTCGTATGCTTGTGTTTGTGTTTTTTGGTGATCTTTCTATCAAGTTCTATTAGCTCAATGATTTTTGGACTAGAAAAAAAATGGAAACCAACACTTGCCAAACCATAGCCTACGCAAATCATACCAATCAATAAGAAAGGTTGTGTTATTGAGAATTTGAGAAATATTCGGAATCGCATGATTCGTATGCTTGTGTTTGTGTTTTTTGGTGATCTTTCTATCAAGTTCTATTAGCTCAATGATTTTTGGACTAGAAAAATAATGGAAACCAACACTTGCCAAACCATAGCCTATGCAAATCATACCTATCAATAATAAAGGTTGTGTTATTGAGAATTTGAGAAACATTCGGAATCGCATGATTCGTATGCTTGTGTTTGTGTTTTTTTGGTGATCTTTCTATCAAGTTCTATTAGTTCAAAGAATTTTGGACTAGAAAAAGAATGGAAACCACTGGCTCCCAAACCATAGCCTAGGCAACTCAAACCAATCAATAAAAAGGTTGTGTTATTGAGAATTTGAGAAACCTTAGGAATCGCATGATTCGTATGCTTGTGTTTGTCTTGTTTGGTGATCTTTCTATCAAGTTCTATTAGCTCAAAGATTTTTGGACTAGAAAAAAAATGGAAACCAACACTTGCCAATCCATAGCCTACGCAAATCATACCAATCAATAAGAAAGGTTGTGTTATTGAGAATTTGAGAAACGTTCGGAATCGCATGATTCATATGCTTGTGTTTGTGTTGTTTGGTGATCTTTCTATCAAGTTCTATTAGTTCAAAGATTTTTGGACTGGAAAAAGAATGGAAACCAATGGCTCCCAAACCATAGCCTAGGCAAATCAAACCAATCAATAAAAAGGTTGTGTTATTGAGAATTTGAGAAACCTTAGGAATCGCATGATTCGTATGCTTGTGTTTGTGTTGTTTGGTGATCTTTCTATCAAGTTCTATTAGTTCAAAGATTTTTGGACTAGAAAAAGAATGGAAACCAATGGCTCCCAAACCACAGCCTAGGCAAATGAAACCAATCAATAAAAAGGTTTTGTTATTGAGAATTTGAGAAACCTTAGGAATCGCATGATTCGTATGCTTATGTTTGTGTTTTTTTGGTGATCTTTCTATCAAGTTCTATTAGCTCAAAGATTTTTGGACTAGAAAAATAATGGAAACCAACACTTGCCAAACCATAGCCTACACAAATCATACCTATCAATATGAAAGGTCGTGTTATTGAGAATTTGAGAAACATTCGGAATCGCATGATTCGTATGCTTGTGTTTGTGTTTTTTGGTGATCTTTCTATCAAGTTCTATTAGTTCAAAGAACTTTGGACTAGAAAAAGAATGGAAACCAATGGCTCCCAAACCATAGCCTAGGCAACTCAAACCAATCAATAAAAAGGTTGTGTTATTGAGAATTTGAGAAACCTTAGGAATCGCATGATTCGTATGCTTGTGTTTGTGTTGTTTGGTGATCTTTCTATCAAGTTCTATTAGCTCAAAGATTTTAGGACTAGAAAAATAATGGAAACCAACACTTGCCAAACCATAGCCTATGCAAATCATACCTATCAATAACAAAGGTTGTGTTATTGAGAATTTGAGAAACATTCGGAATCGCATGATTCGTATGCTTGTGTTTGTGTTTTTTGGTGATCTTTCTATCAAGTTATATTAGCTCAAAGATTTTTGGACTAGAAAAATAATGGAAACCAAACATTGCCAAACCATAGCGTACGCAAATCATACCTATCAATAAGAAAGGTTGTGTTATTGAGAATTTGAGAAACATTAGGAATCGCATGATTCGTATGCTTGTGTTTGTGTTTTTTGGTGATCTTTCTATCAAGTTCTATTAGCTCAATGATTTTTGGACTAGAAAAAGAATGGAAACCAACACTTGCCAAACCATAGCCTACGCAAATCATACCAATCAATAAGAAAGGTTGTGTTATTGAAAATTTGAGAAATATTCGGAATCGCATGATTCGTATGCTTATGTTGGTTTTTTTGGTGATCTTTCTATCAAGTTCTATTAGCTCAAAGATTTTAGGACTAGAAAAATAATGGAAACCAACACTTTCCAAACCATAGCCTATGCAAATCATACCTATCAATAATAAAGGTTGTGTTATTGAGAATTTGAGAAACATTCGGAATCGCATGATTCGTATGCTTGTGTTTGTGTTTTTTTGGTGATCTTTCTATCAAGTTCTATTAGTTCAAAGAATTTTGGACTAGAAAAAGAATGGAAACCACTGGCTCCCAAACCATAGCCTAGGCAACTCAAACCAATCAATAAAAAGGTTGTGTTATTGAGAATTTGAGAAACCTTAGGAATCGCATGATTCGTATGCTTGTGTTTGTCTTGTTTGGTGATCTTTCTATCAAGTTCTATTAGCTCAAAGATTTTTGGACTAGAAAAAAAATGGAAACCAACACTTGCCAAACCATAGCCTACGCAAATCATACCAATCAATAAGAAAGGTTGTGTTATTGATAATTTGAGAAACGTTCGGAATCGCATGATTCATATGCTTGTGTTTGTGTTGTTTGGTAATCTTTCTATCAAGTTCTATTAGTTCAAAGATTTTTGGACTGGAAAAAGAATGGAAACCAATGGCTCCCAAACCATAGCCTAGGCAAATCAAACCAATCAATAAAAAGGTTGTGTTATTGAGAATTTGAGAAACCTTAGGAATCGCATGATTCGTATGCTTGTGTTTGTGTTGTTTGGTGATCTTTCTATCAAGTTCTATTAGTTCAAAGATTTTTGGACTAGAAAAAGAATGGAAACCAATGGCTCCCAAACCATAGCCTAGGCAAATCAAACCAATCAATAAAAAGGTTGTGTTATTGAGAATTTGAGAAACCTTAGGAATCGCATGATTCGTATGCTTATGTTTGTGTTTTTTGGTGATCTTTCTATCAAGTTCTATTAGCTCAAAGATTTTTGGACTAGAAAAATAATGGAAACCAACACTTGCCAAACCATAGCCTACACAAATCATACCTATCAATATGAAAGGTTGTGTTATTGAGAATTTGAGAAACATTCGGAATCGCATGATTCGTATGCTTGTGTTTGTGTTTTTTGGTGATCTTTCTATCAAGTTCTATTAGTTCAAAGAACTTTGGACTAGAAAAAGAATGGAAACCAATGGCTCCCAAACCATAGCCTAGGCAACTCAAACCAATCAATAAAAAGGTTGTGTTATTGAGAATTTGAGAAACCTTAGGAATCGCATGATTCGTATGCTTGTGTTTGTGTTTTTTGGTGATCTTTCTATCAAGTTCTATTAGCTCAAATATTTTAGGACTAGAAAAATAATGGAAACCAACACTTGCCAAACCATAGCCTATGCAAATCATACCTATCAATAACAAAGGTTGTGTTATTGAGAATTTGAGAAACATTCGGAATCGCATGATTCGTATGCTTGTGTTTGTGTTTTTTGGTGATCTTTCTATCAAGTTCTATTAGCTCAAAGATTTTTGGACTAGAAAAATAATGGAAACCAAACATTGCCAAACCATAGCGTACGCAAATCATACCTATCAATAAGAAAGGTTGTGTTATTGAGAATTTGAGAAACATTCGGAATCGCATGATTCGTATGCTTGTGTTTGTGTTTTTTGGTGATCTTTCTATCAAGTTCTATTAGCTCAATGATTTTTGGACTAGAAAAAGAATGGAAACCAACACTTGCCAAACCATAGCCTACGCAAATCATACCAATCAATAAGAAAGGTTGTGTTATTGAAAATTTGAGAAATATTCGGAATCGCATGATTCGTATGCTTATGTTGGTTTTTTTTGGTGATCTTTCTTTCAAGTTCTATTAGCTCAAAGATTTTAGGACTAGAAAAATAATGGAAACCAACACTTGCCAAACCATAGCCTATGCAAATCATACCTATCAATAATAAAGGTTGTGTTATTGAGAATTTGAGAAACATTCGGAATCGCATGATTCGTATGCTTGTGTTTGTGTTTTTTTGGTGATCTTTCTATCAAGTTCTATTAGTTCAAAGAATTTTGGACTAGAAAAATCATGGAAACCACTGGCTCCCAAACCATAGCCTAGGCAATTCAAACCAATCAATAAAAAGGTTGTGTTATTGAGAATTTGAGAAACCTTAGGAATCGCATGATTCGTATGCTTGTGTTTGTCTTGTTTGGTGATCTTTCTATCAAGTTCTATTAGCTCAAAGATTTTTGGACTAGAAAAAAAATGGAAACCAACACTTGCCAAACCATAGCCTACGCAAATCATACCAATCAATAAGAAAGGTTGTGTTATTGAGAATTTGAGAAACGTTCGGAATCGCATGATTCATATGCTTGTGTTTGTGTTGTTTGGTAATCTTTCTATCAAGTTCTATTAGTTCAAAGATTTTTGGACTGGAAAAAGAATGGAAACCAATGGCTCCCAAACCATAGCCTAGGCAAATCAAACCAATCAATAAAAAGGTTGTGTTATTGAGAATTTGAGAAACCTTAGGAATCGCATGATTCGTATGCTTGTGTTTGTGTTGTTTGGTGATCTTTCTATCAAGTTCTATTAGTTCAAAGATTTTTGGACTAGAAAAAGAATGGAAACCAATGGCTCCCAAACCATAGCCTAGGCAAATCAAACCAATCAATAAAAAGGTTTTGTTATTGAGAATTTGAGAAACCTTAGGAATCGCATGATTCGTATGCTTATGTTTGTGTTTTTTGGTGATCTTTCTATCAAGTTCTATTAGCTCAAAGATTTTTGGACTAGAAAAATAATGGAAACCAACACTTGCCAAACCATAGCCTATGCAAATCATACCTATCAATAACAAAGGTTGTGTTATTGAGAATTTGAGAAACATTCGGAATCGCATGATTCGTATGCTTTTGTTTGTGTTTTTTGGTGATCTTTCTATCAAGTTCTATTAGCTCAAAGATTTTTGGACTAGAAAAATAATGGAAACCAAACATTGCCAAACCATAGCGTACGCAAATCATACCTATCAATAAGAAAGGTTGTGTTATTGAGAATTTGAGAAACATTCGGAATCGCATGATTCGTATGCTTGTGTTTGTGTTTTTTGGTGATCTTTCTATCATGTTCTATTAGTTCAAAGAATTTTGGACTAGAAAAAGAATGGAAACCACTGGCTCCCAAACCATAGCCTAGGCAACTCAAACCAATCAATAAAAAGGTTGTGTTATTGAGAATTTGAGAAACCTTAGGAATCGCATGATTCGTATGCTTGTGTTTGTGTTGTTTGGTGATCTTTCTATCAAGTTCTATTAGCTCAAAGATTTTTGGACTAGAAAAAGAATGGAAACCAAAACTTGCCAAACTATAGCCTACGCAAATCATACCTATCAATAATAAAGGTTGTGTTATTGAGAATTTGAGAAACATTCGGAATCGCATGATTCGTATGCTTGTGTTTGTGTTTTTTTGGTGATCTTTCTATCAAGTTCTATTAGTTCAAAGAATTTTGGACTAGAAAAAGAATGGAAACCACTGGCTCCCAAACCATAGCCTAGGCAACTCAAACCAATCAATAAAAAGGTTGTGTTATTGAGAATTTGAGAAACCTTAGGAATCGCATGATTCGTATGCTTGTGTTTGTCTTGTTTGGTGATCTTTCTATCAAGTTCTATTAGCTCAAAGATTTTTGGACTAGAAAAAAAATGGAAACCAACACTTGCCATACCATAGCCTACGCAAATCATACCAATCAATAAGAAAGGTTGTGTTATTGAGAATTTGAGAAACGTTCGGAATCGCATGATTCATATGCTTGTGTTTGTGTTGTTTGGTAATCTTTCTATCAAGTTCTATTAGTTCAAAGATTTTTGGACTGGAAAAAGAATGGAAACCAATGGCTCCCAAACCATAGCCTAGGCAAATCAAACCAATCAATAAAAAGGTTGTGTTATTGAGAATTTGAGAAACCTTAGGAATCGCATGATTCGTATGCTTGTGTTTGTGTTGTTTGGTGATCTTTCTATCAAGTTCTATTAGTTCAAAGATTTTTGGACTAGAAAAAGAATGGAAACCAATGGCTCCCAAACCATAGCCTAGGCAAATCAAACCAATCAATAAAAAGGTTTTGTTATTGAGAATTTGAGAAACCTTAGGAATCGCATGATTCGTATGCTTATGTTTGTGTTTTTTGGTGATCTTTCTATCAAGTTCTATTAGCTCAAAGATTTTTGAACTAGAAAAATAATGGAAACCAACACTTGCCAAACCATAGCCTATGCAAATCATACCTATCAATAACAAAGGTTGTGTTATTGAGAATTTGAGAAACATTCGGAATCGCATGATTCGTATGCTTTTGTTTGTGTTTTTTGGTGATCTTTCTATCAAGTTCTATTAGCTCAAAGATTTTTGGACTAGAAAAATAATGGAAACCAAACATTGCCAAACCATAGCGTACGCAAATCATACCTATCAATAAGAAAGGTTGTGTTATTGAGAATTTGAGAAACATTCGGAATCGCATGATTCGTATGCTTGTGTTTGTGTTTTTTGGTGATCTTTCTATCATGTTCTATTAGTTCAAAGAATTTTGGACTAGAAAAAGAATGGAAACCACTGGCTCCCAAACCATAGCCTAGGCAACTCAAACCAATCAATAAAAAGCTTGTGTTATTGAGAATTTGAGAAACCTTAGGAATCGCATGATTCGTATGCTTGTGTTTGTGTTGTTTGGTGATCTTTCTATCAAGTTCTATTAGCTCAAAGATTTTTGGACTAGAAAAAGAATGGAAACCAAAACTTGCCAAACTATAGCCTACGCAAATCATACCAATCAATAAGAAAGGTTGTGTTATTGGGAATTTGAGAAACATTCGGAATCGCATGATTTGTATGCTTGTGTTTGTGTTGTTTGGTGATCTTTCTATCAAGTTCTATTAGTTCAAAGGTTTTTGGACTAAAAAAAGAATGGAAAACAATGGCTCCCAAACCATAACCTAGGCAAATTAAACCAATCAATAAAAAGGTTTTGTTATTGAGAATTTGAGAAACCTTAGTAATCGCATGATTCGTATGCTTATGTTTGTGTTTTTTGGTGATCTTTCTATCAAGTTCTATTAGCTCAAAGATTTTTGGACTAGAAAAATAATGGAAACCAACACTTGCCAAACCATAGCCTACACAAATCATACCTATCAATAAGAAAGGTTGTGTTATTGAGAATTTGAGAAACATTCGGAATCGCATGATTTGTATGCTTGTGTTTGTGTTTTTTGGTGATCTTTCTATCAAGTTCTATTAGTTCAAAGAATTTTGGACTAGAAAAAGAATGGAAACCAATGGATCCCAAACCATAGCCTAGGCAACTCAAACCAATCAATAAAAAGGTTGTGTTATTGAGAATTTGAGAAACCTTAGGAATCGCATGATTTGTATGCTTGTGTTTGTGTTGTTTGGTGATCTTTCTATCAAGTTCTATTAGCTCAAAGATTTTTGGACTAGAAAAAGAATGGAAACCAACACTTGCCAAACCATAGCCTACGCAAATCATACCAATCAATAAGAAAGGTTGTGTTATTGAGAATTTGAGAAACATTCGGAATCGCATGATTCGTATGCTTGTGTTTGTGTTGTTTGGTGATCTTTGTATCAAGTTCTATTAGCTCAAAGGTTTTTAGACTAAAAAAAGAATGGAAACCAATGGCTCCCAAACCATAACCTAGGCAAATTAAACCAATCAATAAAAAGGTTTTGTTATTGAGAATTTGAGAAACCTTAGGAATCGCATGATTCGTATGCTTGTGTTTGTGTTGTTTGGTGATCTTTCTATCAAGTTCTATTAGTTCAAAGATTTTTGGACTAGAAAAAGAATAGAAACCAATGGCTCCCAAACCATAGCCTAGGCAAATCAAACCAATCAATAAAAAGGTTATATTATTGAGAATTTGAGAAACCTTAAGAATCGCATGATTCGTATGCTTGTGTTTGTGTTGTTTGGTGATCTTTCTATCAAGTTCTATTAGCTCAAAGATTTTTGGACTAGAAAAAGAATGGAAACTAACACTTGCCAAACCATAGCCTACGCAAATCATACCTATCAATAAGAAAGGTTGTGTTATTGAGACTAATCTGAACTAATATTCTTGTCTCTACTACTAAAGGTAATACTTATCCATTAGTTAGCTAGGAAAAGAAAAGACATAGACTAGAACAAACAAGTCATAGGGACTCTGCTGAGGACTCTCTTCATGAGCTGAGGGGCTCTGCTGAGGACTCTGCTGAGGACTGTGCTCATGAGCTCAAGGACTCTAAGGCTGAGGACGCTGGAAGGGAAGCGGCTGGAATTGTTGGGACGCCTTGGTGCAGTCCCTAGGATTGTCCTTGGCAGCAGGCTTCCTCTAGAGATGGGGACTTCTAGGGTGCCGGTAGGGACGCCAGGGCCCCTTCCTCAGGATTGGCTTTAAGGACGCTCAGCACCCATGTAGGTGGTTCTTCAGGGATTAAGCTAAAGGACTGAGAGGCTCGCCATACAAAGGACGCCGTTGCTTGAGCGATGGCCTTAGCACGAGCTCGAGTAATGGGTCCGTCCGGACGCATTGTCATGGCGTTTTCCTCTTCCTTGGGAGTAAGGGAAGGGATCGCATCAGGTTTGATTTGCCTAGGCTATGGTTTGGGAAGTGTTGGTTTCCATTCATTTTGTCGTCCAAAATTCTTTGAACTAATAGAACTTGATAGAAAGATCACCAAACAAAACAAACACCAGCGAACGAATCATGCGATACCTAATGTTTCTCAAATTCTCAAAAACACAACCTTTCTTATTGATTGGTTTGATTTTTGCAGAGGCTATGGCTTGGGAAGTGTTGGTTTCTATTCTTTCTCTCGTCCAAAAAACTTTAAAATAATAGAACTTGATAGAAAGATCACCAAACAACACAAACACAAGCATACGAATCTCGCGATTCCTAGTGTTTCTCAAATTCTGAATAACAAAAGCTTTCTTATTGATTGGTTTGATTTGCCTAGGCTATGGTTTGGGAAGTGTTGGTTTCCATTCTTTTTCGCGTCCAAAAATCTTTGAACTAATAGAACTTGATAGAAAGATCACCAAACAACACAAACACAAGCATACGAATCATGCGATTCCTAATGTTTCTCAAATTCTCAATAATACAACGTTTATTATTGATTGGTTTGATTTGCCTAGGCTATGGTTTGGATAGTGTTGGTTTCCATTCTTTCACTCGTCCAAAAATCTTTGAACTAATACAACTTGATAGAAAGATCACCAAACAAAACAAACACAAGCATACGAATCATGCGATTCTTATTGATTAGTTTGATTTGCCTAGGCTATGGTTTGGGAAGTGTTGGTTTCCATTCTTTCTATCGTCCAAAAATCTTTGAACTAATAGAAATTAATAGAAAGATCACCAAACAACACAAACACAAGCATACGAATCATGCGATTCCTAATGTTTCTCAAATGCTCAATAACACAACCTTTCTTATTGATTGGTTTGATTTGCCTAGGCTATGGTTTGGGAAGTGTTGGTTTCCATTCTTTCTCTCGTCCAAAATTCTTTGAACTAATAGAACTTGATATAAAGATCACCAAACAATACACACAAGCATACGAATCATGGATTCCTAACATTTCTCAAGTTCTCAATGACACAACCTTTCTTATTGATTGGTTTAATTTGCCTAGGCTATGGTTTTGAAAGTGTTGTTACCATTCTTTTTCTCGTCCAAAAATCTTCGAACTAATAGAACTTGATAGAAAGATCACCAAACAATACAAACACAAGCATACGAATCTATGGATTCCTAATGTTTCTCAAATTCTCAATAAAACCACCTTATTCATTGGCTTAATTTTCTAGGCTATGGTTTGGGAAGTGTTGGTTTCCATGCTTTCCCTCGTCCAAAAATCTTTGAACTAATAGAACTTGACAGAAAGATCACCAAACAACACAAACACATGCATACGAATCATGCGATTCCTAATGTTTCTCAAATTCTCAATAACACTACCTTTCTTATTGATTGGTTTGGTTTGCCTAGGCTATGGTTTGGGAAGTGTTGGTTTCCATTCTTTCTCTCGTCTAAAAATCTATGAACTAATAGAAATTGATACAAAGATCACCAAACAACAAAAACACAAGCATACGAATCATGCGATTCCTAATGTTTCTCAAATTCTCAATAACACTACATTTCATATTGATTGGTTTGATTTGCCTAGGCTATGGTTTGGGAAGTGTTGGATTCCATTCTTTTTCTTGTCCAAAAATCTTTGAACTAATAGAACTATCAGAAAGTGTTGGATCGTTAGTCAGAAATACAAGGGCGTCCTTAACAGAGTTAAGATCGTCCTTCACCAGGATGTCCTTAATAAAGATCAAGGACTTCCTTGGTTCGCAGCGGAAATCAAAAGACTAAACAGGTTAAGGCAATAAGTAAGGAACGCTTTTGATTTATAGAGGAACCACTCAAGTACCAACTAGTCCTTGAGTGTAAACCTCTACCTCCTTTGAGGATTTTGAAATAGTTTTTTCCTTTCTTATTAAGTTTCCTTACAATACACTGGCGAGCGGTTACACTTCTCTGGCACTTAGACTGGCATCCCTAAGTCCACTAGTAACAACCCCTTTAAGCCGGTAAAGTAACCTAACTTAATCTCTAAAGGAAACTATCACCTCGTCCTTACAGTTCGTCGTAAGGACTCTCTCACTCTTTTTGTTCTTTTCTATTACAAACAGTTTGTGGTTTTGTTGAACGCTTCTCGCTCGATCTAACACCTAAGTCTCACTTGTTCTTGAGTTTGTTCTTGGTGTTCTTGGTGTTCTTGAGCGACTTGACAAATTCTCTGAATATTCTCTCAAGCGTCACATCACAATAACTACTCTAGGGAGTATTTATAGTGACATTGGGAAAGGGCAACTTTAACTCTGACAATCATGCCCTTGGGGACGTTGCAACAGTAATCGGCTTCCACGTGTTGCTCTGATGATCAAGGAAGCCTACTGGCAATTCCGTTAGGCTTGGATGCGGGATCTTCTTCCACGTGGAGATCATGATCAAAGCTTGTCTGGTGATGTCACTTTGTCGGCCAGCTTTGAAGGACTCCAGTGTAATGATTAAGGACGGTATCCTTGTTTGTATTTTACCAAGCCGTTCACTGAAGGATGTAGCGTCCTCACTTCCTGAGGACGGCTACCTAATCCTCAACTTGTTGTCCTTTTCAACATGCGTTCCTGAAACACTTGGACAACTTTATTAGATCACGGTGAGTTTGTCATATCAAAACTAAGGGACGCTAGGCACAATGTTAATTACTGAAAGCGTCCTTAACATTGTCCCAACAGTTTCCCCCTTTTTGATGATGACAAACTCTGGGTAATAAACATTTTGCACTTAAGTTCTAGCATGCTTTGAAAACTCAAAGAGCGTCCTTTCAACACTTAGAAATAATCTATAAGCACAAGTTTTCAAAATTTGATCTAATCTTCCTTTGGATTTTAGGGAAGGGACGGCTTTCTAAATCAAATATTTCTTTCTTAACTAGCGTCCCTAAATATTTCTTTCTTAACTAGCGTCCCTTTTAAACTTAGTTCCTTTCACTGAAATTTCTCCTTAACACTTGCTTATTCTAGATAACTATTAAAAGCGCATCTCTGCAAAACTACACTTCCCCCTTTTGGCATCATCGAAAAGGATAACAAGTTAGCTTAAGGACGATAACACAAAATCACAATTAGAGGCAAGAGAACGCTTAAACACACATATGCACACAAACACAAGAATTGCCATTGAAACGAAATGTAGTCATTACAGACAATCAGACAAGTGTTTGAAAATCAAAAGAAGCACAGGCAAAATAATGAGGGAATAAAGGGTTAGGTGGGAGGTGATCCAGCAGGACGGCTTTGATCATTGACATTGGCGTCCGTCGCAGCAGGTTCCTCTTCTTCTTGGGTGTCTCCCTCTGTACTATCCCTGTGAATTGACTGGACTAGCAGTTTAATCAAGTCATTCTGAGTCTTGACTGCCTGAAAATAGTGGTAGTTCTGTTGCATGGCAGCGTTGTTCTGTTGAATGATGCCGTTCCCTTGTTGCGCGAGAACATTTTGATTGTTAAGGATGAGGGCGTACAGCTGCTTTTCAGAGTAAGCTTCTGTATTGGACGGAGCAGGGGAGCACTGAAAGTAGGACGGCTGTTGAGTAGGAGGAAGATGAGAAGGCAAGAAGTTGAAGTCCATCTGATCGGCATGAAAGAAGGACGATAACTGATCAACCTCAGCATAGCGAGCAGCACGTTCTTCCTCAGTATCAACTATCAAGGGAGGCTCAGAAGCAACAGTCTTCCCTTTCTTTACAGCTTCTTGTCGAGCACGCTCGTCCTCAGCAGCTTTCTTAGCAGCTTCCTGCCTTAGTCTTTTCTCTTCAGCTCTTTTCGCGGCCTCTTCTTCTTTCTTTTTCTTCTCAGCTGCTTTGCGTTCCTTCTCTAGTTGTTTTCTGATGGAGGGAAGCTCAAGGCTGTGCTTTATTTCAACAATGCCGTACTTTTGATCCCATGGCAAGCCCAAAGAAATTTCCTCGCCAGGTGTGTAAGCATCATTTTCAATCAGCAAGGCTTTCACCAAACCTGGGTAGGGAAGAGCATGGTTCTTCTTTGTACACTTGGCCATGTGCTCAATCATGATTCTGGCTAAGTTGATTTTACGTCCTTGAAGGAAGGCGTCCAGCAACAAGCAGTCTATAGTCTGGACAATGGATTTCTTCTCCTGCCTGGGGACGATAGTCCTGCAGATCAGATAGTGAGCTTGAGCACCGGTACGAGAAAGGACGGAAGCCACTCTATCCTGGGAATCCGGAGTCTTCCCATTAAAAATTCTTTTGAACAGGGCTTCAAGGTCTTCTCCTTCGATGCCAAAGCCGCTAGCTGGAACTCTGTGCAAGGCCTCAGTTCCAGGACGCTGTTTATCAAGCCCCATCAGTTGACGGACTGTCTTCTCAGAGAAGGTAGCAGATTCGCCATTGGCCAAGAACGTCCCTGTACCATTCTCTATGTTGACGTTGAGAGAATCGTAGAAGTCCTGCACCAGCTTAGGATCCACTGTCACATTCTCCTCTGATAACTTGAGCCATCCTTGAACCTTTAGGAGCTCAACAAGATCCTTGGCCTCAGAAAACTGGCTAAGGAAGGCTTCATCATAGACAAGAGGAGGAAGAATCTGCTCAGATTTCTTGCTTTTCTTCTTAGGCGGACCAGAAGTACCGTCCTCATTTTCTTCTTCTTCATCATCGTCTTCCTCTCCGTCATTATTATCTCCTTCCTGGAGATTTTCATCAGTTTGTCCCTCAGATGGACCAGCTGCGTCCTTGGACGCCTTTGTTTTCCGTGGACGCTTTCCACCTTTTCCTTTGGGAGCAGACTTGTCTCCCGCGTCCACTGGGACGGCTTCCCATGGGGGTGTCTCAAGAGCGTCCGCAGAAAGTTGCTCATCGAGAGAAAGAGCGTCCTCTTGTACAACATTGTCGCGTTGATTTGCAATTTTGCGACACAGCTCTTCGTCCTCAGCAATCTGTTGTCGTGTGAATTCATCAAGGACGATTGGTGTAGAGATCTCTTCAGATTGAGCAGAGCCAAACTCCGCTTCTATGGAGTCGTCCCTCTCAGCTGATTGGCCCCTTGATTTGGGAGTGGGAGGGGCAGAGGGGGAAGGGGAATTTTGAGGAGATGGGGAAGGGGAGATGTTTACATCAGGGAAGGCCTGTTGTAGTTGGAGAAGGGTAGGGTCAGGCATGGATGGGTCGAGAATATCGATTGGTGAAGGGGAGGATGAAGGGGTGTCAAGAGGAATGGGATTGGGCTTGGCCTTGGCGAGCTTTCGCCTTTTGAGGGGTTTAGGGTGGGGACGGTCATGCTTGAACTTGGTTCGCTCCTCCACATTAGAAGGAAATCTGTCAAAGATTTTTGTGGGATGGGAGGAGGAAGCCTTTTGTGGGAGAGAGGAGTGGATAAGACGAGATGGAGGGGGAGTAGATCGGGGAAGGGATGAAGGAGAAAAAGGATTGGACTTTGGTTTCACTAACCGTTTCTTCGATGATGTGGCGGGAAGATCCACAAATCGGGCATTGGAAAGGTCGGGGATGGATTCAATCAAGGGGATCCTCCAGTCTTGACCTTGGAACGCCTCTAAGAAAATATTAGTGCCTCCACAGAAAGGGGCGTCCATTCCCCCTGTCTTCCGCAATACAGGCACCACAAACCGATCCAAGAACGTCCTTAGATTGCGAAGACGGACTTGATCCTTGCAGTCCTTCATGTAGTTCACCACAGCAACATAGAGAGTGCGTGGCTTTGTGTCGATGAAGTCCTTCAAGATCTCGTCAATCTGAATTTCTGGAGGACCTTCGACGTAGAAGTTCCTCTTAGCAAAACGCTTTCGCTTCCCACACAAAGACGAACCAGAAGAATTCATGACGCTTGACATTCTGATCTGATATGAGAGAGGTCGTCGGAAACTGATCGGAAAGCTAGAGAGATGTTGCCGCATGTAGTTCACCACAGCAACATAGAGAGTGCGTGGCTTTGTGTCGATGAAGTCCTTCAAGATCTCGTCAATCTGAATTTCTGGAGGACCTTCGACGTAGAAGTTCCTCTTAGCAAAACGCTTTCGCTTCCCACACAAAGACGAACCAGAAGAATTCATGACGCTTGACATTCTGATCTGATATGAGAGAGGTCGTCGGAAACTGATCGGAAAGCTAGAGAGATGTTGCCGGAAGTCTAGAGAGAAGTCAGAGCAAAACGGAGCTTTGAGATTTTAGCGTGCGAAAGTTCTGACAGCCGTTTCAATCAATGTATATATAGGAGGTTGGTGAGGGGCACGCTGGTAACTTCCTCATTTCCAAATTCAAACGACAACTGTTCAATTTCCAAAAATGGCGCGTTCCGAATGAACCTGTACTGGCGTCCTCAACTCAGATTATAACTGGCGTTCACAGAATTTACACATCCTTCCTGGGATCACCTTAGGAACCAATTTGAAAACTATGCAAGTACGTCCCGTAAAAGAAAAGTGAAGATCATAGGACGCTTTTGCAAAGTTTTCGGCTAGGGAAAGCTTAGAGTTCCCATCATTTCGGCTTATAATGAGGGTTGGGTGATCAGGTTAACTCTTTTTCAAGACAAATAGAGAAATTCAAAGGCGTTCTCATGATATGCACACAGCAGTTTTAGACTAGCGTTCTTGCAAAAGTGAAATTTATGCATAAAGTACTTAGCAATTATGTAATCAACTAAACATAGCCAAGCATTGAGGGAATAGCAGAACGGGACTTGCTACTTAAAGGTTATCATCCCTAAGAGCAGCCTTAGATGCTCAAAAGGACGTCTATCAAGTGCTTTCGTAAAAATATCAGCTATTTGGTCCTCAGTCCTTACATGTCCCATGCTAATAATTCCTAGTTCCACATTATCACGCAAGAAATGATGTCTTATATGAATGTGCTTTGTGCGAGAATGAAAAACGGGATTCTTAGCAATTTCTATGGCACTGGTATTATCACACAAAATAGGGATAGTTTCAAGAGATATACCATAGTCCTCAAGTTGATATTTGATCCAGATAACTTGTGAACAGCACGAGGCAGCAGCAACGTACTCAGCTTCCGCAGTTGAAAGCGCCACAGAGTTCTGTTTCTTAGATCCCCATGAGACTAGGCATGAACCAAGAAACTGTGCCATTCCTGAAGTACTTTTTCTATCAATGACATGTCCAGCATAGTCAGCGTCAGAGTAGCCAACTAGTTTGAAGGACGTCTTCCTGGGATACCAAAGGCAAAGATCGTCCCGTCCTTTGAGGTAGCGGAAGATCCTCTTGACTTCTTGCATGTGGGACTCCTTTGGATTTGCATGGAAACGTGCACACAAGCAAACTGCAAACATGATGTCTGGACGGCTTGCGGTCAGATAGAGCAAAGAGCCAATCATTCCTCTGTATAGCTTCTGATCAACGTCCTTCCCTTGTTCATCTGCATAAAGACGTGAATTAGGGGAACAAGGTGTTGCCATTGGCTTGGACGTATTCATCCCAAATTTCTCCAGCATTTCACGGACATATTTTTGTTGATGAATGCGCGTCCCATCTTTGAGTTGGTTGATTTGAAGTCCCAAGAAGAAGGTGAGTTCTCCAATGAGAGACATTTCAAATTCACTACTCATTAAGGACTTGAACTCATCTACAAGTTTCATGTTAGTACTACCAAAGACTATATCATCAACATAGACTTGAGCAATTAAAATGTCCTTGTGAACTTTCTTAATGAACAAAGTTTTATCAATTGAACCTCTTGTGTAGCCATTAGACAGAAGAAAGGATGCAAACCTGTCGTACCATGCACGAGGAGCTTGCTTGAGTCCATAGAGAGCTTTGTCTAAGTAGTACACATAATCTGGATGAGTGGCGTCCTCGAAACCAGGCGGTTGAGCAACATACACCTCTTCCTTGAGTTTTCCATTTAGAAAGGCTGTTTTGACGTCCATCTGAAATAGCTTGAATCCTTTGTGTGCGGCAAAGGCAATGAGAAGACGAATGGCCTCAATTCTAGCAACGGGAGCAAAGGTTTCATCATAGTCAATGCCTTCCTCTTGCTTGAATCCTTGAGCCACAAGTCTTGCCTTGTTCCTTGACACACGACCACTTTCATCAAGCTTATTTCGGAACACCCAGCGCGTCCCTATGATATTTTTCCCTTTGGGACGAGGGACGAGTGTCCAAACTTTGTTCCTTTCAAACTGGTTAAGTTCTTCTTGCATTGCTTGGATCCAATCAGCGTCCTGAAGTGCTTCTTTGATATTCTTTGGTTCCACCATAGATACAAAGGCGTTGAATGCACAGAAGGCTAAATTTGCACTTTGGGACTTGCTTGCAGCTGATCTGGTTTGAACTCCTTGAGCTGGATCGGAGACAATCTGAGAAGTTGGATGATCTCTTGAGAAACGGGACTCTCTTTGAAACAGTTGAGCAAACCTAGGATCAATTTCATCATCTGAAGAGGCGTCCTCGGTGTGTTCCCCCTCAGAGAGAGCGTCCACACCTTGACCTTGCAGACTTGATTCAGCCACATCTTGTTGAAATGGAGATTCACTTCGAGAGAGAACTCCTTCAAAAATACTAGGAACGTCCACTGAGACTTCTTCAGGATTTGGAGTGGCGTCCTTAGGAACATAATATTTTCCAGAGGACTCAAAGTCAGCTTCGTCTTCAGAATCGTCCTGCTGTTGTGAGAAGTAGCGTTCTTTCTTACTTGGTTTTTCTTTATGAGAAACGCTCTCCTTGAACACAACATGAATGCTCTCCTCAAGCTTTAGAGTCCTTTTGTTGAAAACTCTATATGCTTTGCTGGTTAGAGAGTATCCAAGAAATATAGCTTCATCACTCCTTGCATCAAACTTTCCAAGTCGTTCTTTGTCATTGTTGTGAACAAAGCACTTGCATCCGAAAACTCTGAGATAATCAATGCGAGGCTTCCTTCCATTCAACAATTCATAGGACGTCTTTTTGAGCAGCGGACGGATCATGGCACGATTGATGATATAACAAGCTGTAGCAATAGCTTCCGCCCAGAAGTACATAGGAACGCTATTGGCTAAAAGCATAGTCCTTGCCATATCCTCCAGCGTCCTATTCTTTCTTTCCACAACACCATTTTGTTGAGGAGTCCTTGGAGCTGAAAAATTGTGCGAGACACCATGTTGATCACAGAAGGCCAGGAACTCTGAATTCTGAAACTCCGTTCCATGGTCTGATCTTATGGCTTTAAGAGACGTCTCCAGGGCAACTTCCACTTGTTTGACGAAGACTTTGAACGCATTGAAGCAATCTGTTTTGGAAGCTAAGAAAAGAACCCAAGTGAAACGAGAAAAATCATCTACAAGAACGTAAATGTACCTCTTTCCACCATGGCTCAACGTCTTCATTGGTCCACAAAGATCCATATGAAGGAGTTCCAAAGGTTTCTTTGTGCTGACTTCATTCTTAGATTTGAAGGACGTTCTTGTTTGCTTTCCTTTAATACATGCTTCACATTGTTCAATCTTCTCAGGATCAATTTGAGGAAGTCCTTTCACAAGATTTCTTTGATGCAGTTTGAGGATTGTGCTTAGTCCAGCATGTCCAAGACGACGATGCCAGAGGTCAGCGTCCTCCTTTGAAACAGATAGGCACAGCTCAGATTTTGGCTTGAACTCTTGATTGAAGATGTAGACATTGTTCTGGCGAACTCCTTTGAGAACAACTTTGTTGGACTTCTTGTTGATCACGAGACACTCCTTTGAGTCAAATGTGACTAAATTTTCACCTTGGTCACACATTTGGGAAACACTCAGGAGATTGAAACCAAGTCCTTCAACAAGACTGACATTTGTTGCTTTGATGGACGGATTGAGAATAGCAGTCCCCGTCCCTTTGATCTTTCCCTTGCCCTTATTGCCAAACGAGACCGTTCCTCCCGCGGCACTACTCTGGATAGAAGTGAGATGGATCTGGCTTCCTGTCATATGATTTGAGGCGCCACTATCAATGATCCATGGGCGTCCCCTCACTTCCACCTGTCAAAACAAAGTTAGTTTTTGGCGACCCAGGCAAGGTGTTCCTTACCTGGTTCGTTACAAAAATAGAACTCTGGTTCTGGCATGTAGTCATTAATGTTCACATCATTTGAAGTAGCATATCTGTGGAAAGAACTCCTAGAATGTCTAGAACGTCTAGACTTAGTCTTAGGGACGGACTCTTCATTTTCAATGTTAGTCCTAGCAGCTTTTCCCTTTTCAATGTCTTCCTTCAGTTTCAAACACTCATACTTGTAGTGATCTCCTTGACCACAATACCAACACGTCCTATAGTAAGTACCGAGGTAGTACTTCTTATTGGGACGTTGGATCCTGTTTTGTTTCATCTTTGGAGGGTTGCAAACTTTAGAACCTTCCTCTTTAGCAATTTTCTTGTAAATCCTATGACCAGTGGAGTTAGTATAGTAGTCCTCTTCACCTCTCTCTCCACTCTCTAGGACTCTAATTCTATCAAGAAGATTCCTGGTTTTCTCCCTCTCTTGTTCAAGTTCTGTGGATTTACTAGCCTCAAAGTCACTTGGAAGAGAGTTCTTAGAATCAGACTCATATCCTAGTCCCCTTTTGGCTGGGACAAACATCATAGGTCTAACTTCTTCAACTACAGGACTCTTTCCTAGCACTTTGATTTCATCCCTAAGATTAGCGTTCTCTAGCTTGAGACACATTACTTCAGTTTTCAGGGATTTAACTTCTTCACATGAGGACTCTAGTTGAATAGACATAGTACTGTAATTTTCACATTCAACAACAATGTTTTCATTTTCAAGTTCCAGTTCATCCATTCTCTTTTGCATTATCACACTTTCTTCCATGATTTTTCCAATGAGTTTTATGAGTTTAGTTTTAGAACAACTTTCTAAGGATTTCATCATAGACTCACGGGTTACCTCATTTTCAGATTTAGGAGCGTCCTCCTCATCGACTGTGGCGTCCTCCATAGCCATGAAAGCCACTTGATCATTTTCGAAGGCGTCCTCAAGAGCAATGTAGGCCTCTTCTTCATCGGGTTCTTCATCATCAGAACTCATGTCATCCCATGCAGAAGCAAACGCTCCAATGAGTGCCTTTGTCTTCATATCCTTTGAAGACATTCCTGTTGTACACTTTTTAGCAAAATGTCCTTTCTTGTTACATTTATAACAAGTAAGTTCCTTCATCTCTGCCTCTGTGTACTTGGGACCTTCCTTCTTGGGCATTTTGTGCTTGTTGAAATATTTGCTTCTTTTTCCAAAAGAACGCAGAACTTTGTTAAAAAGAACAAGTCCTTCCTCTTCTTCAAGCTGTTCCTTAGACTTGCTTTCTCTTTCTTTCACAGCTTGAACTCGCATCTTTTCACGGTTCTCATTCTTATTGGCTTCCACCATCATAGCAAGTTCTTGTTGACGACGAAGATACTCAGCGTACTCTGGTGTTGAGGTCATCAATGCAATATCTGTTTGAGGATTTCTTGCCAATTCAGCCAAATCGGCTTCCCTTCTTGCTTCATAACCCCTAAGCTTCCCATAGATCTCTTCCATATCCAGGGTCTTGTTAGCGGTGTTTTCCTTGAACGTGGTTCTATCAAAGTTCCACTTTCCTGTGAGTCCATCAATGACTATTCCAACTCTGTTCCTCATTGAGACTTCAGCTTCTGGGATACCCAAGTTTCGCATTTTGGTCACAAGGGCTTCAAAGCGACTTGAGTAGTCCTTTACAGATTCATTAGGCAGCATTCTGAAGGCATAGAACTCCTTTTTAATTTCAAGCTTGACATCTTCCTTCATTTCAGCTGTTCCTATGTGGTACTTTTCGAGAGCTTCCCACTGTTCTTTTGCCGTAGTCAAGTTGCTGACTCTGATGGCGTCCCTCTCACAGAGAGATGCTTGAAGGAAGCATATAGCCTTAGCGTTCGTTTCCATAAGCTTGAATTCATCAGGACCCCATTCATCCTCTTTGTCTTTCTTGTCTTCAGGGACTTTAAGATCACCCTTCATGATTACCTTCCAGCATTGATAATTTGTGCTTCTGCAGAAATTCTCAAATCTTATTTTCCAGCGGTTGAAGTGGCCGTCCGTCAGGCGCGGAGGCTTCACGAATGAGATTCCAATGGGTTCCATGTCCATCTTAACCTGCAACTCAGTAAGAATCTAGAGCGCCTGCTCTGATACCAATTGTTGGATCGTTAGTCAGAAATACAAGGGCGTCCTTAACAGAGTTAAGATCGTCCTTCACCAGGATGTCCTTAATAAAGATCAAGGACTTCCTTGGTTCGCAGCGGAAATCAAAAGACTAAACAGGTTAAGGCAATAAGTAAGGAACGCTTTTGATTTATAGAGGAACCACTCAAGTACCAACTAGTCCTTGAGTGTAAACCTCTACCTCCTTTGAGGATTTTGAAATAGTTTTTTCCTTTCTTATTAAGTTTCCTTACAATACACTGGCGAGCGGTTACACTTCTCTGGCACTTAGACTGGCGTCCCTAAGTCCACTAGTAACAACCCCTTTAAGCCGGTAAAGTAACCTAACTTAATCTCTAAAGGAAACTATCACCTCGTCCTTACAGTTCGTCGTAAGGACTCTCTCACTCTTTTTGTTCTTTTCTATTACAAACAGTTTGTGGTTTTGTTGAACGCTTCTCGCTCGATCTAACACCTAAGTCTCACTTGTTCTTGAGTTTGTTCTTGGTGTTCTTGGTGTTCTTGAGCGACTTGACAAATTCTCTGAATATTCTCTCAAGCGTCACATCACAATAACTACTCTAGGGAGTATTTATAGTGACATTGGGAAAGGGCAACTTTAACTCTGACAATCATGCCCTTGGGGACGTTGCAACAGTAATCGGCTTCCACGTGTTGCTCTGATGATCAAGGAAGCCTACTGGCAATTCCGTTAGGCTTGGATGCGGGATCTTCTTCCACGTGGAGATCATGATCAAAGCTTGTCTGGTGATGTCACTTTGTCGGCCAGCTTTGAAGGACTCCAGTGTAATGATTAAGGACGGTATCCTTGTTTGTATTTTACCAAGCCGTTCACTGAAGGATGTAGCGTCCTCACTTCCTGAGGACGGCTACCTAATCCTCAACTTGTTGTCCTTTTCAACATGCGTTCCTGAAACACTTGGACAACTTTATTAGATCACGGTGAGTTTGTCATATCAAAACTAAGGGACGCTAGGCACAATGTTAATTACTGAAAGCGTCCTTAACATTGTCCCAACAGAAAGATCACCAAATAACACAAACACAACAATACGAATCATGCGATTTCTAATGTTTCTCAAATTCTCAATAATACAACCTTTCTTATTGTGTGGTTTGATTTGCCTAGGCTATGGTTTGGATAGTGTTTGTCTCCATTCTATCTCTCATCCAAAAATCTTTGAATTAATAGAACTTGATAGAAAGATCACCAAACAACACAAACACAAGCATACAAATCACGCGATTCTTGATGTTTCTCATGTTCTCAATAACACGACCTTTCTTATTGATTGGTTTGATTTGCCTAGGCTATGGTTTGGGAAGTGTTGGTTCCATTCTTTTTCTCGTCCAAAAATCTTTGAACTAATAGAACTTGATAGAAAGATCACCAAACAAAACAAACAGCAGCATACGAATCATGCGATTCCTAATGTTTCTAAAATTCTCAATAACACAACCTTTCTTATTGATTGGTTTGATTTGCCTAGGCTATGGTTTGGGAAGTGTTGGTTTCTATTCTTTCTCTCGTCCAAAAATCATTAAAGTAATAGAACTTGATAGAAAGATCACCAAACAGCACAAACACAAGCATACGAATTATGCAATTCCTAGTGTTTCTCAAGTTCTCAATAACACAACCTTTCTTATTGATTGGTTTGATTTGCCTAGGCTATGGTTTGGGAATTGTTGGTTTCCATTCTTTCTCTCGTCCAAAATTCTTTGAGCGAATAGAACTTGATAGAATGATTACCAAACACTACAAACACAAGCATACGAATCATGAATTCCTAACGTTTCTCTAGTTCTCAATAACACAACCTTTCTTATTGATTGGTTTGATTTGCCAAGGCTACGGTTTGGGAAGTGTTGGTTTCTATTCTTTCTCTCGTCCAAACATCGTTAAAGTAATAGAACTTAATAGAAAAATCACCAAACAGCACAAACACAAGCTTACGAATCATGCAATTCCTAATGTTTATCAAATTCTCAATAACACAACCTTTCTTATCTATTGGTTTGATTTGCCTAGGCTATGGTTTGGGAAGTGTTGGTTACCATTCTTTTTCTCGTCCAAATTTTTTTGAACTAATAGAACTTGATAGAATGATCACCAAACAACACAAACACAAACATACAAATCATGCGATTCCTAATGTTTCTCAAGTTCTCAATAACACAACCTTTCTTATTGATTGGTTTGATTTGCCTAGGCTATGGTTTGTGAAGTGTTGGTTTCCATTCATTTTGTCGTCCAAAATTCTTTGAGCTAATAGAGCTTGATAGAAAGATCTCCAAAGAAAACAAACACAAGCATACGAATCATGCGATACCTAATGCTTCTCAAATTCTCAATAACACAACCTTTCTTATTAATTGGTTTGATTTTTGCAGAGGCTATGACTTGGGAAGTGTTGGTTTCTATTCTTTCTCTCGTCCAAAAAACTTTAAAATAATAGAACTTGATAGAAAGATCACCAAACAACACAAACACAAGCATACGAATCTCGCGATTCCTAGTGTTTCTCAAATTCTGAATAACAGAACCTTTCTTAATGATTGGTTTGATTTGCCTAGGCTATGGTTTGTGAAGTGTTGGTTTCCATTCTTTTTCGCGTCCAAAAATCTTTGAACTAATAGAACTTGATAGAAAGATCACCAGACAACACAAACACAAGCATACGAATCATGCGATTCCTAATGTTTCTCAAATTCTCAATAATACAGTGTTTATTATTGATTAGCTTGATTTGCCTAGGCTATGGTTTGGGAAGTGTTGGTTTCCATTCTTTCTCTCGTCCAAAAATCTTTGAACTAATAGAACTTGATAGAAAGATCACCAAACAAACCAAACACAAGCATACGAACCATGCGATTCCTAATGTTTCTCAAATTCTCAATAACACAACCTTTCTTATTGATTGGTTTGATTTGCCTAGGATATGGTTTGGGAAGTGTTGGTTTCCATTCTTTCTATCGTCCAAAAATATTTGAACTAATAGAAATTAATAGAAAGATCACCAAACAACACAAACACAAGCATACGAATCATGCGATTCGTAATGTTTCTGAAATGCTCAATAACACAACCTTTGTTATTGATTGGTTTGATTTGCCTAGGCTATGGTTTGGGAAGTGTTGGTTTCCATTCTTTCTCTCGTCCAAAATTCTTTGAACTAATAGAACTTGATATAAAGTTCACCAAAAAAAAACACAAGCATACGAATCATGGATTCCTAACATTTCTCAACTTCTCAATGACACAACCTTTCTTATTGATTAGTTTGATTTGCCTAGGCTATGGTTTGGGAAGTGTTGGTTTCCATTCTTTTTCTCGTCCAAAAATCTTCGAACTAATAGAACTTGATAGAAAGATCACCAAACAACACAAACACAAGCATACGAATCTATGGATTCCTAATGTTTCAAAATTTCTCACTAACACAACCTTTCTTATTGATTGGCTTCATTTTCCTAGGCTATGGTTTGGGAAGTGTTGGTTTCCATTCTTTCTCTCGTCCAAAAATCTTTGAACCAATAGAATTTGATAAAAAGATCACCAAACAACAAAAACACGAGCATACGAATCATGCGATTCCTAATGTTTCTCAAATTCTCAATAACACTACCTTTCATATTGATTGGTTTGATTTGCCTAGGCTATGGTTTGGGAAGTGTTGGATTCCATTCCTTTTCTCGTCTTAAAATCTTTGAACTAATAGAACTATGAGAAAGATCACCAACTAACACAAACACAACCATACGAATAATGCGATTCTTAATGTTTCTCAAATTCTCAATAACACAACTTTTCTTATTGATTGGTCTTATTTGCCTAGGCTATGGTTTGGGAAGTGTTGGTTTCCATTCTTTCTCTTGTCCCAAATTCTTTTAACTAATAGAACTTGATAGAAAGATCACCAAACAACACAAACACAAGCATACGAATCTATGGATTCCTAATGTTTCTTAATTTCTCAATAACACAACCTTTCTTATTGATTGGCTTAATTAACCTAGGCTATGGTTTGGTAAGTGTTGCTTTCCATTCTTTCTCTCGTCCAAAAATCTTTGAACCACTAGAACTTGGTAGAAAGATCACCAAACAACATAAACACAAGCATACGAATCATGCAATTCCTAATGTTTCTCATATTCTCAATAACACTACCTTTCTTATTGATTGGTTTGATTTGCCTAGGCTATGGTTTGGGAAGTGTTGGTTTCCATTCTTTTTCTCGTCCAAAAATCTTTGAACTAATAGAACTTGATAGAAAGATCACCAAACAACACAAACACAAGCATACGAATCTATGGATTCCTAATGTTTCTAAATTTCTCAATAACACAACCTTTCTTATTGATTGGCTTAATTAACCTAGGCTATGGTTTGGGAAGTGTTGGTTTCCATTCTTTTTCTCGTCTAAAAATCTTTGAACTAATAGAACTTGATAGAAAGATCACCAAACAACAAAAACACAAGCATACGAATCATGTGATTCCTAATGTTTCTCAAATTCTCAATTACACAATCTTTCTTATTTATTGGTTTGATTTGCCTAGGTTATGGTTAGGAAAGTGTTGGTTTCTATTCTTTCTCTCGTCCAAAAGTTGTTTAAGTAATAGAACTTGATAGAAAAATCACCAAACAGCGCAAACACAAGCATACGAATCATGCAATTCCTAATGTTTCTCAAATTCTCAATAACACAACCTTTCTTATTGAATGGTCTGATTTGCGTAGGCTATGGTTTGAGAAGTGTTGGTTTCCATTCTTTCTCCTTTCCAAAGTTCTTTTAACTAATAGAACTTGATAGAAAGATCACCAAACAACACAAAAACAAGCATACGAATCATAAATTCCTAATGTTTCTCTAGTTCTCATTGACACAACCTTTCTTATTGATTGGTTTGATTTGCCTAGGCTATGGTTTGGGAAGTGTTGGTTTCCATTCTTTTTCTCGTCGAAAAATCTTTGAACTATCAAAACTTGATCAAAAGAACACCAAACAACACAAACACAAGCATACGAATCATGCGATTCCTAATGTTTCTCAAATTCTTAATAACACAACGTTTTTTATTGATAGGTTTGATTTGCCTAGGCTATGGTTTGGGAAGTGTTGGTTTCCATTCTTTCCCTCGTCCAAAAATGTCTGAAATAATAGAACTTGATAGAAAGATCGCCAAACAACACAAACACAAGCATATGAATCATGCGATTCCTAATGTTTCTCAAATTCTTAATAACACAACCTTTCGTATTGATTGGTTTGATTTGCCTAGGCTATGGTTTGGGAATTGTTGGTTGCCATTCTTTCTCTCGTCCAAAAATCTTTGAGCGAATAGAACATGATAGAATGATCACCATACAATACAAACACAAGCATACAAATCATGAATTCCTAATGTTTCTCTAGTTCTCAATGACACAACCTTTCTTATTGATTGGTTGTATTTGCCTAGGCTATGGTTTGGGAAGTTTTGGTTTCCATTCTTTTTCTCGTCCAAAAATCTTTGAACTATCAAAAATTGATAGAAAGATCACCAAACAACACAAACACAAGCATACGAATCATGCGATTCCTAATGTTTCTCAAATTCTTAATAACACAACCTTTCTTATTGATTGGTTTGATTTGCCTAGGCTATGGTTTGGGAATTGTTGGTTTCCATTCTTTCTCTCGTCCAAAATTCTTTGAGCGAATAGAACTTGATAGAATGATTACCAAACACTACAAACACAAGCATACGAATCATGAATTCCTAACGTTTCTCTAGTTCTCAATAACACAACCTTTCTTATTGATTGGTTTGATTTGCCAAGGCTACGGTTTGGGAAGTGTTGGTTTCTATTCTTTCTCTCGTCCAAACATCGTTAAAGTAATAGAACTTAATAGAAAAATCACCAAACAGCACAAACACAAGCTTACGAATCATGCAATTCCTAATGTTTATCAAATTCTCAATAACACAACCTTTCTTATCTATTGGTTTGATTTGCCTAGGCTATGGTTTGGGAAGTGTTGGTTACCATTCTTTTTCTCGTCCAAATTTTTTTGAACTAATAGAACTTGATAGAATGATCACCAAACAACACAAACACAAACATACAAATCATGCGATTCCTAATGTTTCTCAAGTTCTCAATAACACAACCTTTCTTATTGATTGGTTTGATTTGCCTAGGCTATGGTTTGTGAAGTGTTGGTTTCCATTCATTTTGTCGTCCAAAATTCTTTGAGCTAATAGAGCTTGATAGAAAGATCTCCAAAGAAAACAAACACAAGCATACGAATCATGCGATACCTAATGCTTCTCAAATTCTCAATAACACAACCTTTCTTATTAATTGGTTTGATTTTTGCAGAGGCTATGACTTGGGAAGTGTTGGTTTCTATTCTTTCTCTCGTCCAAAAAACTTTAAAATAATAGAACTTGATAGAAAGATCACCAAACAACACAAACACAAGCATACGAATCTCGCGATTCCTAGTGTTTCTCAAATTCTGAATAACAGAACCTTTCTTAATGATTGGTTTGATTTGCCTAGGCTATGGTTTGTGAAGTGTTGGTTTCCATTCTTTTTCGCGTCCAAAAATCTTTGAACTAATAGAACTTGATAGAAAGATCACCAAACAACACAAACACAAGCATACGAATCATGCGATTCCTAATGTTTCTCAAATTCTCAATAATACAGTGTTTATTATTGATTAGCTTGATTTGCCTAGGCTATGGTTTGGGAAGTGTTGGTTTCCATTCTTTCTCTCGTCCAAAAATCTTTGAACTAATAGAACTTGATAGAAAGATCACCAAACAAACCAAACACAAGCATACGAACCATGCGATTCCTAATGTTTCTCAAAATCTCAATAACACAACCTTTCTTATTGATTGGTTTGATTTGCCTAGGATATGGTTTGGGAAGTGTTGGTTTCCATTCTTTCTATCGTCCAAAAATATTTGAACTAATAGAAATTAATAGAAAGATCACCAAACAACACAAACACAAGCATACGAATCATGCGATTCGTAATGTTTCTGAAATGCTCAATAACACAACCTTTGTTATTGATTGGTTTGATTTGCCTAGGCTATGGTTTGGGAAGTGTTGGTTTCCATTCTTTCTCTCGTCCAAAATTCTTTGAACTAATAGAACTTGATATAAAGTTCACCAAAAAAAAACACAAGCATACGAATCATGGATTCCTAACATTTCTCAACTTCTCAATGACACAACCTTTCTTATTGATTAGTTTGATTTGCCTAGGCTATGGTTTGGGAAGTGTTGGTTTCCATTCTTTTTCTCGTCCAAAAATCTTCGAACTAATAGAACTTGATAGAAAGATCACCAAACAACACAAACACAAGCATACGAATCTATGGATTCCTAATGTTTCAAAATTTCTCACTAACACAACCTTTCTTATTGATTGGCTTCATTTTCCTAGGCTATGGTTTGGGAAGTGTTGGTTTCCATTCTTTCTCTCGTCCAAAAATCTTTGAACCAATAGAATTTGATAAAAAGATCACCAAACAACAAAAACACGAGCATACGAATCATGCGATTCCTAATGTTTCTCAAATTCTCAATAACACTACCTTTCATATTGATTGGTTTGATTTGCCTAGGCTATGGTTTGGGAAGTGTTGGATTCCATTCCTTTTCTCGTCTTAAAATCTTTGAACTAATAGAACTATGAGAAAGATCACCAACTAACACAAACACAACCATACGAATAATGTTATTCTTAATGTTTCTCAAATTCTCAATAACACAACTTTTCTTATTGATTGGTCTTATTTGCCTAGGCTATGGTTTGGGAAGTGTTGGTTTCCATTCTTTCTCTTGTCCCAAATTCTTTTAACTAATAGAACTTGATAGAAAGATCACCAAACAACACAAACACAAGCATACGAATCTATGGATTCCTAATGTTTCTTAATTTCTCAATAACACAACCTTTCTTATTGATTGGCTTAATTAACCTAGGCTATGGTTTGGTAAGTGTTGCTTTCCATTCTTTCTCTCGTCCAAAAATCTTTGAACCACTAGAACTTGGTAGAAAGATCACCAAACAACATAAACACAAGCATACGAATCATGCAATTCCTAATGTTTCTCATATTCTCAATAACACTACCTTTCTTATTGATTGGTTTGATTTGCCTAGGCTATGGTTTGGGAAGTGTTGGTTTCCTATCTTTTTCTCGTCCAAAAATCTTTGAACTAATAGAACTTGATAGAAAGATCACCAAACAACACAAACACAAGCGTACGAATCTATGGATTCCTAATGTTTCTAAATTTCTCAATAACACAACCTTTCTTATTGATTGGCTTAATTAACCTAGGCTATGGTTTGGGAAGTGTTGGTTTCCATTCTTTTTCTCGTCTAAAAATCTTTGAACTAATAGAACTTGATAGAAAGATCACCAAACAACAAAAACACAAGCATACGAATCATGTGATTCCTAATGTTTCTCAAATTCTCAATTACACAATCTTTCTTATTTATTGGTTTGATTTGCCTAGGTTATGGTTAGGAAAGTGTTGGTTTCTATTCTTTCTCTCGTCCAAAAGTTGTTTAAGTAATAGAACTTGATAGAAAAATCACCAAACAGCGCAAACACAAGCATACGAATCATGCAATTCCTAATGTTTCTCTAGTTCTCAGTGACGAAAACCTTTCTTATTGATTGGTTTGATTTGCCTAGGCTATTGTTTGGGAAGTGTTGGTTTCCATTCTTTTTCTCGTCGAAAAATCTTTGAACTATCAAAACTTGATCAAAAGAACACCAAACAACACAAACACAAGCATACGAATCATGCGATTCCTAATGTTTCTCAAATTCTTAATAACACAACGTTTTTTATTGATAGGTTTGATTTGCCTAGGCTATGGTTTGGGAAGTGTTGGTTTCCATTCTTTCCCTCGTCCAAAAATGTCTGAAATAATAGAACTTGATAGAAAGATCGCCAAACAACACAAACACAAGCATATGAATCATGCGATTCCTAATGTTTCTCAAATTCTTAATAACACAACCTTTCGTATTGATTGGTTTGATTTGCCTAGGCTATGGTTTGGGAATTGTTGGTTGCCATTCTTTCTCTCGTCCAAAAATCTTTGAGCGAATAGAACATGATAGAATGATCACCATACAATACAAACACAAGCATACAAATCATGAATTCCTAATGTTTCTCTAGTTCTCAATGACACAACCTTTCTTATTGATTGGTTGTATTTGCCTAGGCTATGGTTTGGGAAGTTTTGGTTTCCATTCTTTTTCTCGTCCAAAAATCTTTGAACTATCAAAAATTGATAGAAAGATCACCAAACAACACAAACACAAGCATACGAATCATGCGATTCCTAATGTTTCTCAAATTCTTAATAACACAACCTTTCTTATTGATTGGTTTGATTTGCCTAGGCTATGGTTTGGGAATTGTTGGTTTCCATTCTTTCTCTCGTCCAAAATTCTTTGAGCGAATAGAACTTGATAGAATGATTACCAAACACTACAAACACAAGCATACGAATCATGAATTCCTAACGTTTCTCTAGTTCTCAATGACACCACCTTTCTTATTGATTGGTTTGATTTGCCTAAGCTATGGTTTGGGAAGTGTTGGTTTCCATTCTTTTTCTCGTCCATAAATCTTTGAACTATTAGAACTTGATAGAAAGATCACCAAACAACACAAACATAAGCATATGAATCATGCTATTCCTAATGTTTCTCAAGTTCTTAATAACACAACCTTTCTTATTGATTGGTTTGATTTGCCTAGGCTATGTTTTGGGAATTGCTGGTTGCCATTCTTTCTCTCGTCCAAAATTCTTTGAGCGAATAGAACTTGATAGAATGATCACCAAACAATACAAACACAAGCATACGAATCATGAATTCCTAACGTTTCTCTAGTTCTCAATGACACCACCTTTCTTATTGATTGGTTTGATTTGCCTAGGCTATGGTTTGGGAAGTGTTGGTTTCCATTATTTTTCTCATCCAAAAATCTTTGAACTATCAAAACTTGATAGAAAGATCACCAAACAACACAAACACAAGCATACGAATCATGCGATTCCTAATGTTTCTCAAATTCTTAATAACACAACCTTTAGTATTGATTGGTTTGATTTGCCTAAGCTATAGTTTGGGAATTGTTGGTTGCCATTCTTTCTCTCGTCCAAAATTCTTTGAGCGAATAGAACTTGATAGAATGATCACCAAACAATACAAACACAAGCATACGAATCATGAATTCCTAACGTTTCTCTAGTTCTCAGTGACGAAAACCTTTCTTATTGATTGGTTTGATTTGCCTAGGCTATTGTTTGGGAAGTGTTGGTTTCCATTCTTTTTCTCGTCCAAAAATCTTTGAACTATCAAAACTTGATAGAAAGATCACCAAACAACACAAACACAAGCATACGAATCATGCGATTCATAAAGTTTCTCAAATTCTTAATAACACAACCTTTCTTATTGATTGGTTTGATTTTCCTAGGCTATGGTTTGGGAATTGTTGGTTTCCATTCTTTCTCTCGTCGAAAATTCTTTGAGCGAATAGAACTTGATAGAATGATCACCAAACAATACAAACACAAGCATACGAATCATGAATTCCTAACGTTTCTCTAGTTCTCAATGACACAACCTTTCTTATTGATTGGTTTGATTTGCCTAGGATATGGTTTGGGAAGTGTTGGTTTCCATTCTTTTTCTGGTCCAAAATTCTTTGAACTATTAGAACTTGATAGAAAGATCGCCAAACGAAACAAACACAGGCATACGAATCATGCGATGCCTAATGTTTCTCAAATCCTCAATAACACAACCTTTCTTATTGATTGGTTTGATTTGCCTAGGCTATGGTTTGATAAGTGTTGGTTTCCATTCTTTTTCTCGTCCAAAACTCTTTGAACTAATAGAACTTGATAGAAAGATCACCAAACAACACAAACACAAGCATACGAATCTATGGATTCCTAATGTTTCTAAATTTCTCAATAACACAACCTTTCTTATTGATTGGCTTTATTAACCTAGGCTATGGTTTGGGAAGTGTTGGTTTCCATTCTTTCTCTCGTCCAAAAATCTTTGAACTACTAGAACTTGGTAGAAAGATCACCAAACAACAGAAACACAAGCATACGAATCATGCGATTCCTAATGTTTCTCAAATTCTTAATAACACAACCTTTAGTATTGATTGGTTTGATTTGCCTAAGCTATGGTTTGGGAATTGTTGGTTGCCATTCTTTCTCTCGTCCAAAATTCTTTGAGCGAATAGAACTTGATAGAATGATCACCAAACAATACAAACACAAGCATACGAATCATGAATTCCTAACGTTTCTCTAGTTCTCAGTGACACAACCTTTCTTATTGATTGGTTTGATTTGCCTAGGCTATTGTTTGGGAAGTGTTGGTTTCCATTCTTTTTCTCGTCCAAAAATCTTTGAACTATCAAAACTTGATAGAAAGATCACCAAACAACACAAACACAAGCATACGAATCATGCGATTCATAAAGTTTCTCAAATTCTTAATAACACAACCTTTCTTATTGATTGGTTTGATTTTCCTAGGCTATGGTTTGGGAATTGTTGGTTTCCATTCTTTCTCTCGTCCAAAATTCTTTGAGCGAATAGAACTTGATAGAATGATCACCAAACAATACAAACACAAGCATACGAATCATGAATTCCTAACGTTTCTCTAGTTCTCAATGACACAACCTTTCTTATTGATTGGTTTGATTTGCCTAGGATATGGTTTGGGAAGTGTTGGTTTCCATTCTTTTTCTGGTCCAAAATTCTTTGAACTATTAGAACTTGATAGAAATATCGCCAAACGAAACAAACACAGGCATACGAATCATGCGATGCCTAATGTTTCTCAAATCCTCAATAACACAACCTTTCTTATTGATTGGTTTGATTTGCCTAGGCTATGGTTTGAGAAGTGTTGGTTTCCATTCTTTTTCTCGTCCAAAACTCTTTGAACTAATAGAACTTGATAGAAAGATCACCAAACAACACAAACACAAGCATACGAATCTATGGATTCCTAATGTTTCTAAATTTCTCAATAACACAACCTTTCGTATTGATTGGCTTTATTAACCTAGGCTATTGTTTTGGAAGTGTTGGTTTCCATTCTTTCTCTCGTCCAAAAATCTTTGAACTACAAGAACTTGGTAGAAAGATCACCAAACAACAGAAACACAAGCATACGAATCATGTGATTCCTAATATTTCTCAAATTCTCAATTACACAATCTTTCTTGTTGACTGGTTTGATTTGCCTAGGCTATGGTTTGGGAAGTGTTGGTTTCCATTCTTTTTCTCGTCCAAAAATCTTTGAACTAATAGAACTTGATAGAAAGATCACCAAACAACAGAAACACAAGCATACGAATCATGTGATTCCTAATGTTTCTCAAATTCTCAATTACACAATCTTTCTTATTTATTGGTTTGATTTGCCTAGGTTATGGTAAGAAAAGTGTTGGTTTCCATTCTTTTTCTGGTCCAAAAATTGTTTAAGTAATAGAACTTGATAGAAAAATCACCAAACAGCACAAACACAAGCATACGAATCATGCGATTCCTAATGTTTCTCAAATCCTCAATAACACAACCTTTCTTATTTATTGGTTTGATTTGCCTAGGCTATGGTTTGGGAAGTGTTGGTCGCCATTCTTTTTCTCGTCCAATTTTTTTTGAACTATTAGAACTTGATAGAATGATCACCAAACAACACAAACACAAGCATACAAATCATGCGATTTCTAATGTTTCTGAAGTTCTCAATAACACAACCTTTCTTATTGATTGGTTTGATTTGTCTAGGCTATGGTTTGGGAAGTGTTGGTTTCCATTCTTTTTCTCGTCCAAAAATCTTTGAACTAATAGAACTTGATAGAAAGATCACCTAACAACACAAACACAAGCATACGAATCTATGGATTACTAATGTTTCTAAATTTCTCAATAACACAACCTTTCTTATTGATTGGCTTAATTAACCTAGGCTATGGTTTGGGAAGTGTTGGTTTCCATTCTTTATCTCGTTCAATCTTTTTTGAAATAATAAAACTTGATAGAAAGATCACCAAACAACACAAACACAAGCATATGAATCATGCGATTCCTAATGTTTCTCAAATTCTTAATAACACAACCTTTCGTATTGATTGGTTTGATTTGCCTAGGCTATGGTTTGGGAATTGTTGGTTGCCATTCTTTCTCTCGTCCAAAAATCTTTGAGCGAATAGAACATGATAGAATGATCACCATACAATACAAACACAAGCATACAAATCATGAATTCCTAATGTTTCTCTAGTTCTCAATGACACAACCTTTCTTATTGATTGGTTGTATTTGCCTAGGCTATGGTTTGGGAAGTTTTGGTTTCCATTCTTTTTCTCGTCCAAAAATCTTTGAACTATCAAAAATTGATAGAAAGATCACCAAACAACACAAACACAAGCATACGAATCATGCGATTCCTAATGTTTCTCTAGTTCTCAATAACACAACCTTTCTTATTTATTGGTTTGATTTGCCTAGGCTATGGTTTGGGAAGTGTTGGTCGCCATTCTTTTTCTCGTCCAATTTTTTTTTAACTATTAGAACTTGACAGAATGATCACCAAACAACACAAACACAAGCATACAAATCATGCGATTCCTAATGTTTCTGAAGTTCTCAATAACACAACATTATTTATTGATTGGTTTGATTTGCCTAGGCTATGGTTTGGGAATTGTTGGTTTCTATTCATTATCTCGTCCAAAATTCTTTGAAGTAATAGAACTTGATAGATAGATCACCAAACAAAACAAACACAAGCATACGAATCATGCGATACCTAACGTTTCTCGAATTCTCAATAACACAACCTTTCTTATTGATTGGTTTGATTTGCCTTCGCTATGGTTTGGGAAGTGTTGGTTTCCATTCATTTTATCGTCCACAATTCTTTGAACTAATAGAACTTGATATAAAGATCACCAAACAACACACACAAGCATACGGATCATGGATTCCACACATTTCTCAAGTTCTCAATGACACAACCTTTCTTATTGATTGGTTTGATTTGACTAGGCTATGGTTTGGCAAGTGTTGGTTTCCATTCTTTTTCTAGTCCAAAAATCTTTGAGCTAATAGAACTTGATACGAAGATCACCAAACAACACAAACACAAGCATACGAATCATGCGATTTCTAAGGTTTCTCAAATTCTCAATAACACAACCTTTTTATTGATTGGTTTGATTTGCCTATGCTATGGTTTGGGATCCATTTTCCATTCTTTTTCTAGTCCAAAAATCTTTGAACTAATAGAACTTGATAGAAAGATCACCAAACAAAATAAACACAAGTATACGAATCATGCGATTCCGAATGTTTCTCAAATTCTCAATAACAAGACCTTTCTTATTTATTGGTATGTTTTGTGTAGGCTATGCCTTTTCCATTCTTTTTCTCGTCCAAATTTTGTTGAAATAATAAAACTTGATAGAAAGATCACTAAACAACACAAACACAAGCATCCAAATCATGCGATTCCTAATGTTTCTCAAATTCTCAATAATACAACATTTCTTATTGATTGGTTTCATTTGCCTAGGCTATGGTTTGGGAAGTGTTGGTTTCCATTCTTTCTCTCGTCCAAAAATCTTTGAACTAATAGAAATTAATTGAAAGATCACCAAACAACACAAACACAAGCATACGAATCATGCGATTCCTAATGTTTCTCAAATGCTTAATAACATGACCTTTCTTATTGATTGGCTTAATTTTCCTAGGCTATGGTTTGGGAAGTGTTGGTTTCCGTTATTTCCCTCGTCCAAAAATCTTTAAACTAATAGAACTCGATAGAAAGATCACCAAACAACACAAACACAAGCATACGAATCTCGCGATTCCTAATGTTTCTCAAATTCTGAATAACACAACCTTACTTATTGATTGTTTTGATTTGCTTAGGCTATGGTTTGGGAAGTGTTGGTCGCCATTCTTTTTCTCGTCCAATTTTTTTTGAACTATTAGAACTTAATAGAATGATCACCAAACAACACAAACACAAGCATACAAATCATGCGATTCCTAATGTTTCTGAAGTTCTCAATAACACAACCTTTCTTATTGATTGGTTTGATTTGTCTAGGCTATGGTTTGGGAAGTGTTGGTTTCCATTCTTTTTCTCGTCCAAAAATCTTTGAACTAATAGAACTTGATAGAAAGATCACCAAACAACACAAACACAAGCATACGAATCTATGGATTCCTAATGTTTCTAAATTTCTCAATAACACAACCTTTCTTATTGATTGGCTTAATTAACCTAGGCTATGGTTTGGGAAGTGTTGGTTTCCATTCTCTCTCATCCAAAAATCTGTGAACTACTAGAACTTGGTAGAAAGATCACCAAACAACATAAACACAAGCATACGAATCATGCAATTCCTAATGTTTCTCATATTCTCAATAACACTACCTTTCTTATTGATTGGTTTGATTTGCCTAAGCTATGTTTTGGGAAGTGTTGGTTTCCATTATTTCTCTCGTCCAAAAATCTTTGAACTAATAGAACTTGATAGAAAGATCACCAAACAACAGAAACACAAGCATACGAATCATGTGATTCTTAATGTTTCTCAAATTCTCAATTACACAATCTTTCTTGTTGATTGGTTTGATTTGCCTAGGCTTTGGTTTGAGAAGTGTTGGTTTCTATTCTTTTTCTCGTCTAAAAATCTTTGAATTAATAGAACTTGATAGAAAGATCACCAAACAACAGAAACACAAGAAGACGAATCATGTGATTCCTAATGTTCCTCAAATTCTCAATTACACAATCTTTCTTATTTATTGGTTTGATTTGCCTAGGTTATGGTTAGGGAAGTGTTTGTTTCTATTCTTTCTCTCGTCCAAAAATTGTTTAAGTAATAGAACTTGATAGAAAAATCACCAAACAGCACAAACACAAGCATACGAATCATGCAATTCCTAATGTTTCTCAAATTCTCAATAACACAATATTTCTTATTTATTGGTTTGATTTGCCTAGGCTATGGTTTGGGAAGTGTTGGTCGCCATTCTTTTTCTCGTCCAATTTTTTTTTAACTATTAGAACTTGATAGAATGATCACCAAACAACATAAACACAAGCATACAAATCATGCGATTCCTAATGTTTCTGAAGTTCTCAATAACACAACATTATTTATTGATTGGTTTGATTTGCCTAGGCTATGGTTTGGGAATTGTTGGTTTCTATTCATTATCTCGTCCAAAATTCTTTGAAGTAATAGAACTTGATAGATAGATCACCAAACAAAACAAACACAAGCATACGAATCATGCGATACCTAACGTTTCTCGAATTCTCAATAACACAACCTTTCTTATTGATTGTTTTGATTTGCTTAGGCTGTGGTTTGGGAAGTGTTGGCCGCCATTCTTTTTCTCGTCCAATTTTTTTTGAACTATTAGAACTTGATAGAATGATCACCAAACAACACAAACACAAGCATACAAATCATGCGATTCCTAATGTTTCTGAAGTTCTCAATAACACAACCTTTCTTATTGATTGGTTTGATTTGTCTAGGCTATGGTTTGGGAAGTGTTGGTTTCCATTCTTTTTCTCGTCCAAAAATCTTTGAACTAATAGAACTTGATAGAAAGATCACCAAACAACACAAACACAAGCATACGAATCTATGGATTCCTAATGTTTCTAAATTTCTCAATAACACAACCTTTCTTATTGATTGGCTTAATTAACCTAGGCTATGGTTTGGGAAGTGTTGGTTTCCATTCTTTCTCTCATCCAAAAATCTTTGAACTAATAGAACTTGATAGAAAGATCACCAAACAACAGAAACACAAGCATACGAATCATGTGATTCCTAATGTTTCTCAAATTCTCAATTACACAATCTTTCTTGTTGATTGGTTTGATTTGCCTAGGCTTTGGTTTGAGAAGTGTTGGTTTCTATTCTTTTTCTCGTCTAAAAATCTTTGAATTAATAGAACTTGATAGAAAGATCACCAAACAACAGAAACACAAGCAGACGAATCATGTGATTCCTAATGTTCCTCAAATTCTCAATTACACAATCTTTCTTATTTATTGGTTTGATTTGCCTAGGTTATGGTTAGGGAAGTGTTTGTTTCTATTCTTTCTCTCGTCCAAAAATTGTTTAAGTAATAGAACTTGATAGAAAAATCACCAAACAGCACAAACACAAGCATACGAATCATGCAATTCCTAATGGTTCTCAAATTCTCAATAACACAACATTTCTTATTTATTGGTTTGATTTGCCTAGGCTATGGTTTGGGAAGTGTTGGTCGCCATTCTTTTTCTCGTCCAATTTTTTTTTAACTATTAGAACTTGATAGAATGATCACCAAACAACACAAACACAAGCATACAAATCATGCGATTCCTAATGTTTCTGAAGTTCTCAATAACACAACATTATTTATTGATTGGTTTGATTTGCCTAGGCTATGGTTTGGGAATTGTTGGTTTCTATTCATTATCTCGTCTAAAATTCTTTGAAGTAATAGAACTTGATAGATAGATCACCAAACAAAACAAACACAAGCATACGAATCATGCGATACCTAACGTTTCTCGAATTCTCAATAACACAACCTTTCTTATTGATTGGTTTGATTTGTCTAGGCTATGGTTTGGGAAGTGTTGGTTTCCATTCTTTTTCTCGTCTAAAAATCTTTGAACTAATAGAACTTGATAGAAAGATCACCAAACAACACAAACACAAGCATACGAATCTATGGATTCCTAATGTTTCTAAATTTCTCAATAACACAACCTTTCTTATTGATTGGCTTAATTAACCTAGCCTATGGTTTGGGAAGTGTTGGTTTCCATTCTTTCTCTCATCCAAAAATCTGTGAACTACTAGAACTTGGTAGAAAGATCACCAAACAACATAAACACAAGCATACGAATCATGCAATTCCTAATGTTTCTCATATTCTCAATAACACTACCTTTCTTATTGATTGGTTTGATTTGTCTAAGCTATGTTTTGGGAAGTGTTGGTTTCCATTATTTCTCTCGTCCAAAAATCTTTGAACTAATAGAACTTGATAGAAAGATCACCAAACAACAGAAACACAAGCATACGAATCATGTGATTCCTAATGTTTCTCAAATTCTCAATTACACAATCTTTCTTGTTGATTGGTTTGATTTGCCTAGGCTTTGGTTTGAGAAGTGTTGGTTTCTATTCTTTTTCTCGTCTAAAAATCTTTGAATTAATAGAACTTGATAGAAAGATCACCAAACAACAGAAACACAAGCAGACGAATCATGTGATTCCTAATGTTCCTCAAATTCTCAATTACACAATCTTTCTTATTTACTGGTTTGATTTGCCTAGGTTATGGTTAGGGAAGTGTTGGTTTCTATTCTTTCTCTCGTCCAAAAATTGTTTAAGTAATAGAACTTGATAGAAAAATCACCAAACAGCACAAACACAAGCATACGAATCATGCAATTCCTAATGTTTCTCAAATTCTCAATAACACAACATTTCTTATTTATTGGTTTGATTTGCCTAGGCTATGGTTTGGGAAGTGTTGGTCGCCATTCTTTTTCTCGTCCAATTTTTTTTTAACTATTAGAACTTGATAGAATGATCACCAAACAACACAAACACAAGCATACAAATCATGCGATTCCTAATGTTTCTGAAGTTCTCAATAACACAACATTATTTATTGATTGGTTTGATTTGCCTAGGCTATGGTTTGGGAATTGTTGGTTTCCATTCATTATCTCGTCCAAAATTCTTTGAAGTAATAGAACTTGATAGATAGATCACCAAACAAAACAAACACAAGCATACGAATCATGCGATACCTAACGTTTCTCGAATTCTCAATAACACAACCTTTCTTATTGATTGGTTTGATTTGACTAGGCTATGGTTTGGCAAGTGTTGGCTTCCATTCTTTTTCTAGTCCAAAAATCTTTGAGCTAATAGAACTTGATACGAACATCACCAAACAACACAAACACAAGCATACGAATCATGCGATTTCTAAGGTTTCTCAAATTCTCAATAACACAACCTTTTTATTGATTGGTTTGATTTGCCTATGCTATGGTTTGGGATCCATTGGTTTCCATTCTTTTTCTAGTCCAAAAATCTTTGAACTAATAGAACTTCATAGAAAGATCACCAAACAAAACAAACACAAGTATACGAATCATGCGATTCCGAATGTTTCTCAAATTCTCAATAACAAGACCTTTCTTATTTATTGGTATGTTTTGCGTAGGCTATGCCTTTTCCATTCTTTTTCTCGTCCAAATTTTTTTGAAATAATAAAACTTGATAGAAAGATCACTAAACAACACAAACACAAGCATCCAAATCATGCGATTCCTAATGTTTCTCAAATTCTCAATAATACAACATTTCTTATTGATTGGTTTCATTTGCCTAGGCTATGGTTTGGGAAGTGTTGGTTTCCATTCTTTCTCTCGTCCAAAAATCTTTGAACTAATAGAAATTAATTGAAAGATCACCAAACAACACAAACACAAGCATACGAATCATGCGATTCGTAATGTTTCTCAAATGCTTAATAACATGACCTTTCTTATTGATTGGCTTAATTTTCCCAGGCTATGGTTTGGGAAGTGTTGGTTTCCGTTATTTCCCTCGTCCAAAAATCTTTGAACTAATAGAACTCGATAGAAAGATCACCAAACAACACAAACACAAGCATACGAATCTCGCGATTCCTAATGTTTCTCAAATTCTGAATAACACAACCTTACTTATTGATTGGTTTGATTTGCTTAGGTTATGGTTTGGGAAGCGTTGGTTTCCATTCTTTTTCTCGTTCAATTTTTTTTGAAATAATAAAACTTGATAGAAAGATCACCAAACAACACAAACACAAGCATACGAATAGTGCGATTCCTAATGTTTCTCAAATTCTCAATAATACAACCTTTCTTATTGATTGGTTTGATTTGCCTAGGTTATGGTTTGGATAGTGTTGGTTTCCATTCTATCTGTCGTCTAAAAATCTTTGCACTAATAGTACTTGATAGAAAGATCACCAAACAACACAAGCACAAGCATACAAATCATGTGATTCCTGATGTTTCTCAAGTTCTCAATAACACGACCTTTCTTATTGATTGGTTTGATTTGCCTAGGCTATGGTTTGGGAAGTTTTGGTTCCATTCTTTTTCTCGTCCAAAAATCTTTGAACTAATAGAACTTGATAGAAAGATCACTAAACAAAACAAAGACAAGCATACGAATCATGCGATTCCTAATGTTTCTCATATTCTCAATAACACTACCTTTCTTATTGATTGGTTTGATTTGCCTAGGCTATGGTTTGGGAAGTCTTGGTTTCCATTCATTTTATCGTCCAAAATTCTTTGAACTAATAGAACTTGATATAAAGATCACCAAACAACACACACAAGCATACGAATCATGGATTCCTAACATTTCTCAAGTTCTCAATGACACAACCTTTCTTATTGATTGGTTTGATTTGACTAGGCTATGGTTTGGCAAGTGTTGGTTTCCATTCTTTTTCTAGTCCAAAACTCTTTGAGCTAATAGAACTTGATACGAAGATCACCAAACAACACAAACACAAGCATACGAATCATGCGATTTCTAAGGTTTCTCAAATTCTCAATAACACAACCTTTTTATTGATTGGTTTGATTTGCCTATGCTATGGTTTGGGATCCATTGGTTTCCATTCTTTTTCTAGTCCAAAAATCTTTGAACCAATAGAGCTTGATAAAAAGATCACCAAACAAAACAAACACAAGCATACGAATCATGCGATTCCGAATGTTTCTCAAATTCTCAATAACACAACCTTTCTTATTGATTGGTATGTTTTGTGTAGGCTATGCCTTTTCCATTCTTTTTCTCGTCCAAATTTTTTTGAAATAATAAAACTTGATAGAAAGATCACTAAACAACACAAACACAAGCATACAAATCATGCGATTCCTAATGTTTCTCATATTCTCAATAATACAACATTTCTTATTGATTGGTTTGATTTGCCTAGGCTATGGTTTAGGAAGTGTTGGTTTCCATTCTTTCTCTCGTCCAAAAATCATAGAACTAATAGAAATTAATTGAAAGATCACCAAACAACACAAACACAAGCATACGAATCATGCGATTCGTAATGTTTCTCAAATGCTCAATAACATGACCTTTCTTATTGATTGGCTTAATTTTCCTAGTCTATGGTTTGGGAAGTGTTGGTTTCCGTTATTTCCCTCGTCCAAAAATCTTTGAACTAATAGAACTCGATAGAAAGATCACCAAACAAAACAAACACAATTATACGAATCTCGCGATTCCTAATGTTTCTCAAATTCTGAATAACACAACCTTACTTATTGATTCGGTTTGGAAAGTGTTGGTTTCCATTCTTTATCTCGTTCAATCTTTTTTGAAATAATAAAACTTGATAGAAAGATCACCAAACAACACAAACACAAGCATACGAATCATGCGATTCCTAATGTTTCTCAAATTCTCAATAATACAACCTTTCTTATTGATTGGTTTGATTTGCCTACGTTATGGTTTGGATAGTGTTGGTTTCCATTCTATCTCTCGTCCAAAACTCTTTGAACTAATAGTACTTGATAGAAAGATCACCAAACAACACAAGCACAAGCATACAAATCATGTGATTCCTGATGTTTCTCAAGTTCTCAATAACACGACCTTTCTTCTTGATTGGTTTGATTTGCCTAGGCTATGGTTTGGGAAGTGTTGGTTTCCATTCTTTCTCTCGTCCAAAAATCTTTGAATTAATAGAAATTAATTGAAAGATCACCAAACAACACAAACACAAGCATACGAATCATGCGATTCCTAATGTTTCTCAAATGCTTAATAACATGACCTTTCTTATTGATTGGCTTAATTTTCCTAGGCTATGGTTTGGGAAGTGTTGGTTTCCGTTATTTCCCTCGTCCAAAAATCTTTGAACTAATAGAACTCGATAGAAAGATCACCAAACAACACAAACACAAGCATACGAATCTCGCGATTCCTAATGTTTCTCAAATTCTGAATAACACAACCTTACTTATTGATTGGTTTGATTTGCTTAGACTATGGTTTGGGAAGTGTTGGTTTCCATTCTTTTTCTCGTTCAATTTTTTTTGAAATAATAAAACTTGATAGAAAGATCACCAAACAACACAAACACAAGCATACGAATCATGCGATTCCTAATGTTTCTCAAATTCTCAATAATACAACCTTTCTTATTGATTGGTTTGATTTGCCTACGTTATGGTTTGGATAGTGTTGGTTTCCATTCTATCTTTCGTCCAAAAATCTTTGCACTACTAGTACTTGATAGAAAGATCACCAAACAACACAAGCACAAGCATACAAATCATGTGATTCCTGATGTTTCTCAAGTTCTCAATAACACGACCTTTCTTATTGATTGGTTTGATTTGCCTAGGCTATGGTTTGGGAAGTGTTGGTTCCATTCTTTTTCTCGTCCAAAAATCTTTGAACTAATAGAACTTGATAGAAAGAATACTAAACAAAACAAACACAAGCATACGTATCATGCGATTCCTAATGTTTCTCATATTCTCAATAACACTACCTTTCTTATTGATTGGTTTGATTTTCCTAGGCTATGGTTTGGGAAGTCTTGGTTTCCATTCATTTTATCGTCCACAATTCTTTGAACAAATAGAACTTGATATAAAGATCACCAAACAACACACACAAGCATACGAATCATGGATTCCAAACATTTCTCAAGTTCTCAATGACACAACCTTTCTTATTGATTGGTTTGATTTGACTAGGCTATGGTTTGGCAAGTGTTGGTTTCCATTCTTTTTCTAGTCCAAAAATCTTTGAGCTAATAGAACTTGATACGAAGATCACCAAACAACACAAACACAAGCATACGAATCATGCGATTTCTAAGGTTTCTCAAATTCTCAATAACACAACCTTTTTATTGATTGGTTTGATTTGCCTATGCTATGGTTTGGAATCCATTGGTTTCCATTCTTTTTCTAGTCCAAAAATCTTTGAACTAATAGAACTTGATAGAAAGATCACCAAACAAAACAAACACAAGTATACGAATCATGCGATTCCGAATGTTTCTCAAATTCTCAATAACACAACCTTTCTTATTGATTGGTATGTTTTGTGTAGGCTATGCCTTTTCCATTCTTTTTCTCGTTCAAATTTTTTTGAAATAATAAAACTTGATAGAAAGATCACTAAACAACACAAACACAAGCATACAAATCATGCGATTCCTAATGTTTCTCATATTCTCAATAATACAACATTTCTTATTGATTGGTTTGATTTGCCTAGGCTATGGTTTAGGAAGTGTTGGTTTCCATTCTTTCTCTCGTCCAAAAATCTTAGAACTAATAGAAATTAATTGAAAGATCACCAAACAACACAAACACAAGCATACGAATCATGCGATTCGTAATGTTTCTCAAATGCTCAATAACATGACCTTTCTTATTGATTGGCTTAATTTTCCTAGGCTATGGTTTGGGAAGTGTTGGTTTCCGTTATTTCCCTCGTCCAAAAATCTTTGAACTAATAGAACTCGATAGAAAGATCACCAAACAAAACAAACACAATTATACGAATCTCGCGATTCCTAATGTTTCTCAAATTCTGAATAACACAACCTTACTTATTGATTGGTTTGATTTGCTTCGGCTATGGTTTGGGAAGTGTTGGTTTCCATTCTTTATCTCGTTCAATCTTTTTTGAAATAATAAAACTTGATAGAAAGATCGCCAAACAACACAAACACAAGCATACGAATCATGCGATTCCTAATGTTTCTCAATTTCTCAATAATACAACCTTTCTTATTGATTGGTTTGATTTGCCTACGTTATGGTTTGGATAGTGTTGGTTTCCATTCTATCTCTCGTCCAAAAATCTTTGAACTAATAGTACTTGATAGAAAGATCACCAAACAACACAAGCACAAGCATACAAATCATGTGATTCCTGATGTTTCTCAAGTTCTCAATAACACGACCTTTCTTCTTGATTATTTTGATTTGCCTAGGCTATGGTTTGGGAAGTTTTGGTTCCATTCTTTTTCTCGTCCAAAAATCTTTGAACTAATAGAACTTGATAGAAAGATCACTAAACAAAACAAACACAAGCATACGTATCATGCGATTCCTAATGTTTCTCATATTCTCAATAACACTACCTTTCTTATTGATTGGTTTGATTTTCCTAGGCTATGGTTTGGGAAGTCTTCGTTTCCATTCATTTTATCGCCCACAATTCTTTGAACAAATAGAACTTGATATAAAGATCACCAAACAACACACACAAGCATACGAATCATGGATTCCAAACATTTCTCAAGTTCTCAATGACACAACCTTTCTTATTGATTGGTTTGATTTGACTAGGCTATGGTTTGGCAAGTGTTGGTTTCCATTCTTTTTCTAGTCCAAAAATCTTTGAGCTAATAGAACTTGATACGAAGATCACCAAACAACACAAACACAAGCATACGAATCATGCGATTTCTAAGGTTTCTCAAATTCTCAATAACACAACCTTTTTATTGATTGGTTTGATTTGCCTATGCTATGGTTTGGGATCCATTGGTTTCCATTCTTTTTCTAGTCCAAAAATCTTTGAACTAATAGAACTTGATAGAAAGATCACCAAACAAAACAAACACAAGTATACGAATCATGCGATTCCGAATGTTTCTCAAATTCTCAATAACACAACCTTTCTTATTGATTGGTATGTTTTGTGTAGGCTATGCCTTTTCCATTCTTTTTCTCGTTCAAATTTTTTTGAAATAATAAAACTTGATAGAAAGATCACTAAACAACACAAACACAAGCATACAAATCATGCGATTCCTAATGTTTCTCATATTCTCAATAATACAACATTTCTTATTGATTGGTTTGATTTGCCTAGGCTATGGTTTAGGAAGTGTTGGTTTCCATTCTTTCTCTCGTCCAAAAATCTTAGAACTAATAGAAATTAATTGAAAGATCACCAAACAACACAAAGACAAGCATACGAATCATGCGATTCGTAATGTTTCTCAAATGCTCAATAACATGACCTTTCTTATTGATTGGTTTAATTTTCCTAGGCTATGGTTTGGGAAGTGTTGGTTTCCGTTATTTCCCTCGTCCAAAAATCTTTGAACTAATAGAACTCGATAGAAAGATCACCAAACAAAACAAACACAATTATACGAATCTCGCGATTCCTAATGTTTCTCAAATTCTGAATAACATAACCTTACTTATTGATTGGTTTGATTTGCTTCGGCTATGGTTTGGGAAGTGTTGGTTTCCATTCTTTATCTCGTTCAATCTTTTTTGAAATAATAAAACTTGATAGAAAGATCACCAAACAACACAAACACAAGCATACGAATCATGCGATTCCTAATGTTTCTCAAATTCTCAATAATACAACCTTTCTTATTGATTGGTTTGATTTGCCTACGTTATGGTTTGGATAGTGTTGGTTTCCATTCTATCTCTCGTCCAAAAATCTTTGAACTAATAGTACTTGATAGAAAGATCACCAAACAACACAAGCACATGCATACAAATCATGTGATTCCTGATTGTTTCTCAAGTTCTCAATAACACGCCTTTCTTATTAATTAGTTTGATTTGCCTAGGCTATGGTTTGGGAAGTGTTGGTTCCATTCTTTTTCTCGTCCAAAAATCTTTGAACTAATAGAACTTGATAGAAAGATCACCAAACAAAACAAACACAAGCATACGAATCATGCGATTCCTAATGTTTCTCATATTCTCAATAACACTACCTTTCTTATTGATTGGTTTGATTTGCCTAGGCTATGGTTTGGGAAGTGTTGGTTCCATTCTTTTTCTCGTCCAAAAATCTTTGAACTAATAGAACTTGATAGAAAGATCACTAAACAAAACAAACACAAGCATACGAATCATGCGATTCCTAATGTTTCTCATATTCTCAATAACACTACCTTTCTTATTGATTGGTTTGATTTGCCTAGGCTATGGTTTGGGAAGTCTTGGTTTCCATTCATTTTATCGTCCACAATTCTTTGAACTAATAGAACTTGATATAAAGATCACCAAACAACACACACAAGCATACGGATCATGGATTCCACACATTTCTCAAGTTCTCAATGACACAACCTTTCTTATTGATTGGTTTGATTTGACTAGGCTATGGTTTGGCAAGTGTTGGTTTCCATTCTTTTTCTAGTCCAAATATCTTTGAGCTAATAGAACTTGATACGAAGATCACCAAACAACACAAACACAAGCATACGAAGCATGCGATTTCTAAGGTTTCTCAAATTCTCAATAACACAACCTTTTTATTGATTGGTTTGATTTGCCTATGCTATGGTTTGGGATCCATTGGTTTCCATTCTTTTTCTAGTCCAAAAATCTTTGAACTAATAGAACTTGATAGAAAGATCACCAAACAAAACAAACACAAGTATACGAATCATGCGATTCCGAATGTTTCTCAAATTCTCAATAACAAGACCTTTCTTATTTATTGGTATGTTTTGTGTAGGCTATGCCTTTTGCATTCTTTTTCTCGTCCAAATTTTTTTGAAATAATAAAACTTAATAGAAAGATCACTAAACAACACAAACACAAGCATCCAAATCATGCGATTCCTAATTTTCTCAAATTCTCAATAATACAACATTTCTTATTGATTGGTTTCATTTGCCTAGGCTATGGTTTGGGAAGTGTTGGTTTCCATTCTTTCTCTCGTCCAAAAATCTTTGAACTAATAGAAATTAATTGAAAGATCACCAAACAACACAAACACAAGCATACGAATCATGCGATTCCTAATGTTTCTCAAATGCTTAATAACATGACCTTTCTTATTGATTGGCTTAATTTTCCTAGGCTATGGTTTGGGAAGTGTTGGTTTCCGTTATTTCCCTCGTCCAAAAATCTTTGAACTAATAGAACTCGATAGAAAGATCACCTAACAACACAAACACAAGCATACGAATCTCGCGATTCCTAATGTTTCTCAAATTCTGAATAACACAACCTTACTTATTGATTGGTTTGATTTGCTTAGACTATGGTTTGGGAAGTGTTGGTTTCCATTCTTTTTCTCGTTCAATTTTTTTTGAAATAATAAAACTTGATAGAAAGATCACCAAACAACACAAACACAAGCATACGAATCATGCGATTCCTAATGTTTCTCAAATTCTCAATAATACAACCTTTCTTATTGATTGGTTTGATTTGCCTACGTTATGGTTTGGATAGTGTTGGTTTCCATTCTATCTCTCGTCCAAAAATCTTTGCACTACTAGTACTTGATAGAAAGATCACCAAACAACACAAGCACAAGCATACAAATCATGTGATTCCTGATGTTTCTCAAGTTCTCAATAACACGACCTTTCTTATTGATTGGTTTGATTTGCCTAGGCTATGGTTTGGGAAGTGTTGGTTCCATTCTTTTTCTCGTCCAAAAATCTTTGAACTAATAGAACTTGATAGAAAGATCACTAAACAAAACAAACACAAGCATACGTATCATGCGATTCCTAATGTTTCTCATATTCTCAATAACACTACCTTTCTTATTGATTGGTTTGATTTTCCTAGGCTATGGTTTGGGAAGTCTTGGTTTCCATTCATTTTATCGTCCACAATTCTTTGAACAAATAGAACTTGATATAAAGATCACCAAACAACACACACAAGCATACGAATCATGGATTCCAAACATTTCTCAAGTTCTCAATGACACAACCTTTCTTATTGATTGGTTTGATTTGACTAGGCTATGGTTTGGCAAGTGTTGGTTTCCATTCTTTTTCTAGTCCAAAAATCTTTGAGCTAATAGAACTTGATACGAAGATCACCAAACAACACAAACACAAGCATACGAATCATGCGATTTCTAAGGTTTCTCAAATTCTCAATAACACAACCTTTTTATTGATTGGTTTGATTTGCCTATGCTATGGTTTGGGATCCATTGGTTTCCATTCTTTTTCTAGTCCAAAAATCTTTGAACTAATAGAACTTGATAGAAAGATCACCAAACAAAACAAACACAAGTATACGAATCATGCGATTCCGAATGTTTCTCAAATTCTCAATAACACAACCTTTCTTATTGATTGGTATGTTTTGTGTAGGCTATGCCTTTTCCATTCTTTTTCTCGTTCAAATTTTTTTGAAATAATAAAACTTGATAGAAAGATCACTAAACAACACAAACACAAGCATACAAATCATGCGATTCCTAATGTTTCTCATATTCTCAATAATACAACATTTCTTATTGATTGGTTTGATTTGCCTAGGCTATGGTTTAGGAAGTGTTGGTTTCCATTCTTTCTCTCGTCCAAAAATCTTAGAACTAATAGAAATTAATTGAAAGATCACCAAACAACACAAACACAAGCATACGAATCATGCGATTCGTAATGTTTCTCAAATGCTCAATAACATGACCTTTCTTATTGATTGGCTTAATTTTCCTAGGCTATGGTTTGGGAAGTGTTGGTTTCCGTTATTTCCCTCGTCCAAAAATCTTTGAACTAATAGAACTCGATAGAAAGATCACCAAACAAAACAAACACAATTATACGAATCTCGCGATTCCTAATGTTTCTCAAATTCTGAATAACACAACCTTACTTATTGATTGGTTTGATTTGCTTCGGCTATGGTTTGGGAAGTGTTGGTTTCCATTCTTTATCTCGTTCAATCTTTTTTGAAATAATAAAACTTGATAGAAAGATCGCCAAACAACACAAACACAAGCATACGAATCATGCGATTCCTAATGTTTCTCAATTTCTCAATAATACAACCTTTCTTATTGATTGGTTTGATTTGCCTACGTTATGGTTTGGATAGTGTTGGTTTCCATTCTATCTCTCGTCCAAAAATCTTTGAACTAATAGTACTTGATAGAAAGATCACCAAACAACACAAGCACAAGCATACAAATCATGTGATTCCTGATGTTTCTCAAGTTCTCAATAACACGACCTTTCTTCTTGATTATTTTGATTTGCCTAGGCTATGGTTTGGGAAGTTTTGGTTCCATTCTTTTTCTCGTCCAAAAATCTTTGAACTAATAGAACTTGATAGAAAGATCACTAAACAAAACAAACACAAGCATACGTATCATGCGATTCCTAATGTTTCTCATATTCTCAATAACACTACCTTTCTTATTGATTGGTTTGATTTTCCTAGGCTATGGTTTGGGAAGTCTTGGTTTCCATTCATTTTATCGTCCACAATTCTTTGAACAAATAGAACTTGATATAAAGATCACCAAACAACACACACAAGCATACGAATCATGGATTCCAAACATTTCTCAAGTTCTCAATGACACAACCTTTCTTATTGATTGGTTTGATTTGACTAGGCTATGGTTTGGCAAGTGTTGGTTTCCATTCTTTTTCTAGTCCAAAAATCTTTGAGCTAATAGAACTTGATACGAAGATCACCAAACAACACAAACACAAGCATACGAATCATGCGATTTCTAAGGTTTCTCAAATTCTCAATAACACAACCTTTTTATTGATTGGTTTGATTTGCCTATGCTATGGTTTGGGATCCATTGGTTTCCATTCTTTTTCTAGTCCAAAAATCTTTGAACTAATAGAACTTGATAGAAAGATCACCAAACAAAACAAACACAAGTATACGAATCATGCGATTCCGAATGTTTCTCAAATTCTCAATAACACAACCTTTCTTATTGATTGGTATGTTTTGTGTAGGCTATGCCTTTTCCATTCTTTTTCTCGTTCAAATTTTTTTGAAATAATAAAACTTGATAGAAAGATCACTAAACAACACAAACACAAGCATACAAATCATGCGATTCCTAATGTTTCTCATATTCTCAATAATACAACATTTCTTATTGATTGGTTTGATTTGCCTAGGCTATGGTTTAGGAAGTGTTGGTTTCCATTCTTTCTCTCGTCCAAAAATCTTAGAACTAATAGAAATTAATTGAAAGATCACCAAACAACACAAACACAAGCATACGAATCATGCGATTCGTAATGTTTCTCAAATGCTCAATAACATGACCTTTCTTATTGATTGGCTTAATTTTCCTAGGCTATGGTTTGGGAAGTGTTGGTTTCCGTTATTTCCCTCGTCCAAAAATCTTTGAACTAATAGAACTCGATAGAAAGATCACCAAACAAAACAAACACAATTATACGAATCTCGCGATTCCTAATGTTTCTCAAATTCTGAATAACACAACCTTACTTATTGATTGGTTTGATTTGCTTCGGCTATGGTTTGGGAAGTGTTGGTTTCCATTCTTTATCTCGTTCAATCTTTTTTGAAATAATAAAACTTGATAGAAAGATCGCCAAACAACACAAACACAAGCATACGAATCATGCGATTCCTAATGTTTCTCAATTTCTCAATAATACAACCTTTCTTATTGATTGGTTTGATTTGCCTACGTTATGGTTTGGATAGTGTTGGTTTCCATTCTATCTCTCGTCCAAAAATCTTTGAACTAATAGTACTTGATAGAAAGATCACCAAACAACACAAGCACAAGCATACAAATCATGTGATTCCTGATGTTTCTCAAGTTCTCAATAACACGACCTTTCTTCTTGATTATTTTGATTTGCCTAGGCTATGGTTTGGGAAGTTTTGGTTCCATTCTTTTTCTCGTCCAAAAATCTTTGAACTAATAGAACTTGATAGAAAGATCACTAAACAAAACAAACACAAGCATACGTATCATGCGATTCCTAATGTTTCTCATATTCTCAATAACACTACCTTTCTTATTGATTGGTTTGATTTTCCTAGGCTATGGTTTGGGAAGTCTTGGTTTCCATTCATTTTATCGTCCACAATTCTTTGAACAAATAGAACTTGATATAAAGATCACCAAACAACACACACAAGCATACGAATCATGGATTCCAAACATTTCTCAAGTTCTCAATGACACAACCTTTCTTATTGATTGGTTTGATTTGACTAGGCTATGGTTTGGCAAGTGTTGGTTTCCATTCTTTTTCTAGTCCAAAAATCTTTGAGCTAATAGAACTTGATACGAAGATCACCAAACAACACAAACACAAGCATACGAATCATGCGATTTCTAAGGTTTCTCAAATTCTCAATAACACAACCTTTTTATTGATTGGTTTGATTTGCCTATGCTATGGTTTGGGATCCATTGGTTTCCATTCTTTTTCTAGTCCAAAAATCTTTGAACTAATAGAACTTGATAGAAAGATCACCAAACAAAACAAACACAAGTATACGAATCATGCGATTCCGAATGTTTCTCAAATTCTCAATAACACAACCTTTCTTATTGATTGGTATGTTTTGTGTAGGCTATGCCTTTTCCATTCTTTTTCTCGTTCAAATTTTTTTGAAATAATAAAACTTGATAGAAAGATCACTAAACAACACAAACACAAGCATACAAATCATGCGATTCCTAATGTTTCTCATATTCTCAATAATACAACATTTCTTATTGATTGGTTTGATTTGCCTAGGCTATGGTTTAGGAAGTGTTGGTTTCCATTCTTTCTCTCGTCCAAAAATCTTAGAACTAATAGAAATTAATTGAAAGATCACCAAACAACACAAACACAAGCATACGAATCATGCGATTCGTAATGTTTCTCAAATACTCAATAACATGACCTTTCTTATTGATTGGCTTAATTTTCCTAGGCTATGGTTTGGGAAGTGTTGGTTTCCGTTATTTCCCTCGTCCAAAAATCTTTGAACTAATAGAACTCGATAGAAAGATCACCAAACAAAACAAACACAATTATACGAATCTCGCGATTCCTAATGTTTCTCAAATTCTGAATAACACAACCTTACTTATTGATTGGTTTGATTTGCTTCGGCTATGGTTTGGGAAGTGTTGGTTTCCATTCTTTATCTCGTTCAATCTTTTTTGAAATAATAAAACTTGATAGAAAGATCACCAAACAACACAAACACAAGCATACGAATCATGCGATTCCTAATGTTTCTCAAATTCTCAATAATACAACCTTTCTTATTGATTGGTTTGATTTGCCTACGTTATGGTTTGGATAGTGTTGGTTTCCATTCTATCTCTCGTCCAAAAATCTTTGAACTAATAGTACTTGATAGAAAGATCACCAAACAACACAAGCACAAGCATACAAATCATGTGATTCCTGATGTTTCTCAAGTTCTCAATAACACGCCTTTCTTATTAATTAGTTTGATTTGCCTAGGCTATGGTTTGGGAAGTGTTGGTTCCATTCTTTTTCTCGTCCAAAAATCTTTGAACTAATAGAACTTGATAGAAAGATCACCAAACAAAACAAACACAAGCATACGAATCATGCGATTCCTAATGTTTCTCATATTCTCAATAACACTACCTTTCTTATTGATTGGTTTGATTTGCCTAGGCTATGGTTTGGGAAGTGTTGGTTCCATTCTTTTTCTCGTCCAAAAATCTTTGAACTAATAGAACTTGATAGAAAGATCACTAAACAAAACAAACACAAGCACACGAATCATGCGATTCCTAATGTTTCTCATATTCTCAATAACACTACCTTTCTTATTGATTGGTTTGATTTGCCTAGGCTATGGTTTGGGAAGTCTTAGTTTCCATTCATTTTATCGTCCACAATTCTTTGAACTAATAGAACTTGATATAAAGATCACCAAACAACACACACAAGCATACGAATCATGGATTCCACACATTTCTCAAGTTCTCAATGACACAACCTTTCTTATTGATTGGTTTGATTTGACTAGGCTATGGTTTGGCAAGTGTTGGTTTCCATTCTTTTTCTAGTCCAAAAATCTTTGAGCTAATAGAACTTGATACGAAGATCACCAAACAACACAAACACAAGCATACGAATCATGCGATTTCGAAGGTTTCTCAAATTCTCAATAACACAACCTTTTTATTGATTGGTTTGATTTGCCTATGCTATGGTTTGGGATCCATTGGTTTCCATTCTTTTTCTAGTCCAAAAATCTTTGAACTAATAGAACTTGATAGAAAGATCACCAAACAAAACAAACACAAGTATACGAATCATGCGATTCCGAATGTTTCTCAAATTCTCAATAACAAGACCTTTCTTATTTATTGGTATGTTTTGTGTAGGCTATGCCTTTTCCATTCTTTTTCTCGTCCAAATTTTTTTGAAATAATAAAACTTAATAGAAAGATCACTAAACAACACAAACACAAGCATCCAAATCATGCGATTCCTAATTTTCTCAAATTCTCAATAATACAACATTTCTTATTGATTGGTTTCATTTGCCTAGGCTATGGTTTGGGAAGTGTTGGTTTCCATTCTTTCTCTCGTCCAAAAATCTTTGAACTAATAGAAATTAATTGAAAGATCACCAAACAACACAAACACAAGCATACGAATCATGCGATTCCTAATGTTTCTCAAATGCTTAATAACATGACCTTTCTTATTGATTGGCTTAATTTTCCTAGGCTATGGTTTGGGAAGTGTTGGTTTCCGTTATTTCCCTCGTCCAAAAATCTTTGAACTAATAGAACTCGATAGAAAGATCACCAAACAACACAAACACAAGCATACGAATCTCGCGATTCCTAATGTTTCTCAAATTCTGAATAACACAACCTTACTTATTGATTGGTTTGATTTGCTTAGACTATGGTTTGGGAAGTGTTGGTTTCCATTCTTTTTCTCGTTCAATTTTTTTTGAAATAATAAAACTTGATAGAAAGATCACCAAACAACACAAACACAAGCATACGAATCATGCGATTCCTAATGTTTCTCAAATTCTCAATAATACAACCTTTCTTATTGATTGGTTTGATTTGCCTAGGTTATGGTTTGGATAGTGTTGGTTTCCATTCTATCTCTCGTCCAAAAATCTTTGCACTACTAGTACTTGATAGAAAGATCACCAAACAACACAAGCACAAGCATACAAATCATGTGATTCCTGATGTTTCTCAAGTTCTCAATAACACGACCTTTCTTATTGATTGGTTTGATTTGCCTAGGCTATGGTTTGGGAAGTGTTGGTTCCATTCTTTTTCTCGTCCAAAAATCTTTGAACTAATAGAACTTGATAGAAAGATCACTAAACAAAACAAACACAAGCATACGAATCATGCGATTCCTAATGTTTCTCATATTCTCAATAACACTACCTTTCTTATTGATTGATTTGATTTGCCTAGGCTATGGTTTGGGAAGTCTTGGTTTCCATTCATTTTATCGTCCAAAATTCTTTGAACTAATAGAACTTGATATAAAGATCACCAAACAACACACACAAGCATACGAATCATGGATTCCTAACATTTCTCAAGTTCTCAATGACACAACCTTTCTTATTGATTGGTTTGATTTGACTAGGCTATGGTTTGGCAAGTGTTGGTTTCCATTCTTTTTCTAGTCCAAACCTCTTTGAGCTAATAGAACTTGATACGAAGATCACCAAACAACCCAAACACAAGCATACGAATCATGCGATTTCTAAGGTTTCCCAAATTCTCAATAACACAACCTTTTTATTGATTGGTTTGATTTGCCTATGCTATAGTTTGGGATCCATTGGTTTCCATTCTTTTTCTAGTCCAAAAATCTTTAAACCAATAGAGCTTGATAGAAAGATCACCAAACAAAACATACACAAGCATACGAATCATGCGGTTCCGAATGTTTCTCAAATTCTCAATAACACAACCTTTCTTATTGATTGGTATGTTTTGTGTAGGATATGCCTTTTCCATTCTTTTTCTCGTCCAAATTTTTTTGAAATAATAAAACTTGATAGAAAGATCACTAAACAACACAAACACAAGCATACAAATCATGCGATTCCTAATGTTTCTCATATTCTCAATAATACAACATTTCTTATTGATTGGTTTGATTTGCCTAGGCTATGGTTTGGGAAGTGTTGGTTTCCATTCTTTCTCTCGTCCAAAAATCTTAGAACTAATAGAAATTAATTGAAAGATCACCAAACAACACAAACACAAGCATACGAATCATGCGATTCGTAATGTTTCTCAAATGCTCAATGACATGACCTTTCTTATTGATTGGCTTAATTTTCCTAGGCTATGGTTTGGGAAGTGATGGTTTCCGTTATTTCCCTCGTCCAAAAATCTTTGAACTAATAGAACTCGATAGAAAGATCACCAAACAAAACAAACACAAGCATACGAATCTCGCGATTCCTAATGTTTCTCAAATTCTGAATAACACAACCTTACTTATTGATTGGTTTGATTTGCTTAGGCTATGGTTTGGGAAGTGTTGGTTTCCATTATTTTTCTCGTTCAATTTCCATCGTCCAAAAATCTTTGAACTAATAGAACTCGATAGAAAGATCACCAAACAACACAAACACAAGCATACGAATCATGCGATTCCTAATGTTTCTCAAATTCTCAATAATACAACCTTTCTTATTGATTGGTTTGATTTGCCTACGTTGTGGTTTGGATAGTACTTCATAGAAAGATCACCAAACAATACAAACACAAGCATACAAATCATGTGATTCCTGATGTTTCTCAAGTTCTCAATAACACGACCTTTCTTATTGATTGGTTTGATTTGCCTAGGCTATGGTTTGGGAAGTGTTGGTTCCATTCTTTTTCTCGTCCAAAAATCTTTGAACTAATAGAACTTGATACAAAGATCACCAAACAAAACAAACAGAAGCATACGAATCGTGCGATTCCTAATGTTTCTCAAATTCTCAATAACACAACCTTTCTTATTGATTGGTTTGATTTGCCTAGGCTATGGTTTGGGAAGTGTTGGCTTCTATTCTTTCTCTCGTCCTAAAATCGTTAAAGTAATAGATCTTGATAGAAAAATACCAAACAGCACAAACACAAGCATACGAATTATGCAATTCCTAAGGTTTCTCAAGTTCTCAATAACACAACCTTTCTTATTGATTGGTTTGATTTGCCTAGGCTATGGTTTGGGAAGTGTTGTTTTCCATTCTTTTTCTCGTCCAAAAATCTTTGAACTAATAGACCTTGATAGAAAGATCACCAAACAAAACAAACACATGCATACAAATCATGCGATTCGTAATGTTTCACAATTTCTCAATAACACAACCTTTCTTATTGATTGGTTTGATTTGCCTAGGCTACGGTTTGGGAAGTGTTGGTTTCTATTCTTTTTCTCGTCCAAAAATCGTTAAAGTAATAGAACTTGATAGAAAATCACCAAACAGCACAAACACAAGCTTACGAATCATGCAATTCCTAATATTTATCAAATTCTCAATAACACAACCTTTCTTATTTATTGGTTTGATTTGCCTATGCTATGGTTTGGGAAGTGTTGGTTACCATTCTTTATCTCGTCCAAAAATCGTTGAACTAATAGAAATTGATACAAAGATCACCAAACAACAAAAACACAAGCATACGAATCATGCGATTCCTAATGTTTCTCAAATTCTCAATAACACTACATTTCATATTGATTGGTTTGATTTGCCTAGGCTATGGTTTGGGAAGTGTTGGATTCCATTCTTTTTCTTGTCCAATAATCTTTGAACTAATAGAACTATCAGAAAGATCACCAAAAAGCACAAACACAACCATACGAATCATGCGATTCTTAATGTTTCTCAAATTCTCAATAACACAACTTTTCTTATTGATTGGTCTGATTTGCCTAGGCTATGGTTTGAGAAGTGTTGGTTTCCATTCTTTCTCTTGTCTAAAATTCTTTTCACTAAAAGAACTTGATAGAAAGATCACCAAACAACACAAACACAAGCATACGAATAATGGATTCCTAATGTTTCTCTAGTTCTCAACGACACAACCTTACTTATTGATTGGTTTGATTTGCCTAGGCTATGGTTTGGGAAGTGTATGTTTCCATTCTTTCGCTCGTCCAAAAGTATTTGAACTAATAGAACTATCAGAAAGATCACCAAATAACAAGAACACAACCATACGAATCATGCGATACCTAATGTTTCTCAAATTCTCAATAACACAACCTTTCTTATTGATTAGTTTGATTTGCAGAGGCTATGACTTGGGAAGTGTTGGTTCCTATTCTTTCTCTCGGCCAAAAAACTTTAAAATATTAGAACTTGATAGAAAGATCACCAAACAACACAAACACAAGCATACAAATCATGCGATTCTTGATGTTTCTCATGTTCTCAATAACACGACCTTTCTTATTGATTGGTTTGATTTGCCTAGGCTATGTTTTGGGAAGTGTTGGTTCCATTCTTTTTCTCGACCAAAAATCTTTGAACTAATAGAACTTGATAGAAAGATCACCAAACAAAACAAACACAAGCATACGAATCACGCGATTCCTAATGTTTCTCAAATTCTCAATAACACAACCTTTCTTATTGATTGGTTTGATTTGCCTAGGCTATGGTTTGGGAAGTGTTGGTTTCCATTCTTTCTCTCGTCCAAAAATCTTTGAACTAATAGAAATTGGTACAAAGATCACCAAACAATAAAAACACGAGCATACGAATCATGCGATTCCTAATGTTTCTCAAATTCTCAATAACACTACCTTTCATATTGATTGGTTTGATTTGCCTAGGCTATGGTTTGCGAAGTGTTGGATTCCATTCTTTTTCTCGTCCAAAAATCTTTGAACTAATAGAACTATCAGAAAGATCACCAAATAACACAAATACAACCATACGAATCATGCGATTCTTAATGTTTCTCAAATTCTCAATAACACAACTTTTCTTATTGATTGGTCTGATTTGCCTAGGCTATGGTTTGGGAAGTGTTGGTTTCCATTCTTTCTCTTGTCCAAAATTATATTAACTAATAGAACTTTATAGAAAGATCACCAAACAACACAAACAAAAGCATACGAATAATGGATTCCTAATGTTTCTCTAGTTCTCAACGACATAACCTTTCCTATTGATTGGTTTGATTTGCCTAGGCTATGGTTTGGGAAGTGTTGGTTTCCATTCTTTCCCTCGTCCAAAAATCTTTGAACTAATAGAACTATCAGAAAGATCACCAAATAACATGAACACAACCATACGAATCATGCGATACCTAATGTTTCTCAAATTGTCAATAACAATAACTTTCTGATTGATTGGTTTGGTTTGCCTAGGCTATGGTTTGGGAAGTGTTGGTTTCCATTCTTTATCTCGTCCAAAAATCTTTGAACTAATAGAAATTGATACAAAGATCACCAAACAACAAAAACACAAGCATACGAATCATGCGATTCCTAATGTTTCTCAAATTCTCAATAACACTACATTTCATATTGATTGGTTTGATTTGCCTAGGCTATGGTTTGGGAAGTGTTGGATTCCATTCTTTTTCTTGTCCAATAATCTTTGAACTAATAGAACTATCAGAAAGATCACCAAATAGCACAAACACAACCATACGAATCATGCGATTCTTAATGTTTCTCAAATTCTCAATAACACAATTTTTCTTATTGATTGGTCTGATTTGCCTAGGCTATGGTTTGGGAAGTGTTGGTTTTCATTCTTTCTCTTGTCTAAAATTCTTTTCACTAATAGAACTTGATAGAAAGATCACCAAACAACACAAACACAAGCATACGAATAATGGATTCCTAATGTTTCTCTAGTTCTCAACAACACAACCTTTCTGATTGATTGGTTTGATTTGCCTAGGCTATGGTTTGGGAAGTGTATGTTTCCATTCTTTCGCTCGTCCAAAAATCTTTGAACTAATAGAACTATCAGAAAGATCACCAAATAACAAGAACACAACCATACGAATAATGCGATACCTAATGTTTCTCAAATTCTCAATAACACAACCTTTCTTATTGATTGGTTTGATTTGCAGAGGCTATCACTTGGGAAGTGTTGGTTCCTATTCTTTCTCTTGGCCAAAAAACTTTAAAATATTAGAACTTGATAGAAAGATCACCAAACAACACAAACACAAGCATACGAATCTCGCGATTCCTATTGTTTATCAAATTCTGAATAAAACAACCTTTCTTATTGATTGGTTCGATTTGCCTAGGCTATGGTTTGGGAAGTGTTGGTTTCCATTCTTTCTATCGTCCAAAAATCTTTGAACTAATAGAAATTAATAGAAAGATCACCAAACAACACAAACACAAGCATACGAATCATGTCATTTCTAATGTTTCTCAAATTTTCAATAATATAACCTTTCTTATTAATTGGTTTGATTATCCTAGGCTATGGTTTGGGAAATGTTGGTTTTCATTCTTTATCTCGACCAAAAATCTTTGAACTAATAGAAATTGATACAAAGATCACCAAACAACACAAAAACAAGCATACGAATCATGGATTCCTAATGTTTCTCTAGTTCCAAAAATCATTAAAGTAATAGAACTTGATAGAAAGATCACCAAACAAAACAAACACAAGCATACGAATCATGCGATTCCTAATATTTCTCAGATTCTCAATAACACAACCTTTCTTATTGATTGGTTTGATTTGCCTAGGCTATGGTTTGGGAAGTGTTGGTTTCTATTCTTTCTCACGTCCAAAAATTGTTAAAGTAATAGAACTTGATAGAAAATCACCAAACAGCACAAACACAAGCATGCGAATCATGCAATTCCTAATTTTTTGCCTAGGTTATGGTTTGGGAAGTGTTGCTTACCATTCTTTTTCTCTTCCAAATTTTTTTTAACTAATAGATCTTTATAGAACGATCACCAAACTACACAAACACAAGCATACAAATCATGCGATTCCTAATGTTTCTCAAGTTCTCAATAACACAACATTTCTTATTGATTGGTTTAATTTGCCTAGGCTATGGTTTGGGAATTGGTCGTTTCCATTTATTATCTCGTCCAAAATTCTTTGAACTAATAGAACTTGATAGAAAGACCACCAAACAAAACAAACACAAGCATACGAATCATGCTATAACTAATGTTTCTAAAATTCTCAATAACACAACCTTTCTAATTGATTGGTTTGATTCGCCTAGGTTATGGTTAGGGAAGTGTTGGTTTCTATTCTTTATCTAGTCCCAAAATCTTTGAACTAATAGCACTTGATAGAAAGATCACCAAATAACACAAACACAAGCATACAAATCATGCGATTCCTAATGTTTCTCCAATTCTCAATAACACAACCTTTCTTATTGATTGGTTTGATTTGCCTAAGCTATGGTTTACGAAGTTTTGGTTTCCATGCTTTCTCTCGTCTAAAAATCTTTGAACTAATAGAACTTGATAGAAAGATCACCAAACAACAGAAACACAAGCATACGAATCATGTGATTCCTAATGTTTCTCAAATTCTCAATTACACAATCTTTCTTGTTGATTGGTTTAATTTGCCTAGACTATGGTTTGAGAAGTGTTGGTTTCCATTCTATTTCATGTCAAAAAAATCTTTGAACTAATATAACTTGATATAACGATCACCAAACAACACAAACACAAGCATACGAATCATGCAATTCCTAATGTTTCTCAAATTCTCAATAACACAACCTTTCTTATTTATTGGTTTGATTTGCCTAGGCTATGGTTTGGGAAGTGTTGGTTTCTATTCTTTCTCTCATCCAAAAATTGTTTAAGTAATAGAACTTGATAGAAAAATCACCAAACAGCACAAACACAAGCATACGAATCATGCAATTTCTAATGTTTCTCAAATTCTCAATAACACAACCTTTCTTATTTATTGGTTTGATTTGCCTAGGCTATGATTTGGGAAGTGTTGTTCGCCATTCTTTTTCTCGTCCAATTTTTTTTTGAACTAATAGAACTTGATAGAATGATCACCAAACAAAACAAACACAAGCATACAAATCATGCGATTCCCAATGTTTCTCAAGTTCTCAATAACACAACATTATTTATTGATTGGTTTTATTTGCCTAGGCTATGGTTTCGGAATTGTTGGTTTCCATTCATTATCTCGTCCAAATTTCTTTGAACTAATATAACTTGATAGATAGATCACCAAACAAAACAAACACGAGCATACGAATCATGCGATACCTAATGTTTCTCAAATTCTCAATAACACAACCTTTCTTATTGATTGGTTTGATTTCCCTAGGTTATGGTTTGGGAAGTGTTGGTTTTTATTCTTTCTCTCGTCCAAAAATGTTAAAATAGTAGAACTTGATAGAAAGATCACCAAACAACACAAACACAAGCATACGAATCTCGCGATTCCTGGTGTTTCTCAAATTCTGAATAACACAACCTTTTTTATTGATTGGTTTGATTTGACTAGGCTATGGTTTGGGAAGTGTTGGTTTCCATTCTTTCCCTCGTCCAAAAATCTTTGAACTAATAGAACTATCAGAAAGATCACCAAATAACACAAATACAACCATACGAATCATGCGATTCTTTATGTTTCTCAAATTCTCAATAACACAACTTTTCTTATTGATTGGTCTGATTTGCCTAGGCTATGGTTTGGGAAGTGTTGGTTTCCATTCTTTTTCTCATCCAAATTTTTTTGAAATAATAAAACTTGATAGAAAGATCACCAAACAACACAAACACAAGCATTCAAATCATGCGATTCGTAACGTTTCTTTAATTCTCAATAATATAACCTTTCTTATTGATTGGTTTTATTTGCCTAGGCTATGGTTTGCATAGTGTTTGTTTCCATTCTTTCTCTCGTCCAAAAATCTTTGAACTAATAGAAATTAATAGAAAGATCACCAAACAACACAACCACAAGCATACGAATCATGCGATTCCTAATGTTTCTCAAATTCTCAATAACACAACCGTTCTTATTGATTGGTTTGATTTGCCTAGGCTATGGTTTGGGAAGAGTTGGTTTCCATTCTTCTTCTCGTCCAAAAATCTCTGAACTAATAGAACTTTATACAAAGATCACCAAACAACACAAACACAAGCATACGAATCTATGGATTCCTAATGTTTCTAAATTTCTCAATAACACAACCTTTCTTATTGATTGACTTATTTTTCCTAGGCTATGGTTTGGGAAGTGTTGGTTTCCATTCTTTACCTCGTCAAAAAATCTTTGAACTACTAGAACTTGGTAGAAAGATCACCAAACAACACAAACACAAGCATACGAATCATGCGATTCCTAATGTTTCTCATATTCTCAATAATACTACCTTTCTTATTGATTGGTTTGATTTGCCTCTGCTATGGTTTGGGAAGTGTTGGTTTCCATTCTTTCTCTTGTCAAAAAATCTTTGAACTAATAGAACTTGATAGAAAGATCACTAAACAACAAAAACACAAGCATACGAATCATGCGATTCCTAATGTTTCTCAAATTCTCTATAATACAACCTTTCTTATTGATTGGTTTGTTTTGCCTAGGCTATGGTTTGGATAGTGTTGGTTTCCATTCTTTTTCTCATCCAAACTTTTTCGACCTAATAGAACTTGATAGAAAGATCACTAAACAACACAAACATAAGCATACGAATCATGCGATTCCTAATGTTTCTCAAATTCTCAATAACACAACCTTTCTTATTGATTGGTTTGATTTGCCTAGGCTATGGTTTGCGAAGTGTTGGTTTCCATTCTTTTTCGCGCCCAAAAATCTTTGAATTAATAGAACTTTTTAGAAAGCATACGAATCATGCGATTCCTAATGTGTTCTTGCATAAGTACAGCCCCGATACCAATGCCTGATGCAACGGTTTCCACCACGAAAACTTTGGAAAAATCAGGCAGGGCTAATACCGGCGCGGTAGATAGGGCATGTTTGAGCTTGTTGAATGCATCAGTAGCCTCTGGTGTCCAAGAAAAAGCTTCTTTCTTCCACAGATCAGTTAGAGGCCTCGAGATGATTCCGTATCCCCTGACGAATCTTCTATAATAATTTGCCAAGCCAAGAAACCCTCGTAGCTTCTTTACAGTAGTTGGAACTGGCCAGTCCTGGACTGCTTTGATTTTTGATGGATCGGTGCTCCATTAGATGATATAAAGTGGCCCAAGTACTCTATTTTTGAAGCCCCGAATGTGCACTTGGTGCTCTTTAGGAATAGCTGGTTCTCCTATAGAAGAGAAAATGCCAACTTTAGATGCCGAAGGTGATCATCCCAAGTCTTACTATAGACTAGAATGTCGTCAAAAAACACCAAAATTGATTTACAAGGCTTCTCCCTGAAGACTTCATTCATAAGACCCTGGGATGTGCATGGAGCATTAGTGAGCCCGAATGGCATCACGAGGTACTCGTAGTGCCCCGAGTGCGTTTTGAATGCTGTTTTATACACATCATCGGCATTCATCCGAATTTGATGAAATCCTGAGCGAAGATGAAGCTTTGAAAACAGAGTGGCGCCACCCAATTCGTCTAACAAATCATCTAACAAGGGTATTGGGTACTTGTCTTTTATTGTTTGGGCGTTGAGATCACGGTAATCAGCACAGAGACGCCAACTGCCGTCTTTCTTTTTTACAAGGACAACCGGCGAAGCGTAAGGGCTGGAACTTTTCTGTATTGCTCCTGAGGACAACATGTCAGTTATGAGGGATTCAATGGCATCCTTTTGGAGGGCCGGGGATCTTTAGGGTCTTTTACTAATAGGGTTGGCTCCATGTTGTAACTGAATTTTGTGATGAAACCCTGGCCTGAAAGGAGGAAGATCTCTCGGCTCATGAAAGATGGATTGAAATGTCTGTAACAGATTATCTAACTCTGGTGGGGAGCTTTCAGTAGTGTCGAGAGCAACAATGTGGTGTAAGATCGGACTGAAGCATGAATCAGCACTGCTGTTCGCATGTATGAAAGCTAAGTGCGGGCCTTGAGCAAGGATTTTATGCATAGAAGATTCTCGGACTGTTTTGTAATCAGTGTTAACCAAGCCCCTGAGGATATGCCTTCGACCATTGGCCTGGAACTCCATTGTCAGATCAGCAAAGTCCCACTGTATAGGGCCTAATGTAGAAAGCCATTGAATACCCAATACCAAGTCACAGCACCCTAGAGGAAGAGATACCACTTTAGTAACAAATGTCGATCTTTGAAGCTTCCATGTAAAATTGTGGCAAGCATATGTTGCATTCAGCCTATTCCCATCAGCAACAGAAACTGACAAAGGGTGTATAGGGTCGAGTTTGCAGCCCAATGTTTTGGCAACCTCCGAATCTAGAAAGTTGTGAGTGCTACCTGACTCGATAAGGATGTGAAGTGGACGTCCCCGTAATAGCCAGTGACCTTCATAGTGTTGAAGTTTTGAACGCCAGTAAGTGCACAAACAGAGATCTGCATATTTATGCCCTCCTGCTCAGCTTCTTCAACAACCGGAGGCTCGCATTCATCATCGTTGTCATAATCTCCTTCCATCAACTGAATTTGTGCTCGCTTATGTTTGAGGTGATGCCCTGGGGTATATGGCTCGTCAAAAAACATGCAAAGACCCTTCGCTTTTCGGTCTTGCATCTCAGCGTATGTGAGGGTCCTAGATGGTTTATCGGCGTTGGTTTGAAGGGAGCCGACTTTGTTGATGGAACGATGGATAGGGGACTGGTTTTTTGTGGGTTTTGTGGGGGTGGGGAGGGTAGCAGAGGTGCTGATTTGCTGAAGTTTTGGGGTTTTGAGGAAGGGTAGTTGTATTTGGCTTGGGACTCTTGGAGCTTTACCAAACGAGCGGCCTGGTGGATATTGAGTGCTCAAATTGGCTAGGAAGATGCTAAGGGCTTGGGATTGCGGGAGGGAGAGTTTAGTCAGTGCACTCTCAAAGGCATCTACGTATGTGTCGATGTTGCCGCTGTAACGAACATTCACCAACTCGGCCAACGGATCATTGATCAGTTCTGCAAACCTTGTTGAGGTGTCCACGACGTATTCAGACCAACTCGGAAACTGATGGCCCCTCTCATGTATATAGTTATGGTGCCACTGTAGTGCTCGACCGTCCAAGTGTAGCGAGGCGAGCCTAACTCGGTATTCCGGGAGGGTGTTATCTAAGGCAAAAAACTGCTCACATTTGTAAAGCCATAGCTTCAGACCTGATCCTTCAAACTTCGGAAACTCCACCTTGGTCAATCGGGACGACAAACCTCCAGGAAATATAGACCCTCCAACAGATGTAGTGATAGGAGCCATAAAAGTGTTACCTCGATTGACTTGGCCGCTAGGGGGATCAGTACCGTCGAGCGGGGTGCTTGATGGTGGAGTACCTCCATCCGGCGGGCGTACAGGGGAAGCAAGAGAAGCGATTAAAGCCTTCAGCTCGGCCATCTCCCTGTCATACTGCTCCCGAGCTTGCTCTTTCTCCCTTTCGTGTTGCTCCCTGTCCTTAGCGACATCAGCCAGCAGCTCCTCGATTTTCTTGTTGAGTTCCTTGTTGGTCGACATCGTTGCTCAGGCGAAGAGGCTCGTAGCTCTGATACCAATGATACGGTTCTGCAAGATAAGCTCGAATGAGGAACCGAAGTTCGAAGGATTCGAGATCAGTGAGAGAGGGTTAGCTTGAATGGAAGAAATACTAACCGAAAATCACATTGAAAGTTGACAGCTTGGAGATGATTAGAGTTTGTGAAAAAGAGGCAACTATTCATTCATTTACACAGCTACAAGACTGCGCAACTTATATAGTGGCACTTTAGGTTTCCCAAAGGGGATTTCTTACAAAAACCAGGTTCCATCAACACAAGTGAACCGGACTCACAACTAAACCCAAATAACGTTCAAAAGTTGCCAAAAGACATAAAAATAGAACTTGCTGAAATTACAGAAATTGATGAAATTGCTTCTTGTTGAATTGACCCTGCAACATTAACCTCAAACCCATGAAAGTGATTTTTCACGCCTCAAAATAACTTTGTAAGGTGGCGTATACACTGCTCGTTCCCTAGCCAGTCCGTGTTGTACTTGGACGGGAGCTCGTAGTCATAGATCTTCAAAGCCCTAACGAAACCTGACTAAACGGAACAGCAAAGCAGGCACGGGTTTTGCGTTTCAAGAACGGAACTCGGCGAGGAGTTTACCCAGATTTGTTCTGCGAGTGGGGTTGGGGGACTCGAAGAGAGCGCGAGAGGCGAGGTGGGAGGAGGAGTGCTTGGAGAGGGGAGTAGAGGAAGAAACGACGTTTTAAGCTCTTAAGAGGGATTGGAAACCGGCGGGCATCAAATGTATTGGTAGGCGAAGAAACCCAAACTGTGGGATTGCAACCGTTGTTGAATTTTAAGGGTATGAAGGATTTTGGATGAATGAATTTGGGTTTTTTAATTTTAGAAAATTGGGAACATTAATTGTTGGGGATGAATGACAAAATTTATGTTAAAGGAGGAACTCTATTTTTCTATAGATATAGATAGATATAGATATGGCTAGTCGCGTACGTAACCAATTGAGCATTAAATGGGTTCATGTGGTGGATTCAAGTCGAGCTAATTACTAAGAGAAAATTTGGTAAGTAGGTGATTTGGGGAGATTTGTGGAGCGGGTAGGCTGCCTTGAAAATTAATGTGCCAACTAGTCGTTTTTCCAAAAATACCCCTAGTCAAAAAAAAAATTACACGCGTGTCACCGCGTCCCACCTGAAATCCTGTCATCGGAAATCCTGTCATCCAAAAAACCTGTCACCGGAAAATTGAAAACAACCCCATGCATAAAAAGTTGTCATCGCTTAGAAAAACTTGTCATTGCGTAGAAAAACTTGTCATTGCGTAGAAAACTTGTCATCCCTTATGAAAAACTTGTCATTGCGTAGAAAAACTTGTCATCCCTTATGAAAAACTTGTCATTGCGTAGAAAAAGTTGTCACCCCTTACGAAAAACATGTCCTTGCGTAGAAAAATTTGTCATCGCTTATAAAAAAACTTGTCATAGCGTACAAAAAACTTGTCATAACGTACAAAAGACTTGTCATAGCGTACAAAAACGTGTCGTCGCATACAAAAATTTGTCATCATTCAACCTATCGTCACGTACAAAAAACTTATCATCACGTACAAAACTTGTCATTACCCCAACTTGTCATCACTTATGCAACTTGTCATCAGAATTTATTAGTATGCCTATGTGGGATTTGAACCCACATTACTATGCCTTAAGCACGTTGCTCTACCATTTGAGCTAATTGGCCATAATTAAAAGTAATATATAGACAAATTTAACAATACAAAATAAATTTAACTTGTCATCACCAAAACCCAATTAACGGACAAATAATTTTTATACAAATGACATATGACAGTCAGGATTTGACCATAACACAAACTATTAGAAATTTCAATGGGTTCACTTGCATTGTTGTACACATTTCATTCTTAAAGGGCGATACCAATTTTTAACGTTACTTTCTATTCTTCAAAATTCAAAGCTTATGCATAGACATTAGAGACAAACACTTCTTAACAGTAACTTTGCAGTAATTTTCTGAATGATAGGTAAGGATTGAGAGCATACCTTAGGTAACTAGCATTTGTCCACACCAGGTGAGATTATTGGAATCTCCATTTGATTGAATTCAAGGCCTCCATTGCCACTATCAGAGACGATTGGAATCTCTACAAGAAAAAGCTTGTCATCGCATATCAATGAGTTTGAATCTTACATGAGTAGGAAGTAAGAACATAATTAATCGGTTTTTTTTAATCAACCTAAAAGAACTTAAACATATACAAGTTCAGGAAAAAATAAATACATTGCAGGCGGATCAAAAACATATACAAGCAAAACACAGAAAATTCCAGCAATTAGCATTACAAGAGTAGCAAGCATATGCAAGGCTGACTATCTAAATGAACTTAAACGAATAGTCAACCTTCATGACAATACAATCCTCCGATTCACTAAATCTGATCATGTATTCCTTCAATTCATCAGTATTCACGTCCCATGGGATCCCCAAAACCTTAAAATAAATAGACAAACATTAAAATGAAAACAAGAATGTAAGCCATAGACAAAAAAAGCAGAAATTGGCAATTCATGACCAAGCTCATAGCAAGAATGAAGATGATGATTACAAACACCAATAGAACTGAATAAGAAATCAACTTTCCTGAAAACTAAACATATAGCTAGAGAGAAGTCAACCTCTCTCATCCACAAGCAATCAATCCAGCATAATAGAGCACCAATAACTACAGCAAGTGCATACTTCTATTTTACCTTCAAGGAGCCAACCACAGCTGTGGCGAGAGATCGAGAGCATCGAAGTCATCACAACAGAGGCAATCACCGATTGGAAAGGCTGAATTGTGTCCAAACAAGCGCTCAACTCAACCGGACACCTTTTCAAATTCCGAAAAACACAATTCCAATTCATTAGAGCAAGCTACGAAGGTTTCAATTCAGCGCACTTGCAATCGAATCGATGAATTACAAACGAGATATTGAGATTACCTGAACAGGCGATTGGATAGAGGCTTGTTGGTAGGGATGCGAAAAGGAGGCGAATCTGGAGGCTCCGAGAGGCCGACATTCCGGACCAGGCCGGGCTCCTTTCTCCCCGAGCTCCGGCGCACGAAATCGTTCCCGGCAGGAAGAATGAAGGCGGCTTCGGAGGCATTTTCGAGCCTCAGATGAGATCTTGCGACGTTAGGGCGAGGAAAACGCTCCACTCGCTCTTCAACCAGGACGATGGGAAGCGCACAAACGGAGACGAATCCCTCCGGCGACAGAATCTTCTCGAAATTCGATTCTTCGCTGAGCTCTTCGGTCGCGGATTTCGGTATAATGAAATCTTCGCCCATGGCCGTTGCTGTTGCCGAGGAGAATCGAGCGAGGTCCGATCGGAGCGAGGCTCGAAGTCAAGGCGGTTGGAGAGGCTCGATTTGGAGATGCCTGAATCTCTCGCCGGAGGGGGCGGAGAGAAGGCCGGGATTGGGCCGGGATTTGGAAGAAGGAGATGGGATCTCAGATCCAGAAAAAATAAGAGGAGAGAGAAATAAGGAGAGAGAAAATTCCTTTTATACCGATTAGATTGTAATTTTTTTTAGAAGGGGTCTAATTAGTTTTTAAATGTGAGAAAAGAGTACTCACCACTGGTGATTCACCACCGCCTTCCCTAAATTATTACTAAAGTAAAATGTTGTTGGTACTGGGTACTAGTATTATTTAGAGACCAAGAGAAATGAAAAGGAAGCTACATGAAAACAGGTCAAGTTGGGATATGGAATCTTAAATTTTGAAAGGGTTTAGGGACCACGCACTGGTCATCATCTGGCTAAGCATAGTACTACACAGCGTGGTCCATTCCTTTTGCGTTGTGGATGTGGATATTGACATGTACACACGTACGTACAAATTAAACTTAGAAGCATTTTAGTTCACCGTGAATTTTCCAAGGAATAATTAAGATAGATAGATGGATATATAGTAAAATTAATTAAAGATGGACAATGGAGGTCTAAGCGCACTTTACTTATAGAGAGCATATCACAATCCATCACATGGTCTTGGTTTCAACCATCCCCACAAGCACAAGCCTTGATTATTCATTCACTCAACAGTTTCTGTCCTGCCTATATGATGAACTTATGAAATCTATGCTTATAATAATACCACCTACACACACACACTGCGCTATACATTAGTAACTACTACTACTACTATATAGTCTATATGAATTTTGTAATCTTATCTGTTTGGGAGATTGAAACCCAGAAATGCAGAAGACAACAAAAGTTGGGGTCTAACAGGGAAAAACACATTTAACCAAAAAAAAAAAAGGGAAGAGTACCTTGAAAAACGGCGGAGTCACCGGGCCACAGCCCTCTCTCATCAAGCAAGGCAACAGTCTTGTTATGGGCATATTATCTTATGTAGTGCGTAAGAAGAACTAACATGGCATTATTATTATTATTAATATTAATTTTCCCAAAAAATACTTTAAAAAAACTTGAAGTTGAGGTTAATTAAATGTGGGCTGATCAACCCCCACAGCCCGCTTAATTATAAACAAGGAGCCCACAAAGGCCCCCCCTCTGTCGACTATTAAAAAACAAAAAGGGTCTCACTCAACTCAATTCTCCCGGCCCTCTCTGACTAGTAGACTATCCCTCCATTAATGCAAGGCAAAGAAAGCAGAAACCCCCACAAGCAAGGCCACAATTAAATTCGGGTCATCTACCTCCACAACCAACCCCAACATCCATTGCATTCCATACATCGACATCTACATCTACATCTACATCTGCATCTGTTGATATATGATGACGATGATGATGACGACGATGGGGAAGAAGAAGAAGAAGAAGATGAAGGTCCTTCCACCGCCCCCATCCTCGTCATCCTCATGGCAATGGCCTTCCTGTTCTAACCTCAAAACCACCTCCTTCAGATGCTCCGACGACGCCCTTCTCAGGATGAGCAGCTCCGACGAAGAGGAGCTGATCCCCGGCGCCGGAGATCCGGTGGAGTCGGTCATCAGAGGCCTCTGCTCTGAAAGGCTCTTCTTTGAGCCCTCAGGCGAAAGCAGCTCAATCATGGACGACGACAGCAAGAGCGAGAGCGAGAGCACGGGCTCGTTGGAGGTGGTGTCGCTGGACTCCGAGGACCCGTACGCCGACTTCAGGGCCTCGATGGAGGAGATGGTGGAGGCGCACGGGCTCCGCACCTGGGCAGCCCTCGAGCGCCTCTTCGGCTGCTACCTCCGAGTCAACGCCAAGCCCAACCATGCCTACATTGTGGGCGCCTTCATCGATCTGCTTCTCGCCTTGTCCCTGTCCCATTCCTCTCTGCCTTCCTCACCCTCTTCCTCTTTCACCGTCTCCCATTCCTCCCTGCTTTCCTCTCCCCTCTCTCTGCCTTCTTCTCTCAGCGTCCCTACTGATCCCGGCTGCACTTCCTCTCACCCCTTGGATCCACATCCAGGAGATGACAATCAGCATTCTTGATCCAAGAGTTCTTCATTAATTAAGATCCATGCGAGTGATCTTTAGTCAACTCTTTTACTACTACTGGGGTGTTTTGTTTGTCTGATCGAAGAATGTGAGTGATGTGGGATTGTGTACGTGTAAAGAAAGCATCACATGGATTAGGTGTATCACATGGAACAAGACACGACAAGGCTCTATTTTTTTTTTCTGCTTTCCCAATCTCAGGAGGCTGTTTTCTGATGATTGTCATGGAATTGCAAGGACAAGCTTCTCTATTTCTGCTTATAATGTTGTCCTACCTAGCTCCTTGTTTTGCTACTACAGTAGTATATTAGTAGTAGATGTACATGTATCTATTCTGGGTTTAAGCGTAGGCGTAGCTACCCTACCTCTATGATTGTAACTGATGATCGATGATGATGATGACGATCGATGAGAGGCCATGAAATGTGGAACAAGCTAGCTGCTACTGGCTTTCTCCATCCATCCGAGTTCGATCACCTGGACCTCTAAATACAACGGGACTAGCCATCTTAATTTTCAAACTCATTTAGCTCTATTAGTACATTTCCCTTTTCAGGTTCCTGGATTTGGGTTGAGTCACAGCTCAAACTGAATCCTCGTGACTCATGAAAATCCTGCTTTTAGTTTTACAAGCAAACGTAAACCTCAACTTAACTTAAGATGCCACACATTATCCAAAAGAATTCAAAATGCCACATGATAAGATTTGGTGATCAATTGCAATAATATTTACAACTTTGATTTAAGGATTGCATCAAACTTTCAAGGTTAAAGAATTAACTTTGAGGTGAAAGGGGCATAATTATCCTCCCTCCCACGTCTACTTCTCCATCTAATACATTTTTCTCAGTATTCGCATGTATATTCATCCATATCCGTAGATATATATACGGAACTGCAAATATACACTATTTTTTGACTATTTGTACACTATTTCGTGCGCTTAACAAATAAGTGCGGAATGATACGCCTAAGTAAAGCGCATAGGGTTAAAATGGGAAAACTAACAAATTACCGTTGGAGGAATATTGTGCGCCTATCCTAGGCGCAAAATATAATAGGCGCACCAAGGAGGAATTTGTACACCCTGAGGCGCCCGAGAGCTTCCATCATTAATCCATTTAAAGTGGTTTAAATTTGTACGCTCTAATAAGGCGCACATAGTGATGGCCAACAGTGCGGGCCGGCCCAGCCCAGCCCGGCCCAGCCCGTGTCATGGGCCCAAAAAGCCCGGCCCGGCCAGCCCGCGGGCCAGATGGGCTCAGCCCGGACGGGCCATGGGCTGGGCCCGGGCCGGAGTTTTCCAGCCCAGCCCGGCCGGGCTGGTCAACGGGCTGGTCAACGGGCCAAGAGCCCAGCCCAGCCCGACCCAGTCCAGCCCAGCCCGGCCCGGCCCGGACCGACCCGGTGCATAATAGTGTTATTTTTTGTAAAAATAAAACTAATATGCACCCTATTAATTGTATATTTGTAAAAATAAAATTATTTGCACCCTATAAATTATATTTGTGCAAAAATAAAATTAATATGCACTATAATTATTAAAATTAATTACATATGCATCTTAATTATTAAAAATTTGATAAGTAATTATTAAAAATAAACTATCGGCCCGGCCCAGACCGGTATGTGTGGGCCAGCCCGGCCCGGCACCAGCCCGGGCCTATGTGGACCGGCCCAGCCCAGCCCGGGGTCCGGCCCGGCCCAGCCCGGTGATTTGCCGGGCCGGGCCTGGGCCACAATTTCTTGGCCCAGCCCGGTGGCAGCCCAGCCCAGCCCGGCCCAGCCCGGCCCATGTCCATGACTAGGCGCACAAGAGCTCCCATCATCAATCCAGTTAAAGTGGTTTGTATGTAAAGTAGTTTGTAGTTTTCAAATTCTCCCTCCGTTCCATTAAGTTTGTCCACAAGGTACGGTTGACACGGTTATTAATAAAAAAAATTAAAAAGCTGAATGATTACGGTAATATATGAATATAGATGAAACTAATTTTATAATTTTATAAAGGTAAAATGTTAAAAAGTGATAAAATTGATGGGAAAGGTGGATAATTGGGGGCAAAATATAAGATTTGATGAGCCTATGTTTTGTAATTTTATAGGAAAAAAGTAATAAAGTTGATGGAAAAGTTGGTTAATAAAGGTAATATCTATCTATTACTATTTACTAAAGTGGAAGCAAATCCTGCCATCATATTGCGCCACATCACCCCTTTTTAAAAACAAATCTATCTTATTAAATCTTGATTTTATCATAATCTTATAAATACTTTTAAAATATTAGTTCTATATTAGAATTTGTGTTGTTTAATTAATAATTCTATCCAAATATATAAATCTCTTGCTTATCATTATACACATTTAATTAATACATAGATCTATCATAAACCTTTTATTCAAAAAGTACTTTTTTGGTCACAACCTATACATCATAATCATAATATTTTACCCATTTAATTAAATATCATATTAAATCTAAACTATTTTTCGTAATTTTGTTATGGTATTTTTATAAATCATCAATGGTAGCAACTTTTACCACTATATTTAGGACAAATATTCATTTTAAGAAAATAATATATTAAGTACATTTTACTACCATATCATATTAAAATATCAACAAAAAACTATATGTTATATTTAACATATATATCACTAATAATGAATATTGACTACACTTTAGAAGAAAAAAAAGACAGATTTCTTCATTAAAATAATAATTCGTTCACATTTTCATTATATTTTTATATATTTATTATTTAATTATTTTTTTAGAATACGATAACATATATAAGAAATAATTTGGTTTTCTATTTAACTTATTAAATATTATTTATATATTAAATATTCTAATATATTAATCCGAGTTTAATTTAAACTTATTGATTTTATTATATAAGTTAGTTTACGTAATTTAATTTAAATGCCAAAAGATTTGTATCAATTGTTAATAAAATGTGATAATGCATCTTATCTTATTTTCTTTCTCAATTATTTAAATATATATTTTATGTATGTATAAAAAGTAAATATATAAATGAAATTTATTTATATATGATGATATACAAGAATTATTTCATTTTTTAATCCAAAAAATAAATGTCATTTTACAACAAAGTATACATATGATAATATTTGTAATTGTTATAGTAAATTCATAAACAAAGTAATAATAAATAAATAACACCCCCGTACAAGGTACGGGTCATCTGGTAGTATGAGACTGAATAAGGATAAAAATGTAAAGATGTATAGATAAAAGTGGAAAGATTTGAAAAGTGGACAAACTTATTGGGACAACTAAAACGGAAAGATGGACAAACTTAATGGGACGGAGGGAGTATTAAAATAATTTAATTGGTTAAAATTTGATTGTAGACCCCACATGTATGTAAAATATGAAAGAATATATATCACTGAAATTAGATCTATAAAGTTTCCTTACAGATATCATTAATTAATCTTAATATAAATTAATTTATAGATTAAAATAATAATATATAACAAATATATGTCAACTCCAAATAAATATATAATTAAATTAATAATACTATATTTTGACCAATACGCTTTAGTTAGGCGTACCAATCCAGACTTCTTAGTTACGCCCACCAAATAGTGTGCAAATAGTGTACTAAATCATGGACCGAGGACCGGACCGAAAGTATCTCGGTCCGGTTCGGATTTTGCTCATCCCTAGCCGAAAATAAGGAATTGAATTCAAATTAGGCCAATGGGTTAATTAGGCCCTATACGATCCAAGCCAAATAGAACTCTTGATCTAAGTCAACGTTATTGAAAGAGTAAGAATATAAAACAAAACGATAGTCGAACATGATGAAGAGCCAAAACTAAGGAATCGAATTACAATTGGGCATATGGGCCCTTTAGGCCCAATGCGAACCAAGCCGAATTGAACTCTCGATTCAAACCAACGTGTATGAAAGAGTAAAAACATAAACCGAAACCATAGTCGAACTAATGAAGAGTGGAAACTAAGCGATCAAACTCGAATTGGGCATATGAGCCCATTAGGCCCAATACGATCCAAGCCGAATAGAAGTCTCGATCCAAGTCAATCTTCATGAAAGAGTATAAACATAAATAGGAACGACAGTCAAATGTGATGAAGAGCCGAAACTAGGGAATCAAACTCGAATTGGGCCTATGAGCCCATTATGTCCAATACGATCCAAGCCGAATATAACTCTCGATCCAAACCAACGTTCATGAAAGTGTAAGAACATAAACCGAAACGATAGTCAAACGTGATTAAGAGGCGAAACTAAGGATACCAACTCGGATTGAGCCTATGGGCCCATTAGGCCCAATACGATTCAAGCTGAATAGAACTCTCGATCTAAGGCAATGTTCATGAAAGAGTAAGAACATAACCTGAAACGATATTCGAACGTGATGAAGAGCCAAAACTAAGGAATCGAACTCGAATTGAACCGCCCATTAGGCCCAATATGAACCAAGCCAAATAGAACTCTCGATCCATATCAACATTCATAAAAGTGTAAGAACATAAACCAAAACTAAGAATCAAACTCGACTTGGGCCTATGGATCCATTAGACCCAATACTAACCAAGCCAAATTAAACTTTTTGTTCAAGTTAACGTTCATAAAAGAGTAAGAACATAAATCGAGACGATTGTCTAAATACACCCCTAGAAATATGGTTCATCCAACTATTATTCTCATAATATAGATGTTTACTAGTATTAGTCTATGTGCCTTGAAGACACGATTTTGATTTAACTAAAAATTTATTTTAAATTTTATATAAAGTTGATTTGATGTAAAATCTTGTATTATTTTATTTAACTGGCTTCTTATGGGATTTATTTTAATGATACATTAATTCTATTATGATATATCTTTTTAATCGAACAAAAATCTGTAGGATTATAATTTTTGTAAAAGGATTGAATACTTGTTTCTACCAATAATTTTCTATATTTTCTGTTTTAAAATTTTTATATTACAGTATATATTCAGGGTTTGGAAGGTTCGCCTTCGCTCGACGTTCGCTCGCCTTCACTTGCCTTCTTAAACATTCTTGATCCGGGGTTTGGAAGGTCGCCGGCGACGATGCTCGACCTTGCAGATTCACCTTCACTCGACGTTGCTCGACCTTCACTTGCAGATTTGCCTTCACTTGCTGTTTTGTCTTTTATGTGATAACAATTCGGAACATTAGTAATTCAGTACACAAGCTAATTGCTCTTGGCTAATTCATTATTGTTGGCTATTGCTCATTTGCGCTGGTATGCACATCGGTAGCTAATTGCTCTTGGCCAGTTATTGTTTTTCAGTTTGGAAATTGCTTAGAAATTGATTATTGACCCGTTTGACCTGAGACCCGAGACCCGACCGGTAAAACCCGTAACCCGTAAACCGGGTTACGGGTCGGGTCTCGGGTCAAAAAGTTTTAACTTACGGGTCACCTAATCGACCCGTAACCCGTAAACGGGGTTACGGGTCGGGTCGGGTCGACCCGTTGGACAATCCTATTACATCGTATTAAAATCATCCATATGACGTGTTATACCATGCATATGACGTGTTACATCATGCATATGACGTGTTATACCATGCATATGACGTGTTATATCATGCATATAACGTATTAAAATCATGCATATGACGTGTTATATCATGCATATAGGTAATGTAATTTCAATTCCTATAATTCCGGGGATTTGGTGATTTGATGTATATAACTTACAAAACATCATGCATATAATCTTTATAATCATGCATATAACATCTTAAAAGCATGCATATGAAGTGTTATATCATGCATATAGGTAACTCAGTTGTTTTTATTAAAATCATGCATATGACGTGCCATATCATGCATACAGATCAACGGTCCAGATTTATCCACTGTGTAGCACTATAAGATTTGTTTTATTTGAACTCACCCCTATATATATATGCACACACTACAAAAGAAGTGCTTAATACATCAAGAGACCCCCATACTTTAACGTTTTTTCCCAACAAACCCCTCTACTTACAAATATTTTATCAAACTCTTCTACTCAGTTAAATTTGTTCTATTAAACCCCCCATCATTGATCTTTCGTTACATGAAACAAACACATGCTGACTTGGCTCCCATAATTGATGAGTAATAGTCATGTGATCCAATTTTAAGCCACATTAGACTTTGTTAGTCACAATTACGACAATAAGATAGGCTCAATACGGAAAATGAACCACCGTAGCTGATATATTATGTTATCATACGTGATTTATATAGCTAGTGAAGTCGTATGTGATATATAATTGGATAGTATAATGATTAGTCATTAACTATGAGAGTCAAGTCAGTGTTCGATTGTATTACGTAACAAATGATTAGTGATGAGAGGTTCATTAGAACAAATTTATATTAGTAGAGGGGCCTAATAGAACATTTTTAAATAGAGGGGTTTGTTGGGAAAAAACGTTAAAGTACAAGGGTCTCCTGATGTATTAAGCCACAAAAGAAGAGCTTCGATTATGCAACTACTCAAGTTTTTCTAAACAAATTATGTCTTAACTAGTATATTACCCCGCGCCTTGTGCGGAGTTTCATAAAAGTTTATATGTAAAAGTAACAAACTATTATATAGTTTTTTAAATTCAAACAAACTTTATTTATTCATTTATTTATTATCAAGTTCCACATATTGATTATTGTATATTTAATTTTTAAATGAAAATTAAATGAGGAAGTATTATATATGTAATTAAACTTTGAAAATTGGTTAATGCTTTTAGTAGTTTGGTTCAAAAGTTTAGATTTTTAAAATTTTCTTTGAACTAAAAAGTAAAACAAAAATATAAAATCAGTTTTTCTAACCTATGTTCTAAGGGCATATGTTAAGACTACTAATAAAAGAAACTTAAACTCTAATTGAAAACTAATAAACCCGTCATAAGAAATTATAAATTCAAATTAGGAATATGTTTCTATTCTAGGGAGTTTTATTTATTCCCTAATAGGTTAAAATATCGATATAAAATAAAGAAAATAATGATATTGTATGGGTTCAGAATTATTAAAATTGGTACTTAATTTTTTTTAAATATACTGAGTCAAATATTTAAAAGTAAAGTTAATTCACTCTATTGTTATTATAAAAACACTAAATATGATAAAGTATATAAACTTATATAACATATTAATATGCCATACAACATACTGGAGAGATGGAAATAAATAATTCTACTTTTAGTTAACAACAGAGTACGATAAATATAATAAATATAAATATGATAAAGAAAAAGATAATTTTACTCCATAGTAGTTAACAAACTGACATATTTCCCGAATCCAAATGTTTTTGAGGATCAATTAATTATAGTCTTTTTTAAGGATAACACTAATACATTTTGGGTGGTAAAAAATTGATTCAATAATCATTTTCATTAAATATATCTTAGTATATCATTTTTTTTAGGGAAATCATTATATACATATAAGATAATTTCACATATATGTTTGGTCCGATGTCCTCATAGAAAAGTATGTACTTCGTAGTTTGTTAGACGTTAATCCTCATACATTGACTAAGGAGTAGACCTATCAAAACCTGACCCGACCCGTAAACCCGAACCGACCCGGTCGAAAATTTCAAGGTTTCAACCCGGTAATTTGAACCAGAAACCCAATTTTAACCCGACCCAGTAAACCCGGAAAATTTTGGGTTAGGGTCGGGTCCAACTCGGCGGGTCATGAAATTTTTAGGCGCTAAATTTATTTTGAAATTTTTCCTAAAATTTGAAAATGGCGGATTGTTGAATTTCTATTTGATACATTTCAGTTCTTTTTTTTGTAAACTTATTTGCTGCATTTTGCTTATCTCTAATTTGTGAAGCTTGTGTCCACTATGAAAGATGTCATCCTTTATTGAATTGAAAGTATACAGATGACTAGAAGTAGTAAATTAAATTAATTTGTGGACTTTTATAAGTTCACATGTTTTTGTATGTTTCTAAATGTTTGACTAATTGTTTTTATTATGAGTCATTCATGGCTAAATCCAGATGTAGCTTTATCTTTCACAAAAAAGATCTTGAAAATATATGGAGTGCTCGATGTAAGAAGCATGCAAGTGCCACTAGGAAGGCGGTGCTTAGAATAAGAGACGAGTTGATCGCGTCTGTGGAGGATGGGAACGCCCATGCTGTATTTGTTACGGTAAATGGCAAGCTGAATGTTGCTGATCTTTACAATAACTTACGGGTGCGTGGGGATGCTTGCAGCTGGAGCAGCTATGTATGGCAAAAACGGAATACCCATCGGTTGGTGTTCAATACATGGAAGATTCTCAAGGGGGGTGCGTTAGCTAAAGATCGGCTGCAGCAAATGGGCATTACTCAGGACAGAAGTTGCGTTTTGTGTGATGAGTAGAAGGAGGAAAATTGCAACCACATTTGGTTTGAATGCAGGTATACGCAGAAGGTACTTCATGGTGTTATGGAGTGGGCAAAGTTGGGCTGTAGAGTGGTGAACATCCAAGAATGGCTATGCCAAGTCGACAACATGAGAGGGAAGAGGTCTTTGAAGTGTTGCCTTTGTAACCATTGCTTGTGTGTGGCCATGTACTATGTTTGGCAAGCTACAAACGGAGTCATCTTTAGGGATGAGAGAATGGAAGTTGAAGTGTGTACAAGCATTAGCATAAACATGATTAGAAATTGCCTCAGAGCTAGGTGGAAAGCCAAGAATAGAGAGGCTAGAAGAATTTTTGTGAAATTAGGAATTGAAAACAATGCATCCTGCTAGGCTCACTAGCAACCAATTTTGTAATCCTACTGTTTGTGAATAAAATTACCCTTTTTTATTCAAAAAAAAAAGAGCTTGATAACAAAGAATCAAATTAAGCTAGGAAGTTCATTTCTACCCATGCCATATAATATATCCGGAATTTTGTTTATATATATACAGAATAATGCTCTAGAGTACCTAGTGAGTTATAGTGTACTAAGAGCCTATTTTTACACCATTCGATCATGATAGATGGACACTCGGATTTTGGTGTAAATTGGGTAGGGTGTACCGTTTAGTGTAGCTGATTACATTTGAAATTGGAAAGATTTTATTTTTTTTCCTATTTCGTTGTAACCTCCCCGAAATCTCGCTCCAATTTTCATATCCTTTTACCTTCCTTTTTATTTTATTTTCTACCAAAACATCCTTTCATATCTTTTCATTATCGTGGGGCGACTTTGCAGAGCTTCACCGGGCGATTTTAGGGCGAAACCTTGCTCATCTTCCGGCTTCGATTCCCCTTTGTAATCGAGTTCAATCGTCGATTTGGGTTCTAGTTTGCACTCAATCGTCTTGTCGCCGTCGCCATCCCCGTTTCAAGTAGAAACTTTTGTTCTCTCATGGTAAATTTGATTCTCGTCGCAGTTGCCCTCCCCGTCTTTGAACAAGGCTAGTGACGAACTGAGTTACATGGTTGTAATCTTTATGGGTTGAACAATTTTTGGTTTGAAGATGAAAGTCTTGTTTTTGTGTTGGGTTTTCTCAATTTCTAGGGTTTAGGGTTCAAATTACTGGTGCGATTTTTTCATCGATTTCTCTTGTTTTTGTGTTGGGTTTTCTCAATTTCAGTCTTGTGCATGACTAATTTTTATGAATTACATAGTGATTGTGCTGATTTAGGTGCTTCGTGTTCTTGATTTTTGTTTGTATCTTTATAATCGATATCCAATGTGGATGTTGTTGATGCTGGTTCTCAAGATTGTTTTGTGGTTAGAGTCGTCTTATGTTGCATAGTAGTTGTTTGGTGTTGATGTTCTTAATCCCTCTTGTTTTGACTGATGTTATGTTCACATTTTGTGTCAGATTTTGAGCTGATGTGTTTTGTACCAAAGAAGAACAAGGGCAAACGCCCTACTGTCAAAGGTATGGTTTTTGGGTTATGAAAAATGAATTGAGTCATTATGAGTTCAATTGAGTCTTATGATACATCTTGGTTTTTATTAGAGGTATTTTGAGAACCATATGTTCTATGATTTAGTTGGAAACAGTTTTATTATGCAACTATTTCATTTTAATTGTGCAACCATGTCTGTTCAATTATGAGAATCAATAATGATATAGGTATACATTTAGGCATATTCTGAGAACCATATATTGCAATATGCGTATTGTTTTGATGTTGTATATGTACATCAAATTGATGTTAAAATATTGTTTTGTGTTTGTATTAGGTGATGAGAAACTGGCTAAACGTCCCAAGCTTGGGACTAAAAGGCTAAAGCGTAAGAATAAAAGGAGGGAAGAGGAGCCGGAGGATCTATTCGACTTGGATTCGGAAAACGGTTCTTCGTCTGATAGAACAATCTCCTCTGAGGAAGATGTTATCCATCAAGTGGGTAAAGGGCAAAGGGGCAGGATATTCCGATCCTCTGGAAAAGGTAACATGTTTTAATTAACATATACACCCAGTGTTTTAGTTAGTTTAATTTTAAATGTCGTAATTAACTTTGTGTTTAAATACATGCTTTTAATGTTTTCAGCTAAAATGGTATATAATGATGACGATGAGAGTGATGAGTATGATGAAGATGAGCTAAACCGGAGGCTGTTGAAAATTAAGAAGCTGAAAGCGTACGAGAAGAAGCACAAGATTGAACAGAAATTGAAATATCAATCAAGGAAACAATATGTCAGCAGCAATGAAGAGTCTTCTGTGTGTGAATACGCTGAGTCTTCCGATCAGGAGGTTGTGAAGGGTCGATTTAAGTCAAGACAGAACACAAAATCGATTAATGTTACGAAGGGTAAGTCTTTTAATTGTAATGTTTTATTAAACTATTGTTATTGTATTATTTGCATAATTTAATTATTCAAATACTGAGATTTTGTTAAATAAAACGCAAAGGCAGCTGATGATGAAGTTGAGGATGTTAATTCTGATGAAAACAGAAGGATTAGTAAGAAGGTTTCTAAACAGAGAGATAAGGGATTGATGAGCCCTAAGTCGGTTAAACATGCTTAAAAAAAGAAGGGCAATGACGACGATTCAGAGGCCACTGATGAGGATGTTCAAATCAAGTCTGTTAAAAAATCAAAACCTGTGGTGGTTGATAAGGGTTAGTTTCTGTCTAACTTATTATATATACATGTTTTGCATGTTTTGGTCGTTTTTAATTATTTTGATTGTGTTTTGTGTAGGGAAAAGGCTGAAATCAAGGGACAAGCAATCTGACGATGATGATGATGACTTCCACAATCCTCCAAGGAATCTTAAAAAGGCTGTAGTGAAGGCCAAGGAAAAGGAAGTTAAAAAGAAGACGAAAGAGGCGTCTGAAAAGCAGAATGTCCCAAAAAATCAACCAAAGGACAAGCTTGATCAAAATGCTTCAAATGCTATTTCACATAGAAGCCAATCTGCTAGTTTTACGGAAGCTGTGAGCAAAATTGTGAATGAGGAACACAAGAACGCTCTAGCAGAAGTTGGCTTTGTTTATTTCTTGGAATTTCCAAAGTTTGATTTCCCAAGGTATGCGATTGTAATTTAATAATTATGAGATATTTTCAGTTAAGTTGTTATATGTCAATAGCATTAGAAGTGCAAGGTTTATAATGATGTATTATAATGTCTGTTATGCTCATATGATTCTCTTATTAAAAAGCTGAATATTTGACACATACAGTGTTATGATTTATTTACTACAATCATTCTTCATCTATTGCATAATCCTTCTTCATATATTGCATAATCAATAGTTTTAAGTTAAAAGTAATAACTTGTGACACTGGGTTCTGATGATATGTTTTCTCATTGTTTGTGATACATGTTAAACAAACTTATGACATAACGACCAAAGCATGATTTGATTTATAACATCTTATTTTTGAATATCCTTTGCTACATACTGTTTACATTTTCTTGTTATGATTTCATTAGAATAATCATTACACATCTATTGCATAAGCAAAAGGTTTAATTCATTTGTTGGTCTTTTTTTTGACATGGTTTTGTTATGATTTTTGTTTTCAATGATTCTGATAGATATTGAAGAGACTTATTACATAATGAATATTGGTAGTTTATGGTTTGTAATATATGTCCTCTGTTTTATTAAGATTCAATTAGTTCTCTCTCTTATTAAGTATGCTTCAGAGGTCTCAGTTATGCAACTTTGATTGTTCCAGGAAACTATGCCTTTGGTTGGTTAAGAATTACGATGCCAGGTTGGGGGTGTTGTGCTTGGAGTACGGTCGCACGATTGATGTAATTGAGCAAGCTGTTGAGAAATGTCTAGGGCTTCCTCGTGGTCCCAAAAGCATAGTGAAGATTCAACCTCAAAACAATGCAGATGTGGTGCCAAAATGGAGGTAGCATCTGAAGTTGCAGGGGAAAGCTAAGGATGGACACTATGGGCATCTCTTGAAACATATAGACGTCCAGAATGCTATGTTGAGAACAAAGGATGCTTCGGTATTTCTTCAGGATTTCATAGTGCTCTTTTTCTCATGCTTGATTGAACCAACTTCTACTGGTTGATGCAATCAGAACCTCGTATTACATCCTGACGAAGTAAAGAGAATAAAAGAGTATAATTGGTGTGGGTTTCTGCTTGACATACTGGAGGAGACTAAGGACAAATGGGTTGCAAACCAGAGCTCACACTTTACCAGGCCGTTGATTTTTCTCTTGGTACGTAATTTATCATTGTTTATGTCCAGGTACACTATATATATATTACTGATTTCAATATGCAGATGCTATATTTGGACTGTCACGTCAATTATAGGAAGCGGGAGGTCCCGAGAAACTTCCCGGTATTTATTGGATGGACAAACGATTTGATTGCACGTCGGGAGTCATATGAGCTTGAGAAAGGGGGTTTTGGGAAAGGAAGGTAAGAACCGCTTCCGGGTTCATTAATTCCTTGCAATTCTGTTGGCACTCACTCCCACATCATGGAAGACCGTCCAACACAATCCCACCCTCATAAAATTGTGACAGATGAGGTAAGTTAAGTTTATATTACATTTTATACTCGTCGTATATTATTGCATAATGATTCAGTTGCATAATGGGTACATTATTTTGAATGATTTAGGAATTTAATTCCATAATGGGTATGGATCTCAAACGTTTTGCTGAGTTAATCATAACAATAGCGGAGAACACTTTGAATGCGCAAGAGTCGTCCAAGAGGAATGAAGTTTCGAGATCACTCGTCAAAAGGGCTTTAACGTTACTTGGATCAACGGATGACAGGGTCACTCAGAATGCACTTGTGTGTCGCAATCCGAAAATCCAATTTGGACGGACGACGAGCTGAATGCACTGATGGACCAGATGGAGGCTACGGAAGAGAAAAGGAGATTTATGGTTGAGAGTGGCCTTGAGTCCTTTTACACTATGTGGGGCGATTACTTGACTCCACCGAACTATGGTTTCCCTCTCCCAAAGTCAGTCCCACCATCTGTTGTTCTAGACAAAAGTGTTAATAAAGAGGTTAGTATGTTATGCAGTTAATTCTTATTAAACAATCCAGTGTTATCGAAATAAGATTTTCTAAGTTGTTTTGTTAATGTGTATACAGGCTGGAGTTTCTCATGAGTTAGATGCAAATACAGAGAATGAGGGTAGCTTGAACATTGACCCTATAGTTGCTGATCAGGTATTACGATCCCGAAAATAGGAGGATAATGTGTACAATCTGGTTCCGTTGATATTTCGATGACGTTTATTATTACTTTTAATTACAGGGTTGGAATGTATCAAATGACACCTTTAGGGTTGGAATGCAGGTTGATGGAAATGTTCATGAGGAGGCAAGTGTAATTCTTTTATGATTATGTGATGTTTAGTTCCAATTGTAGTTTTTTTTTTACGAGTGATACTTACGTGTATTGCATATGTGTAGGCTGATGATGTTACTTTAATCGCGCCCCATGAGCAGAATGCTGAGAATGATGAAGTTGCAAGGGATGCAAACATTGAGGTGACGTATCTCAGATTTCTCTATTTTTTGATTATGCTGCAATATGCACTTAGTTATGAGAATAAACATTTCATCCGACCACTTGTAGGAACCTGAGAGCATTGAAGATAATGCAGATCTGAATGAAGAGGGTGCTCCTCAAACAGGGCTAGTTCCAACCAATGTTGATCTGGTAAGTTTATGTTTTGCTATTATATTACATATATGTTGAGTTGCAATATACTGCAAATGGTTTTGCAAAACAAATAATTGGTCTGCCATCTCAGGTTGATTCTACGGACCAACTTGTCAAGGATGTCATTGATGACTTGGCTTCTGAGAATGTTGAAGAAGGAATACGCCAAGAAGATGGTCAGGGCACGTCTATCCATCATCCACTTGTTATGCCAAGTGATCGTCTGCCTCCGAAGCCAAGGAAGAGGAAGCAAATTGAACCGGTAAGTGGTAGGAGAAGTGGTAGCAGAAGAAAGTAGCGTTAATAGTATGCAGGTTATCTAGACTCGAAAGTACTCAAAAATTGTGTCTAAGAATATTATAACAAATTTTTTTAATATTAGTATGTTCTCCTTGATTTTGTAAACATCGAAGTTGAAAGGAGAATATTTTGATGTAAGGTAACATATGATGTGTAAGACTTAACGATGTTATATGCTTTATTTCAAGTGTTTCATTTTTGTTCGATCTTTCAGCAATGTAAGACAAAAAAATAAGGTTGGTATCATAAGATCATTGATGTGTTGGACAAATCACTGCGGGTGGTACCATATTTTATACAAAATTATGGTTGGTACCATAATTTTATACAAACGCCACAATTATATTTTTTTTAACTTACGAAACTTATTGATTTTTTTTATTTTTTGTTCGTTGCATAACTTTACTATCGTTATATCAAAATTGCTTATGACATCATTATGTAAGTGTTATGATCGACGTCGATCTGCATTATAATGAATAAGCAAGGAACACGTCTATTTATAGAGGAACCACTCAAGACCAAAGCAATCATTGAGTGTAAAACTCTACCTCCTTGGAGGATTTTCGAATAGCTTCTTTCCTTTCTTATTAAGCGTTCTTACAGGTATACTGGCGAGTGATTACACTTCTCTGGTGTAATATTCAGTTTTATTTGGCCCCGTTCTAGTCCCACGTTTTGACTTAAAGTTACCTCGGGTCTTGTTAGTAAGAAAAGTGTTTGCTTAAATAGTAGATTTTCTTAAGTAATAATAATAGTAGAAATTTTGTTCGGTTGAAGCGTATCAAGTAAAATCTTAGCCAAATCAAAAAATCTATCTAAATAACCTAAAATTATAAAAAGGGTCAAAGAGAATTTCTTCGTTCCTCTTATCTACCGACTAGGACCAAAATTCTTCGCCTGTTTCAATCGTTGGAAGGTCCTCGACTTAATTTTTGATTTTTTCTACCTATTATCTTGATTCCGGGACGGGCTTTGGGGGAAGATCTCTGGTCCAGAGATCGGAGTTGAGTCGTCGTCGGTGATTGGCTAGCGAGTAGGGTTTCAGTCGGAGTCGGGATCGGGGCCGGAGTGGGTGGTCTGAGCGTTAGAGTCGGGGCTAGAGATCCAGAGGGGTTGGGGAAGTTTGTATTTGTTAATCTTGTATTGGGTTGGGATCATAAATTGGTTTGCAGAAATTTTATCTCATAATACAATTTGAATGTTTTTCAATGTTTTCTCGCCGTGCCCGCGTTGCAAGATCTGAAAGTTCTATTGTCGAACCAGCTTGGTAGCGCCTCGTGAGGTCTACTACCGAGTAATGCCTTGTCAGGAAGACGGGGTGTTACATCTGGCATTTAGAATGCGTCCCTAAGTCTACTAGTAACACTCCTTTAAGCCTATAACAGTAACCTAGCTTAACTTCTAAAGGACGCTACTCACACGTCCTTACAGTACGTCGTAAGGACTCCTTCTTTCTTTTGTTTTTCTTTTACAAACAAGTTTGTGATTTTGGTTCGGCCTTTCACTCGATCTAACACCTAGTCTTCGAGAGTTCTTGACTTGTTCTTGGTGTTCTTGATCGATGTCGTATTCACTCTGAATATTCTCTGAAAGGCTTATCTCACCATAAATGCCCGAGGGGTATTTATAGCACTTGGGGAAGGCGTCTTTTCCTCTGACGATCATTCCCTTCAGCTACGTGGCTACAGGATCGGCTTCCACGTGTTGATGGCGGTGATGATAGAAGCTACCTGGCACCAGCTATAGAACTCCGCTACAAGATCGGCTTCCACGTGGTGATGGACTGATCTACAAGATTAGCTTCCACGTTTCCCGGATGATCAAATCTTGTCGAATGATGTCATCTTGTCAGGTTGCCTTGTAAGGACGCTTGGAGTTGAACTTGCGTTCCTACTTGCTTGGGACTGCATCCTTGGCTTAAGTAGAAACTTCGTTGGTCCTTACATTTGGAAAGTGGTGTCCCTTCACCTAAGGGACGTCACACTTTTGTTGTCCTTTTCATCACTAGCATTCCTGAACACTTGGACAACTTTATTAGATCAAAGTGAGTTTGTTATATCAAAACTAAGGGAAGATTGTGTAGGCACAATGTTAAGTACAAGATAGTCCTTAACATCGTCCCAACAAGACCTGATGTCTCATTAAAAGAAGTCTAATACTATTAGACTAGCTTATTTATATTATGTTCTTTTCAAAAATAAATCTTATATTATCGGTTAATCAATTGAAAAAAAAAATTGAAAAATCATTACTGACCCGTTAAACTGTTTAAAGTTTCGGTCAGTTAAACATAACCGGTTATCCAGGTTTTCTGAATATGGCTAACCAGGGAAAAGCAATCAATTTCGGTTTATTGTTTGCGATTTTTTTTTGCCCAGTACTAGTGGAAATGAGACAGTTTTAACACATCCTTGGATTGAACCTACAAAGTATAGAAAGGTTTTAACCTAAGCTATTGATTTGCTCTATTTTGTATAGGTTAACTCTTGTATTTTAGGGCTATATTGAGTTTGTTTAGGTTAGAGTTTGTGCGTAATTGTAATATCTAGGCCGAAGACACAAGAATTCAAGAATCAAGAGTTTTAAGGCGTTTTGAGCTGTCTGCGCGACACCACTTGCTTGCAAAGGCCATATCTTGCGCTATTGAGGTCGGATTGAGCTGAATCCGGTGCCATTGGAAAGCTAACTTCAAGGGCTTCAATTCATCTTTTTACACCGAAGTCAGATTCCAAGCGGAAGATTGTCAAAACAGCCTCCGAAGTAACGTCAGTGGTTCTGTCGAGATTACGCGACCGCGGATTGTCCACCGCGACCGCGGTGGCCGCCGAGACAAATTGTTCTTTCTGTTGCGATAGCGCGGGCGCAGAGGTGTCGACGCGGTCGCGGTTCGGTCAAATTTTCACGCGGACAAGATTTCACCGTTTCTATCTTATTTCCTTTTCTATCTTTTGCCTCTTACCTTATCTATCTCGTGGAGCTTGTTCCTTGGGCTATATAAGGAGGAGCCAGCCTTAGGGTTTTAGTATCTTCTATCTCTTATCTTCTTTTTCATAATTCAATTCTTCTCTTTTAGCTTAGTTATGGAGAGCTAGTCTCCTTGGGTTTGTTCAAGGGAGAAGCTCTGATGTATGAACTCGTGAGATTTTGGTAATTGATTTCTATCCTTTGGTTAATATTGATACTCTTGTGCTTCATCCCATGATTTATGTTTGATTTTATGAGTCTGGCCAACTTGTTTGATTGACTTAGATCTATTGTTTGAATTAAGATTGGTTGTTGTCTATGCATCTTTCCTATTCTCGAAACAACTCTATTCTAGGACCGTGGACTAGTTTAGGGAAGAGTATTCAATGGTTTGATTGTGCATGAGACTCGTAGCTTGATTGCATGATTTGGTTTCCTAATATCCTTGTTCTCTATGCTAATTCTAGGTTAAGCGTCCTTGCCTAGGGTTATAGAATTGCTTGGACCGTGGACTTGCGATTGTTAATGATCAGGATAGGAATCAACCATAGGTGTGAATGAAATCAATGGATGAATCTATGATCGAGTAATTATTTCATGAGTGGATCTTTTGAATGAACCTACTTCCTATCTATTTGCTTATTTGTTTGTTATTTGTTTCCTAGGTTAGTTTAGATATCTCTTTGATTTCCCCCCATATCTTTAGTTGATAGATTTATTAATACTAGAAGCCGTTAGTTCTCTTGGGTTCGACCCCTTACTTGCTTACTATACTAGTTTGTTTGTTTGGGTTATTTATCTTTGATCTTGGCACGACGACTTTAGCCGAGTCAGCTATCATAGGCTTTTTTGATGCATGTATAACTTTATGGCAACTCGTCAATCTTTATTCTTTTTCTTTATATGAGTTAAACATTTCATGAGTAATCAATATATTATTCTTTATTGCTCAGCATGCTATGAATGAACCTTGTGAAGGGTGGATAATTTTTCCATAACATTTTTCAGCCATTTTGTAATTATTTTAGTTACCATTTTATAGATTATAGTAATAGAATATCGCCTTTAATATCGCAATACAAGGGGAAAGGTTTTTCAGTTCCTCTTCAGCTTATGTATTTTGGAGAGGCTTTCTTTAGTTGCATAATTTTTGTGTTCTTGTTGAATAATGATTACATTTCATTAAAATCTATTTTTTCTAGATAAATATTTTTATTTTGTTTATCCTAAACATTACGTGAACAACATAAAATTTGATTTTGTATACGAGTTTGAAGTTCGGTGGACCAATATATAATGTAGGGATTCCACACCCGTCCATGTACATTAGGCTTTAAAGATAAGCCGAATAAAGTTTGTCCTAATATCAATTTTCAATGAACATGAGTAATTGTAAGGACTTATGCTGCTTGACATTTTTCTCTTGATGTATGATACTTGATTTTTAAGTTAAGAAATTAAAGAGCATGTATGATGACACCATAATTTAGTAACTTTGATCAATGTCCCAAAATCGCTAATTTTCGCATTTGGCCTCCCTTATCATTGACATGAGGCTAGTTGAATAAAAGGACTTAAGAATGTAATGATTGATTATATGTACCAAAAGTGGTTTATGTATTGGGAAATCTCAATCTCAATATCAGTGTGCTGAGATTAAAAAGCTTCCATTACTTAATCACATGCCTGCACATGCAAATGAAACTCTCAATGACGATGAATCTAAGAGGATCTCAGCCGTTGAATACATGCATAGCGTGGTTGGTTTGATCAGATTAATCACAACCATTGATTTCAAAAAAGGAGGGTCATTATCACTTGACAGGTACGGTATATATATATGTCTGTGTAGCTCTGGCTCATAAAACGTAAGGTTGTACATAGCACCCCTACATGGATTAATGAAAACAAAGAATTACATTTTGGCTTTGTTTTTGGGGATTTGTCATGCATGTCTCTTTGTGGCCATCTCTAATATTCCATGGAGTGTACGTGCGCCAACTCTTCTCTATTGCAAACAAAGAATTAACAAGCACGTACATGTAATTTTGCTTCTTACTAGCTATAATTTCAAATCTAGTGTGTTTTGTGTTCAGCATAATATAGTAAAAAACAAAGTATTTTTCTGTGCTTTCCCGTGTCTTATTTTTTGTTATATTATGCGAAAATCTACCGTTCCCTCCTATACCTGTCAAACGGGTCGTTCGGATTGGATTTGGATCGGGTAATTCAGATCGGATTCGTTCGGGTCAAATAGTTAGTACGGGTTGTGTTTGGATCGGATCGGATCGGATCGGATCGGGTTTGGATGTTGTTCGGGTTCGGGTCTAGTTCGGTTTGGTTCCTATTCGGACTGAAATACTTCGAATCAGTTCAGATTCGGATGTTGTTCAATTCGGGTCCTCGTCGGATTGCTTTGAATCAGATCATTTCGGATGAGTTAATTCGGATGTGGATGTCATCTGGATTCAAGTTGTTTTGATATTTATAATTCTGTAGGTCATTTTGGATTTTATCTATTCTGGTTTTTGGATGATAAACATTATTTCTGAGAGCATATTTAATCTTATATAAGATTATATTCAGAAGATTTCGAGTCATATTTAGTTCAAGTCATTTCGGATCGGATGATTTCGGGTCAAATTTAGTTCGAGCCATTTCGAATCGGGTGGTTTCGGATCGGATGATTTTATATCATATTTAATTCGGGTCATTTCAAATCAGTTGAATTTTGGATCAGATCGGGTCTCAGGTCATGTTTGGATGGTTCATCCGTCAAAGTGCAGGTCTAATTTCGAATTCGGTTCCGATCGGATTTCAGTTTCGGTTCACTTTTTACCAGGTCTGTTACACGCGGAGAGATTTAGGAGGGAGATAAATAGAATAATGTAAGGGGATATGCGATGATTTTTATATGAAAATTTTGGTGACTAAAGGTTTATGATTGATGTGTTATAATGCTAATATATCCTAGATTTGTTTCCATTCGTTTACACTTTCGTTATTGGAAACCAAATGAGTTTTTAGAGTTTTGTAGTTGCTTATATGTTATATTAAATATATACCTTTTGTGTAGGTATGATTTTATAAAATTGCGCTAAAATATTATTATCATATTTAAGGTATATTATTTTTCAACATAAGAGATTTCTACATACATACATTTTAGTAAATACAATTAATGATTTGGCTTTAAAAAACGACACTTATAAATACGATGAGATGGACCCTTAATTTAAATGTATGGATTAATCCACTTAACATTAACAAGGTTTGATTATACTATAGTTAGTTAGTATTTTTTTGCAAAATATTTTGTTATATTACAATAATATATTAAAATTTTCAATTTTAATTTATATTAATGGTCTTAAATTTGATCTCGCCCTAAGGTCCCGAAAATGTTTGAGACGGACCTGCGTGTAAATAAGGATGAAAGATAAACAAATAAAAAGGCAAGCCAAACAAAACATAAATATCCTAATAATAAAAAAACTATCATATTGTTTGGTCCCATGTAAACCCTCGTATATTGTTAACAACATCGTCAAAATAGCTGGTCATGGCACATTAACATGATAAATAGGGTTTTATTTCTCTTTCATTTTGAAGTGTTATACAAATGATGAAAAATAAAAAACAATCTTGGACTACCGAAAAAAGAAAACATAAACAATCTTGCGTCCAAGGCTCAACAATCAAAGATCTGTTAACCTCCATTATTAAATCTCAGATCAATAAGATGCCATAATCTAGGCTATTGAACCTTCTAAAAGATTCTGCCCCACGTACCTGTTTGCTTTCTCCATTTTTTTTTATTTCCTCTTTCCGTTGGTTCTTATTATTCTGATTTATAAATAATACAGAATATATATTGTTTTTTTTTATAAGGAAATAAATTAGGATCGCTGCATCCGCAAGAGATGAGAGTTGATTACTAACCAGCCTCAAAGAGAAGAGGGTAAATCATTGTCTCAAAGTCTCAAAGCCGAGACCTCATGAAATACTCTCATAAGTGCTCAGCCAATGAGCTGATACAACAAACGCATGCATTAAAATATACCAATGTATTACAAAGCAATTTTTTAATATGTACGCTGATTGATCTAGACAAATTGTATTATTTTTATAATAAAATAAACTTCTATAGTTGTGTTAGGTTCTCAGAGGTCCAATACCTAGCACAAAGTTGGTTGTTGGTATGTCTAGTGTCACTCTTTTCAACTGCTACTACATATTTTAACGATCCAACAAAGAGAATATCATTCCAACAATATGAGTCGATGTATATATGCAGTGTAATATTTTATCACCCTAATTGATTGATCTTTAAGTAATTAATTGAGCACGTACAGTTTTACCCAAAGCACCCATTTCACGTTCTTTGCCGGATTCTGTTTAGACTTTAGAGGGATTTTCCATCTAACACGCCATTGCATGCCTCGTATTGTCTGTGTCCCTGTGTTCATATTCAAAAACTTCCATTCATTTAAGAATCCTCTACGGCATTGGTGTAGTTTAAATGGTTTTATTTAATCTGTATGTCCTTGAAGACCGTCAATTGATCCGTTATGGATGATGAAAGCTATTTATTTCACCACCCGATTCGAGAGCGAAAATAGCTTACCGATTATCAAAACCCATCATGATCATGACTTATCAACGGGCATATATATAATGTGTTGGATCTACGTGTTTAAGAATACAGACATTATCCTTTTGAGGGATCAACGAACTTGACAACGGAATATTAAACAAATAAACAAGTAACAAGAACATAAGAGATTCCAAATCAATTTGACCATTCTTAATAAGGAAGTATGAACTTCCAAACGCGAACTTTAGTTCTAGGTGTATACAACTCCTAGATCATCAAACCTCAGTCCCTCAACGTCGAACATTTCTTGCTCACCTCAACTAGAGCAAACTTGACTCACACCAAAAAGCTAGCGTACAACTACGTCAAAGTCACCGTGTGTCTATTTTCCTTCGAAAGCACAAAGCTCTCAAGACACCCAATTATGTGTTTATATGTGTTTGTATCTTTTTGTTTAAAATGATTGACGTAAAAAATACAAATTACAAAATAGTGTTAAAAATATAGAGAAACATGTAAAGGCTAAAATGATTTTCATCACAATCAAGACCAAATTCACGACTAATTCAATCTCTTCCACATTATTCCATACAAAAAACAATAGCCTATTAGTCAATAACTAAAGTGTTGATTAATCATGTGTCTGAACAACCATTACCACACCATTTCTTATGAACATAACATCGATACTTTCATAATAAAAAAAAAGTTAGAAAACAAACAAATGTGTCTCTAGTGAAACTAACAAACCAATTTGTCCGTCCATCGAACTGGACAAGCCTTCTAGTATTAAAAATAATAATATATTCTATCAAGGGTCCGGATCCGATAGGAATGAGTTTTAGGGTAGGAAATAGGAATAAATCTCAGCCGTTGATCGCGCGCGAAAAAACAACCCAAAAAACTAGCGCGCGTATTATTCGCGTATTATTTGCGTATTATTCGCGTTTTATACGCGTTTTTTCCTTTTTTTTAATTTTCCATTTTTTTTGTTTTCTTTGTTTTTTCGATTTTTCTCGTTTTTTGCGTATTTTTCAAAAAAACAGCGCCCGTCTAAAATTTGTTCAAATCTATGGCCGATTTGTTCAACTTTAAGGTCAATTTGTTCATCCATATTTGTTCAACTCTATTGCCCATTTGTTCAACTCTATGGTCAATTTGTGCACCTATGTCATATTTTTATACCAATCAAAGTTATTATAATTTGTTTCGCTTTGGCAATTTGTTCACCTTTATGGTTAATTTGTTTATCAATATTTGTTCAACTCTATTGCCAATTTGTTCAACTCTACGGTCAATATCTTCATCAATATTTGTTCAACTCTATTGCCAATTTGCTCAACTCTATGGTCAATTTGTTCAACTCTATTGCCAATTTGTTCAACTCTATAATCAATTTGTTCAAATCTATTGCCAATTTATTTAACTCTATGGCCGATTTGTTCATCTATGTAGGGATCGTTAGTCAACAGAGAGCGCGTCCTTAACAATGTTAAGGGCGTCCTTAATAAAGATTAAGGGCGTCCTTCAGCTGGAGTGGAAAATAAAAGGCTAAACAAGTGAAGAAACAGAGAAGTAAGGAACGCGTCTATTTATAGAAGAACCACTCAAGTCCAAAGCAGTCCTTGAGTGTAAACCTCTACCTCCTTGGAGGATTTTGTAATAGCTTCTTTCCTTTCTTATGAAGAGTTCTTACAATTACACTAGCGAGTGATTACACTTCTCTAGCACTTAGAATGCGTTCCTAAGTCCATTAGTAACACCCCTTTAAGCTTGTAACTGTAACCTAACTTAATCTTCTAAAGTACGCTATTAGCACGTCCTTATAGTTCGTCGTAAGCACTGTCTCTCTCTTTTTGGGTTTTCTCTTACAAACAAGTTTGGTTTTGGTGAACGCTTCTCACTCGATCTAACACCTAAGTCTCACGTGTTCTTGAGCTGTTCTTGGTGTTCTTGAGTGACTGACAATATGCTCTGAATATTCTCTGGAAGCGTCAAGTCACAATAAATGCTCTGGACGAATATTTATAGTGACCTAGGGAAGGGCGTCATTCTCTGACGATCATGCCCTTCAGGGACTCTTCTACAAGATCGGCTTCCACGTGTCTCTAGTAGTGATGAGGGAAACTTCTTGGCAATTACCGCTGAACTTGGCTACATGATCGGTCTCCACGTGGGGATGAACTGGTGTACAGGATCTGCTTCCACGTAGTGATCATGATCAAGGCTTTTCTGGTGATGTCACCTTGTCGATCAGCCTTGAGAGGTCTCCTGTATAATGATAAAGGAGGGCGTCCTTTGTAGAATCATGCCAAGTCGCTTATCCAGCTTAGTAGCGTCCTTACACCTTAAGGACGGCTACTCAACTTGTTGTCTTTTTCATGACCTGTGTTCCTAAAACACTTGGACTACTTATTAGATCAAAGTGAGTTTGTCATATCAAAATCAAGGGACGTTAGTTACAATGTTAAGCACAACAGGTGTCCTTAACATTGTTCCATCAACCTATTTATAACAATTGAACTTTGTATAATTTGTTCAACTCTATCGACAATTTGTTCACCTCTAAGGTCAATTTGTTCATCCATATTTGTTCAACTCTATTGCCAATTTGTTCAACTCTATGGTCAATTTGTTCATTCATGTCATATTTTATAGCAATTGAAGTTTGTATAATTTGTTTCGCTTTGGCAATTTGTTCACCTCTATGGTCAATTTATTCATCAATATTTGTTCAACTCTATTGTCAATTTGTTCACCTCTATGGTCAATTTGTTCATCCATATTTGTTTAACTCTATTGCCAATTTGTTCAACTTTATGGTCAATTTGTTCAATTCTATGGTTAATTTGTTCATTAAAATTTGTTCAACTCTATGGTCAATTTGATCATCTATATTTGTTCAACTCTATTGCCAATTTGTTTAATTCTACGGTCAATTTGTTCAACTCAATGGTAATTTATTCTACTCTGTGGTCAATTTGTTCATCTATATTTGTCCAACTCTGATATATATCTCAAATTCAACACTTGATATAACAATAGTTATCCTTCTTCCAATACACGTGTACTCTTAACATGTAGAAGGCCAATAAAAGTCAATCTTGTCTATTATGAGTATGTCATACCGTCTTAGTATAACAAATTCTTAAAGGCATGGATGCAATAATTCAAATATTTTGCAAACACTTAGCCCACTCAACCCAGACAAGATGCATTATTGCTTCTAGTAAAATTGCATTCCATAATGCAGTCCGAGACTATAAAAAAATGCTCCAATGTTCACACACCATTCCAACTTCAATACAGTGCCAAGCTATTCAGGATACACATTGCCTACAGGTGAGATTTCAAACCACTTTTTCATCCTACACTAAACCCCTGACTTCCCAAATCTGTCACTTTCGAGAACACAATTGCAAACATAGGCATTGAACCTTAAAATTTTAGTACCTAACCCTACTAGTTCAAACTTTTCCACTCCATTATAGCTTACAAGCACATAAAACAGAATCAAAACAGTCATCAGGCTTGAAAATTGGGAATTGGAGAACCTGCAAGAAGGAGAGGTGTTTGAGGACTTCAAACTCGGGGTCACTGATGTGGACAAAACGATAGAAGTTGACAACGATGAATTCCTCATTTCTTTCAACCGTTTCGCCTCCATCTTCACAGGTACGTCTACCTCTATGGAGTGCGGAAGAGGAAATTACTAGGGGCAACGCCTTGCAATCGCCATTGTTGGATCTAGATTTGTTGTTGCGAGGAAGATAGGAGGAGGAAGTGGGAGAGAAACCGGAAGCGGCCATGTAAATCACAATCGGGAAGAAGCAAAGCTTGTGCTCGTGCTCGAAAGCGGCGAGGAACGACGACGGGAACATGGAAGCCTTGGTCGTCATGACCACCAACCACGATGCCGTTGCCGCCGCCAGCTCCTGTACTACGCGGACGAGTTCAGCGACATGAGGAAGGCCTTCAAGGACTTCGCCTTGGCCGCATGCGACATCTTGTCCACCGGATTTGGATTTGTGAGGCGAAGGCCTTGGCCGGCAGCGTCGTTTTTGCATTCTGGTGGAGATGCACGCCTTCCGCCAAATCCGACCGCCCCTCGCCTCCTCGACTCCACCTCCTCCTTTGTCGACCCCTGCCTGAATATCCACAACCGTGTCCAATCCCTAATCCACGCCGACGACCTCGACAACGCTCTTCCCTCGTGCATACGTCCTTTGCCGAAATCGCCGGATCTCAGGAGGAAATCGGGAGCTTAGGGCTAACCTTAGCGGCGGTGGAGTAGCGGAAATGGCGAGCTTGAAGAGAAGAGTTGAAGACGCCGTTGTCATCTTCGGAGGCGGAGGCAGACGAGGTGCCTGGATCTCGAGCGTGACGACGAATGACGAGAATAGCGGATGGTGGGGGCTTTCTTTTTGGAAGAAATGCAGGCATAATTCAAAGAATGAGATTCATTTATACCCTTCCTACCGTAAAACTCATTTTTACATGAGTCTTTCCCTTCTATCAATACTATTTACTCCCTCTATTTCGTTGAATGTGTCATTTTAGCAATTTACACATATTAAGGAAGCTATTAAATGTACTATTATACCCCTAATTATTACCTCATTTTTTTACTTTATAGAAAACCACTACTAATAAATTTCTAATGATTATAAGGGTAAATCTGTAAAGTAAATGCCAAAAATATAAAAAGATATGTATTTTGAAACAAAATTTTAGAGTTAGAATGACATCTTTTATAAAACGGAGGGAGTACTAATTTGCCAACCATCGCTGTAAGTTAAAGTTGACCCACTTAAATATTTGGATTGGATTTCCAATGGACAAGCTCTCATTTATCAATAATCATGCATCTTCAACCAAACCCAAAGAAATCAATCAGTAGTTAATAATCTGTCTTTCGGCCACCCCTCCTAGGCCCCATAAAATCCCAAACGAGACACGAAACAAACTGCAGCCTTTTTCTTCTCCAAAAGCTCCTTTTCTTTTAGCGAATCAACAAACACTATGTTCCATTGGTCTGGTGATTAGAGAATTAAAAACACGGTAAAATCATTTATCAAAATTAATACTCCCTCCGGTTCAAAATACATGGTCTTTTAGAAAATTTACGCATATTAAGGAACTTTCATATTACCTAAATTACCCTTGTAAAAGTCATGCATGTTGTTTATCAAAAAGAAAAAGCATTCTTGCATTTTCTACTTTTTCAATAATTGAGGTTATCATGAGGGACATATCCGGAAAGAAGAGGGAAAAAATATAAAATGGTCATTTATTTTGAAACAACCTAAATTATCTAAAAGACCATGTTTTTTGAAACGGAGGGAGTAAGTAATTACACCCCATCGATGAGCCTATGGGCAAAATAGAGATGGGTTGACCGGCAAATCAGGGAAATAGTACTAGTAGTCTAGTACTCCCTCCGTCCCATAATGTTTGTCCACTTTCCTTTTCTGTCGTCCCAAAATGTTTGTCCACTTTCCTTTTATATCAATAACTTTTTCCAATCCTACCCCTATTAAATCTCTACATTTACCCCCATTACCAACTTTTCCACCTACTTTATCTCTTTTCAACTTTTATCCCCTATAAATTTCCAAAAGTACCCCTATTCAATCATATCTTTTACCCACTTTATTCTACTTTTTCACTTTCCAATACCACTTTACACCTCTCATTAAAAACCACAAAAACCGTCCTTTTGGACAAACATTATGGGACGGAGGGAGTATTACAGAACCTCATTTCCCCATGATTTAATTTTAATAAATCAATACTCGTAGATGTTATTTTGCTGAAATTTGAGAAGAGCAAAATCCGTGGAAATGGCCAAATTGGAGGGAGTAAAAAAAATAACAGCCTTTTTGGGTTGTGCATTAAGTGCTTACCGTAAAGCAAGGTCCAAGAAAAATAGTAAAAGGTTATTGATTGTAGTAGTAGTAGTACTGTAGTAGTATTGTTTTGAGAGCCATCTCATCTGAATGAACATCGCACACACTCATCAAGAACAGATTAATCATCTACTACCAGTTCTAGTCAGTAGTCATGCATGTACTATTTTAATACTAAGTAATAAATAAAAGGGAAATTCGGCTCGGTAATCTCAAAGTTTTGGAAATTCCACATGGTATAAAAAGTTTTTTCGGTATTCCATATGGTATTCACAGGGTTTTGCAAATTTCGCGTGGTAACGTTGGTCTATTATAAAAAGTTAAAATTATATAAAAATTTACCTATACTTTCTGCTTAATTACACAAATTACCATATCCTTTAGTTTTTTTTTAAAAATATCTAATCTAACAACTAACTTTACATTTTAGTATTATATATATTTTTATTTACTCTTTTTGCATGACACTATACATTATTATTTTACAATCTTCTATTTTTTATTAGTACAAAAAGAGCCATATTTTTCAAATTTGTATAAAAAAGTTCCTTTTTCAAATTAAAAAAAGCATAGCTTAAAAAAAAACTATCATTTCTTATTAACAAAATATAAACTTGAATTTTATTAATAGTTGATCTATTAAGGGGGTGTTCTTAAAAATTGGGTACTCTAGTTCAAGTAATTTGTTAATAGAAAACAATTATTTTTTCTAAACATAATATACATATATCATGACATTAAAAAGTGTAAAAATTATAGGTTTTTTTATGAGATGTACAACTTTAGGCAATTTTTTGTAGTTATAATAAATTAACATTTAACAATAATAAAGATTATGTATTAAGTAATACTTCTCATTATGTTTTTTAAGAAAATAGATTGGTAGTTTTGTTGAAAAAATCTATTTAAATGATACTTCTCATTAGGTATAATAAACTAATTTGTTTTATTTTTTATTTTTTCCACAAACCTATCAAGTCTATATTAATTTTTTTAATACAGATTTGAAAAATGTGGTTCTTTTTTCAATAATAAAAAAATAGAAGATTTTGTATATAGTGTCATGAAAAAAGAGTAAATAAAAAACCTATATAATACTAAAACTATAAAGTGAGGTGTTTTATAATAGACTAGATATTTAAAAAAAAAAGAATAAATATAGAGTGATTTGTGTAATGAAGTAAAAAGTATGGGTAGTTTTTTATACAATTTTAAATTTTTTATAATAGGACAGGGTTACCACGCAGAATTTGCGAAACCTCGTGGTTATTATATGGAATACTGAAAAATTTTGTGTACCACGTGAAATTTGTAATATATCGTGATTACCGGGCGGAATTTCCCTAAATAAATAAATCATGGACTAGATCTAGAAAACATCTAATTAACCCTCAATTAGCTCACCTAATATCAACGCCAACGTGCTAAAACTTTATTATCTAGCTATGACTAGGAGTAATTATATATTGGTAACATAGTACTAACGCAAATTATTTAAAACCATATCTATCTATCTCTGGCGAACGAGTTGTATTATCATATGGCCCATGACTTATCAATCATAAAACAGTAGTAGAATGGAAAAGGAAATCAACTTAGCGATTTGGATTTATGATAACATATTTTGGAAATTGTGTGAGGATGTAGATGCATCAAATCCAATATATTGTGCTCCCTCCGTCCTAGAAAGTTAGTCCAAAATGACGGAAATCTCGTGAATTAAGAAAAATGGAATAAAGTGGGTGAAAAAGTGGATAATATATGTAAAAAGTGGGATTATATAGGGATAATTTTGTAATTTTGTAGAGAAAAGTGATAAAGTTGATGGGAAAGTTGCATAATGGGGGATAATATACGAGATTAGGTAAGGATAATTTTGTAATTTTGTAGAGAAAAGTAATAAAGTTGATGAAAAAGTTGGATAATGGGGGTAATATGTGTGATTGAATGAGGGTATTATTGTAATAAAATTAGATATAAATGGAAAGAAATGAAGATGGACAAACTTTTTGGGACGCCCAAAAAGAAATATGAGACAAACTTTCTGAGACGGAGGGAGTATATAGTTGAGTGAGCACGAACTAGTGATGGAACCGGGCCGCCACCGGGCTGGGCCAAAGAACCGTGGCCCAGGCCCGGCCCGGCAAATTATCGGGTTGGGCCATGGGCTGGGCCGGGCCGACCCACCCAGGCCCGTGCCGGTTTTACCGGGCTGGGAGCGGGTTGCGGGCCAGGCCGGGCTGGGAGTGGGCTGCGGGCTGGGCCGGGGCGGGTTGGGTTGAACATTATATACTATAACTTTTTATTTTTTATATTACTATATACTTACATAATATACAATATACTTACAAAAAAATGAATATACACCCTATTATATACTACTCCCTCCGTTTCAAAATACATGACCATTTGGACATTGCACATATATTAAGAAAAAAATGTTATTCCTATATTACCCCTATCAAATGTAGAGTTAATCATTTGTTTGGAGAAATATGAAAAAGTGTAATGATGATGATAAAGATAATTATTAGGGGTATAAATGGAAAGAGATGGGAAAAAATATGAAATGGACAAGTATTTTGAAACAAGAAAAAGTGTCCAAATGGTCATGTATTTTGAAACGGAGGGAGTATTTTTTTTTGGATGAACATTATATACTATAATAATATGAGAAAGAGTCATGTAGGAAGGATTGTTGTGGTGAGAAATAGGAATAGATCTCCACCGTCCGATCAAACGGATCCAATGGCTCATATTTAATCAAATTTAACAAAAAAATTCCCCCCTCGCGCATCCTTGTGGGGCCCCCATAAAACTGCATTTTCGGAATTCACTTTTTCATTTCACATTTTCACACTCTCTCTCCTCCCGAACTCTCTCTCTTGCGGAACCGCTCCCGACTTCGTCTCCCCTCAAATCTTCGCGGTTTTCGCTCGATTTTTCGCTCGTTTCCTACATTCAAACTGCGATATCTACACTCAACAATGGTGAGATCGAAGTCGTCTCCTGCAAACACGCGAGGTATGCTCAATTCGAAACCCTAGGTTTCGGTTTTTTTTTTTTTGCTTGTGTTCGAACTCTAATTTTTTGATTCTGTGTAATTTCACTTGTTTTTGCTTGGATTTTGGTTCTGAGTGATGTTGTTGAAGTCTTTTCAAAGCGGTTATTTGCGATTAGTTTGTGTTTAGTTGATTTGTTGCTCTAGTTCATGTATTTTTGTAGTCATTTGCTTGTTTTCGTTCGAATCCACGTCTGTTTCTTGTTGATTCTTTGCATAACTGTGTAGATCTGTGCTTATACGTACCGGATACATGTTTTTGTGCTTTTTTGTAGTTTTGTGTGTGTTCATGTTTGGTGATTTGTTCGTTTTCTGCTTTTGTTCAACTTTGTTTAACCTATTTTTGGTGCTTTGTTCATTTGGTTGGTTTATTTGTTCAATTGATCATGTATGCATGTATTTTTGGTTGTTTCGGTTTGTGTTTTGGTTGTTGATTTGGTATTTTGTTCAGATCTGGAACTATTGAGTTTGTTTATCTCGGTTTGTTCATCTGTGTTATCTATTTGTGCAACTGTGTTACTAGTTTGTGTAATTTTACTGCATGTTTGTTCAATATATTGAACCGTTTTTTGTGTTAAATTGTGTTTGGTTTTGTTGTGCAACTGATATATCTATTTGTGCAACTAGTGTCTCTATTTGTGCAATTGGTCTGAAGTTTGTTCACCTAATTGTGTTAATTTGTGTTTGGTTTTGTTGTGCAACTGATATATCTATTTGGGCTTAATACATATGCGGCTCCCTAACCTCTTACAAAATGGTCATTTTAATACCTCATCTTTGAGTTTTACCTATTGAATATCTGAACTATACACATTGTGACCTATTAAACACCTTTTATTGATGACATGTAAAAATTAAGCGCCACATATGCGTCACATGTACACCACATAAACACTATATTTTCCCCTTATTAAAAAAACAAATTTTAAACATAAAAAATAACAAGATTTTTTTTCAAAAAAGTTAAAATTTTAAAAATAAACTTTAAAAACATGTATTTTAAAATTTTTTATTTGTTTTATTTTTTTTAAATTAAAAAATATTTTTTTTTAAAATTTAAAAAATGTAAAAAATGTTAAAAAATTTTAAAAGTGTAAAAAATGTAATGTTAAAATTTTAAAATTATTTAAACAAATTTTAAAACTTTATAAAAATTTCTAAAACTAAAATGTTTTAAAATTTTAAAAAAAGTTAAACAATTTTAAAAAAAAATTAAAAGTTTACAAAATTTTAAACAAATTTACAAATTTTAAAAGTTTAAAATTTCTAAAACAAATTTTAAACATAAAAAACAACAAGAAATTTTAAAACATAAAAAACAATTTTTTTATGTTTAAAATTTGTTTTTTTATTCAAGAGAAAATATTGTGAATATTTGGTGTACATGTGGCGCATATGTGGCGCTTACGTGGCGCTTAATTTTTACATGTCATCGTAAGAGGTGTTTAATTGGTCACAATGTGTATAGTTTAGGTATTCAATAGGCAAAACTCAAAGGTGAGGTATTAAAATGACCATTTTGTAAAAGGTTAGGGAGCCGTATATCTATTAGGCCATATCTATTTGTGCAATTGGTCTGGAAGTTTGTTCACCTAATTGTGTTAAATTGTGTTTTGGTTTTGTTGTGCAACTGATATATCTATTTGTGCAACTGGTGTCTCTATTTGTGCAACTGATATATCTATGTTTTGGAAGTAAATGTTCCAGAACAAACTGTACAACATCTTTGTTTTGGAAGTGTTGGGACGCTATCAAGGACGCCTGCGTACTTGATAGTGTGCCCACACAAACCGTCCCTTAGTTTTGATATGACAAACTCACTTTGATTCTAATAAATTTGTCCAAGTGTTCAGGAACGGCAGTAACAAAAGGACAACAAGTGTGTATGGGCGTCCCATAAGCTTAGGGACGCTAGCTAACAGGAAGTAAGGACCAGCAAAAGACTACTTGAGCAAGGACGGAGTCCCAAGCAAGTAGAAACGCAAGCTAAGCGTCCTTACTCACTAGCCGACAGGATGACATCACTCAACAACATTTGATCATCCAAGGACACGTGGAGACCGATCCTGTAGCAGAGTTCATCAACACGTGGCGGCCGATCCTGTAGCGGAGTCCATCACACACAGCTGGATACAAGAAGCTTCCTCATCACCGCCATTGTTGGATCGTTAGTACTGAGGGACTGCCTTTACTTTGGTAAAGGCGTCCTTTGGTTAGGCGTTCCTACGAGGTGTAGGAGCGTCCTAGAGTAATGCAGCGGAAATAGTACTAAACAGGTAAGTAATGAACGCAATGAATTATAGAGGAACCACTCAAGACCAAGTAGTCCTTGAGTGTAAACCTCTACCTCCTTGGAGGATTTTTGAATAGTTCTTCCTTTATATTGAACGTTCTTACAGTTGTATTGGCGAGTCTTTACCGTTCTCTGGCACTTAGCTTTTCCCTAAGTCCACTAGTAAAGGACTCCTCTAAGCCTACAACTTAAGCAAGTTCAATCTACTAAAGGACTCCTATCCCTGCGTCCTACAGTACTTCGTAGGACTCTCTTTCTCTTCTTTTGATTACAAACAGTTTTGTGATTTGGGTTACAAGTCTCACTCGATCTAACTCAAAGTCTTAGCACTGTTCTTGAGTTCTTGAGTTTGTTCTTTGTGTTCTTGAGTGAGCCGCTTTCCTATGATTCTCTCTAAATATTCTTGAAAGCATTAGCGTCACAATAAATGCCTTGGGGCTATTTATAGGACTTGGGGAAGGGCGTCTTTTCTCTGGGACGATCATGCCCTTCGTGGACGTGGCTACAGGATCTTCCTCCACGTAGTAGGGCGGTGATGAGGAAGCTTCCTGTATCCAGTTGTGTATGATGAACTTCGCTACAGGATCGGCCGCCACGTGTTGATGGACTCTGTAACAGGATCATCCGCCACGTAGTGTTGGACTCCGCTACAAGATCGGTCTCCACGTGTCCTTGGATGATCAAACATTATCGTGTGATGTCATCCTGTCGGCTAGTGAGTAAGGACTCCTTTCTTGCGTTCCTACTTGCTTAGGACTCCGTCCTTGCTCAAGTAGTCTCTGGCTGGTCCTTACTTCCTGTTAGCTAGCGTCCCTAAGCTTGTGGGACGCCCATACACACTTGTTGTCCTTTTGGTCACTGGCGTTCCTGAACACTTGGACAACTTTATTAGAATCAAAGTGAGTTTGTCATATCAAAACTAAGGGACGATTGTGTGGAACAGTAACAAGTACGCAGGCGTTCTTGATAGCGTCCCAACAGCCATACTCGTGGAGGAAGATCCTGTAGCCACGTCCACGAAGGGCATGATCGTCCCAGAAGAATGACGCCCTTCCCCAAGTCCTATAAATAGCCCCAAGGCATTTATTGTAACGCTAACGCTTTCTGAGAATATTCAGAGAGAATCAGAGGAAAGCGACTCACTCAAGAACACGAAGAACTAGCTCAAGAACTCAAGAACAGTGCTAAGACTTGTGCTAGATCGAGTGAGAGTTGTAACCAAAACCACAAATCAGTTTGTATTCAGAAAAACCCAAAAAGAGAAAGAGAGTTCTACGAAGCACTGTAGGATGTAGGGATAGAGTCCTTTATAAGATTGAACTCGCTCTAGTTGTAGGCTTAGAGGAGTCCTTTACTAGTGGACTTAGGGAAAAGCTAAGTGCCAGAGAACTGTAAAGACTCGTCAGTACAACTGTAAGGACGTTCAATATAAAGGAAAAGCTATTCAAAAATCCTCCAAGGAGGTAGAGGTTTACACTCAAGGACTACTTGGTCTTGAGTGGTTCCTCTATAATTCGTTGCGTTCATCTTTACTTGTTTAGTATTTTATTTCCCCTGCTTTACTCAAGAACGCCCCCACTCCTCCTAGGGACGCCTGACCAAAGGACGCCTTTACCAAAGTAAAGGACGTCCCTCAGTACTAACGATCCAACATTTGGTATCAGAGCAAGGTTCTCTAGATTCTTACTGAGTTGCAGGTAAAAGATGGACATGGAACCAATTGAAATTTCTTTCATGAAGCCTTCGCGCCTGACGGACGGCAATTTTAACCGCTTGAAGATTAGGTTTGAAAACTTCTGCAGGAGTCAGAACTATCAATGCTAGAGAGTGATCATGAAAGGTGACCTTTCCGTTCCTGCTGACAAAAAGGATAATGAGGACGAGTGGGGTCCTGATGAATTCAAGCTCATGGAAACAAATGTTAAGGCAATATGCTTCCTTCAAGCGTCCCTTTGCGAGGGGGACGCCACCCGAGTCAGCAATTTGGCAACAGCCAAACTACAGTGGGAAGCTCTCGAGAAGTACTACGTGGGTACGGCCGAGATGAAGGAGGACGTTCAGCTCGAAATCAAAAGAGAGTTCTATGCTTTCAAAATGCTGCCCAATGAAACGGTGAAGGATTACTCATACCGTTTTGAAGCTCTTGTCACTAAAATGAGGAACTTGGGCATCCTAGAAGCTGAAATTTCAATGAGGAACAGAGTTCAAGTGGTCATTGATGGACTTACAGGAAAATGGAACTTTGATTGGACTACGTTCAAGGAAAATACAGCTAACAAGACTCTGGATATGGAAGAGATCTACGGAAAGCTAAGAGGATATGAAGCAAGGAGGAACTCCGATATGGCTGAGCTGGGACGGGACCCTCAGACAGATCTTGCCTTGGTAAAAGCAACACTAGAGTACGCTGATTATCTGCGTCGCCAAAGAGAACTTGCTTTAATGGTGGAAGCCAATAAAAATGAGAACCGTGAGAAGATGCGCGTTCAAGCTTTAAAGGAGAAAGAAAGCAAGACTAAGGAACAACTTGATGAAGAGGAAGAACTTGCTCTTATTCACAAAGCTCTCCGTTCTTATGGCAAAAGGAACAAATATTTCAACAAACACAAGATGCCTTCCAAGAAAGAAAGTCCCAAGTACACTGAGGCAGAGATGAAAGAACTTACCTGTTACAAATGTAACAAGAAAGGACACTTTGCTAAAAAGTGTACAACGGGAATGTCTTCAAAGGAAATGAAGACAAAGGCCCTCATTGGAGCGTTCGCATCTGCATGGGATAATGTTAGTTCTGATGATGAAGAACCTGATGAACAAGCGGCGTACATAGCTATCGAGGACACCTTAGAAACTGATGAACAAGTGGCGTACATGGCTATGGAGGACGCCTCAGTTGTTGAGGAAGACGCTCCCAGATCTGAAAATGAGGTAACTCGTGAGTCTATGATGAGGTCCTTAGAAAATTGTTCTAAATCCAAGCTTATTAAACTCATTGGTAAAATCATGGAAGAAAGTGTAGTCATGCAACATAAAATGGATGAACTTGAACTTGAAAATGAAAATATTTTGGTTGAATGTGAGAACTGTGCTACAGTTTCTATGCAACTAGAATCCTCATGTGAAGAAAGCAAATCTCTAAAAACTGAAGTGATGTGTCTTAAACTAGAGAATGCTAAGCTTAGGGAAGAAGTGAAAGTGTTAGGAAAGAATTCTATCATTGAGGAAGTCAGAAACTAGTGTGGAAGAAAAGTATGGCTTTGTGCCTTCTAAAGTGGTTAGTTCAATCTTGTCTCCTATTTGTGCAACCTGGTATCTTATTTGTGCAACCTTGTCTCCTATTTGTGCAACCTGGTATCTTATTTGTGCAACCTGGTATCCTATTTGTGCAACCTGGTATCTTATTTGTGCAACCTGGTATCTTATTTGTGCAACCCTGTGTCACATTTGTGCAACCTGGTTCCATATTTGTTTAAATATACTGTCTTTTACAAAATTTAAGGGTTTTTTTTATTTTCAGAGAAAATTGATGGCTCATTATCTGGAGCACCACAAAATGTATTACAAGGCTTCAACTCTGTTGGATGAAACTAAGGTTCCCGTGGAACGCTTAGAAATGAGTTGGAGGGACACGTCGAACAGAATTGATTGTGGTATCTTCCTTATGCGCCACATGGAGACATACTTCGGTAATGGCTTAGCTGGGTGGGACTGTGGTCTGAGGAAAGAGGATCAACAACAACTTGATGATTTGAGGAAGAAGTACTGCCATGAAATGTTGATCACTCCTTGGAACCTGTGCAGATCCGAAGTACAGGAACACATAAAGAATTATGTTATTCTAGTGCCATTACCTTCACTCTCTCCTGCTGAGGGAAAGGGGAAGGGAAGGAGGGGTAGGGGTAGGGGTAGGGGTAAGAAGTGAACCATGACTATGATAGATGTAATTGGATACTTTTTTTAGATACTTTTGCTACTGTTTTAGACACTTTTAGATGATTGTGCAATCCTGAATACCGTTTGTGCAATTGGTTTGATATATTTGTGCAACTCTTTTTTAAATATTGATGATTTTTTATTCTGCAACTCTGATATAACTTTTCTGGTAAACTCTGGTGGTTTGTGTGGGTTGATATGACATGTCTTCAAATGGCACCTTAATTTAGTTCAAGCATACACGCCAAACAAACAAACTGGCAACTTCATTAAAACAGATCAACAAGTAGTAACTGTTTGTGCAACTAGGAAAAACGCTTGTGCAACCCAGAACCATGTTTGTGCAACTAATATCAATAGTATTTAGTTCAAGCATACACGTAAAACAGATCAAATAGTAGTGACTGTTGTGCAACTAGGAAACCGGTTTGTGCAAACCAAAACCATGTTTGTGGAACTACGTGTTAGAAGCTTTTGTGCATGTCCTGCTGTTGTGTCCAACCTTCTTGCACTTTTTGCAAGCCCTTTGTTCCTTTGCTACTTTATTCATTGATGTCTCTTTCCCTCCTTGTATTCTACCTTTTTTCTTTCTCCTCTTAGTTACCGCATGCTCAGGTGGATGCACTTGCACATTCTTGGGCTTGCTTCCTAGGAAGTTTTGAATTGTGTCGTTCTTTGTTGATGTGGATGCTTCAACTGCGTTTTTGCTAGTGTACAGTTTGGTTTGTACCTTCAGAACCTGTATTAACTCCTTGAGCTGCTCCGTGTTTCCTCCAATGGCATTGATGGTTGAATGTAGTTCACTTAATACCTCGGTCAACAAGATTTTTTTCTCATCCATCTTCTCTGATTTTTCAACAATTGCACCATCAATCTCAAAGGTTGGGGTCAGAATTGTTTTCTTAGTCCATCTGTTCTTTACGTATCGAGGAGGAACCTTCTTCAAGCCAATGTTTTTGAAAACAAGAAACATATATGAGCATGGGATCCCCATATTGAGAAACTTGTTACACGTGCAATCAAACTCTTCGGTGGTCAGTTTGTGTTGCACAATGTACACCTTGTTAAAGTGACTCACATGATACGTATGGATGTGATCCTCCCTCACAAGATTTGTTAGGCTACATTCAAACACCGAAGCGACAATTTCCGTCTGAACATCATAGAAGACGCTAATGGTGTAAACAAAAGCGCAATACTTTTGCAACTCAAGCGGTGTCTTCAAATTTGGAGAGCAAGTAGATGTTTCAAAGTCAAGTCTCCCTTGTTCATGCCTTTGCGAATCAATCGCACTCTCAAACTGCATCATGAAAATAACCAGAGACGACGTCTCCCCAATGAAATGTGAGAAGAAGGTATCCACAATCGACGTAGTTGATACATGGCCTGCAACCAGTTGTTTGATTCAAGCTCGAACTCAGATATAATTGATTGTCACGCCTCCTCGAACTCTTCACAACTAATCTCATTGCTCCATACAGGCTTGTTGAACTTGCTTCTAAACCATTCGTCGTTAGTTATATCACTTGTGACCTTTGCCGGTATTTTGAACATTATGTGCCACATGCAGAAGCGATGCACAGCAGTCTGAAACACCCGCTCAATTGCTTGTTTTACGGAAGGGTCTTGGTCGGTTAAGATAATGAACGGTTCATGCCCCATAGCTTGCTTGAAGTTCTGAAACAGCCACACATAGGCCTCCATATCTTCTTTCAGAAGCAATCCAAATGCAAATGTGATGATTTTCTTATTGTTATCGACTCCAGTAACTGTTACAAATACCATATCGTACCTGAAATGAAAAAATATGAGTTTGTGCAACTCCAAAACTTATTTGTGCAACTACTATATGTGTTTGTGCAATCAGGATATATGTTTGTTCGACTGTGATAGAATTTTTGTTAAGATAGGTTAAGCATTTGACCGATTTGTGCAACTATTACATGCGTTGGAGCAACTGTGAGCAAGATTTGTGCAACTAGATAATTGCCCGTTGAACCACAAAATGCTTTTCGTTTAAATACTATAACATATTGTTCAACTGTGATATCGGTTTGTGCAACTATAACAGCTACTTGTGCAACTATAACAGATACTTGTGCAACTTGGTTAGGAAAACAGAACATACCTCTTTGAATTGTATGTTGCATCAGCAGAGACAACATCCCCAAAATAGGAAAAGCTCTTTCTTGCAATAGGATCACACCAGAATAATTTTGTTAATTGTTGTTGTTCATCAACATCATATTCAAAGCAAAAGGCATCACACCTCTCATTTTTCTTGAATAGATTGTCAATCACCATTTGAGCATCACATCCAGTCATAAAAGAGTTCAAATCTCTTTTGAAGTTCTTGAAGTCTACTATAGTTGCACCAATTTTGTTGTATGATCCAACAAACTCTTTGTAGACCTTGTACGACTTGCTTGTGCCAATGTTTGATTTGATGCAAGTCATAATGAACTCTTTATGGAAAGCACTGAGCTTCCTATACTTCTTGGCGAAGTGTTTTTGTGTATCATCCAACATCATATGGTTGTGACGCTCTTCAAACGTTTTGACAATATATCCATCCTTTCCAGCATTTCTTATAGCCATTTTAGCAATACAGCCACATCTACTGTTTAGTATCTTTCTCTTGGGTACTTTCTTGTCTTCTTCTCCTCCTCCCACTTCTTCTTCCTCTTCGTCTTCTTCTTCTTCATCTTTTGCGTCTTCATCTTCATCTTCCTCCCCATCTTCCTTTTTTTTCTCTGTTTTTGCAACAATCTGTTTAGTGGTTGTAGATTGTGCAATCTGTGTAGTTGATTCCTTTCTAAAGCCTTCCTTGTTGCACAACATGTATTTCCAAATTATACTCGCATCGCGAGATTGTGTGACAGTCCCACTACGTGGCTGGAATCCACATGCCCGTGCGTAGTCTTTATAGAAGTTTTCTCCTTGTTGCCAAGTTTGGAACACCATCCCCACTTGAGGTCTGAGTTTATCATCACAAAATGGTATGTAATACGTAGTGTTTCCAGGAGAGATGCAGATCTTCAACCCCTTCTCTTCTTCAGCTTTACCTTCATTAGTGTGAAACAACATCAACAATAAGTTATTGAAGCTCCAATAATGAAGTAAACTATTTTGTTCAACTATATAATAAACTTTATACAACTAGTAAGCTTGTTTGTGCAACTATAGTAAGCTCGTTTGTGTAACTAGTAAGCTTGTTTGTGCAACTAGTAATCTTGTTTGTGCAACTAGTAAACTTGAATGTGCAACTAGTAAGCTTGTTTGTGCAACTATGTTTGTGTTTTGTTTATGTGCGACCATGTTTGTGCAACATTCATAAATTGTTCAACCGTATATCATCATTGTGCAACTAATATAAGCATTTATTCAACTCTGTTATAAACTCGTTAGAACACCATCGTAATCTCTTCCTTGTTTTGTACTTGTTCAACTATTGATTTGATTTGTACAGTTGAAACATGTATTTGTGCAACTAGGTTTCATTTTTGTATAGTCAATGCTCAATTTATTCAACTAGGATGCCCAATTACAATTTGTGCAGCTGATATAAGTGATTGTACATCTCTAATAACTAGTTTGAGCACAACAATCGGTTTCAACGACAGGAAAATTGTTTTGATTGAGCACCTTTATGAATTTGTTCAAGAGAATCGAAGAAAGTTTTTACTACCTGGTTCCATTGCTTTTGTAGTTGATTGAGTTCGAATCGGAACAATGTCTGAGATTTAATTTGTTCGAAGTTTTGTTCTAATCGTGCTAAGATTTGCTCGCAAATTCAGATCTGAAAACCAGATATGAAAACCAGAACGCGAAAACGAGATTCATTCCTATTTCCTACCACAATAATCATTCCTACCGGATCCGGACCCTAATAATATTGCAAAAATATAGTATATATACTTTAAAAAAATGAATATGCACCGGGCCGGGCTGGGTTGGGTTGGGCCGGGCTGGGCCGGGCTCTTGGCCCGTTGACCAGCCCGTTGACTAGCCCGGCCGGACTGGGCTGGAAAAGTACGGCCCGGGCCCGGCCCATGACCCACCCGAGCTTAGCCCGTCTGGCCCGCGGGCTGACCGGGCCGGGCATTTTGGGCCCATGATGTCGGGCTGGGCCGGGCCGCACCGTTGTCTATCACTAGCACGAACCCACACATAACATGTACACAATAGTCATAATGATATCAAAACAGTGGTTAGATAAGAATTGGTGGTGACCCAACACGAGAAATGATTAAATGAACCCAATCCGTATCATTTTTTTGTTTGATGCACACCAAGGAATCAATTTAACTATTTTTTTTGGTCCGAAGTATTTTCCTTTGCACCATAATGCATTGTCATCTTTGGAATTGGATAGTAGTAGTAGAATAAGATTATGACCAGAGGAAAAAAGAGTAGGAAAAGTGGGTTCCCAATTTTCCATCTATAATAGTATAAAGAAGATTTCTATGTTGCACTAAATGACCTGTATTTTATACATATAATAATGTTTCAATAGAATTGTATGGGTGGGATCTATCTATGTTGCTCATTAATTTGATCGTGCATAATGACCAGATAGTTACACAATAATGCAATTTTGCAAATATGTTGTGTGGCCGTTACAGGGTGGTGAGGTCTCTCAATTAGAAGTTTGGGAGTTACACCCTAATCATATCTCCAACAATAAGTGTGCTATATTGCATGTTAAAAGGCTGCACGTTACAAAAAACACAACGGTTAGAAAGTTTACTATTAGGATTTGCAATTCAAATCAATTTTACAATTAAACAGAAAGCCAATAAAACAGTCAGCAAACACATTCATTCCGCTATGCATTGAAGGCGTGGTTATGCTATCCTTATTACTACAGCTGAAACTGTTATAGTCATTGCCTTCTCACCGGTTGCCTTCGATGGCCTATAAATTGTTTACATCCTCTGCAGAACTTCCCACACCAATCCCCATCAACTACCCCCATTTGAATGAGCTGAAGGAGATGATAGTTCTCAGATCAAGATGATGGTCTGTCGAAAGTGAGGATTTAGCAGGATTTAAGTTTTTAGAATTTCGTCTTTCTAAGACAAAAAAACTGATTCATGACTACTATTCTACCTAGCACTAACAATTATTGTTTTCCTATTTTTTGTATTCAGATACTGAAATCAAGCTCATCAAATACACATGAGGAGGAGCAAAAAGAGATTCCTTGAATGGAATATTTCAGAAGAAATTTCAAGGCAAGAACATTATTTTTACATCTTCATCCCGCATAATCATATAATCCCACTACCATTGTTGATTCTTGAATTTAAAGCCTGATTCATGATAACTATTCTACCTAGAACTGACGATTATTGTTGTCCTATTTTTGTATTCAGATAACAATGAAATGAAGCTCATGAAATACACATGAGGAGCAGAAAGAGTTCTTGAAATGGAATATTTCAGAAGAAATTTCAAGGCAAGAACATTTTGTTTTACATCTTTATCCCACATAATCATATAATCGCAAGACCATTGTTGTTGCTTGAATTTTATAGCCTCAGAGTTCTTAATTTGATGCTAATTCTATAATTTGCTATATTCAACAGGGTGCCTTGAAGACACCCAATTCTCATAGTGGAGAAATAAGGAGAGCTAATGAGAATATACCTGGAAGATCAATCTACTGCATCGAGGGATGAACCTGGACATGTACAGAATTCTGATGCCCACTACACTTCACGTAGATCAGCATCTCCTGATGACTGCAAAGGTCATTCTGGTCATCAAGGAACTCCAAACTCACTGACAGAAGGGATAAACTCTATTCCAAACCCCTCTCATTGCCTAATTACCATATGATCAATCCTATCCTTAGAGATTTTTGGGGCCTGCATTGTCAAAGTATTAGATTCACGAATGATCAAATGTGCAAAAGTAAGCACAAGAGAGTCATAATGACCATTCCATATTGAAGGCTTGATGCCTCCCTATAGAATTCTGGATCTGCTTCTTTCATCTTATTATACTCCTCAAGGTCCACATCCATGGCTTTTGTACGCTTCTTATAGGCCTTACATAAAATTCTTAATATGCCATTTGGCAACAATATAGTAGACAGTGACATTGTATATCTATGTTGTAGTTTTCAATCAAAGAAGACAAAGTCATATTCAAACCTAGCATATAAATTTTATTGACCTGGGAAAGGAAATTTTGTGGATGTATGCTAGGTTTTGGAACTGTTTTTCTTACTATGCAGTAGTTTTCACCACTAATAATTGGCTATGAACACAGTTGATAGGAAGTAATTTACAGAAGAAAAAATCAATGCCTTAAATAAGAAATTATATCATTTTGATACGGGGATTAGCCGTTGGTTGCCCGATCGTTCACGACTCAAACAAAGGAAACAAAGGAAGAATAATCAGAATCAAATAGAAAACAAGACGCAAAGGATGATTCAAGAATGGAAAACAAATGAAATGGAAGATAGACAAGCAATTAAAAGATAAAATAAGAACAACTTGAAACAACTAGAAGACCCTTATCTCAAGAGGACAAGAACCAAATAGATTGATCAAGAAACCCATCTTTATACAATCTCATACAATCAAGGACGGATCCTTGAAGCATGAGAAGGAAGCATTGTGATCTCCTATGAACACCTAACCTTGTAGGGCCGACATAATATAGTGCGAACCAAGCCAAAACAAAGACGATTCCCTCATCAAGGGCAATCGATCCCTCTCTAGGAGAAGACTCTCCAAACTAAAACTCTCAGTCAACTAAAATGTCTTCAAAACAAAGCTCTCCCTAAAATGAAGATAAGCTAGGCTATTTATACTAAAATGCTAAATAAAGAAAAATACAATAAACACTAATAAAATGCTAATGGCCCAAAATAGTAAGTGCGGCCTAAATGAGGCATGGCCTAAGACACAACTAGGCTGAAAATTGGCGTTTCAATCAGCTAGATATGCATCTTGCTCCTTGCAAAGGTTCTTCTTGGATGTCCTTGAATAATCCTTCATCATTCTCCCCTTCTTGAAGAAGATTCATCCTTGAATCTTGAGTGTCCTCTACGTCAACATGGGACTAGATGAAGTCATTTGATCCACACGATTCTTCAGGCTCTTCATGAACTAGCTCGAAATATGTATCGTCTGAAGAAGACATGATAAACACTACATGGAACCTATTAAGATTAGTGACAATCCAAAACAACCTCACAATGTGTTAACACTTGTACTCTCTCACTCTTAGTGTTGCGATTTAGCTCGTTGTTTCAATCTTCCTTGAAAAGATCAACACTCAAGTTCAAGAGTTAGTGGTAGTTTCACACTTACAAATTCAAGGTCAATCAAGAAGAGATGAAGAAACAAGATTGTAGCCAAAGATAGAGAAGACTCGGTAATGAAAAAGATGAGATTGAAAGACAAGGAAGAAATCAAACCTTGATTAAACACTACAAAAAAAACGTGATTTCGCGACCAGAGCATTGGACGCTAAATCAGAAAATATGGACGCAAATGACAAGTAGCGACCAACTTTTGGTCGCTAAATATGGTCGCTAAAAGCACGGTCGGTAAATCATTTAGCGACCAGATGGTCGTTAATTTTAACGACCATTAATTTTGGCGACCATATGGTCGTTATATGCAGCCCCAAGTCTTAGCGCCCGTGTGGACGCTAAATTGGTGACTATGTGGTCGCTAAGTGTAGTAGGTGTGTGGCGTCCATCTGGTCGCTAATAGGTGTCCATCTGGTCATCAATTTCGCGTCCATCTGGTCACCACTTTTGCGTCCATCTGGTCACCACTTTCGCGTCCATCTGGTCACCAATTTCTCGTCCATCTGGTCACCAATTTCGCGTCCTTATGGTCACCAATTTCGCGTCCATCTGGTCATCGATCTCATATATTATTTTGCGTCCACATCGCCAAGTTTTAGCGGATTTGCCAAAAAGGCGTAATTATTTTTTTATTATGTCATTTAGTTTTAATGATTTTATATTCGGTTAAATTAAATCAAACAATAATAACAAAATAATATTATATTACCAAAAATATTAAAATATATTGTTTTTGTTTAATTGCATAATTAAGTATATATGCAAACAATATTAGCTAATCCGTCCGAGGTTGGGGTGATGCATTTGACGTGGTCGGCGGTTGTTGATTTCTTCTCATCTCTTCCATGAACTGCTCGAGTGCTTGAAGCCGATCGTTTGTGACGGCTTGAGTTTGTTCGAGGGTGGACACTTGGACACGCATGTTGGCATTCTCGCGTCGAAGCTCTACCACCCTAGTCGTTTCTCTTCGAGGAGCTCTTATTTGGTCCCCATAGAACTCTCTAGCTGCAGAGCCGAGTCGGGTAACAGATCCTCCCGATCCGAGTCCTCCGGCGGCCTCTAAAAATGCATCATACTCATTTTGATAAGTCAACGGTGTCTCGGACTGAGAGGACTTTTGAGTAAGTGTTTCTCGAGACCGTTCCTAAGCAAAATAAGGTAACATACCCAAGGTAATACAGTTAGTCTAACATATAAATTTATGTATAATAATATCTAAAGTTTTAGGAGCAACCGACTCACATATTAAAAGCATCAAATGAAGCATCGTGAATTAGTAAAGATGAGTGAGTACAATTGAAGTATTTTAGACAGGTTTTTTCTCACAATTCAAACAAATCAATTGATCATAACCAATTAGGACAGTTGAGAACTTCCGCCAATACGTTACATTTGTATTGACCTTTTCTTTGTGCCACAGAGACTACAACAAACTGCTATTACACGGCACTATTTATATATAATAATTAACTACAACTCTCCACTAACTACTAAGTATGAAAATCATGAAACTAACACTAGTACAAATATATCAGTTAATACCGTTTTTTTTCTTATGTGGATACCGGTTTTCTATGCGCTGTAAACTCGAGCGATATAAAACAAATGTTGGATCGTTAGTATAACTTGGGACGTCCTTTACTTTGGGTAAAGGCGTCCTTTGGTCTGGCATCCCTACGAGGTGTAGGGGCGTCCTTTGGTTGTGCAGCGGAAATAAGTACTAAACAAGTAAAAGTGAACGCAGTGATTTATAGAGGAACCACTCAAGACCAAGTAGTCCTTGAGGATTTTTGAATAGTTTTTTCCTTTATATTAAACGTCCTTACAGTTGTACTGGCGAGTCTTTACAGTTCTCTGGCACTTAGCGTTCTTCCTAAGTCCACTAGTAAAGGACTCCTTTAAGCCTACAACTTAAGCGAGTTTAATCTTCTAAAGGACTTCTATTCCTATGTCCTACAGTACTTCGTAGGACTCTCTCTTTCTTTTTGGGTTTTTCTGAGTACAAACAGTTTGTGTTTTGGGTTACAATTCTCACTCGATCTTTCACAAGCCTAAAACTGTTCTTGAGTGTTCTTGAGCTTGTTCTTCGTGTTCTTGAGTGAGTCGCTTTCCTCTGATTCTCTCTGAATATTCTCTGAAAGCGTTGATGTCACAATAAATGCCTTGGGCTATTTATAGGACTTGGGAAGGGCGTCTTTCCTCTTCTGACGATCATGCCCTTCATGGATGTGGCTACAGGATCTTCCTCCACGTAGTATGGCGGTGATGAGGAAGCTTCCTGTATCCAGCTGTGTGTGATGGACTCCGCTACAAGATCTGCCGCCACGTGTTGATGAACTCTGCTACAAGATCGTCCGCCACGTAGTGTTGGACTCTGCTACAGGATCGGTCTCCACGTGTCCTTGAGTGGTTCCTCTATAATTCACTGCGTTCACTTTTACTTGTTTAGTATCAAGTAAAGGACGCCCCTACTCCTCGTAGGGACGCCTGACCAAAGGACGCCTTTACCAAAGTAAAGGACGTCCCTCAGTATTAACGATCCAACAATTGGTATCAGAGCAGGCACTCTAGATTTTGTTGAGTTGCAGGAAAAAGATGGACATGGAACCTATTGGAATCTCTTTTGTGAAGCCTCCGCGCCTGACGGACGGCAACTTCAACCGCTGGAAGATCAGATTTGAAAACTTCTGTAGAAGTCAGAACTATCAATGTTGGAAAGTAATCATGAAGGGTGACCTCAAAGTCCCTGCTGACAAAGTTGACAAGAAGGACGAGTGGGGTCCTGATGAATTCAAGCTGATGGAAACAAATGCTAAGGCAATATGCTTCCTTCAAGCGTCCCTTTGTGAGAGGGACGCCACCAGAGTTAGCAATTTGGCAACTGCCAAACAACAGTGGGAAGCTCTTGAGAAGTACCACGTAGGAACTGCTGAGATGAAGGAGGACGTTCAGCTCGAAATCAAGAGAGAGTTCTATGCTTTCAGAATGTTGCCCAATGAAACGGTTAAGGACTACTCATACCGTTTTGAAGCTCTTGTTACCAAGATGAAGAACTTGGGTATTCCAGAAGCGGAAGTTTCAATGAGGAACAGAGTCCAAGTGGTCATTGATGGACTTACTGGAGTCTGGAACTTCGATAGAACTACGTTCAAGGAAAATACAGCCAACAAGAGTCTAGATATGGAAGAGATCTACGGAAAGTTGAGGCAGTACGAAGCAAGGAGAAACTCTGATATGGCTGAGCTAGGACGGAACCCTCAAACAGATCTTGCTTTGACAACATCAACACCAGAGTACGCTGAGTACCTGCGTCGCCAAAGAGAAATTGCTTTGATGGTGGAAGCCAATAAGAACGAGAACCGTGAGAAGATGCACGTCCAAGCATTAAAGGAGAAAGAAAGCAAGTCGAAGGAAGAGCTTGAAGAAGAGGAAGATCTTGCTCTTCTACACAAGGCCCTTCGTGTCTGGGGTAAAAGGAGCAAACACATCAACAAACACAAGATGCCTTACAAGAAGGAAAGTCCCAAGTACACAGAGGCTGAAATGAAGGAACTCACTTGCTACAAATGTAACAAGAAAGGACATTTTGCCAAGAAGTGTACTACGGGAATGTCATCAAAGGATATGACGATAAAAGCCCTCCTTGGAGTGTGTTCAACTGCATGGGATAATGTTAGTTCTGATGATGAAGAACCTGATGAACAGGTGGCGTACATGGCTATTGAGGACGCCTCAGAACTTGATGAACAGGTGGCGTACATGGCCATGGAGGACGCATCAGCTGTTGAAGAGAACGCCTCCGAAAATAAACCAGAGGTAACTCATGAATCAATGATGAATTCATTAGAAAAATGTTCAAAATCAAAACTTATCAAACTCATTGGTAGAATCATGGAAGAAAGTCTTGCTATGAAACAAAGAATGGATGAACTTGAAGATGAAAACATAGTGGTTGAATGTGAGAACTGTGTTACAGTGTCTTTGCAACTAGAGTCCTCATGTGAAGAAAGTAAATCCCTAAAAACTGAAGTAATGTGTCTCAAACTTGAGAACGCCAAGATTAGGGAAGAAGTTAAGGTGTTAGGAAAGAGTTCTATGATAGAAGAAGTCAAACCAATAGTGTTTGTCCCAGCTAAAAGGGGACTGGGCTATGAGTCTGACACTAGGAACTCTCTCCCTAGTGACTTTGAGGCAAGTAAAACTTCAGAACTTGAACTAGAAAGGGAGAAGACCAAGAACCTTCTTGAACGGATTAGAGTCCTAGAGAGTGGAGAGAAGGGTCAAGAGGACTACTACACTAACTCCACAAGTCATAGGATCTATAAGAAAATTTCTAAGGGGGAAGGTTCTAAAGTTTATAATCCTCAAAAGATGAAAGAGAACAAGATCCAACGTCCCAATAAAAAGTACTATCTTGGCACTAACTACAGGACGTGTTGGTACTGTGGACAAGGAGACCACTTCAAATATGAATGCTTAAAACTGAAGGAAGACATTGAAAGTGGAAAAGAAGCTAGGACTAACAATGAAAATGCTGAGTCCGTCCCTAAGGCTAACACTAGGCGTCCTAGACGTTCTAGGAGTTCTTTCCGAAAGCATGCTATTTCAAATGATGTTAATATAAATGACTACATGCCAGAACCAGAGTTCTATTACTGTAACAAACCGGCCAAGGAACACCTTCCATGGGTCGCCAAAAACTAACTTTGTTATGGCAGGTGGAAGTGAGAGGACGCCCGTGGATCATTGATAGTGGCGCCTCAAACAATATGACAGGAAGCCAGATCCATCTCACTTCTATTCTAAGTAGTGCCACGGGAGGAACTGTCTCGTTTGGCAATAAGGGCAAGGGAAAGATCAAAGGGACGGGAACTGCTATTCTCAATCCATCCATCAAGGCAACAAATGTCAGTCTTGTTGAAGGACTTGGCTTTAATCTTCTTAGCGTCTCTCAAATGTGTGATCAAGGTGAAAATCTAGTCACATTTGACTCAAAGGAGTGCCTTGTCATTAACAAGAAGTCCAACAAAGTTGTTCTTAAAGGAGTACGCCAAAACAATGTCTACATCTTCAACCAGGAGTTCAAGCCTAAATCAGAATTATGCCTATCTGATTCAAAGGAGGACGCTGACCTCTGGCATCGCCGTCTTGGCCATGCTGGACTAAGCACAATCCTTAAGCTACACCAAAGAAATCTTGTGAAAGGACTTCCCCGAATTGATGTTGAGAAAGTTGAACAGTGCGAAGCCTGTATCAAAGGGAAGCAAACAAGAACGTCCTTCAAGTCCAAGAACGAAGTCAGTACGAAGAAGCCTTTGGAACTTCTCCATATGGATCTTTGTGGACCAATGAAGACGCTGAGCTATGGTGGAAAGAGGTACATTTACGTTCTTGTAGATGATTTTTCTCGATTCACTTGGGTTCTTTTCTTTGTGTCAAAAGCAGATTGCTTCAATGCATTCAAAGTCTTCATCAAACAAGTGGAAGTTTCCCTTGAGACGCCTCTCAAAGCCATACGATCAGACCATGGGACGGAGTTCCAAAACTCAGAGTTCCTGGCTTACTATGATCAACATGGTGTCTCACACAACTTCTCAGCTCCAAGGACTCCTCAACAAAATGGAGTCGTGGAAAGGAAGAACAGGACGTTCGAGGACATGGCAAGGACTATGCTCTTGGCAAATAGCGTCCCCATGTACTTCTGGGCGGAAGCTATTGCTACAACTTGCTACATTCTCAATCGTGCCATGATCCGTCCTCTGCTGAAGAAAACGTCCTACGAGTTGTTGAATGGAAGGAAGCCTCACATTGACTATCTCAGAGTTTTTGGGTGCAAATGCTTCGTCCACAACAACGACATTGAAAGACTTGGAAAGTTTGATGCAAGGAGTGATGAAGCTATATTCCTTGGGTACTCTCTCACCAGCAAAGCATATAAAGTTTTCAACAAAAGGACTCTAAAGCTTGAGGATAGTATTCATGTTGTGTTCAAAGAAAGTTCTTCTCACAAAGAAAAATCAAGTAAGAAAGAACGCTCTTCGTCACAACAACAGGACAACTCTGAAGACGAAGTTGAAGATTGGTCCTCTGGAAAATACTATGTTCCTAAGGACGCTACTCCCAATCCTGAAGAAGTCTCAGTGGACGTTCCTAGTATTGTTCAGGGAGTTCCCTCTCGTAGTGAATCCCCAATACAACAAGATGTGGCTGAATCAAGTCAACAAGGCGAGCAACGCCACGGTGTGGACGCTCTCTCTGAGGGGAACACACTGAGGACGATGCTCAATATGATAGTGATGATTCTGATGGAGATATTGATCCAAGATTTGTTCAATTATTCCAAAGGGAGTCCCGCTTCTCTAAGGACCACCCAACTTTTTAGATTGTCTCAGACCCTGCTCAAGGAGTTCAAACAAGGTCACCTGCAAGTAAGTCCCAAAGTGCAAATTTAGCTTTCTGTGCTTTCAATGCCTTTGTGTCTATGGTGGAACCAAAGAACATCAAAGAAGCACTCCAGGACGCTGACTGGATTCAAGCAATGCAAGAAGAACTCAACCAGTTTGAAAGGAACAAAGTTTGGACTCTCGTCCCTCGTCCCAAAGGCAAAAACATCATAGGGACGCGATGGGTGTTTAGAAATAAGCTTGATGAAAGTGGACGTGTATCAAGGAACAAGGCAACACTGGTGGCTCAAGGATTCAAGCAAGAGGAAGGCATAGACTATGATGAAACCTTTGCTCCTGTTGCTAGACTCGAGGCCGTCCGTCTCCTTATTGCCTTTGCCGCACACAAGGGATTCAAGTTATTTTAGATTGACGTCAAGACTGCCTTTCTCAATGGAAAATACAAGGAGGAAGTGTATGTTGCTCAGCCGCCTGGCTTCAAAGACGCCTCTCACCCAGATCATGTGCACTACTTGGACAAAGCACTCTATGGACTCAAGCAAGCCCCTCGTGCATGGTACGACAGGTTTGCGTCCTTTCTTTTGTCTCATGGGTACACAAGAGGTTCAATTGACAAAACTTTGTTCATTAAGAAAGTTCACAAGGACATTTTAATTGCCCAAGTCTATGTTGATGACATAGTCTTTGGTAGTACTAACATGAAACTTGTAGATGAGTTCAAGGCCTTAATGAGTAGCGAGTTTGAGATGTCCCTCATTGGAGAACTCAATTTCTTCTTGGGACTTCAAATCAACCAACTCAAGGAAGGGACGCGTATTCACCAACAAAAATATGTCCGTGAAATGCTTGAAAAGTACGGGATGAACACGTCCAAACCTGTTGCAACCCCTTGTTCTCCAAAATCGCGTCTATACGCAGATGAACAAGGAAAGGACGTTGATCAAAAGCTGTACAGAGGAATGATTGGTTCTTTACTCTATTTGACCGCAAGCCGTCCCGATATAATGTTTGCCGTTTGCTTGTGTGCACGCTTTTAGGCGAATCCAAAGGAGTCCCACATGCAAGAAGTCAAGAGGATCTTTCGCTACCTCAAAGGACACGACGATCTTTATCTTTGGTACCCTAGGAAGACGTCCTTCAAGCTTGTTGGTTACTCGGACGCTGATTATGCTGGTCATGTGATTGATAGAAAAAGCACTTCAAGAATGGCATAGTTCCTCGGTTCATGCCTAGTTTCTTGAGGATCTAAGAAACAGAACTCTATGGCGCTTTCAACTGCGGAAGCTGAGTACGTTGCTGTTGCCTCGTGCTGTTCATAAGTCATCTGGATCAAATATCAACTCGAGGACTACGGTATCAATCTTGAAACTATTCCCATTCTCTGTGATAATACAAGTGCTATTGAAATTTCTAAGAATCCTGTTTTTCATTCACGCACAAAGCATATTCATATAAGCCATCATTTTCTGCGTGATAATGTTGAACTAGGACTTATTAGTATGAAGCATGTAAGGACTAAAGACCAAAAAGCTGATATTTTCACTAAGGCGCTTGATAGACGTCCCTATGAGCATCTAAGGTTGCTCTTGGGGATGATAACTTTTAAGTAGCAAGTCCCGTTCTACTTTTCCCTCGATAATTGGCTATGTTTAGTAGATTCTAAGTGTTTAAGGACTGTTATGCATTAAATTCATATTTGCAAGGACACTAGTCTAAAACTTCATATGTTTCCTACTTTGGAACGCCATTCAAATTTTCTCTATTTGTCTTGAAAAGAGTATCCCTGATCACCCATCCCTCAATATAAGCCGAAATGTTGGGAACTCTAAGCTTACCCTAGCCGAGAACTTTGCAAAAGCGTCCTATGAGTTTCATATTTTCTTTTACGGGACGTACTTGCTTTGTTCTCAAATAGTTCTCAAGGTGATCACAGGGACGGTTGTCAAGGTTATTGGTTTGCTTGAAGAGGTAAATTTTTGCTAAGTTTGAGAGGACGACAATGGTTTGTAAGAGAGGACGCCAGTTCAGTCTTGAGAAGAAGTTGAAGAGTCAGAATTTTGAACGTTTGAAAGTTTGAACAGTGACCGTTCTACTTGCTCAAAGCTTAAGGGGGAAGTTATGTCACGTGTCGCACAGAAAATCAGTGTTAATTACAGTTTGTGCCACCGCTTCCTCTATATAAGGATGCAACAGTCGCTCTCATTCATTTATTGCTCTCAACAACTTTCCTGCTCTCAAATTTGCTCTGCCCTCTCTCTAGCTTTCCGACAACTTTCTCTCACTAAAAATCATCAGAAAATGTCTCAAAGACTAGGGAACGTGGACGGATCTTCTGCCAGCGGGAAGAGAAGAAAATTGGTGAAGTCCCACACAATAGAGAAGCCAAAGCCTATTGCTCTCAATGAATCACTAGTGGACATCATCAATAAGAACCCCAAAACGCTTTACATACTGATCAGGGAGCGCATGGATAGACCAGACATAAAGCAGGACGCTGAAAAGACGAGGAGCTATGAGAAGTTCATTGAACGCTTTGTCATCCATGGCCTCCACAAAAACAACTACAAGGACTTGCTTGGCCGGATGGAGGACGTTCTCTTCTTCTCGCAATTCGGTGGTGAGAATCTTGCTCCCTTACTTGATCTCATTCCCAATTTGCATAACCAAGTCCTTCCCGACTTTCCCATGTACCCAAGGGACTCCCCTGCTTTCCAAATGTTAAAGAACCGCTTGCCGAGTCCCTCTCCCCCTCCTCCTCAAATTCCCACCGTCACCACCAAGAAGCTTTTAAAGCGTCCAGCCCCATCGTCCCCTCTCTCAAAATCATCCAAACCCACCTCCTCCAAATCCACAGAAATTGTGGACAAGTTTCCACATCATATCAAGGAGGGACGCTCCAAAAAGATTCATGACCCAAGGCTCCTCAAAAAGGCCAAGTCATCTACCGTCCCATCCTCAAAAAGGCCAAGCTCTACAAAAGGCCCTTGCAATCTCTCCAAGCAATCCACTCCTCCCCCTGAAAAAGCCCTCAAGATCGTTTAACTCCCTACTCCTCCACCATCCCCTCAACCTTCAAAACAAAACGCCCTCATCCAATTCTGCCCCTCCCCTCTCAATCTTGCCAACTTCCCCTCCGCCCCTGCCCACATTTCCCCACCAAAGGACCCCGAGACTCCCAGGTCACGCCGTCCTTCATCAGAAAGTGGCCCGGAGGACATTGAGCAGCGTTCTACTCTTGAGCACACCTTTCGCCGCCGCAAAACAGGTGAAAAGCCTAAGGTGTTGCTTGTCAAGGAAGTGGCAGCGCCAGAACCCGTCCCCTCATCCAGTTCCTCCTCATCAAGCTCTTCAGCGAAGAGTAACCAAGGAACTCCTGCCGGTGACTCCTTTGTTGATATAACAGGGGACTCCCACGATGAGGCTGACGATGCTGATGCTGATGAGGAAAGTTCTGAGGATGAGGAATCCGAGTCCCCAAAGCGTTCTAAGAAGAAGAAGAAAGGTGATGATGAGCCAGCAAACGTCATAGGTCCCTTGGTCTATTCTGAAGAGTGGCTTGCTGCTTTTGATGACGAGGACGTCCAAGAATTCCTTGAGCTTCTTCGTTTTCAAGAATGGCTACAAGTTGGTCTTGCGCCCGCCAATGTAGATTCTGATCAAATTCGGGCGTTTTTCAAGTCTCTTCGCTACAAATCCAAGTCAGGGACGCTGCACTTCAAAATTGATGATGAGCCGACTTTTGTGAATGAACGTCAAGTCCGTTCCTTTATGGGACTTAGTACTCAGAAGCGGCCATCAAATGCTCTTAGCTCCCTTCCCGAGAATGGATTTGAAATGACAGAGGAAGCAGAGGTTGCTCTACTTGAAAGAATTTTCAGAGGAAAGAGACCTATGGGACGGACAGGGTCGCTCACATTCTCACCAAAGTGGGCGCCATCGCACACTACTTTATCTGTCGTGCCGTCCTTCCCAGGCAAGAGAAGCGTTTTGTGGTTCAAACTCATGACTGCATTCTACTGGACTCATTTCTCGACCGCCGCCCCATCAATCTTGCCATAATTGCTATGCAACATATGGCTAAGTGTGGGAGGAAGCGTCATGCCCTGCCGTACCCTGGTCTAGTTAAGCTCATTCTTCAATCTCAAAATGCTTAAGATGAGTCTGCCCCCTCTGAGGAACTAGGACTTACCTGGAACAAAAAGAAGGGACTGTTTGAAATCAGGAACAGTGAGGAACTTCCCTCTATTAAGAAGCAGTTAGAAGCTGAAGCTGAGGAAGCTAAGAAGAAAGCTGAGCAAGAACGCCTCGCCGCTGAAGCTGAACACGAGCGTCTTGCCTCTATGCATCAAGAGCCCGTTCACGAGGAAGAGCCCGCAGTTAACTTTGCAGCTCTTGATCAGATGCTGATGGTGTCGTCCCCTCCTTCCTCTGTACCTCATGTGGACGCCCCCTCTTCCAGCTCTGGTCCCGCGCCGATTCCTGCCCCAGCTAATCCTGAACAGCATCCTCCTGCAGAACTTATGGGTGCTATCTTGAACAACCAGTGTCTGATTCTCTCATCTCTAAGGGACATTTCCACGGCCTTCACCAAGTCGGCAGATGATGTCTCTCGTTTTGGTGGTGTTTTAGTGGTTAATTTCCTTTGTAAATATGTGTTTTTCATTCTCTTCTTTGTAGTTTCGTTCCCTTTTTAGCCTAGTTCCCGGTTTTCTTCAAGAGTCGGAGACTATGCGAATTTATGTGTTTTTGTAGGTAAAATGGCAAGAATGAGAGCGATTTCGAGAAGCTAAGGAAGGAGCCAAATCAAGGAGTGCAAGAGCCAAGCTAAGGATGAAGAGGAGCTAAAGGAAACCAAGGAAGAAGGCAAGGATCGAGGCCCAAGATCGATGTACACCACGTCGGGCCCGAGATCGAGCACCCAGCGCACAGGACCGAGGTTGAGCAACGTCGGGCCCGATGTCCCTCCGTGTCGGTCCTAAGTCGGCAATTTGTTGATTGCTCCCCAAGGCATATTTTTAGTAACTTTCCACATTTGCCCCTTTCTAAATTGGGATTCCTTGGTCCCCAATCCTTAGAAGGCTATAAATAGAGGTGATGTGAGAGCACTAAAGAAAGGGGAGAACTTAGGAAGGATTAGGATAGATCACAACCAAATCACTCTCTAAAGGCTCTTTGGAAGATTTGGAGGGCAAGGAGAAGAAGGAGGAAGGAAGAGAAGAGGAGATCGTGGGAGAAGAGAGAGGTCTAGTGAGTTTTGTACTTTAATTTCCCTTGATTTAGTAGAATTGGAGCTTGGATTTTGTAGACACTTTGGTTTTGAATGAAATTGGAGCTTGATTTGATGATGATGATTGAGATTTGTTTGATTACCCTTTTGATTTCGTTTCTCTCTTACTTGATGGAGTAGATTCCATAGTCTTGGGCTATGGGGGAAGCCCTTAGTTAGATTTGGGTAGAAAACCCCAATTCCATAGCCTTGATTGCTTGATTTGTGAATCCTCTCTACACTAAGCTTCAATTCTCTTGTGAAAACAAGGGGCTTAGGGCTTGTGATTGGTAAGAGTAAAAGCGAAAGCCATCTTGATCCCAATTGCTAGACCTAACATCGAAGGAGAGTGAAAACTCCCTTGGGTCGAAGTGTAGATTGGAGAGATTTGGGGTGATCAACCTCGATCTCACTAAGATCAAGCTCTTATTGGTTGAGTTGGGGAAGAATATCCAAGTTTAGCTAGGTGTGGAACCCAAAAACCCAAGACCGATCTACCAAGTTTGCTAAATCGAAGTTCCCAGTACCTCGGGCCCGACTTGCATCAACGTCGGTCCCGGCCAAATTGACCTCGATCCACCCTCGGACCGAAGTGACCTGTGTCGGTCCGAGGTGATTTCCCTTTGCTTTTCCTTTGTTTTTACCTTGTTTTCATCCCTTCTTAAGTGTTTCCGGGTACACTCGACACACGAACTCCCGTGTGTTCGACACCCTACCTCTTTACTACAATTTTGAGGTTCGGTTTTATAAATTTAAATTGTGAGACCTCCGATCCCGGACCGATCAGAATTTTGGCGCCGTTGCCGGGGAGTTCTACTTGTTCGAGGTACCCATCCTTGATTTTTGTAGTGAGTTGGGTGAGGGACTAGCCCGAACCCCTTGTTTTGTTTTGATTTGGTTTTTGTTTGTGTCTTTGGTTGAAGGTGCATACGAGCTAGTTCCGTCCGAGGAATTTTTGAGCTCGACTTTGTGATTGACCCGGAGAGTATTCTAAGGCAAGCCCGCAAGAAGAAGAGGATGGCGGACCAAGCCCGAGATGAGGAGTTCGAGAGGTTGAGAGCCGAAATGGCTCGAATGCAAATTGAGATGGCAAACCGTGATGCCGAGGCTCGAAGGGAGAGGGAGCAAAGGATAAGGTTGGAGGCCCAAATCAACACTCAACCCCGGAATGCTAGACAATACATGCATCCGGAGTTGAAGGTCCCGGAGCCGGCCATAGTCTTACCGGAGGTGGCGAGGAATTTTGAGATCAAAACTCAATTTATCTCGCTCATCAAGAGGGAGCAATTCCATGGGAGGCCGAACGAGTGTCCGATCGAGCATGTCAAGCAATTCAAGGACCTTTGCGAGACCATTTCCACGGATGATGAGACACTTGAGTATGTGCTACTCAAGGCCTTCAAGTGGTCTTTGGGAGGAAAAGCTTTGCATTGGTTGGAGAGTCAAGCACCTCGATCTATCACCTCATGGAGAGTCCTAAATGAAGCATTCTTGATGAAGTTCTTCCCACCCACCAAGACGACGGAGCTTAGGCGGAAGATTGCTAGTTTCCAACAAGGAGCTTATGAGCCACTTTTCGAGGCGTGGGACCGGTTCAAAGAGATGTTGAGAGCATGCCCGACACATGGCCAACAACCTTATGTCCTACAAGACATTTTTTTCCAAGGGATCAACACCGCCACGAAGGACAAGTTGAACCTCCATACCGATTGTGGGTTCATTGACTTGCCACCGGAGCAAGCGTGGGAGTTGTTGGACAAACTCTCGGATTATGAGGCGATGTATGGCACTAGCAACGTGACCAAGGAGGCTAGAGTCCATGGAGAAGGCCCGAAGAAGCTCTACGACCCCAAGAGTGAAGAGGTGGATAAAGATGTGAAGATCCAATTCTTGGAGGATGAGTTGAACAAGATGAGAAGGAAGATGAGTTATGCCCAAACCACAAGAGCATGTGAAGAGTGTGGTTCCTTGAAGCATGGAGCCCAAGAGTGTCCAAATGAGCGCCAAGTCCGATTGGCGGAGCAAATCGAGGAGGCTCATTATGTTCAAAGAAATTTTGGAGGGAGAACCAACTTCAACAACAATGGAGGAGGGTGGAATCAAGGGCAAGCAAATGGCTACAACAACAACTTCAACCAAAACGAGCCAAGAGCCCAACAACGACCATACCGACCTCCCGGTTTCTATGAGCAAGCACCATCATGGGCTCAAGATTTGAAGAACCAAGTTACCAACATGGAGAGGAAGTTTGATGATCAATTCAAGGAGTTGGGTGTATGGAGAAGGCAAGTGGACAACCAATTTGTTCACATGGCGAATCAACTTCCAAGAGAGGAAGGGAGACTCCCGGGCCGACCCGAGGAGAATCCCCGTGCCCCACAACAACAAAATGAAGTTCGAGCCATAGGACTAAGGAGTGGAAGGAGTTTGCCCGAGCCACACAAGCCAACACCAAGAGAAGAAGAGCCAGCAACTCGGACCGAGGTACCCAGTACCTCGGGCCCGAGGTTCTCAGAAGTCGAGCCAGAAGATGGAGGAAGTCCCCTGAGTCGGACCGAGGTACCCAGCACCTCGGGACCGACTTGCCCTGAAGTTGGCCCGACGTTCCCTGACGATAGCCCGATGTTCCAGGAAGTCCTTTGCCCTGGGACCGATGTTCCAGAAGTCGGTCCCGAGGTACTTCCAACGTCGATCCAGGGTGATTTTGTTGAGAAGAGGCGATCCAAGGAGGATGATCCAAGCAAGAAGCAAGGTGACACTACTCTTCCATATCCCATGAAGAAGCCTAAGGAGATTGTTGAGGGCAAGTTCAAGAGGTTCTTAAAGCTTTTGCAAGGCTTGAACATCACTATTCCTTTCACCGATGCTCTAAGCGAGATGCCGTCTTATGCAAAGTTTTTGAGAGAGATCTTGAGCAAGAAGAGGTCCATTGTTGAGATGCAAGACGAAGTGAAGATCTTGGAGCTACCTCAAAAACTTGGAGATCCCGGAAGATTTGCCATCACCATAGGAATTGGTTCTCAACAATTCAAGGCTCTTTGTGATCTAGGAGCTAGTATTTCGGTTATGCCCATGAGCATATGGAGGAGGGCTAACCTTGGAGAGTTGGAGCCGATTGATATGAGTCTCACCATGGCCGATGGTTCTTCAACAAAGGCTACCGGAATACTTGATGATGTCCCGGTTCGTGTGGGAAGATATTTTGTGCCCGATGACTTTGTGATCCTAGACATGAAAGAGGATCCGATGGTGCCCATTATTCTCGGAAGACCATTTCTAGCCACGGCGGGTGCCAAGTTTGATGTAAGAAATGGCAAAGTCACCTTCGAAATTGGAGAAGAGAAGGTTGAGTTCCAATTCAACAAGGCCCTAAATGAACCGGATGCATTGGCGATCTTGAAGCTTGAAGAAGATGCCAAGTGCAAGAGAGAGAAGTTGGAGTCCACAAGAGAAGAAGCACCATTGAGGGACCATGAGATGGTCGATTTCCAAATCCAAGATGAGGCGAGAGATGGAGTCAATCCACCAAATCATGAAGAGTATCCTAATCTATATCCTTTTGATGTGGGAGACTCTTTTATGAGTTTAGATGATTTGAAAGAAAACTTAGGAGATGACTATCTTTGCTTAGATGACTTGCAAAATGACTTGAGTTATGATGTTATAGAGTCCCCTAGAAATTCTTTAGACTTTTGTGATGTAGGTGACAAGATGCAAGATGAGTTGATGCAAGAAGTGCAAGGCTACACCATGGAGGACAAGGAAGATGGAGGTCACACTTTCATCAAACATAAATGGTGGCATTTTGGCTATGATGATTGTGGAGATGTCTATGGCAAGGAGGACCAATTCATGGTTTTTCACCCTCCTTGAAGGGTAGAGGTTAGACGTCAAGCTAATGACGTAAAAGAAGCGCTTCTCGGGAGGCAACCCGGGTTTGGTAGATTAATTTTCGTAATTTCTAGCCTGTTTCTTTTTTGCCTTAGCTTAGATTAGTCCTAATCTCTTCTCTAGCTTGTATTTTGTGGAAATGTGTGTTATAAGAGCTTCATTAGCATGTGTGGTATGTGTGGAAATGATGCAAATGATTGTTGATGGAAGTAACCAAAGTGTGGGATTTTTAGGAGCCAAAATCGGGTAGGACCGAGGTACCCAGTACATCGGGCCCGAGGTGCCCAACATCGGTCCAAGCCAGCCGACTCACCTTAGCCTTGATTTTGTGGAAATTCCTACTATACCCTATTGACCCACCTTTGTCTTCTTCCCCATTTAAAGACCCCTTTCCCTTACCTAACATCACCATCACCATAACTACTTTCCCAAAATACCCAATTCACTCCCAAACCAAAATCGATCCGACCCCCCTCCACCATAGTCGATCCTCAAGCTAATCAACCACAAGATCTCGATCCATCATCTAGCACACCCAAGCTTGAACCAAAAGCCAAAAATCCTACCAAAAACCCATAGATCTTCATCCTTTTCTAGATCTAGAAGAGGAAAATTTGAGTTCTAAGGATTTGCTTGCTAGGAGTTCTTGTTTGCTTCATATTTGGTATGTGAATCTCGATTTCTACTTGATTCCTTGTGAATTTCATGATTTCATTGCTAAATTTGAGAGATGCCATGATTTAGTGAGCTTGAACTTTGAACATCCATGGTGATTTGCATATCTTATGAAATTTGTGCTTAATTGTTGCTAAATTCCACTTAGAACTTCGATTGATAATGATTGATGGTAGCGTTTGGATTTTAGAGGCATGAATAGGTGTTGCATGATTGAATCTAGAATGAAAAGTCGGACAAGACTCGGTCCGAGGTACCCAGTACCTCGGGACCGACGTTCATCATCGGTCCAATGACTCGGACCGAGGTCCCCAACCTCGGGCCCGACTTCACTTGCAAGTCGGTCCTATGCTTTTCTCGCTTTTCTTGCGTGATCTTAAGATTTCTTGCACTTGAATGTTGGTTATAGCATGCTATTCATGATATGATTTGCAGCTTGACCATTGATATGAAAATCTTACTTCATGCATGATTGAATTTTGTGGATTGAGTGTGTTAAGTGCAAGTATGGGGTTGCTTCTTTGCATGATAAGTTGTTGTTGGAAGTTTGTGTTTGTGTCGGATTTTACCTTGTAGTTTCTTTGGTTTTTGATTGTGTGTAGGTACCATGACTACCCGAGCATCTTCCTCGAGGATGGAGAAAACCACCAAGAAATCCAAGAAGTCTTCCAAGAGAGTCCAAAGGATGGACGATGTTCGTATAGAGGATGAGGACGAGGCTAGAGAGTATGAGCGCCTCATGGGTCTATCTCACCACACCCGGTGGTTAGATTGGGAATCAATCCGAAAGATGTGTATGGATGAGGCTCTTACTCGATGCTACTCCACCATAGGCCTCAATGTCTTGCTAAGGTGCAACAACACTCACTTCCCCGCCTTGACGTCCGAGTTCATGGCGACCTTCAAGTGCACTTATGAGGGAGTTGAGAGCGATGGCATGATTTCCTTCCAATTGGGCAACGAATTTCAAGAGCTCTCCCTCCGGAATTTGGCGGTTTATCTTGGATTCCCTTTTCCAAGAGATGAAGCCTTTGTTGACAATGAGAAGGTCGACTACCTTTGGAAGTACATAGCCGGGAAGAGTGAGATGAGGAAAGGTGCCTCAACAAATGAGATAGCAAACCCACTTTTCCGAGTCATGATCCGAGCTTTGGGGTGTTCTATCTTTGCAAGACATGAGCTAAGCAAGCCGATGAAGGAGGAGGCCATGCTACTCTACGAGATGTTGTTCGAGCATGAGAAGTCAATGAACCTCACATGGGAATGGGTGAAGATGGTGAGGGACTTCCAAAGTTCTTCATGGATCTACTTTGGAGGTATGATTGCCCGGCTAGCTCGTAGTCTTGAAGTGGATTTGTCTACCTACACGCCGGCGGCAAATGGTGTAGAGTTCATGGATCTCAAGTATTTCAAGAAGGCCAACATCATCAAGGAGAAGGTTGTCCCCGGTTTCATGGACCGACTTATGCCCCATTCCAACTTTGGCAAGGTACAAGTTCCGTTGGGAGCTCGACTCTTCGACCTCACTTCTTACTACAATTGGTATCAAGTGTGGGCGGGGAACGACAATCCCTTTGGAGAGCTGGAGGGGACGCTCGAGGTGAGGAGACGTGCACGACATATACGTTTCACTACACCTCAAGCTTCCCCGGACACCGAAGAAGAGGAAGCCAATCAATTTGAGTTTGTAAGAAGAGATGATATGGAGGTGGATGCACCAAGAAATGATGAAGATGAAGAAGGAGGAGGTGGCTACCGACAATTATTCACCGATCACTCCCCTACGCTCTTGGACCGAGGTTCAGACCATGTCGGGCCCGACGTTCATCAACGTCGGTCCGATGTATTTTTGCCCGACCCGGTCCCTAGTCACTTCGAGCAAGGTGAGGGAAGTGGAGCACGCCAAGTGCCACCTAGCTACGGAGGATATGAGGGGTATGCCCAATGGTATGGCCCCGGAATGGTCTTCCCCGAGCCGAGCCAAACGGTGGACATGAACTTCTTGGCAAATCAAATGGCGCACCTCCAACTTCAACAACAATCAATGCTTCAAGAAGCCCACCAACTCAACTACCAACAACAACAACTTTTTCAACACCAAGAGCACTTCCATGAGAGATTTGATGAGGTGAACCGCAACCTCGCATACACAAGGCGCGAGGTGGAAGATTTGAGGGCAGCCGAAGACCAAAGGTGGTCCATGCAATCTAGCTTCAACGATTGGATGTCCGGGAATTTTGCGACCCGTGAAGACCAATGGGACGGACAGGGTCGCTCACATTCTCACCAAAGTGGGCGCCATCGCACACTACTTTATCTGTCGTGCCGTCCTTCCCAGGCAAGAGAAGCGTTTTGTGGTTCAAACTCATGACTGCATTCTACTGGACTCATTTCTCGACCGCCGCCCCATCAATCTTGCCATAATTGCTATGCAACATATGGCTAAGTGTGGGAGGAAGCGTCATGCCCTGCCGTACCCTGGTCTAGTTAAGCTCATTCTTCAATCTCAAAATGCTTAAGATGAGTCTGCCCCCTCTGAGGAACTAGGACTTACCTGGAACAAAAAGAAGGGACTGTTTGAAATCAGGAACAGTGAGGAACTTCCCTCTATTAAGAAGCAGTTAGAAGCTGAAGCTGAGGAAGCTAAGAAGAAAGCTGAGCAAGAACGCCTCGCCGCTGAAGCTGAACACGAGCGTCTTGCCTCTATGCATCAAGAGCCCGTTCACGAGGAAGAGCCCGCAGTTAACTTTGCAGCTCTTGATCAGATGCTGATGGTGTCGTCCCCTCCTTCCTCTGTACCTCATGTGGACGCCCCCTCTTCCAGCTCTGGTCCCGCGCCGATTCCTGCCCCAGCTAATCCTGAACAGCATCCTCCTGCAGAACTTATGGGTGCTATCTTGAACAACCAGTGTCTGATTCTCTCATCTCTAAGGGACATTTCCACGGCCTTCACCAAGTCGGCAGATGATGTCTCTCGTTTTGGTGGTGTTTTAGTGGTTAATTTCCTTTGTAAATATGTGTTTTTCATTCTCTTCTTTGTAGTTTCGTTCCCTTTTTAGCCTAGTTCCCGGTTTTCTTCAAGAGTCGGAGACTATGCGAATTTATGTGTTTTTGTAGGTAAAATGGCAAGAATGAGAGCGATTTCGAGAAGCTAAGGAAGGAGCCAAATCAAGGAGTGCAAGAGCCAAGCTAAGGATGAAGAGGAGCTAAAGGAAACCAAGGAAGAAGGCAAGGATCGAGGCCCAAGATCGATGTACACCACGTCGGGCCCGAGATCGAGCACCCAGCGCACAGGACCGAGGTTGAGCAACGTCGGGCCCGATGTCCCTCCGTGTCGGTCCTAAGTCGGCAATTTGTTGATTGCTCCCCAAGGCATATTTTTAGTAACTTTCCACATTTGCCCCTTTCTAAATTGGGATTCCTTGGTCCCCAATCCTTAGAAGGCTATAAATAGAGGTGATGTGAGAGCACTAAAGAAAGGGGAGAACTTAGGAAGGATTAGGATAGATCACAACCAAATCACTCTCTAAAGGCTCTTTGGAAGATTTGGAGGGCAAGGAGAAGAAGGAGGAAGGAAGAGAAGAGGAGATCGTGGGAGAAGAGAGAGGTCTAGTGAGTTTTGTACTTTAATTTCCCTTGATTTAGTAGAATTGGAGCTTGGATTTTGTAGACACTTTGGTTTTGAATGAAATTGGAGCTTGATTTGATGATGATGATTGAGATTTGTTTGATTACCCTTTTGATTTCGTTTCTCTCTTACTTGATGGAGTAGATTCCATAGTCTTGGGCTATGGGGGAAGCCCTTAGTTAGATTTGGGTAGAAAACCCCAATTCCATAGCCTTGATTGCTTGATTTGTGAATCCTCTCTACACTAAGCTTCAATTCTCTTGTGAAAACAAGGGGCTTAGGGCTTGTGATTGGTAAGAGTAAAAGCGAAAGCCATCTCGATCCCAATTGCTAGACCTAACATCGAAGGAGAGTGAAAACTCCCTTGGGTCGAAGTGTAGATTGGAGAGATTTGGGGTGATCAACCTCGATCTCACTAAGATCAAGCTCTTATTGGTTGAGTTGGGGAAGAATATCCAAGTTTAGCTAGGTGTGGAACCCAAAAACCCAAGACCGATCTACCAAGTTTGCTAAATCGAAGTTCCCAGTACCTCGGGCCCGACTTGCATCAACGTCGGTCCCGGCCAAATTGACCTCGATCCACCCTCGGACCGAAGTGACCTGTGTCGGTCCGAGGTGATTTCCCTTTGCTTTTCCTTTGTTTTTACCTTGTTTTCATCCCTTCTTAAGTGTTTCCGGGTACACTCGACACACGAACTCCCGTGTGTTCGACACCCTACCTCTTTACTACAATTTTGAGGTTCGGTTTTATAAATTTAAATTGTGAGACCTCCGATCCCGGACCGATCAGCAGAACTTCATGAAAAGCTTCTCAAGTTTTACCAAGACCAAAGCCATCCTCAGTGATCGCCGTCCTCAACCCCTTTATCCCTCATTATTTTGCTTGTGCTTCTTTTATTTTCAAACACTTTGCTCTGGTTTGTAATAACCATACTCTAATTCTGTTTGAATGGCAATTCAATTGTTTGCTTGCATGTGTTTGTTTAAGCGTTCCACTGCTTATAGTTGTGTGTTTGTGCTAACGTCCTTATCATTTGTTAACCTTTTCGATGATGCTAAAAGGGGGAAGTGTAGTTTTGCAGAGATGCGCTATGAAATAGTTATCTAGAATAAGCAAGTGTTAAGGGGGAACTATTAAGTGAAAAGTCTAAGGAACACCATGCTAGAATAAAAGAGGACGCCTAGAAAGTTTTCTAGGACGCGACTCTCTCCTTAAAATCCAAATGTTAGAGAATCAAAGAATGAAAACTTGTGCTTACTGAAATTTCTCTAAGTGTTAGAGGACACGTCTAAGTTTTCATGCATGCTAAGTTCCAATGCCAAAACTATTTTGCTGAAGAGTTTGTCATCATCAAAAAGGGGGAAATTGTTGGGACGCTATCAAGGACGCTTCCGTACTTGGTAGTGTGCCCACACAAGTCGTCCCTTAGTTTTGATATGAAAAACTCACTTTGATTCTAATAAATTTGTCCAAGTGTTCAGGTTCGCCAAATGACAAAGGACAACAAGTGTGTGAGTGTTCCCTAGGCTTAGGGACGCTAGCTAACAGGAAGTAAGGACAAGCTAGAGACTACTTGAGCAAGGACGGAGTCCCAAGATAGAGACTACTTGAGCAAGGACGGAGTCCCAGGCAAGTAGGAACGCAAGAAGAGCGTCCTTACTCACTAGCCGACAGGATGACATCACTCGACAACATTTGATCATCCAAGGACACGTGGAGACCGATCCTGTAGCAAAGTCCAACACTACGTGGCGGACGATCCTGTAGCAGAGTTCATCAACACGTGGCGCCCGATTCTGTAGCAGAGTTCATCACACACAGTTGGATACAGGAAGCTTCCTCATCACCGCCATACTACGTGGAGGAAGATCCTGTAGCCACGTCCTTAAAGGTCATGATCGTCAGAAGAGGAATGACGCCCTTCCCCAAGTCCTATAAATAGCCCAAGACATTTATTGTGACAAAAACGCTTTCAGAGAATATTCAGAGAGAATCAGAGGAAAGCGACTCACTCAAGAACACAAAGAACAAGCTCAAGAACTCTCAAGAACTGTTCTAGACTTGTGATAGATCGAGTGAGAATTGTAACCCAAATACAAAACTGTTCGTACTTAGAAAAACCCAAAAAGAAAGAGAGAGTCCTACGAAGTACTGTAGGACGTAGGGATAGAGTCCTTTATAAGATTGAACTCGCTTAAGTTGTAGGCTTAGAGGAGTCCTTTACTAATGGACTTAGGAAGAAAAGCTAAGTGCTAGAGAATTGTAAAGACTCACCAGTACAACTGTAAGGACTTTCAATATAACGGAAAAGCTATTCAAAAAATCCTCCAAGGAGGTAGAGGTTTACACTCAAGGACTACTTGGTCTTGAGTGGTTCCTTTATAATTCACTACGTTCACTTTTACTTGTTTAGTATTTTATTCCGCTACATTACCTAAAGGAAGCCCCTACTCCTCGTAGGGACGCCTGACCAAAGGACGCCTTTACCAAAGTAAAGGACGTCCTTCAGTACTAACGATCCAACATCCATGTGTCAAGATCTCCCAATCTCGTATGGACTCCTTTCAACTGAGTGGTGAGCTCGGTTCTCACCCCTTGCATCAATCCTTCTTGCAACTCTTGAACCCATGATGGCTCCGCTTGGTAACCGGGAGGTCTATAAGGAGGACCCCTTTGTTCTTGCGGGGGAGGTGGATAACCTTGACCATGGCCATTGTTATTCCAGTGAGGATAGTTGTTGTTCCTCCCCGCATAAGCATTGTTTTGGCCTCGGTAGGGTCCTCTCATATAGTTCGCGTCCGCATAAGCCTCGACGGCCCGAACTTGCTCCACATTAGTACAAGAAGCGGCGGTGTGAGCTTGAGAACCGCACTCTTGACAAGGTGGGCCGGCGGACTTGAAGTAGCTCACTTGCTTCTTGAGCTTGTTGATCTCATCTTGCATAAATTGGAACTTCACATCTTGATCAATTGGCTCACTATTGGGATCATAGAGCTTCTTTGGTTGAATCCGGATGGCTTGTTTGGTCCCGTACATGGCATCATAGTTGGTGAGTTTGTCCATTAGACCCCATGCCTCATCGGGATCCATCTCAATAAAACCGCAATCGGTGTGGAGGTTGATGCGGTCTTTCATTGCGGCATTAATCCCTTGAAAGAATATTTCTTGAAGGACATAAGGAGGTTGTCCATGAGTTGGACATTGCCGAAGAAGCTCCTTGAATCTCTCCCAAGTTTCAACAAATGTCTCGTTGGGAAGTTGATGGTAGGAGGTGATGCGCTTCCTTAGCTCGGTGATCTTGGCCGGTGGAAAGAACTTCTTCATGAACAAGTCGTGCAAAGCCTTCCATGTAGTGATAGATCTAGCGGGCAAACTTTCGAGCCAATTAAGAGCCTTCCCACATAAGGACCACTTGAACGCCTTGAGGAGAACATACTCAAGTGAGACACCATCGGCGGCGATGGTGTCATAAAGATCGGTGAAGTTTTTGATGTGCTCCATGGGGCATTCGGTGGGCTTGCCTTCATATTGAGACCTTTTGATGAGAGTGATGAAGTGGGACTTGATCTCAAAAGCGCGCTCAACTGCCGGGAGCACAATAGTGGACTCGGGAACCCTAAGCTCCGGATGCATGTATTGCTTAGCGTTCCTCGGAATTGCATCAAGTTGTTCTCGGAGGCGGGCGGCTGCCTCCCTTTCTTGCCGCGCAGCTGCGGCTTGAGCATCTCGCTCTAATTGCATACACTCCATTTGAGCGCGAAGTTTAGCCATTTGGTGAGCCATTGCTTTTCGTTCTCTTAGCTTGCGACGAAGGGTTCTCTCTATTTTGAGATCAAAGGGAAAATGGTCAATTACCCTTCGTGAACTAGAGGGCATACACCTGCGTACAAAACACTAGAGAAACGAATTAGTAACAAAATAGGGGTTCGGGCTAGTCCCTTACCCAAAAGAAAGCTAGACAAAGAAACTAAACTAACTCCCCGGTTCGGGCGCCAATTTGTCGTGAGTGAATCTCGAACAAATAAATTTGTCAAGATCCCACTGAGTATAGCGAAGTCAGGATCGTCCACGGGAGCTAGTAGATCTATAGTATAGCAATCAAACTACGTAAGCAAAACAAAACAAAACAAAGCAAAAACGAAGCAAAACAAGCAAACAAACACAAATCTCAAGCTTCAGGGGGAGGTCGCAGCCAACCCTAGGGAGGTCGCGGCCGACCTTCGACAGAACTTAAAAACACACTAAAATCAACTATGGCAGGGGGTCGCAGCCGACCAGTTGCAGGTCGCAGCCGACCTTTTCTGGGCACAAAGTTTTGTTTCATAAAAACAAGGGAAACAACTAGGGGTAGGGATTCACCACAACAAGAGCATGCATTCAAACAATGATAGAAGACCAACTCAACTCATAATCTCATGGGTGACTTTCGTCACAAAAGAACACATCAAAACCTCAACTTTCATGAAGGTGTTAACATGCAATCCAACTTGTTTTCTAAGGGTTCTAACTTTCATCACAACCCGGATAGTCCGAATCCACAAGATAATCTTTCAATTAGTTTGGAAACAAGGACATACCCCAACTATCGTCAAGGGTTTTAAGCATGTAAGAGGGATTTAGGGGTAGAGATTTCAAGTTAAGCATGGATCTAGGATTCAAGGTCTCAAATGCATGTTCATGGTGGGTTTCACCCCACACCTAGCAAAATGACTACTCACACATCACAAGCACACAAGACAACACAAGAGAAAGGGCAATCATCATCAAAAGCAAACGTTTTCAATTATCCAAAGATCCAAACTTACAAACTTTAGCAAACCCACAAAGTTCCTCCATTTACTATTGTCTTCTACCTTCTTCTTCTTCCTAAGACAACAACTAGGACAATCTTTCTTCCCCACAGCCTCTCCTCACAAGAAACCTCTCTCTCACCCTCACTTTCTTCTTCCCCACCGTCACTTTCTTCCCTTCCTTCTTCTTAGCTCCCCTTCTTCTTCTCCTTCCTTCCCACCCTTAGAACCCTTGAGCCTTTTCCAAGAAGAAAAGCTAGGTAGAAAGGGGGACAAAAGGGGTCTTTTGTAGCAGCCCACACTAGTCAAAAAGGAGCTGACTCGGCTAAAGTCGTCGTGCCAAGATCAAAGATAAATAACCCAAACTACAAACTAAGTATAGTGATCGGTCCGGGATCGGAGGGTCTCAAAATCTAAATTTATAAACCGAACCTCACTTGTAGTAAAGAGGTAGGGTGTCGAACACACGGGAGTTCGTGCGTTGAGAGTACCCGAAAGACTAAAAAGAGATAAAAGAAAGGCAAAACGAGGAAAAACAAGAGAAATCACCTCGGACCGACACAGGTCACTTCGGTCCGAGGGTGGATCGAGGTTGATTGGCCGGGACCGACTTCACACAACGTCGGGCCCGATTACTGGGGAACTCGGTCTTGCACAAATAGTAGATCGGTCTTGGGTTTTTGGGTTCCTTCCCTAACTAGACTTGGGTAATTCCACCCCAATTCAGCCAATAAGTGTTGATCCTTGTGAGATCGAGGTTGCTAGCCTTCGATCCCTCCACTCTACACTTCGACCCAAGGGAGTTTTCACTCTCCTTCGATGCTAGGTCTAGTGATGGGTTAGAGATCACTTTCGCTTACTCTTACCAATCACAAGCCCTAGGTCCCTTGTTTCCACAAGAGAATTGAAGCTCAATGTAGAGAGGATTCCTAGATCAAGCACTCAAGGCTATGGAATTGGGGTTTCCTACCCAATCCTAGCTAGGGGTTTCCCCCATAGCCCAAGACTATGGAATCTACTCCATAAAGTATGAGTAAAAAGCAATCAAATGGAAAATCAAGCAAATCTCAATCATCAATCTCAAATTCAACTCAAATTGCATTCAAATCTCAAAGGGTTCACAAGATCCAAGTCTTAAGTTTGACTAAATCCAAAGAAAAACAAGTACAAACTCACTAATCCTCCTCTCTAGCTTCACCGATTTCCTCCTCTTCTCCTCTCCTCTCCTTGCTCTCCAAGTCTTCCTTTGAGCCTTTGAGAGTGATTTGGTGTGTGGGATTGTTCTCCTTTTATGATCTCTAATCTCCCTCTAATTATCCTTTTCTCTTGATTGGGGACCAAGGAATTCCAATTTAGAAGAAGGGCAAAATTGGAAGATCACAACATTTGTGCCTTGGAGCCTAATCTTCTCAATTGCCGACTCGGACCGACACGCTGGGTACCTCGGGCCCGACGTTGGGAACGTCGGTCCTGTGCTCTGGTTGCTCGAACTCGGGCCCGATGTGGTGGTACTCGATCCTGGGCCTCGATCCTTGTCTCTTCTTGGTCTTCCTTTGGTTCCTCTTCGAACTTTGTATGGCTCTTCCGTTCCTTAGCTCCCTTGCTTAGCTCCTCCTTAGATGCTCCTCCAAAATGTCCTCAAATAAGCCATTTCACCTACAAATCATAACAAACTTGCATAGTTTCCGAATCTTGTGGAAAACCGGGAACTAAGCTAAAAAGGAACGAAACTAACAAAGAAGGGAATGAAAAACACATATTTACAAGGGAAATTAACTACTAAAACACCACCAAAATGAGAGACATCAGAATACTCCATACTTAAACTTGCTTGTCCTCAAGCAATAACAATATAAGCAAGACCGAAGCACAATCTTCAAGTAAAGCCTCATATGAAAACACAAGTAAGCACAAGTGATAGATATACTAGCAAGATTATATCATCACACATGATCAAGTGTTCAAGGAATAAAGTCTAGTGCAACAAAGCCTCACTTTAGGAATGTGAAAATGTGTATCACTCATCATGTGTTTAGGTATAGCAATGAACACTCAAACTCAACAATCATGCAAGTAAAGACTTTACAATAGAAGATAATATCACCAATTCCTCCACCTAGAGATGCCTATTACAATGCACACAAAGAATTTGAACTTGGCTCAATGGAGATCCTCAAAGAGGTTCCATTCGGCCGGGTTGTAATGGGGCTTTTGGTATTTCTCAAGGTAGGAATCATTTTGGTCTTGTGGTGCTTACAATGGGGATTGAACTTCCTAATCTCTCACCAAACTATTCCACTTTCAACTTCACTCATCCAAAAGACTTTGATTTTTTCTCTCTTCTTTCAACCCACTTTTCACTAAACATTCCACTTCATCTTTGCACTACACTTTTTGTTGGATTTTTCACACTTTTTCCACTTAGGATCGACTTGCACACTAACATCGGGCCCGATGTGCACTTGAACTCGGTCGGTGCCCATTTCTTTCACTTAAGCACTTTGCTTTCAATCCACTACTTTTTCCAACTTTTCTTTCTTTTCTTTTCAACAAAGATGCACCACCCACTTGATTTATAACTCCATTTCTTGCCCTTCACCAAAGAGAATCTCAACTCTCTAAATATACTCCAAAACCTCTCACTAAAGTCCAATCCCATAAGTGTCAAGTCATATAGGCTAGGAGTCATATTTTTGAGGAGTTTCAAACAAAGGTCTAAGGCTAAAACGGGGCTACAAACAATGGTTTATCTTCAAGGTAGGATATGGAAGATTTTGTGACTAAATGAAATAAAGTTCAAATCAATGCGACAAAGCATAGAACAATTCTCATATTGGTATTGGAAAATAGATAAACACCGCAATAGCAAGTATTACTTAGCATGCATGAGCTAATCACACAAGAAAATGAGGGATATGCAAAATGAACAAGCATCCCTAAAATGGCCAAAAATAATCTCACAAGGTTCACTCTAACATAGTTGCATCAAAACTTTTCCAAGAACTCATGTGCTCAATAAAAACATGCAAGATATCATATCACATCAAAAACAACATCCATTTAGAGGCTAAACTATCCAAAAATATGCAAAGGACTTTACATGCTCACATCATCATTAGCCTTCATATGGACATCTTAAGATGGGAATTCCTAGTCCAAAAACAAAATCTTTTTGACATTTTTTTCAACACAATTTTCAAATTTTTATGGATTTTTGCAAAAACTTTCTCAATCACAAAACAAACAAACTCATCCATTCATGCCATAAAATTCAATCATCATTCAACATATCATGCCACTATCCAAAAATGAAACATCCCTTAACAAAACAAACACAAACACACATGAAACTACACTTGGAACTATGAGCTACTAACCCACCCCATACTTAAAATTTTGATGTCCTCATCAAAAGAAATCAAAACTCAGAAGAGAAGAGTAGAGAAAGCTCACAATTTCCTTATTCTTGAATGGCATGTTTGAGGCTTAGTTTGCTAAGAGAAGAGCGCATGTGGCCCTTACTTCTTCACTTGGGTCAATCTTATCATAGAACTTTTTCACTTGATGACCATTTACCCGAAAGACCCTTCCATCGTCGCCCATCAAATCTACCGCTCCTTGGGAAAGTATTTTATGTACCACAAACGGTCCGCTCCACCTTGTTCGAAGTTTTCCGGGAAAGAACCGAAGTCGTGCATTAAAGAGAAGAACCTTGTCACCGACTTGATAGGTTTTTTGGGACCAACTTCCTATCATGCCATCTCTTGGTCTTCTCCTTATACAACTTGGCGTTTTCGTAAGCCTTCAAACACAACTCTCCCAACTCATGAAGGTCTAGATGTCTCTTCTCTCCGGCTAGATTCACATCCCAATTCATCTCTTTGAGAGCCCATTTGGATTTGTGCTCCAATTCCACCGGAAGATGGCACGCCTTGCCATAGACTAAGTTGAATGGTGTAGTCCCAAGAGGTGTCTTGTAGGCGGTTCGATAAGCCCATAGCGCATCATCAAGCTTAGAGGACCAATCTTTCCTTGACTTAGACACCGTTTTCTCCAAGATAGCCTTGATTTGACGATTTGAAACTTCCACTTGCCCACTTGTTTGAGGGTGATATGGAGTAGCAACTCGATGAGACACCCCATACTTAATCAACACATTCTCAAATCATCTTTCAATGAAGTGTGGACCACCATCACTAATGAGAACTCTCGGCACGCCAAATCTAGCAAAGATGTTGCTCTTCAAGAACTTCATTACAACTCTTGCATCACTGGTCCTTGTTTAATGGCTTCCACCCATTTAGAAACATAATCAACGGCCACCAAGATGTATTTGTACGGGCCCGACGTTGGGAATGGTCCCATGAAGTCGATCCCCCATACATCAAAGAGCTCTACCTCTAGCATTCCGGTTTGCGGAGTCTCATTTCTCCTTGACAAATTCCCCTCTCTTTGGCACTCCTCACATCTCTTCACATACTCATGCACATCCTTAAACATGGTTAGCCAATAGAAACCACAATGAAGAATTTTAGCCGTGGTCTTTGAACTCTTGGCGTGCCCTCCGGTTGGCGAAGAATGGCAATGGCAAATGACACTTTCAATCTCCTCACTTGGAATGCACCGTCTATAGATTCCATCGCTCCCTTCCTTGTATAGGTATGGATCATCCCAACAATATTGCCTAGCATCATGTAAGAATTTCTTCCTAGCCGAGTAAGACAAATTTGGTGGGATCACTCCCCCTACAACAAAGTTAGCGAAGTCCGCAAACCAAGGGGTGACCCCTCGTTTCACGGTCTCAATAGATAGAAGACAAGTAGGAGGTGAAGATTTAATCAATTGAGAATGGGATGGAATAGAGACCGAGTGAAGGATCTTACTTGATTTCATGGACCGACATTGCAAGGTATTTAGCCCGACGTGCGAGGATGTCGATCGGGTCGAACAAGTGCACAATCCTCCTCGGACCGACGTTGCGGACCGGGGTCCCGAGTTACTGGGCATATTGGGCCGACTTTCCATACCTCGGGCCCGTTGCTCCGCCTTGGTCGATCCCTCCTTTCTTTCCTTCTTGCTACTCATTAGCCCTTCATCCGCCCTTATGTTATCTATTTCCACACCATCCTCCATCTCATTCATGTATTCCACGGGCAATCGGGATAAATGGTCGGCCACCAAATTCTCCGAACCGACCTTATCCTTGATCTCATGGTCAAACTCTTGAAGGAGAAGCATCCATCTCAATAGCCTCGGCTTTCCATCCTTCTTTTTCATGAGGTACTTGATTGCCGCATGATCCGTATAGACTACTACCTTAGATCCCACAAGGTATGACCGGAATTTTTCAAATGCAAACACCACCGCTAGGAATTCCTTTTCCGTAGTTGTGTATTTGCATTGAGTTTCATCCAAGGTTTTACTTGCATAATAGATGGCATGTAACTTTCCCTCTTTTCTTTGCCCAAGAACGGCTCCAACGGCAAAATCACTTGCATCACACATTACTTCGAAGGGAAGATTCCAATCGGGTGACGCCATGATGGGTGCCGACACCAAAGCATCTCTCAACCTACAAAAAGCACTCATATAATACTCGGATAATTCGAAGGGAACATCCTTCATTAAGAGGTTAGACAATGGTTTTGAGATTTTAGAAAAATCTTTGATGAAGCGTCTATAGAAGCCCGCATGACCTAGGAAACTCCTAACATCACGCACACAAGTAGGTGGGGGAAGTTTTTCAATTATCTCAATCTTGGCCCTATCAACTTCTATTCCTCTACTAGAAATGAGATGTCCTAGGACTATTCCTTCCTTAACCATGAAATGACATTTTTCCCAATTAAGCACAAGGTTAGTTTCTTCACATCTAGCCAACACTCTATCCAAATTAGCCAAGCAAGCATCAAAAGAGGAACCATAGACCGAAAAATCATCCATGAATACTTCCACTATTTCCTCTACCATGTCGGAGAAGATAGACATCATGCACCTTTGAAACGTTGTGGAGCATTACACAAACCGAAAGGCATGCGTCTATAGGCAAAGGTTCCATAGGGACATGTAAAAGTCGTCTTCTCTTGATCATCGGGGTGAATAGGAATTTGCCAAAATCCACTATACCCATCAAGGTAGCAAAAGTATTAATGTTGTGCTAATCTTTCAAGGACTTGGTCAATAAAAGGAAGGGGGAAATGATCCTTACGAGTTCCACTATTCAACTTTCGGTAATCAATGCACATGCGCCATTTTGTAGTGGTTCTAGTAGGAATCATTTCTCCTTTCTCATTTTGCACTACGGTTAATCCAACCTTCTTGGGAACTACATGCACGGGACTTACATACTTGCTATCCGAAATTGGGAAGATGATTCCTGCATCCAACATCCTAAGTATCTCACTTTTGACCACTTCTTTCATATTAGGATTTAATCTTCTTTGTGGTTCAATAGTGGGTTTATGGTTGTCCTCCATGTAGATCCTATGCATGCAAATTGATGGTGAAATTCCCTTTAGTTCCTCTAATGAATATCCTAAGGCTCCTCCATGCTTTCTTAAGACCGCTAACAATTTAGACTCTTCCTCATCATTCAAATTAGCATTCACAATTACGGGCAATGAAGAATTAGGACCAAGGAAAGCATACCTCAAGTCCTTTGGAAGCTCCTTTAGTACATGTGAAGGCTCCGGTGGTGCTTGGGTTTCCTCCGTTTCGGCCTTGAATACTTCCCAGTAAGACATCCCACTTTCCACTTTCTCATCTTCCTCTTGGTTAGCAATCACCCCCTCATTCTTCACTTCAACTCCATAGGGTGGTGGGATGGCTTTCAACTCTAGCTTCCTTGTACTTGGCTTGCTAGATATAGCTTCCCATTGCACTCCACTTGGAAGAAATTGGACCATCTTGGCTTCTCTATGAAAAGCTTCCTTTGAAGTTGGTTTGAAGGAGAAATCGAGCTCTATTCCTCCAAATTCAAGGGACAAGTGACCTTTCTTCACATCTATTACGGATCCAACCGTAGCAAGGAATGGTCTTCCCAAAATGATAGGCTCACCCGGCACTTCTAGCATGTCAACCACGACGAAGTCCGTTGGGACATAGTGTCCTTCAATACACAATGGGTAATCTTCCACCACTCCAATCGGCTCAATTGATGTTCCGTCGGCTATGGTCAACCTCATGTTAACCGGAGCAATAAGACCCATAGCGGTGGACTTCCATATGGTGTATGGTATAACACTTGTACTTGCTCCAAGGTCACACAATGCTTGAAACATTCGTGACCCAATGCCCACGGTGATGGCAAATCTTCCGAGATCACCTAGCTTTTGAGGTAGCTCCAAGATCTTCACCTCATCTTGCATCTCTACAATTGACCTCTTCTTGCTCAAGATTTCCTTCAAGAACTTTGCATAGGATGGCATCTCACTTAGAGCATCGGTGAATGGAATGGTGATGTTCAAGCCTTGCAAAAGCTTCAAGAACCGCTTGAACTTGCCCTCAACAATCTCCTTGGGCTTCTTCAAAGGATATGGAAGAGTTGTGACACCTTGCTTCTTGCTTGAATCCACCTCCTTAGACCGATCTTGATCCCTCTCAACATTCTCAGCTTGGATCGACGTTGCAATGACCTCGGGACCGACTTCAGGAACCTCGGTCCTGGGGCAGGGAGCTTCTGGGTACATCGAGCCGACTACAGGGCATGTCGGGCCCGAGTTATGCTCAACCTCGGTCCAACTCAGGGGACCTCCTCCATCCACTGGATCGACGTCTGGGCTCGTCGGGGCCGAGGTGCTGGGAACCTCGGTCCGACCTTCTTCTCTTGTTCTTGGAACTTGTGGCTCGGGCAAACTCCGTCCACTCCTTAATCCTATGGCTCGAACTTCGTTTTGTTGTTGTTGGGCACAGGGATTCTCCTCGGGTCGGCCCGGGAGTCTCCCTTCTTCTCTTGGAAATTGATTCGCCATGTGAACAAATTGGTTGTCCACTTGCCTTCTCCAAACACCAAACTCTTTGAATTGGGCACCCATTTCATCAACTCTTCTCTCAAAGTTGGTGAATTGATTCTTCAAGTCCTTGAACTCGCCTCTCATCTCTTGTGCCCATTGTGGAGTTTGCTCATAGAAACCCAGAGGCCGGTATGGTGGTGGTTGGGCCCTTGGCTCGTTTTGGTTGAAGTTGTTGTTGTAGCCACTAGCTTGGCCTTGGTTCCACCTTCCTCCGTTGTTGAAATTGGCTCTCCCTCCGAAATTCCTGTGAACATAATGCGCCTCCTCAATTTGCTCGGCCAATCGAACTTGGCACTCATTCGGGCACTCTTGGGCTCCATGCTTCAAAGAACCACACTCTTCACAAGCTCTTGTGTTTTGTTGGAGATGACCCATCTTCCTCCTCATCTTGTTCAACTCATCCTCCAAGAATTGGATCTTCACATCTTTATCCACCTCTTCACTCTTTGGGTCGTAGAGCCTCTTCGGACCGTCTCCATGGATTCTTGCTTCCTTATTCACTTGATTTACTCCATACTTGGCTTCATAATCGGAGAGCTTGTCTAGCAACTCCCACGCTTGCTCCGGAGGCAAGTCAATGAACCCACAATCGGTATGAAGGTTCAATTTATCCTTGGTGGCAGGGTTGATTCCTTGGAAGAAAATGTCTTGAAGGACATAAGGTTGTTGCCCATGCGTTGGACATGCCCTTAACATCTCTTTGAACCGATCCCAAGCCTCGAAGAGTGGCTCGTGGGCTCCTTGTTGAAAGCTCGCTATCTTCCTTCTAAGCTCCGTCGTCTTGGTGGGCGGGAAGAACTTCATCAAGAATGAGTCATTGAGAGCCCTCCATGATGTGATAGAACGAGGTGTTTGACTCTCCAACCAATGCAAAGCTTTGCCTCCCAAAGACCACTTGAAGGCTTTGAGTAGCACGTACTCAAGTGTCTCATCGTCCGTCGAGATGGTCTCACATAGGTCCTTGAATTGCTTCACATGCTCGATCGGGCACTCATTCGGTCTCCCTTGGAATTGCTCTCTCTTGATGAGTGAGATAAATTGACTTTTGATCTCAAAATTCTTTGACACCTCCGGCAAGACTATGGCCGGTTCCGGCACCTTCAACTCCGGATGCATGTATTGTCTAGCATTCCGGGGTTGGGTGTTGATTTGAGCCTCCAATCTCATCCTTTGCTCACGCTCCCTTCTAGCCTCGGCATCTCGGTTCGCCATTTCACTACTACATTAAAAGCTTTAGGTGGCGGTCGAAAACCGTCACTATATGGGTAAAAAACGCCACCAAATGTCTATGGCGGCGGTTTCCCAACCGCCGCATCTGCTGGCGCTGCCTTAGATCTTTGGCGGCGGTTTTAAAAGATAAAGCGGCGGTTTTAAGTCAATAACTCAAACCGCCACAATAGAGTTGTATAACCGCTACTATTGCTTTTGATAATGCTTTATTTTTCTGTGTCTTTAGCTGCGGTTTTGTGGAGCTATTGCGGCGGTTTTCCTATATTCTGGCGGTTCATAAGCAATTTTGCAGAGGTTTTCATAGGCATTGCCAGCGGTTTTCCAAGTTATAGTGGCGGTTGTATTATTGGCATTTTAAAAAAAATAGCATATTTTCTATTAAATATCCCTGGTAATTATTTAAAATATATTTGTATAAATTATATAAAAACTCAATCAAAATGAGACATCCTATTCTAATTAAACCAGACATCATTATATTCAAATTCATCAATTCACGTACATTAATCATGTTCATAATTGCACATGCTATCCATTTCCCAAATTTTACATAATAAGATTGATATCCAATAAATTTATATATCTTAACAAAAATGGATCTATCAGTTTCAATTAAATATATACCACAAAATGTGTTTGTCCATATACATATACATCCATCCTTACAAATCTTCATACATTTGAAACCATTAAAACCAAAAGCGTTAGCCTGCAAAATAAAATGATCAATAAGATAGGAATATTCATGCATACAAAGGTAGTTCAGAAGGCCAAAAGCATCAAACAAAGCAAGTAAGCTTAGACTCTTCAATAATCAATTGAGTTTTGGGCATCAAACTGCAAAAAGGTAAATAAAATAATCAAATAATTATCTGCTTAATTTCTGGCTTTTATGAGTTTCTCAAATCTAAGATAATACATAAAACATCCAATATTTTCTATTAGTATTTGCACAGTTTGTATAATATTTTAAAATATATGTGAAATCATTGTCAAAGAGAAGAACCTGGTGTATACACACATAATACGTACAACATGTTCATTGTTCTCAAAAGTATTATAAAATGGCCCATATCCCTACATTTGATCACGTATCTCACTACAAGAAGCAAGATTTTTCATGAAGTTTCATTATTCATGCCACTATAATGAATAAATACTAATATTTAATACGTCATAAGCTATGAATGTATTTCAAGAACCTAAGTATTCAACTTTTTCATTTCCTCCATTATCAAATATATTAGCAAAATAACTAGGTGTTTAAAGCATGATTTTTTCAAAACTTCGTGCAGAACTTTAGAATTATCAGCAATTCATGTGACACTTAACAAACCTATGGATCAGCAACCACAAAAAATCTGTTATAGAAACTGACTCTTAATTGCTGATCAAAACATCCACCACTCTGTTCCATTTTTGTCCATTTCTAAAGTAGTTTGGGTACCCAAAGTGCATGGAATTAATACAAACTGATTCCAAAATAGAAAAACATGCACAAGAAGGAATTATAAAACTATAAGAGCAACCCCAAGAGTTTCTCTAAAACTTTCTCCAAAATGGAGAAATAAGAGACATATTCTTCAAAAAAATATTGATCACACTCCAACAGCTTCCCTTAAATGGAGAATACTACATTTATATTCTCCAATCAAAAGCCTTGATTTATTTCAAAAGAAAAAATAAATAAAAAGATAGCCAATAAATAGCTTTGGAGAGATTTAGAGATATCCCCAAATTTGGAGAAGGTCACTCTAACTTTAGAGATTTTCCCCATTTTGGAGAAGCATATGGAGAACTTGTTGGGGCAAAAAAACATCCAAAAATCTTCAAATTTGTAGTTTCCAAGAAAATGGAGCATTTGTTGGAGATGCTCTAATGAGGCGAGTGCAGTAGTAATTTTATATTCAATATCCAATGAGGAGCCTATTTTGCATGTTTGACACATGAGTTTATTCAATTTACATGGTCTTGTTATCACTTATATAAGTTATGAGTGAAAGCCCTATATATGAAGACTAGACAAAATCATGGCACAATTTTAAGTAGCACTATACACAACAATCAATTAAGCTCTTTAATGTTTTAGTCTACTTATCATCACTTAGAAGATCAAGGCATTAGAAAAGAAAAATTATAACTGACACCTAACCATAAGGGGAAAAACATAGCAAATAATTGCACAAGTGCTGAGCTAGGGATAATTTTTTTATTTACCTTTGAAAAGAACATTCAACTGTTGGAATGCAAAGACAATGATGAATTGTGCAATGCAATGGTTGTAGCACTATACAGAAGTTATTAACTATGCAAGTACTTTATCATCAATCATTATATAAAATTAGTATTTAAGATGTACGTAATAGCTAGTAGAAAGATAAGCCACTTAATTAATAAAAAACAGGTGCAATTTTTATGATCATGAAGTGAGATTAGATAACACAATTTATTTTATTAGGCAGAAATCTTGAATTACATATCTGGTAATATATATATATATATATATATATATTGAATGGTTGACTTTCAAGCATAAACTAGTTGTAATGTTGTCTTCCAGTGTCGAGTGAATTGGCACATGCACTTAGCATTTCACTTCATAAAAGTTTTATACAGTTCATAATGAGTCCAACTATATAGCAACAATTCCACTCATCTTGTGGATAAACTAAGCAAATAGAGTATCATTCCACTAGCTAATTTCATCCTATCAGCACTTTACAACAACATCTAACTCTCCGAAAGTTAAATTCTAAGGACCTTTTGCCAAATCCTATTTATCAGCCTATCACAATATACTCTAGAATAAAATAAAATCTCTCCATAGCACTTGTCTTCTATAATCACCTCATATAATATTTAGTAGGTTTCTAGTTTCTAGTATATAGAGAACTGATTGATCGGGGACCAAACCTGATTCTAAACAATAAACTCTTCTAACAGGAGAGTTGGAAAAATGTTGTGTGCAGGCAATAAAGTTTCTTCATGACAGCTGACAAAAAGCCATTGAGACTGAATTTCATGACTCAAAAATCAAACAACACTATAATTGGTTCAGACTACTGGTCAAAAGTTCTACAAGACAGGTTTGGGATGGAGGTGCTAAGTTCAATGATTATCCCCTTTACTAACTTGAATCTTCCAATTGACCCGTACAAACAACAATATAACAGATCAGTGAAATAATGCCTGCTAAAATGTTGAAGAACTACAAGCAGAAATCAAGCAAGTTGAGTTTAGTTTAAGGATTCAAAATTGGGAGAATATAGTGATTTGTAACATTATAATCCCGAAACCTTTCATGTTTTTGGGGTTTTGTGGGTGTTTGCTATATTTTCTGCATTAAGAGTGTTTATCTAAGAAAGGGAAATATAGACGTTCTCAATCCTCTACCTCTTGAAAGAAGTTGTCAAACAATTCAAAGCTGGTGCTTAAGATAACACAAGCTTCAGATACAAAATACAGTAACTTTGGATAACAATTACATTATGGTTCAGATGTCCAATTTGCAACCAAATAATAGAACTACATGGAAGGAAAATCATTTGAATCTCATTGCACAAAGTATCACTAAAATCCCAGGAAGTGATAAGCGACTAGACCTTCAAGAACACCAAGACAGGCACCAACAAGCACATCAAACACAAAATGTCGGCCAAGAAAAACCCTAGAGACCGAGGTTAGCACCGCCCAAAAGCACATACACAAAGTAAAAAAGATCAATAAACTTACCGATTTCATCACAATCTCCAATCCACAGATCCACAATCTTGCCCCCTGCTCCAATCCGGCCACAATGTCCCCAATCGACAGATAACAGAGCGCAGCGAGGAAGCAAACCCTAGACGATGGCCGCTAGGGCGGAGCGACGAGCGGGTGAAAGCATCGCGACGAGGGAGGGCGAGGGCGTCGCAATGAGGTATGGCGAGGGCGGGGCGGAGCGAGGAGGGAGGGCGAAGAGCGAGTGCAGGGCGGAGTGATTCGGGGTCGGGGAGGAAGGGTGGAGTCGGCGGCTAGAACCGCTCCACTGTCGGCGACGTATCCAGAGGGCAGAGATCGAGAGTCGGAAAGGAGGGGATGAGGGATGGAGGGCGGATTTATGTCTCTTTAGGGTTTTGCCCAAAATGCTAGTAGTACGCCCCTCCCAATATTGTGCCAGATTTAATTTTTTTTAAATTCAATTAAATAAAACCGCTGCTATAGCAAATAATAACCGCCCCTATAGCTTAGAAATTTAAAAACCGCCGCTTAACCGCCCCTATAGGACAAACCGCCACCAACAACCACCACCATAACCCAACCGCCACCAAAACCCGCCACTATAGGCTCGAATTATAGTAGTGTTTCAAGTTGCATTCGAGCCATGTCGGCTCTCATCCTTTCAACCTCCTCATCACGGGCTTGGTCCGCCATCCTCTTCTTCTTTCGGGCATGCTTTAGAATACTCTCCGGGTCACACACAAAGTCGAGCTCAAGTGTTCCTCGGACGGAACGAGCTCGCATACACCTACAACCAAAGACACAAACAAAACCGAATCAAAACAAACAAGGGTTTGGGCTAGTCCCTCACCCAAATCACTACCAAATCAAATACTCAACAAAAGGGTACCTCAAACAAGTAGAACTCCCCGGCAACGGCGCCAAAATTCTGATCGGTCCGGGATCGGAGGGTCTCAAAATCTAAATTTATAAACCGAACCTCACTTGTAGTAAAGAGGTAGGGTGTCGAACACACGGGAGTTCGTGCGTTGAGAGTACCCGAAAGACTAAAAAGAGATAAAAGAAAGGCAAAACGAGGAAAAACAAGAGAAATCACCTCGGACCGACACAGGTCACTTCGGTCCGAGGGTGGATCGAGGTTGATTGGCCGGGACCGACTTCACACAACGTCGGGCCCGATGACTGGGGAACTCGGTCTTGCACAAATAGTAGATCGGTCTTGGGTTTTTGGGTTCCTTCCCTAACTAGACTTGGGTAATTCCACCCCAATTCAGCCAATAAGTGTTGATCCTTGTGAGATCGAGGTTGCTAGCCTTCGATCCCTCCACTCTACACTTCGACCCAAGGGAGTTTTCACTCTCCTTCGATGCTAGGTCTAGTGATGGGTTAGAGATCACTTTTGCTTACTCTTACCAATCACAAGCCCTAGGTCCCTTGTTTCCACAAGAGAATTGAAGCTCAATGTAGAGAGGATTCCTAGATCAAGCACTCAAGGCTATGGAATTGGGGTTTCCTACCCAATCCTAGCTAGGGGTTTCCCCCATAGCCCAAGACTATGGAATCTACTCCATAAAGTAAGAGTAAAAAGCAATCTAATGGAAAAGCAAGCAAATCTCAATCATCAATCTCAAATTCAACTCAAATTGCATTCAAATCTCAAAGGGTTCACAAGATACAAGTCTTAATTCTACTAAATCCAAAGCAAAACAAGTACAAACTCACTAATCCTCCTCTCTAGCTCCACCGATTTCCTCCTCTTCTCCTCTCCTCTCCTTGCTCTCCAAGTCTTCCTTTGAGCCTTTGAGAGTGATTTGGTGTGTGGGATTGTTCTCCTTTTATTGATGTGATTCGCCTTAGGATCGGACTCGATTCTGGTTCGAGGGAGTTCATTGTTGCTTCTTGAATTCGGCTTCGATGAAATCTCTTGCCAAACTTGCGAATTTGAACAAAAATGTGTCACTTTGGGGCATGTGGGATTTTATGATTCATCAAAACTCTTTTGTAGGATCTTTTTATTAATAAGGGATAAGTAGTCGAGCCCTCACTTCGGTCCACTCACCGAGAGGAATCGACTAAGGGATACAAGGGGTGCGGAACCGAACCCTAACAACCCAAGCGGCCCTAAGGATAGGTAGGCGCCTCGCTCGGAGTGAACCAAGCTAGGAAGCCTAAGGAGGGAAAGCGAGGCTCGAGTCTCACGAGCCGGGCCACCCTCCGAGCCCTCGGTTACCCGAAGGCCATGGTTTTGAAAAATATGAACGGCGAGGCCTAGGTTCGAGTCTCATGAACCAAAGCCCGCCATCCGGCTCTCGAGTCTCACGAGAGCCCTACGGCTTGAGTCCCACAAGCCGGGAAAGCCCAAAACCTAGAACGGGACAAAAAGTCTCACAATTCAGGTTCAAGCTTAGTCTTAATCTATCTAAAAAAAAGGCCCCTAGACGTCTTTATATAGGGTGAGGAGAGGGAAGAGGGGCGGCAGCTTGGAGTGGGCTCCAAGCATCAGGGGCGGCAGCTTGGAGTGGGCTCTAAGTATCATAAATTGGTGGAGGTGATGGAGAAACTTGGCGCCCAAGGCAAGCACTCAAAGTTGGCCCCTTAATGACGAAGATTGGTGGCCAAGCAACCTTGAGGAGGTGGAGAGGAGTGGGCGCCAAGCTTCATGAGGAGGTGGAAGATTGGGCTTGGGCCCGTACTTGCCTTCGTTGAAGCGAACTAGTCCAGCCCCACTTGTTCTTGAATGTTGTTGGCTTTTCCACATGGATTTCATGAATTGGAGGCCCGAGGCGGGGCCTAGATGAGGGCCCAACAACGGTGCCAACCCGAAGGCGCGCACGGCCACGAAAGGCACCGGCGCCGCGAACGGGGTGCCTCGATGAGGCACAGGCGCCGAGAGATGCGCGGGCGCGGGGCTCGGGCACGACCCCCTTTGGCTCGGGCACGATCACATCATTTATGATCTCTAATCTCCCTCTAATTATCCTTTTCTCTTGATTGGGGACCAAGGAATTCCAATTTAGAAGAAGGGCAAAATTGGAAGATCACAACATTTGTGCCTTGGAGCCTAATCTTCTCAATTGCCGACTCGGAACGACACGCTGGGTACCTCGGGCCCGACGTTGGGAACGTCGGTCCTGTGCTCTGGTTGCTCGAACTCGGGCCCGATGTGGTGGGCCTCGATCCTTGTCTCTTCTTGGTCTTCCTTTGGTTCCTCTTCGATCTTTGCATGGCTCTTCCGTTCCTTAGCTCCCTTGCTTAGCTCCTCCTTAGATGCTCCTCCAAAATGTCCTTAAATAAGCCATTTCACCTACAAATCATAACAAACTTGCATAGTCTCCGAATCTTGTGGAAAACCGGGAACTAAGCTAAAACGGAACGAAACTAACAAAGAAGGGAATGAAAAACACATATTTACAAGGGAAATTAACTACTAAAACACCACCAAAATGAGAGACATCATATAGTATGCAAGTAAGGGGTCGAACCCAAGAGAACTATGGCTTCTAGTACTAATATATTTATCAACCAAAGACAAGGGGGGAAATCAAAGAGAGATTTAAACTAAACTAACCTAGGAAACAAATAACAAACAAATAAACAAACAAATAGATAAGAGGCAGGTTCATTCAAAAGATCCACTCATGAAATAATCACTCGATCATAGATTCATCCATTGATTTCATTCACACCTATGGTTAATTCCTATCCTGATCATTAACAATCGGAAGTCCACGGTCCAAGCAATTCTATAACCCTAGGCAAGGACGCTTAACCTAGAATTAGCATAGAGAACAAGGATATTTGGAAATGAAATCATGTAATCAAGCTACGAGTCTCATGCACAATTCAACCATTGAATACTCTTCCCTAAACTAGTCCACGGTCCTAGAATAGAGTTGTTTCGAGAATAGGAAATATGCATAGACAACAACCAATCCTAATTCAAACAATAGATCTAAGTCAATCAAACAAGTTGGCCAGACTCATAAAATCAAACATAAATCATGGGATGAAGCACAAGAGTATCAATATTAACCAAAGGATAGAAATCAATTACCAAAATCTCAGGAGTTCATACATCAGAGCTTCTCCCTTGAACAAACCCAAGGAGACTAGCTCTCCATAACTAAACTAAAAGAGAAGAATTGAATTATGGGAAAGAAGATACTAAAAACCTAAGGCTGTCTCCTCCTTATATAGCCCAAGGAACAAGCTCCACGAGATAGATAAGGAAAGAGGTAAAAGATAGAAAAGGAAACAAGAGAGTGATGCAAACCATGCAACAATGACTCCGCAAGAGATCGAGGACCTAGACCGAGTCCCCTTCGACGGACCAATTACTAGAGATCGAGCCCGGAAGCTAAAGAAAGCAACAAGTGTTCTTTTGGCACGCATTCCAGCTATGCTCGATTCACATGGGCCACAATGGACCACCCTCATCTCTCATGTCCCAAATTGACTTTGGGTCATGCATATCCTAGCTATTAATTCTTAGACTTAGAATTATTTTGGACTTTTTGGCATTTGCCATATTTTTGGTATCTTCTGTGTTCCCTCCTCGAAGTTTCACCTCAGTAGGCAAAGCGCTGGATATGCCCCTAAAGCATGATGGTTATTTGTTCAAAGTTGGAAAATTATGTATACCTTCATCTTCATATCGTAGGTTGTTAGTTCAAGATGTGCATGAGACTAGAGGACATGGTGGGTTAGAAAAGACTTTGCAGGGATTAAAGGAACACTTCTATTGGCCTAAAATGTCGAATTATGTGCTTAAATTCATTAAGGGATTTGTTTCATGTGCTAAAGGGAAATCAAAGTTAACTAACCATGGTTTGTACCAGCCTTTACCTATACCTAAGAGCCCTTGGGAAGATATTTCTATGGATTTCATTATAGGGTTGCCTAGGACTAGGAAGGGCAGAGATAGCATCTTTGTAGTGGTAGATAGGTTTTCAAAAATGGCTCACTTTATTCCATGTCATAAAACTGATGATGCCGTGCATATATCTAACTTGTTTTTCGAGCATGTTGTTGATGTCTCTCATTTTGGAGGTGTTTTAATAGTTAATTTTCCTTGTAAATATGTGTTTTTCATTCCTTTCTTTGTTAGTTTCGTTCCTTCCTAGCCTAGTTCCCGGTTCTCTTTAAGATTCGGAAACTATGCGAGTTTGCTTTGATTTGTAGGTAAAATGGCAAGAATGAGGACGTTTTGGAGGAGCTTATGAAGGAGCCAAGTCAAGATGCGGAAGAGACAAGCCAAGAATGAAGAGGAACCAAAGGAAACCCAAGAAGAAGACAAGGATCGAGGCCCAGGACCGAGCATCACCAAGTCGGGCCCGAGATCGAGTATCCAGAGACCAGGACCGACGTTCCCAACGTCGGGCCCGAGGTGCACCCGTGTCGATCCGAGTCGGCAATGAAGAGGATTGTTCCCCAAGGCATATTTTTAGTAACTTTCCACATTTTCCCCTTTCTAAATTGGGAGTTCCTTGGTCCCCAATCCATGAGAGGCTATAAATAGAGGTGATTAGAGAGCATTAAAAGAGGATAGCCACAACCCAAATCACTCTCTAGAGACTCAAGGAAGACTTGGAGAGCAAGGAGAAGAAGGGAGGAGGAGAAGAGAGGAAATCGGTGGCCTAGGGAGGAAGATTAGTGAGTTTTGTACTTTGTTTTGCTTTGATTTGGTAGAATTAAGACCTGGTTCTTGTTGACACTTTGAGATTTGAATGCAATTTGGCTTTGAGTTGATGTTGATGATTGAGATTTGCTTGCTTTTCCATTTGATTGCTTTGTTCTCTTACTTGATGGAGTAGATTCCATAGTCTTGGGCTATGGGGGAATCCCCTAGCTAGGATTGGGTATGAACCCCCAATTCCATAGCCTTTGAGTGCTTGATCTATGAATCCTCTCTACACTAAGCTTCAATTCTCTTGTGAAAACAAGGGGCTTAGGGCTCGTGATTGGTAAGAGTAAGCGAGAGCAATCTCGGACCCAATCACTAGACCTAACATCGAAGGAGAGTGAAAACTCCCTAAGGTCGATGTGTAGAGTGGAGGGATCGAAGGCTAGCAACCTCGATCTCATAAGGATCAACACTTATTGGCTGAATTGGGGTGGAATTACCCAAGTCTAGTTAGGGAGGGAACCCAGAAACCCAAGACCGATCTACCAATTTTGACAAATCGAGTTACCCAGTCCTCGGCCCGACGTTGAGCAAAGTCGGTCCCGGCCAAATCGACCTCGATCCACCCTCGGACCGAAGTGGCCAGACTCATAAAATCAAACATAAATCATGGGATGAAGCACAAGAGTATCAATATTAACCAAAGGATAGAAATCAATTACCAAAATCTCAGGAGTTCATACATCAGAGCTTCTCCCTTGAACAAACCCAAGGAGACTAGCTCTCCATAACTAAACTAAAAGAGAAGAATTGAATTATGGGAAAGAAGATACTAAAAACCTAAGGTTGGCTCCTCCTTATATAGCCCAAGGAACAAGCTCCACGAGATAGATAAGGAAAGAGGCAAAAGATAGAAAAGGAAACAAGAGAGTGATGCAAACCATGCACCAATGACTCCGCAAGAGATCGAGGACCTAGCCCGAGTCCCCTTCGACGGACCAATTACTAGAGATCGAGCCCGGAAGCTAAAGAAAGCAACAAGAGTTCTTTTGGCACGCATTCCAGCTATGCTCGATTCACATGGGCCACAATGGACCACCCTCATCTCTCATGTCCCAAATTGACTTTGGGTCATGCATATCCTAGCTATTAATTCTTAGACTTAGAATTATTTTGGACTTTTTGGCATTTGCCATAATTTTTGGTATCTTCTGTGTTCCCTCCTCGAAGTTTCACCTCAGTAGGCAAAGCGCTGGATATGCCCCTAAAGCGTGATCGCGCTTCAAGGCAAAAGCTCGCGCTTCTCCTCCTGCGCGCCACACGTGTTACAGCTTTCGCCAGCTCATGGGATGCGGCCCTTTGACCGTTTTTGCCTTGGAACGCAAGGAGTATCTCTAGAAGATATATTTTTGGATAGTTTGTTATCCTTTGTTTCCTTTTATTTAATTTAATTAGATAGCTTCTTTTCCAAGCAAAGTTCTATCTTAGGCAAGTGTTAGAAGATAGAATTTTGGCTTCCTATTTGTCTATTTAAACTCAAGTTTGCATTCAATGAAAATCAGTTTTGAATCCTTGGAAATTGACTTATTGAAGTTGATTTCCTGGGAGTCTTAACACCAAATTGGCGTGTTCTTTTGCTGGCTTTGATCGTTCATCCTCAACATCAATTCTCTCGACCTCTCTTCTCTTCTCTACTTCTCTCTCTCGTCTTTCCTGACTTCATCAACAATTTGCATGACTAAAACAAACATCAATCTACATAAATTTGTTAGCTTGCGTGAAATTCATCCTACTCATATTGGTGTTCGTCGTTGTGAATATCGCAGGTGGCCCATAGGGCGTCAATTTGCAAACCGTCCCTTCCTTCACACCATTAAGGTTTCAACCCTTGTTGGATCATCCAATCCAAGGGCGAACCTTCAGTTTGTAAGAAGCGAAAAGATCGAGAAAGGGCAGCAGGCGAAACTCCCATAAGATCCTGAAAAGCTTCCGCAACCCCAAGAGTAGCCTTCGACATTGGCAATCACGTATCAGATAGAAAGACTTTGGCCTACTTCGAATCCGGCATCACCGCGGTCGCGTCTCTCCCACCGCGCCCACGCTTTCGCAACAGAGAAGAATAACTCGGTCTCGGCGGCCACCGCGGCCGCGTCGGCCGGGCCGCGGTCGCGGTATCGGGACAGAACCTCTGGCGTCACTTCGGAGGCTGTTTTTACCCTCTTCGGCTTAGAATCTGACTTCAGTGTAAAAAGATGAATTGAAGCCCTTGAAGTTAGCTTTCCAATAGCACCGGAAGCAGCTCAATCCGACCTCTTTAGCTCAGGATATGGCCTTCGCAAGCAAGTGGTGTCGCGCAGACTGCTCAAAACGCCTTAGAACTCTTGATTCTTGAATCCTTGTGTCTTCGGCCTAGATATTACAATTACGCACAACTCTAACCTAAACACACTCAATATAGCCCTAAAATACAAGAGTTACATCATACAAAATAGCCCAAATCAAATTCCCCCATACTTAGATCTTGCTCTTCCTCGAGTAAGCTCAAAACAAAATACAAGAAGGTAAGCACATCTAAGATCTCAGGAAATACAAAGGAAGATAAAAACGCTCAACTCACAACCCAAACCCAAAATATAGGGAAATCATGAGCATAAAACAATGAAGCTCAAACACAAACCTCACAGCATGATATAACACTCAAGCTCTAATAACATGAAAGAGCAACCTAGGGTCTACCCAAATCAAACATGTAAGCCCCAAAGTCCCCAAGCAAGAATGATCCTAAACACTCAAATTTTACCTCTCAATTTTGCTTAGGCGCCCTTTCGGGTTTTCACCTAACCGCTCTTTTCATTTTTCTCAAGGTATGCTCATAAATACTCACAACTCTCATGAACCTCATATTACCACAGCCTAATGCTGGTCCGGGTTACCTGCTTATTACCTGAGCCGCCCTTTCGGGTTTTCGACTCATCCCAGGATTTATATGCCTTTTTTAAAATTTTATGGCTTTTTCTATCTTTTTCTTTCTTCCTTTATTATGCAAAAAATATGGTGCAAGTGCTCCATGAAAAGAAGAAAATCAAAAATCTGAAGCAAATCACTAACTATACTAACTAGGATAAGCGAATGCGAGTACTCCTTCCCCCATACTTAAACCCTTCATTGTCCTCAATGAAGCAAAGAGAAAGGATAGAAGCAAGGAGAAAGGAAATCAGAAGACTCACAATCGATGAAGAGAGGTAGAATGGAAGAACTCTTCAAAGGTGGTAGAAGGAAGAAAAGCTTCGGAATCGCCAATCTGGAGGCATATCGCGGGCGCGGCACAAGTGGCGCGGGCGCGGATCCAACACCGTAAGCAACATCAACCACCGGGAACCAACCGCGGGCGCGACATGGGAAACGCGGGCGCGGCCTTGAGCGAATGCGAACTCGGACGTCTCCTCGAACATGAATGCTCAATGTGGCTCTCGGATATTAGGCTCGTCTTCTCAAGATATGTGTGACTCTTGAACTCGAACCTCAATGATGCTATTCAGGGGAACAAAGCTCCCCCATACTTAGGCTTTGAACATAGCCAAAAGAATAGAAATATAAAGATGGATGAAAAGAATATATAGAAGGTGGTGGAAAGAGATAGATGGAAAGATAGAATGATGAAAAGATAGAAGGATGGTAAAGATGGATGGTAAAGATATATGGAAGGTAGAAGATAGAATGGGACCAAGTAGTCCTCTTTTTTTTTCTCTTTTTTTTGTCTTTTTTTTGTCTTTTTTTTCTTTTTTTTTTCTTTTTTTTTCGAGACCAACTGCATCACCACCGCGTCGCGGTTTGTGAACCGCGACCGCGGTGTCTAGTACCTGTACGTCGGGAGTTTCTGTATTTGAAACGCGACCGCGGTTGCGCACCCGCTGGCGCGGTTCAATCACAAAACGTTCTTTCAAACCTAGTACCTGCATGTTAGCCCGTTTTTTTTTACACAGTCAAAAAAAATATTAATACTAGAAAGAAACCTAAGTTCCCTGGCAACGGCGCCAAAATTTGCCTCGGCTAAAGTCGTCGTGCCAAGATCAAAGATAAATAACCCAAACTACAAACTAAGTATAGTATGCAAGTAAGGGGTCGAACCCAAGAGAACTATGGCTTCTAGTACTAATATGTTTATCAACCAAAGACAAGGGGGGAAATCAAAGAGAGATTTAAACTAAACTAACCTAGGAAACAAATAACAAACAAATAAACAAACAAATAGATAAGAGGCAGGTTCATTCAAAAGATCCACTCATGAAATAATCACTCGATCATAGATTCATCCATTGATTTCATTCACACCTATGGTTAATTCCTATCCTGATCATTAACAATCGCAAGTCCACGGTCCAAGCAATTCTATAACCCTAGGCAAGGACGCTTAACCTAGAATTAGCATAGAGAACAAGGATATTAGGAAATCAAATCATGCAATCAAGCTACGAGTCTCATGCACAATTCAACCATTGAATACTCTTCCCTAAACTAGTCCCCGGTCCTAGAATAGAGTTGTTTCGAGAATAGGAAAGATGCATAGACAACAACCAATCCTAATTCAAACAATAGATCTAAGTCAATCAAACAAGTTGGTCAGACTCATAAAATCAAACATAAATCATGAAGCACAAGAGTATCAATATTAACCAAAGGATAGAAATCAATTACCAAAATCTCAGGAGTTCATACATCAGAGCTTCTCCCTTGAACAAACCCAAGGAGACTAGCTCTCCATAACTAAACTAAAAGAGAAGAATTGAATTATGAGAAAGAAGATACTAAAAACCTAAGGCTGGCTCCTCCTTATATAGCCCAAGGAACAAGCTCCACGAGATACATAAGGAAAGAGGAAAAAGATAGAAAAGGAAACAAGATAGAAAGATTTCGACCCGCTTCGAATCCGGCATCACCGCGGTCGCTTCTCTCCCACCGCGCCCGCACTTTTGCAACAGAGAAGAATAACTCGGTCTCGGCGGCCACCGCAGTCGCGTCGGCCAGGCCGCGGTCGCGGTATCGGGACAGAACCTCTGGCGTCATTTTGGAGGCTGTTTTTACCCTCTTCAGCTTGGAATCTGACTTCAGTGTAAAAAGTTGAATTGAAGCTCTTGAAGTTAGCTTTCCAATGGCACCGGAATCAGCTCAATCCGACCTCTGTAGCTCAAGATATGGCCTTCGCAAGCAAGTGGTGTTGCGCAGACTGCTCAAAACGCCTTAGAACTCTTGATTCTTGAATCCTTGTGTCTTCGGCCTAGATATTACAATTACGCACAAATCAGGAGCCTTACAAGTCTGCCACAACTCTGCCACAGCTCTGCAACAGCCGCCCACTTTCGAATTTCGAAAATCCCGCAAAAAGGGCTTTCTTGCACAGCACGGATTTCTAGGACCGGTATCGGTGAAGGTCGCGGCCGACCCTAGGGGGGTCGGAGCCGACCTTCTGTAGGAAACGAGATTTTCTTCTTGTATTGTTTTGATCTTGCTCCAATTGCTCGCTCTTTTGCTCGGCATTTCTTCCTTCTTGTTCCTCTCTTTCCTTGATGTCCTTGTAATTCTTTGAGGCTCCCTTGGTTGCAATTTTGGTTCTTGGCTCTTCGACGATTTGACCCTTGAAAACTAACGCTTCCTAGAATGCTCCGAAAATGCATGAAAAACTTCTCCTAAAGGCTCCAAATACCTACACAACACGAAACGACACACAAACGACTCCAACCCTCGAAAGAGAGTTGAAATCTTATGCAAAAACACACAAACACAGAGGAAAATATGCAAAACAAACTAGAAAACTACCTATGAAAATCAACTAAAAAGCACGACATCACTAATCTCATGGATTGGTTCTCTTCTTGCCTCCTCCAATGCTTCAAGTTCACCTCCTCTACACTTGTTGTCTTTACATCAACAACCAAAACCACAACAAGGTGTAGATATCCGAATCTTTCTACAAACTAACAAAACTAGCAAAACTAACTAAAACTAAACCAAAAACCATAAAAATACTAACTAAACATGCTCTAAAACACTACCTATTATGTGTCTATCAAGAAGAGCAAGGGAAAAGGGACGAACGAGCAACGGGCTTACCATCAGAGAAGACGAGTGAGGCGTTGCTGGCGGTTTCCGACGAAGAAGGAAAAAGTGTATCGCGAGGAGACAAACGAGCGACTACCTTACCGGCGAAGAACGAGCGACGACCTTACCGGCGGAGAACGAGTGACGGCCTTACCGGAAAAGAAGACCAGCAAGGCGTTGTTGGCGGTTTCCGACGAAGAAGGGAAAAGATTATCGCTATAGAGAGGGAAAAAGTTTTGTGAAGGAGATCGAGAATTAGGAGAGAGAAAAGTGGCTGGGTACTAGATTTTGTGACAAAATCAACGGCGATTGACTTCCCATTTCAGTTTTAATCATGGTCATTGATTTTGTTTTAATCCAACGTAGTAGATTTGTCCGCTCTGTATCACCCGAAACTATTGTATCACTTAAACCCAAACCTATAGCACATGAAGTTTAAATAGTGAGTAGTAGAATGTTTTTCTTTCAATTTAACGCAGGCATTACGGGAAAGGTAGCTTTCGTGGAAGCAATGGTTTGAAGGGACCTGATTGGGACAGCTGTATTGTATTGTATTTGTATGTATACAAACCAACAAACCATGTGTGCCTGTATGACTCGGTTGAAGTCGTCGTGCCAAGATCAAAGATAAATAACCCAAACAACAAACTAGTATAGCATGCAAGTAAGGGGTCGAACCCAAGAGAACTATGGCTTCTAGTATTAATATAATTATCAACCAAAGATATGGGGATTGAAGAGAGATATCTAAACTAATCTAAATTAAGAAAACAAATAAACAAAGCAAATATGGAAACAAGTTCATTCAAAAGGACCACTCTAATATAATCACTCGATCATAGATTCATCCATTGATTTTATTCACACCTATGGTTAATTCCTATCCTGATCATTAACAATCGCAAGTCCACGGTCCAAGCAATTCCATAACCCTACGCAAAGACGTTTAAACCTAGAATTAGCATAGAGAACAAGGATATGCAGGATATAATATCAAACAATCAAGCTACGAGTCAATTGTAAGATAAAACAATCAATTCTCTTCTTAATCCTAGTTGCATAGACAACAGGTCTAGGTTAAATTGTTTTCACATATTAGTTTTGTCCACGGTCCAAACCTAATCAAATAGTAGAACATAAATCGATTCAATAGGTTCATGACTCCTAGAGAAACAATAAACATTCATGATAATGAAGCACAAGAGAATCAATATTAACCAAAGGATAGAAATCAATTACCAAAATCTCACGAGTTCATACATCAGAGCTTCTCCCTTGAACAAACCCAAGGAGACTAGCTCTCCATAACTAAGCTAAAGAAGAGAATTAATTGAGAGAAGAAGGTAGAAGGTAGGAGGCAGCATGTAGAATGTATCTAAAACCTAAGGAGGCTCCTCCTTATATAGCCCAAGGAACATGCTCCTCGAGATAGATAAGGTAAGAGGCAAAAGATAGAAAAGGAAACAAGATAGAAAGATTTCGGCCCGCTTCGGATTCGGCATCATTCGGTCGCGTCGCCATGGCCACGCCCGCGGCGGTCTTCCTTTGGCTTTTGCTGAGTCGGCTTCTACCGCGACCGTGCCATCGACAGCGCGACTGCGGCATTCAAGGGTCTTCATCATCGTCGCTTGGCTCCACCGCGACCGCGTCATAGACAACGCGTGATGTCCGCATTTTAGGTAGATTTTTAGGGTCTAGATAGGTTAGATTTAGTGGTGTTTCGTGGTTGAGTCTTGTGTTTTTAAGTCTTTTTGCATAAGTTCTCGTATTTCCTTGAGATTCGGAAACTACGCATATTAGTGTCGTTTTGTAGGTATTTTGGAGCTTAAGTAGGACGAGTTTGGAGCGAGGCTAGGAGAGGATGGACGAGCTAGGAGGAAGATTTCAAGTGGACAAGCTAAGGAGAAGAGCTAAGAGGAGCTAAATCAAGAGGAAAAGTGAAGAAATCGACCCCGGGATCGAGCTAGGATGGGTCGAGCTCGAGCCAAGTGAAGAAGTTAGAAGAAGCTGAAAAAAGTGCTCTCAGGATCGACCCTGAGGGGGGTCGAGATCGACCCTTGGGGGGTCGATCCTAGGCGACCGACTTCACCTATCCGGATATATTGTTGAAGTTTCCTAGTTTGTATTTTAGGAAGGTTGTTTCTTTGTGTTTCCTAGTTAGATTAGGACTCCTTTTCTTCTATAAAAGGAGGTTAAACCTTTAGTTTTATTCAATCATGGATTCAATCAATTAATCATCAAGACTTGGAGAGTTAGGAAGAAGACTTGGAGGACAAGTTTGAGGTTTGTAAGATTGACCTTTGATTTTTACTTAAATTTTAGTTTGGTTTGATGATGTCTTCTTCTTCTTCTTCTTCCTCTTCTCTCTTTGCCATGAGTGAGTAGTCCTCTTAAGTTCTAGGGTTGGGCAAAAACCCAACATAATCATGCATGTTTAAAACTTGAATTCATGACTTGAATGCTTGATGATCATATCTAACCTATCTTGTGCTTAATCCTTTGCGAAAGTTGAGGCATATCTTGTAATTAACCATAGCGAAAGTGAAAAGTTGATTACTTGATTAGTTCTAATAGGATTATTTGCGAAAGTTGATATTCCTAGGTTGAAGGATAGATAGAAAGTTGTTTGATTTGCGAAAGTTGATTGAATAACTTGAATTGTTTGCGAAAGTTAACTTTTCGATGATCTAGATGGCATGATAGTTGTGAATTCTTGTTGAAAGCATGTATGGTTGTTGTTGTGGTATCCCTAGCCCTAGGATTTGCCTTTTTGATTGATTGAAATTCGTATCTTTTGCCTTGATCCCGACTCCCTCCGTCGTGTTCGAGCCGTTGTTTGTGTTTTGAGTGCGTTCGTGATAGTATACTCTCAGGATCGACCCCCATAGGGTCGTGATCAACCCTCCTCAAGTCGATCCTGAGTTGCTTTGTTCGTGTTTCCTTTGCTTTTCGTAGTTTATCGACTATTCTTAGCACTATTCTCACTCCCGTGGACGATCCTGACTTCGCTATACGCAACGGGGTCTTGAATACAAATTTATTTGTTCAAGAAACCCTTCAACAACGCGACCGCGGAAACCATGCAGTGGCAAACTTGTCTTCAATTATGCTCTAAGAACTCTTGACTCTTCACATGCGTGTCTTCAATCTTCGTATTATAATAACACTCAAATATAACCTAAACACTCACAATAATACTCCTAAAATACAAGAGTTAACCCATACAAAATAGGCCGAATCACATTCCCCCATACCTAGATCTTGCTCGTCCTCGAGTAAGCTCAAACAAATATAACAAGGTAGCACATCTAAGATCTCAAGAAATACAAGGGAAAAGAAAACACTCAACTCACAACCCGAACCCAAAAATAGAGAAATCATGAGCATAAAACAATGAAGCTCAAACACACACCTCACAACATGATATAACACTCAAGCTCTAAAAAGTGTAGAGCAACCTAGGATCTACCCAAATCTAATATGTAAGCCCTAAAGTCCCCAAGCAAGAATGATCCTAAAACACTCAAATTTTACCGCTCAATTCTGCTTAGGCGCCCTTTCGGGTTTTCACCTAACCGCTCTTTTCATTTTTGTCAAGGTGTGCTCACAAATACTCACAACACTCATGAACCTCATATTACCCCAGCCTAATGCTGGTCCGGGTTACTTGCATATTACCTGAGCCGCCCTTTCAGGTTTTCGACTCATCCCAGGATTTATATGCCTTTTTTAAAATTTTATGGCTTTTTCTATCTTTTTCTTTCTTCCTTTATTATGCAAAAAATATGGTGCAAGTGCTCCATGAAAAGAAGAAAATCAAAAATCTGAAGAAAATCTCTAACTATACTAACTAGGATAAGCGAATGCGAGTACTCCCTCCCCCACACTTAAATCCTTCATTGTCCTCAATGAAGCAAAGAGAAAGGATATAAGCAAGGAAGAAGGGTATATCAGAAGACTCACAATCGATGAAGAGAGGTGGAATAGAAGAACTGTTCATAGGTGGTAGAAGAATGGAAGGAAGGACTTTAGAATCACCATTCTGCAAACTAACCGCGGGCGCGTTGTGGAGGGCGCGGGTGCAGAATCATGACAGAGAGGAGAAGTCTTGGGCTGGCGTACCACCGCGGGCGCGGCTATGTGGCGCGGTCGCGGTACTCGTGCAAGGACGAGTTCTTGACGTCATCTCAAACAACATGATGTATAAACGACCTTCGTATCTTGGCTCGTCTCTTGAAAGATGGAATAATACTTGAACTCGAGCCGTGGAGAAGAGAACTCTCGAGGGAACAAAACTCCCCCATAGTTAGGCTTTACACATAGCCACAAAAATGGAAATACAAAGGTGGATGGAAAGAAAATATAGAAGGTGATGGAAAGATAGAAGATGGAATAGGATGATATTGATGGGTGGAAGATATAGAGATAGAATGGGAGCAAAAAGTCCTCTTTTTTTCCTTTTTTTTTCGAACCAAGGGGCATCCGCGGTCGCGGCGTGAACCCAAACTACAAACTAGTATAGCATGCAAGTAAGGTTATGCAATCTCACTTCCAGGATCGGTCGAATTTCGGGTTCGACTGAGCGTTTGTGGAGGCGTTCGTGTAAGAAGAGTATAAGAAACTCAAACTTGATTGTTGTATTGAAAATATTGTTACAAGGTTTGAGTATAGGCGTTTTTGGTGGAATGAAATGGATAGAATGGAAAACAAGAACTCAACTAGGAGATCGAGAGCTTGTAGCCATGAGGTGTGGGTTTCCTCGGCCCGTTCTCCCTTGAGGAGAAGAGACCGAAGAGTAAGGGCTAAAAAGCTCTCTTTACTCAATTTCAATCTCCTAAAAAATGAAGGCTTGCTTGTGCTTTTATAGGGACGAGTAGAGGGGAGGGGCGGCGTGCTTGGTGTGGACGCCAAGCTACATGAGGAGGTGGAGTGGGAGTGGCGGCCAAGGCAACATCTTGGAGTGGGCGCCAAGTTCTTGTATGGAGGTGACGAAGAGTGGCGTCCAAGGCAAGCATAGGTAGCCGCTTTTATTATTGTTCCTTGGCAGCCAAGCTAAGACTTTTAATGTTTGGAAGAGGCAAACTTGGCGGCCAAGCAAGGCGGTTAGCGGGGCAGCCACGCCTCCATCAAAATGGGATTGGCTTGTCTTTCTTCGTAATGGGCTTCGGGCTTCGTGGTGTCCTCGCTTGGGCCGAGTATTTGAAGAGTCAGAAAAGTATCTCATGGCCGGCCGTGTAACGCACTTGGAAACGCCATTTGAGTCCGAAGTTGTTCTTGTATAGCCTTAGCCCGTCACCGCGTTATAGGTCCAGGGATGTAGCTAGCCTCCTTGGACGAGACCGACCTTGTAACGGGTCGCGTGCGACCTTTGCTCGGGTGCCCGAGAGAAGCACCAGGCCGCGCCTCGGTATCATTGGCGCGGAGAGGCACCGGGGCGTCGGCGCTCTCTTGGAGGAAAGGAGGCACCGGGGCGTCGGTGCCTTGGGCGCCGGTGCCTTGGAGTGGCACCGGGGCTTCGGTGCCTTGGGCGCAGGTGCCTTGTCGAGGCACCGGGACTTCGGTGCCTTGGGCGCCGGTGCCTTGATGAGGCACCGGAGCTTCGGTGCCTTGGGCGCCGGTGCCTTGATGGGGCACCGGGGCGTCGGTGCCTTAATGTGGCCTCGGCACGGTCACATCATGAGGGGCACCGGGAGGCACCGGAGAGTCGGTGCCTTGATTAATGCCGGGAGGCACTGTGGTGTGGGTGCCTTGTGGTGAGCCGAGAGGCACCATGGCGTCGGTGCCTTGATGTGGAGCAGGCGCGATCACATCATAAGGGGTCGAACACAAAAGAACTATGGCTTCTAGTATTAATATAATTATCAACCAAAGATATGGGGATTGAAGAGAGATATCTAAACTAATCTAAACTAAGAAAACAAATAAACAAAGCAAATATGGGAAACAAGTTCATTCAAAAGATCCACTCTAATATAATCACTGAATCATAGATTCATCCATTGATTTCATTCACACCTATGGTTAATTCCTATCTTGATCATTAACAATCGCAAGTCCACGGTCCAAGCAATTCTATAACCCTAGGCAAGGACGCTTAAACCTAGAATTAGCATAGAGAACAAGGATATGCAGGATATAATATCAAACAATCAAGTTACGAGTCAATTGTAAGATAAAACAATCAATTCTCTTCTTAATCCTAGTTGCATAGACAACAGGTCTAGGTTAAATTGTTTTCACAGATTAGTTTTGTCCACGGTCCAAACCTAATCAAACAGTAGAACATAAATCAATTCAATAGGTTCATGACTCCTAGAGAAACAATAAACATTCATGATAATGAAGCACAAGAGAATCAATATTAATCAAAAGATAGAAATCAATTACCAAAATCTCACGAGTTCATACATCAGAGCTTCTCCCTTGAACAAACCCAAGGAGACTAGCTCTCCATAACTAAGCTAAAGAAGAGAATTAATTGAGAGAAGAAGGTAGAAGGTAAGAGGTAGCATGTAGAATGTATCTAAAACCTAAGGAGGCTCCCCCTTATATAGCCCAAGGAACATGCTGCTCGAGATAGATAAGGTAAGAGGCAAAAGATAGAAAAGGAAACAAGATAGAAAGATTTCGGCCCGCTTCGGATTCGGCATCACTACGGTCGCGTCGCCATGGCCGCGCCCGCGGCGGTCTTCCTTTGGCTTTTTGACTCGGCTAAAGTCGTCGTGCCAAGATCAAAGATAAATAACCCAAACTACAAACTAAGTATAGCATGCAAGTAAGGGGTCGAACCCAAGAGAACTTAAGGCTTCTAGTATTAATATATCTATGAACTAAAGAAAGGGGGAGATTTAAGAAAAAAGATCTAAACTAAACTAGAAAACAAATAACAAACAAACAAACAAATATGGAAGATAGGTTCATTCAAAAGATCCATTCTTTAATAATCACTCGATCATAGATTTATCCATTGATTTCATTCACACCTATGGTTAATTCCTATCCTGATCATTAACAATCGCAAGTCCACGGTCCAAGCAATTCTATAACCCTAGGCAAGGACGCTTAACCTAGAATTAGCATAGAGAACAAGGATATGCAGGATATAATATCAAACAATCAAGCTATGAGTCAATTGCAAGATAAAACAATCAATTCTCTTCTTAATCCTAGTTGCATAGACAACAGATCTAAGTTACGTTGTTTTCACAGATTAGTTTTGTCCACGGTCCAAACCTAGTCAAACAATAGAACATCAATCAATTCAATAGGTTCATGACTCCTAGAGAAACAATAAACATTCATAAGATGAAGCACAAGAGAATCAATATCAACCAAAGGATAGAAATCAATTACCAAAATCTCACGAGTTCATAATCAGAGCTTCACCCTTGATCAATCATAAGGAGACTAGCTCTCCATAACTAAACTAAAAGAGAAGAATTGAATTATACGAAAGAAGATAAGAGGTATATCAAAACCTAAGGCTGGCTCCTCCTTATATAGCCCAAGGAACAAGCTCCCCGAGATAGATAAAGAAAGAGGCAAAAGATAGAAAAGGAAACAAGATAGAAAGATTTTGGCCCGCTTCGGATCCGGCATTGCCGCGGTCGCGTTGCTCCCACCGCGCCCGCGCTTTTACAACAGAGAAGAACAACTCAATTCGGCAAGCACCGCGGTCGCGTCGGCCTGGCCGCGGTCGCGGTATCGGGACGCTATCAGGGACGCCTGCGTACTTGGTAGTGTGCCCATACCAACCGTCCCTTAGTTTTGATATGACAAACTCACTTTGATTCTAATAAAATTGTCCAAGTGTTCAGGAACGTCAGTGACAAAAGGACAACAAGTGTGTATGGGCATCCCCTAGGCTTAGGGACGCTAGCTAACAGGAAGTAAGGACCAGCAAGAGACTACTTGAGCAAGGACGGAGTCCCAAGCAAGTAGGAACGCAAGAAAGGAGTCCTTACTCACTAGCCGACAGGATGACATCACACGACAATGTTTGATCATCCAAGGACACGTGGAGACCGATCTTGTAGCAGAGTCCAACACTACGTGGCGGACGATCCTGTAGCAGAGTTCATCAACACGTGGCGACCGATCCTGTAGCGGAGTTCATCACACACAGCTGGATACAGGAAGCTTCCTCATCACCGCCATACTACGTGGAGGAAGATCCTGTAGCCACGTCCATGAAGGGCATGATCGTCCTAGAGAAATGACGCCCTTCCCCAAGTCCTATAAATAGCCCCAAGGCATTTATTGTGACGCTAACGCTTTCAGGAATATTCAGAGAGAATCAGAGGAAAGCGACTCACTCAAGAACACGAAGAACTAACTCAAGAACTCAAGAACAGTGTTTAGACCTGAGTTAGATCGAGTGAGATTTTGTACCCAAACCACAAAACAGTTTGTAACCAAAAGAGAGAGAGAGAGAGAGAGAGTTCTGCGAAGTGTTGCAGAACGTAGGAATAGAGTCCTTTAGTAGATTGAACTATAGCTTAAGTTGTAGGCTTAAAGGAGTTCTTTACAAGTGAACTTAGGGAAAAGCTAAGTGTCAGAGAACTGTAAAAACTCGTCAGTACAACTGTAAGAACGTTCAATATAAAGGAAAGAACTATTCAAAAATCCTCCAAGGAGGTAGAGGTTTACAGTCAAGGACTACTTGGTCTTGAGTGGTTCCTCTATAATTCATTGCGTTCATTACTTACCTGTTTAGTACTATTTCCGCTGCACTACTCAAGGACGCTCCTACTCCTCGTAGGAATGCCTAACCAAAGGACGCCTTTACCTAAGTAAAGGCCGTCCCTCAGTACTAACGATCCAACAATTGGTATCAGAGCGGGCGCTCCAGATTTTGTTGGGTTGCAGGTTAAAGATGAACATGGAACCAATTGGAATCTCTTTTGTGAAGCCTCGGCGCCTGACGGACGGCAACTTCAACCGCTGGAAGATTAGATTTGAGAACTTTGTAAGGAGTCAGAACTATCAGTGCTGGAAAGTGATCATGAAAGGCGACCTTGCCGTTCCTGCTGACAAGAAGGACAAAGAGGACGAGTGGGGTCCTGATGAATTCAAGTTGATGGAAACAAATGCAAAGGCTATTTGCTTCCTTCAAGCGTCTCTTTGTGAAAGGGACGCCACCCGAGTTAGCAATTTGGCAACTGCCAAACTACAGTGGGAAGCTCTTGAAAAATTCCACGTAGGAACTGCTGAGATGAGGGAAGACGTTCAGCTTGAAATCAAGAGAGAGTTCTATGCTTTCAGAATGCTACCCAACGAAACTGTCAATGACTATTCATACCGCTTTGAGCAACTTGTTACCAAGATGAGGAACTTGGGCGTTCCCGAAGCTGAAGTTTCAATGAGAAACAGAGTTCAAGTGGTCATTGATGGTCTAACAGGAAAGTGGAACTTTGATAGAACCACGTTCAAAGAGAATACGGCTAACAAGACTCTCAATATGGAAGAGATCTACGGGAAGCTAAGAGGATATGAAGCAAGAAGGAACTCTGATTTGGCTGAGCTAGCAAGGAATCCTCAAACAGATCTAGCACTGATAACATCAATACCAGAGTACGCTGAGTATCTTCGTCGTCAACAAGAACTTGCTTTATTGATAGAAGCCAACAAAAATGAGAACCGTGAGAAGATGCGCGTTCAAGCGTTGAGAGAGAAGGAAAGCAAATCTAAGGAACAGCTTGATGAAGAAGAAGAACTTGCTCTTATTCACAAAGCACTCCGTTCTTTTGGCAAAAGGAACAAATATTTCAACAAACACAAGATGCCCAAGAAAGAAAGTCCCAAGTACACTGAAGCAGAAATGAAAGAACTTACCTGTTACAAATGTAACAAGAAAGGACACTTTGCTAAAAAATGTACAACGGGAATGTCATCAAAGGAGATGAAGACAAAAGCCCTCATTGGAGCGTTCGCATCTGCATGGGATAACGTCAGTTCTGATGATGAAGAACCCGATGAACAAGAGGCATACATAGCTCTTGAGGACGCCTCTGATAATGAACAGGTAGCATACATGGCTATGGAGGACGTCACAGTTGTTGAGGAGGACGCTCCGAAATCTGAAAATGAGGTAACCCGTGAGTCTATGATGAGTTCTTTAGAAAATTGCTCTAAGTCCAAGCTTATTAAACTCATTGGAAAAATCATGGAAGAAAGTGTGATCATGCAAAATAGAATGGATGAACTGGAACTTGAAAATGAAAATATTGTGGTCGAATGTGAAAATTGTAGTTCCATGACCATTCATCTAGAGTCCTCATGTGAAGAAACTAAGTCTCTGAAAACTGAAATTATGTGTCTTAAACTTGAGAACGCTAAGCTTAGGGAAGAAGTGAAAGTGTTAGGTAAGAGTCCCATAGTTGAAGAAGTTAGACCAATGGTCTTTGTCCCAGCTAAGAGAGGTCTAGGTTATGAATCTGACATTAAGAACTCTCTTCCTAGCGACTTTGAGGCAAGCAAAACTTCAGAACTTGAACTTGAAAGGGAGAAAACCAAGAATCTTCTTGAAAGAATTAGAGTCCTAGAAAGTGGAGAAAAAGGTCAAGAGGACTACTATACTAATTCCACCAGTCGTAAAATTTACAAGAAAATTGCAAAAGGGGACGGTTCAAAAGTGTGTGATCTCCAAAAGATGAAGCAAAACAAAATCCAACGTCCCAACAAGAAATACTACCGCGGTACTTACTATAGGACGTGTTGGTACTGTGGACATGGTGACCACTTCAAATATGACTGTGTGAAACTAAAAGAAGATATTGCAAGTGGCAAATCTGCTAGGACTAACAATGAGAATGTTAAGTCCGTTCCCAAAGCTAATTCTAGGCGTCCTAGACGTTCTAGGAGTTCTTTCCGCAAGCATGCCATTTCTAATGATGTTAACATAAATGACTATATGCCAGAACCAGAGTTCTATTACTGTAATGAGCCAGGTAAGGAAAACCTTGCTTGGGTCGTCAAAAACTAACTTTGTTTTGGCAGGTGGAAGTGAGGGGACGCCCATGGATCATTGATAGTGGCGCCTCAAATCATATGACAGGAAGCCAGACCCATCTCACTTCTATCCAAAATAGTTCCACGGGAGGAACTGTCTCGTTTGGCAACAAGGGCAAAGGAAAGATCAAAGGAACGGGAACTGCTATTCTCAATCCGTCCATCAAAGCAACAAATGTGAGTCTTGTTGAAGGACTTGGCTTCAATCTTCTTAGCGTCTCTCAAATGTGTGATCAAGGTGAAAACCTAGTCACATTTGACTCAAAGGAGTGTCTCGTTATCAACAAGAAGTCCAACAAAGTTGTTCTCAAATGAGTACGCCAGAACAATGTCTACATCTTCAACCAGGAGTTTAAGCCTAAATCAGAATTGTGTCTATCTGCTTCAAAGGAGGACGCTGATCTCTGGCATCGCCGCCTTGGCCATGCTGGACCAAGCACAATCCTCAAGCTTCACCAAAGAAATCTTGTGAAAGGACTTCCCCGAATTGATCTTGAGAAAGTAGAACATTGTGAAGCCTGTATCAAAGGGAAGCAAACAAGAACGTCCTTCAAGTCCAAGAACGAAGTCAGTACGAAGAAGCCTTTGGAACTTCTCCATATGGATCTTTGTGGACCAATGAAAACGTTGAGCTACGGTGGAAAGAGGTACATTTACGTTCTTGTAGATGATTCTTCTCGATTCACTTGGGTTCTTTTCTCAGTGTCAAAAGCAGATTGTTTCAATGCGTTCAAAGTCTTCATCAAACAAGTGGAAGTTGCCCTTGAGACGCCTCTCAAAGCCATAAGATAAGACCATGGGACGGAGTTCCAAAACTCAGAGTTCCTAGCCTACTGTGATCAACATGGCGTCTCGCACAACTTCTCAGGTCCAAGGACTCCTCAACAAAATGGAGTTGTGGAAAGAAAGAACAGGACGTTAGAGGACATGGCAAGAACTATGTTTTTAGCAAATAGCGTTCCTAAGTACTTCTGGGCGGAAGCTATTGCTACAGCATGTTACATCATCAATCGAGCCATGATCCGTCCTCTGTTGAAGAAGACGTCCTATGAGTTGTTAATTGGAAGGAAGCCTCGCATTGACTATCTCAGAGTCTTTGGTTGCAAGTGTTTCGTCCACAACAATGATAAAGAAAAACTTGGAAAGTTTGATGCAAGGAGTGATGAAGCCATATTCCTTGGGTACTCTCTCACCAGCAAAGCATATAGAGTTTTAAACAAAAGGACTCTACAGCTTGAGGAGAGCATTCATGTTGTGTTCAAGGAGAGCGTTTCTCACAAAGAAAAACCAAGTAAGAAAGAACGCTCTTCCTCACAACAGCAGGACGACTCTGAAGATGAAGCTGAAGATTGGTCCTCTGGAAAATACTATGTTCCTAAGGACGCTTCTCCAAATCCTGAAGAAGTCTCAGTGGACGCTCCTAGTGTTGTTCAGGGAGTTCCCTCTCGTAGTGAATCCCCAGTTCAACAGGATGTGGCTGAATCAAGTCAACAAGGTGAGCAACGTCAAGGTGTGGACGCTTTCTTTGAGGGGGAGCGCACCGAAGACGATGTTCAAGGTGATAGTGATGAATCTGATGAAGAGGTTGATCCAAGATTTGCTCATTTATTTCAAAGGGAGTCCCACTTCTCTAGGGACCACCCAACATCCCAGATTGTCTTAGATCCTTCTCAAGGAGTTCAAACAAGGTCAGCTGCAAGCAAGTCCCAGAGTGCAAATCTAGCTTTCTGTGCGTTCAACGCTTTTGTTTCTATGGTGGAACCAAAGAATATCAAAGAAGCACTCCAGGACGCAGACTGGATTCAAGCAATGCAAGAAGAACTCAGCTAATTTGAAAGAAACAAAGTGTGGGCCCTCGTCCCTCGTCCCAAAGGCAAAAACATCATAGGGACGCGCTGGGTGTTCAGAAATAAGCTTGATGAAAGTGGACGTGTGTCAAGGAACAAGGCAAGACTGGTGGCTCAAGGATTCAAGCAGGAGGAAGGCATAGATTACGATGAGACCTTTGCCCCTGTTGCTAGAATTGAAGCCGTTCGTCTTCTTATTGCTTTTGCCGCCCACAAAGGATTCAAGTTATTTCAGATGGACGTCAAGACTGCCTTTCTCAATGGAAAGCTAAAGGAGGAAGTGTATGTTGCTCAGCCGCCCGGCTTCGAGGACGCCTCTCACCCAAATCATGTGTACTACTTGGATAAAGCGCTTTATGGACTCAAGCAAGCCCCTCGTGCATGGTACGACAGGTTTGCGTCCTTTCTTTTGTCTCATGGGTATACAAGAGGTTCAATTGATAAAACTTTGTTCATTAAGAAAGTTCACAAGGACATTTTAATTGCCCAAGTCTATGTTGATGATATAGTCTTTGGTAGTACTAACACGAAACTTGTAGATGAGTTCAAGTCCTTAATGAGTAGTGAATTTGAGATGTCCCTTATTGGAGAACTCAATTTCTTCTTGGGACTTCAAATTAACCAACTCAAGGAAGGGACGCACATTCACCAACAAAAATATGTCCGTGAAATGCTAGAGAAGTACGGGATGAACACGTCCAAGCCTGTTGCAACCCCTTATTCTACCAACTCGCGTCTCAACGCCGATGAAAAGGGAAAGGACGTTGATCAAAAGCTTTACAGAGGAATGATTGGTTCTTTGCTCTATTTGACCGCAAGCCATCCCGATATCATGATTGTCGTTTGCTTGTATGCACGCTTCCTGGCAAATCCAAAGGAGTCCCACATGCAAGAAGTTAAGAGGATCTTTCGCTACCTCAAAGGACGCGACGATCTTTATCTTTGGTACCCTAAGAAGACATCCTTCAAGCTTGTTGGCTACTCGGACGCTGATTATGCTGGTCATGTGATTGATAGAAAAAGCACTTCAGGAATGACACAGTTCCTTGGTTCATGCCTAGTCTCTTGGGGATCCAAGAAACAGAACTCTGTGGCACGTTTAACTGCGGAAGCCGAGTACGTTGCTGCTGCCTCGTGCTGTTCACAAATCATCTAGATCAAATATCAACTGGAGGACTACGGTATCAATCTTGACACTATTCCCATTCGCTGTGATAACACAAGTGCTATTGAAATTTCTAAGAATCCTGTTTTTCATTCATGCACAAAGCATATTCATATAAGGCATCATTTCTTGCGTGATAATGTTGAATTAGGACCTATTAGTATGGAGCATGTAAGGACTGAAGACCAAATAGCTGATATTTTCACTAAGGCGCTTGATAGACGTCCCTATGAGCATCTAAGGCTGCTCTTGGGGATGATAACTTTTAAGTAGCAAGTCCCGTTCTACTATTCTCCCAATGATTGGCTATGTTTTGTAGATTCTAAGTGTTTAAGGACTGTTATGCATTGAATTCATATTTGCAAGGACGCTAGTCTAAAACTTCATGTGTTTGCTACTTTGGAACGCCATTCAAATTTCTCTATTTGTCTTGAAAAGAGTATCCCTGATCACCCAACCCTCATTATATGCCGAAATGATGGGAACTCTAAGCTTACCCTAGCCGAGAACTCTGCAAAAGCGTCCTATGAGCTTCATATTTTATTTTACGGGACGTACTTGCTTTGTTCTCAAATGGTTCGCAAGGTGATCACAAGGACGGTGAAATTGGTTATTGGTTTGCTTGAAGAGGTAAATCTTTGCTAAGTCTGAGAGAACGCCATTGGTTTGAAAGAGAGAACGCCAGTTTAGCCTTGAAAGGAAGTTGAAGAGTCAGAAATTTGAATATTTGAAAGTTTGAACAGTGACCGTTGCTTTTGCTCAATGCTTAAGGGGGAAGTTTTGCCACGTGTCGCACAGTAAAACAGTGGTAATTATAGATAGTGCCACCGCTTCCTCTATATAAGGCCAGAACAGTCGCTCTCGTTCATTTATTATTCTCAACCACTTCCTGCTTGAATCAGTGCTCTAACCTCTCTCTAGAACTCCGGCAGCTTTCTCTCACTAAAACTTCATCTGAAAATGTCTCAACAACTAAAGAACTTGGCCGGATCTTCTACCGGCGGGAAGAGAAGAAAGTTAGTGAAGTCCCACTACATTGAAAAGCCCAAGCCCATCGTCCTCAATGAATCGTTGGTGGACTTCATCAACAGGAAGCCGCGAACCCTGTACAATTTGATAAGGGAACGCATGGACAAACCTGACGTGAAGGAGGACGCCGTAAAGACGAGGAACTATGAAAAGTTCATAGAACGGTTCGTCATTCAAGGCCTCCACAAAACCAACTACAAGGACTTACCGGGACGGATGGACGACGTTCTCTTCTTCTCGCAGTTTGGTGGTGAGAATCTCGCTCCCTTACTTGATTTAATCCCAGACCTGCACAACGCCGTCCTCCCAGACTTTCCCTTGTACCCTAAAGACTCTCTGGCATACAAAATGCTGAAAAACCGTGTGCCAAGTACCTCTCCCCCACCTCCTCAAGTCCCCACAGTCACAACCAAAAACTTGCTAAAGCGTCCAGCTCCATCTTCTCCTCTCTCCAAATCTTCCCAACCTTTCACCTCCTCAAACCCAACACAAATTGTGGACAAGTTTTCACCCCACATCAAGGAGGGACGCTCCAAAAAAAACCACGACCCAAGGCCACTCAAAAAGGCCAAGTCTTCCAGTGTCCCCTCCTCAAAAACCTCCACAAAAAGGCCTAGCTCCACAAAAAGGCCTTCCAATCTTTCTAAGGAATCCACTCCTCCACCCCAACCCATCTCCATCGTCCAACTACCCACTCCCCCACCATCTCCTCAACCCTCCAAGAAAAATGCCCTCATTCCTTTTCCTTCCAAATCCTACTCTCCCCTAAATCTTGCAAACTTCCCATCCGCCCCGGCCCATATCTCACCGCCTAAGGACCCCGAGACTCCCAAGTCCCGCCGTCCATCCTCAGAAAGTGGCCCAGATGAAGCCGAGAAGCGTTCCACACTAGAGCACACCTTTCGCCGACGCAAAGCTGGCGAAACGCCTAAGGTGTTGCTACCTAAGGACGCTCCAGAACCTCAGCACATCTCCTCCTCCTGCTCTAGCTCATCTGAGAGCCAAAGAGGAACGCCTGCGGCCCAAGCCTCCCCATTCATAGATGTTGTTGGGGACTCCAACGACGAGGCGGAAGGAGTTGAGAGTGCTCCTGTTGAGAAACAAGTAGCTGAGGTCGCTGGCGAGCACCAGGTCGCTCACAAGGACGCTGAGCCAACCTTATCTGAAGAGCTCGAGCGTGATGCTCAGGAAGTCCCTCCCTACAATCAATCCCTCCCTCTCCTAAGTCCCCTCCCAACTCCTCAAGAAAACCCATCCCCCTCAATCCAATCAGAATCCAACCAAGTCCCTGCGGACGCTGAGCCACAAACAGAACATCAATTAGAGGCTCAGAACGCCGAGGGCACGTCCCAAGGTCAAGCTACCTCTGATGCTAATCAAGCCACTGCTGGTGGCAATGCTGAAAATGAACAAGGCACAGAGAACGTGATGTCTCTCGTTTTGGTGGTGTTTTAGTGGTTAATTTCCTTTGTAAATATGTGTTTTTCATTCTCTTCTTTGTAGTTTCGTTCCCTTTTTAGCCTAGTTCCCGGTTTTCTTCAAGAGTCGGAGACTATGCGAATTTATGTGTTTTTGTAGGTAAAATGGCAAGAATGAGAGCGATTTCGAGAAGCTAAGGAAGGAGCCAAATCAAGGAGTGCAAGAGCCAAGCTAAGGATGAAGAGGAGCTAAAGGAAACCAAGGAAGAAGGCAAGGATCGAGGCCCAAGATCGATGTACACCACGTCGGGCCCGAGATCGAGCACCCAGCGCACAGGACCGAGGTTGAGCAACGTCGGGCCCGATGTCCCTCCGTGTCGGTCCTAAGTCGGCAATTTGTTGATTGCTCCCCAAGGCATATTTTTAGTAACTTTCCACATTTGCCCCTTTCTAAATTGGGATTCCTTGGTCCCCAATCCTTAGAAGGCTATAAATAGAGGTGATGTGAGAGCACTAAGAGGGGGAGAACTTAGGAAGGATTAGGATAGATCACAACCAAATCACTCTCTAAAGGCTCTTTGGAAGATTTGGAGGGCAAGGAGAAGAAGGAGGAAGGAAGAGAAGAGGAGATCGTGGGAGAAGAGAGAGGTCTAGTGAGTTTTGTACTTTAATTTCCCTTGATTTAGTAGAATTGGAGCTTGGATTTTGTAGACACTTTGGTTTTGAATGAAATTGGAGCTTGATTTGATGATGATGATTGAGATTTGTTTGATTACCCTTTTGATTTCGTTTCTCTCTTACTTGATGGAGTAGATTCCATAGTCTTGGGCTATGGGGGAAGCCCTTAGTTAGATTTGGGTAGAAAACCCCAATTCCATAGCCTTGATTGCTTGATTTGTGAATCCTCTCTACACTAAGCTTCAATTCTCTTGTGAAAACAAGGGGCTTAGGGCTTGTGATTGGTAAGAGTAAAAGCGAAAGCCATCTCGATCCCAATTGCTAGACCTAACATCGAAGGAGAGTGAAAACTCCCTTGGGTCGAAGTGTAGATTGGAGAGATTTGGGGTGATCAACCTCGATCTCACTAAGATCAAGCTCTTATTGGTTGAGTTGGGGAAGAATATCCAAGTTTAGCTAGGTGTGGAACCCAAAAACCCAAGACCGATCTACCAAGTTTGCTAAATCGAAGTTCCCAGTACCTCGGGCCCGACTTGCATCAACGTCGGGCCCGGCCAAATTGACCTCGATCCACCCTCGGACCGAAGTGACCTGTGTCGGTCCGAGGTGATTTCCCTTTGCTTTTCCTTTGTTTTTACCTTGTTTTCATCCCTTCTTAAGTGCTTCCGGGTACACTCGACACACGAACTCCCGTGTGTTCGACACCCTACCTCTTTACTACAATTTTGAGGTTCGGTTTTATAAATTTAAATTGTGAGACCTCCGATCCCGGACCGATCAGAATTTTGGCGCCGTTGCCGGGGAGTTCTACTTGTTCGAGGTACCCATCCTTGTTGAGTCTTTGATTTTTGTAGTGAGTTGGGTGAGGGACTAGCCCGAACCCCTTGTTTTGTTTTGATTTGGTTTTTGTTTGTGTCTTTGGTTGAAGGTGCATGCGAGCTAGTTCCGTCCGAGGAATTTTTGAGCTCGACTTTGTGATTGACCCGGAGAGTATTCTAAGGCAAGCCCGCAAGAAGAAGAGGATGGCGGACCAAGCCCGAGATGAGGAGTTCGAGAGGTTGAGAGCCGAAATGGCTCGAATGCAAATTGAGATGGCAAACCGTGATGCCGAGGCTCGAAGGGAGAGGGAGCAAAGGATAAGGTTGGAGGCCCAAATCAACACTCAACCCCGGAATGCTAGACAATACATGCATCCGGAGTTGAAGGTCCCGGAGCCGGCCATAGTCTTACCGGAGGTGGCGAGGAATTTTGAGATCAAAACTCAATTTATCTCGCTCATCAAGAGGGAGCAATTCCATGGGAGGCCGAACGAGTGTCCGATCGAGCATGTCAAGCAATTCAAGGACCTTTGCGAGACCATTTCCACGGATGATGAGACACTTGAGTATGTGCTACTCAAGGCCTTCAAGTGGTCTTTGGGAGGAAAAGCTTTGCATTGGTTGGAGAGTCAAGCACCTCGATCTATCACCTCATGGAGAGTCCTAAATGAAGCATTCTTGATGAAGTTCTTCCCACCCACCAAGACGACGGAGCTTAGGCGGAAGATTGCTAGTTTCCAACAAGGAGCTTATGAGCCACTTTTCGAGGCGTGGGACCGGTTCAAAGAGATGTTGAGAGCATGCCCGACACATGGCCAACAACCTTATGTCCTACAAGACATCTTTTTCCAAGGGATCAACACCGCCACGAAGGACAAGTTGAACCTCCATACCGATTGTGGGTTCATTGACTTGCCACCGGAGCAAGCGTGGGAGTTGTTGGACAAACTCTCGGATTATGAGGCGATGTATGGCACTAGCAACGTGACCAAGGAGGCTAGAGTCCATGGAGAAGGCCCGAAGAAGCTCTACGACCCCAAGAGTGAAGAGGTGGATAAAGATGTGAAGATCCAATTCTTGGAGGATGAGTTGAACAAGATGAGAAGGAAGATGAGTTATGCCCAAACCACAAGAGCATGTGAAGAGTGTGGTTCCTTGAAGCATGGAGCCCAAGAGTGTCCAAATGAGCGCCAAGTCCGATTGGCGGAGCAAATCGAGGAGGCTCATTATGTTCAAAGAAATTTTGGAGGGAGAACCAACTTCAACAACAATGGAGGAAGGTGGAATCAAGGGCAAGCAAATGGCTACAACAACAACTTCAACCAAAACGAGCCAAGAGCCCAACAACAACCATACCGACCTCCCGGTTTCTATGAGCAAGCACCATCATGGGCTCAAGATTTGAAGAACCAAGTTACCAACATGGAGAGGAAGTTTGATGATCAATTCAAGGAGTTGGGTGTATGGAGAAGGCAAGTGGACAACCAATTTGTTCACATGGCGAATCAACTTCCAAGAGAGGAAGGGAGACTCCCGGGCCGACCCGAGGAGAATCCCCGTGCCCCACAACAACAAAATGAAGTTCGAGCCATAGGACTAAGGAGTGGAAGGAGTTTGCCCGAGCCACACAAGCCAACACCAAGAGAAGAAGAGCCAGCAACTCGGACCGAGGTACCCAGTACCTCGGGCCCGAGGTTCTCAAAAGTCGAGCCAGAAGATGGAGGAAGTCCCCTGAGTCGGACCGAGGTACCCAGCACCTCGGGACCGACTTGCCCTGAAGTTGGCCCGACGTTCCCTGACGATAGCCCGATGTTCCAGGAAGTCCTTTGCCCTGGGACCGATGTTCCAGAAGTCGGTCCCGAGGTACTTCCAACGTCGATCCAGGGTGATTTTGTTGAGAAGAGGCGATCCAAGGAGGATGATCCAAGCAAGAAGCAAGGTGACACTACTCTTCCATATCCCATGAAGAAGCCTAAGGAGATTGTTGAGGGCAAGTTCAAGAGGTTCTTAAAGCTTTTGCAAGGCTTGAACATCACTATTCCTTTCACCGATGCTCTAAGCGAGATGCCGTCTTATGCAAAGTTTTTGAGAGAGATCTTGAGCAAGAAGAGGTCCATTGTTGAGATGCAAGACGAAGTGAAGATCTTGGAGCTACCTCAAAAACTTGGAGATCCCGGAAGATTTGCCATCACCATAGGAATTGGTTCTCAACAATTCAAGGCTCTTTGTGATCTAGGAGCTAGTATTTCGGTTATGCCCATGAGCATATGGAGGAGGGCTAACCTTGGAGAGTTGGAGCCGATTGATATGAGTCTCACCATGGCCGATGGTTCTTCAACAAAGGCTACCGGAATACTTGATGATGTCCCGGTTCGTGTGGGAAGATATTTTGTGCCCGATGACTTTGTGATCCTAGACATGAAAGAGGATCCGATGGTGCCCATTATTCTCGGAAGACCATTTCTAGCCACGGCGGGTGCCAAGTTTGATGTAAGAAATGGCAAAGTCACCTTCGAAATTGGAGAAGAGAAGGTTGAGTTCCAATTCAACAAGGCCCTAAATGAACCGGATGCATTGGCGATCTTGAAGCTTGAAGAAGATGCCAAGTGCAAGAGAGAGAAGTTGGAGTCCACAAGAGAAGAAGCACCATTGAGGGACCATGAGATGGTCGATTTCCAAATCCAAGATGAGGCGAGAGATGGAGTCAATCCACCAAATCATGAAGAGTATCCTAATCTATATCCTTTTGATGTGGGAGACTCTTTTATGAGTTTAGATGATTTGAAAGAAAACTTAGGAGATGACTATCTTTGCTTAGATGACTTGCAAAATGACTTGAGTTATGATGTTATAGAGTCCCCTAGAAATTCTTTAGACTTTTGTGATGTAGGTGACAAGATGCAAGATGAGTTGATGCAAGAAGTGCAAGGCTACACCATGGAGGACAAGGAAGATGGAGGTCACACTTTCATCAAACATAAATGGTGGCATTTTGGCTATGATGATTGTGGAGATGTCTATGGCAAGGAGGACCAATTCACGGTTTTTCACCCTCCTTGAAGGGTAGAGGTTAGACGTCAAGCTAATGACGTAAAAGAAGCGCTTCTCGGGAGGCAACCCGGGTTTGGTAGATTAATTTTCGTAATTTCTAGCCTGTTTCTTTTTTGCCTTAGCTTAGATTAGTCCTAATCTCTTCTCTAGCTTGTATTTTGTGGAAATGTGTGTTATAAGAGCTTCATTAGCATGTGTGGTATGTGTGGAAATGATGCAAATGATTGTTGATGGAAGTAACCAAAGTGTGGGATTTTTAGGAGCCAAAATCGGGTAGGACCGAGGTACCCAGTACATCGGGCCCGAGGTGCCCAACATCGGTCCAAGCCAGCCGACTCACCTTAGCCTTGATTTTGTGGAAATTCCTACTATACCCTATTGACCCACCTTTGTCTTCTTCCCCATTTAAAGACCCCTTTCCCTTACCTAACATCACCATCACCATAACTACTTTCCCAAAATACCCAATTCACTCCCAAACCAAAATCGATCCGACCCCCCTCCACCATAGTCGATCCTCAAGCTAATCAACCACAAGATCTCGATCCATCATCTAGCACACCCAAGCTTGAACCAAAAGCCAAAAATCCTACCAAAAACCCATAGATCTTCACCCTTTTCTAGATCTAGAAGAGGAAAATTTGAGTTCTAAGGATTTGCTTGCTAGGAGTTCTTGTTTGCTTCATATTTGGTATGTGAATCTCGATTTCTACTTGATTCCTTGTGAATTTCATGATTTCATTGCTAAATTTGAGAGATGCCATGATTTAGTGAGCTTGAACTTTGAACATCCATGGTGATTTGCATATCTTATGAAATTTGTGCTTAATTGTTGCTAAATTCCACTTAGAACTTCGATTGATAATGATTGATGGTAGCGTTTGGATTTTAGAGGCATGAATAGGTGTTGCATGATTGAATCTAGAATGAAAAGTCGGACAAGACTCGGTCCGAGGTACCCAGTACCTCGGGACCGACGTTCATCATCGGTCCAATGACTCGGACCGAGGTCCCCAACCTCGGGCCCGACTTCACTTGCAAGTCGGTCCTATGCTTTTCTCGCTTTTCTTGCGTAATCTTAAGATTTCTTGCACTTGAATGTTGGTTATAGCATGCTATTCATGATATGATTTGCAGCTTGACCATTGATATGAAAATCTTACTTCATGCATGATTGAATTTTGTGGATTGAGTGTGTTAAGTGCAAGTATGGGGTTGCTTCTTTGCATGATAAGTTGTTGTTGGAAGTTTGTGTTTGTGTCGGATTTTACCTTGTAGTTTCTTTGGTTTTTGATTGTGTGTAGGTACCATGACTACCCGAGCATCTTCCTCGAGGATGGAGAAAACCACCAAGAAATCCAAGAAGTCTTCCAAGAGAGTCCAAAGGATGGACGATGTTCGTATAGAGGATGAGGACGAGGCTAGAGAGTATGAGCGCCTCATGGGTCTATCTCACCACACCCGGTGGTTAGATTGGGAATCAATCCGAAAGATGTGTATGGATGAGGCTCTTACTCGATGCTACTCCACCATAGGCCTCAATGTCTTGCTAAGGTGCAACAACACTCACTTCCCCGCCTTGACGTCCGAGTTCATGGCGACCTTCAAGTGCACTTATGAGGGAGTTGAGAGCGATGGCATGATTTCCTTCCAATTGGGCAACGAATTTCAAGAGCTCTCCCTCCGGAATTTGGCGGTTTATCTTGGATTCCCTTTTCCAAGAGATGAAGCCTTTGTTGACAATGAGAAGGTCGACTACCTTTGGAAGTACATAGCCGGGAAGAGTGAGATGAGGAAAGGTGCCTCAACAAATGAGATAGCAAACCCACTTTTCCGAGTCATGATCCGAGCTTTGGGGTGTTCTATCTTTGCAAGACATGAGCTAAGCAAGCCGATGAAGGAGGAGGCCATGCTACTCTACGAGATGTTGTTCGAGCATGAGAAGTCAATGAACCTCACATGGGAATGGGTGAAGATGGTGAGGGACTTCCAAAGTTCTTCATGGATTTACTTTGGAGGTATGATTGCCCGGCTAGCTCGTAGTCTTGAAGTGGATTTGTCTACCTACACGCCGGCGGCAAATGGTGTAGAGTTCATGGATCTCAAGTATTTCAAGAAGGCCAACATCATCAAGGAGAAGGTTGTCCCCGGTTTCATGGACCGACTTATGCCCCATTCCAACTTTGGCAAGGTACAAGTTCCGTTGGGAGCTCGACTCTTCGACCTCACTTCTTACTACAATTGGTATCAAGTGTGGGCGGGGAACGACAATCCCTTTGGAGAGCCGGAGGGGACGCTCGAGGTGAGGAGACGTGCACGACATATACGTTTCACTACACCTCAAGCTTCCCCGGACACCGAAGAAGAGGAAGCCAATCAATTTGAGTTTGTAAGAAGAGATGATATGGAGGTGGATGCACCAAGAAATGATGAAGATGAAGAAGGAGGAGGTGGCTACCGACAATTATTCACCGATCACTCCCCTACGCTCTTGGACCGAGGTTCAGACCATGTCGGGCCCGACGTTCATCAACGTCGGTCCGATGTATTTTTGCCCGACCCGGTCCCTAGTCACTTCGAGCAAGGTGAGGGAAGTGGAGCACGCCAAGTGCCACCTAGCTACGGAGGATATGAGGGGTATGCCCAATGGTATGGCCCCGGAATGGTCTTCCCCGAGCCGAGCCAAACGGTGGACATGAACTTCTTGGCAAATCAAATGGCGCACCTCCAACTTCAACAACAATCAATGCTTCAAGAAGCCCACCAACTCAACTACCAACAACAACAACTTTTTCAACACCAAGAGCACTTCCATGAGAGATTTGATGAGGTGAACCGCAACCTCGCATACACAAGGCGCGAGGTGGAAGATTTGAGGGCAGCCGAAGACCAAAGGTGGTCCATGCAATCTAGCTTCAACGATTGGATGTCCGGGAATTTTGCGACCCGTGAAGACCAATGGACACCTCCCGCGGCCCCAATCCAACCACCAAGCAATGATCTCTTCCAAGATCATGTCCATGAGCGAGAGAGGCACGCCCGGATTCAAAGAAGGCGCCGCCGTGGCAATTCCCCGAACTAAGCCTCATCGAGCCATTTGGAAATAAGGAATTGTGAGTCTTCTTTACTCTTCTCTCTTTACTTTTGAGTTTTGATGGGGACATCAAAAGTTTTAAGTATGGGGTGGGTTAGTTGCTCATTAATTCCATGTTTAGGTCGCTTGTTGCTTTTGTTTGTTTCTTGTTTATGGGATGTTTTCTTTTGGATAGTGGCATGAGATGCATGATGAATGATGATTGATTTTATGGCATGAATGGATGAGTTTGTCTTTTTCTTTGAGAAAATTTTCGAAAAATGCATAAAAATGTGAAAAATTTCGGTTGAAAAACAACAAAAAGATTTTGTTTTTGACTAGGAATTCCCATCTTAGATGTCCAAATGAAGGCTAATGATGATGTGAGCATGTAAAGTCCTTTGCATATTTTTGGATAGTTTAGCCTCTAAATGGATGTTTTTTTTTTAATGTGATATGATATCTTGCATGTTTTTATTGAGCACATGAGTTCTTGGATAAGTTTTGATGCAACTAAGCTAGAGTGAACCTTGTGAGATTATTTTTGGCCATTTTAGGGATGTTTGTTCATATTGCATATCCCTCATTTTCGTGTGTGATTAGCTCAAGCATGCTTAGTAAAACTTGCTATTGAGGTGTTTATCTATTTTCCAAGACCAATATGAGATTTGTTCTATGCTTTGTCACATTGATTTGAACTTTGTTTCATTTAGTCACAAAATGTTCCATATCCTACCTTGAAGATAAACCGTTGTTTGTAGCCCCGTTTTAGCCTTAGACCTTTGTTTGAAACTCCTCAAAAATATGATTCCTAGCCTATATGACTTGACCCTCATGGGATTGGACTTTAGTGAGAGGTTTGGAAGAATATTTGGAGAGTTGAGATTCTCTTTGGTGAAGGGTAAAGAAATGGAGTTATAAATCAAGTGGGTAGTGCATCTTTGTTGTGAAAGAAAGAAAAGTTGGAAAAATAGTGGATCGAAAGTGGAAAGAAAGCAAAGTGCTTAAGTGTGAAAAGAAATGGTTCGGACCGAGTTCAAAGGGACCTCGGGCCCGATGTGAGTTCAAAGTCGGTCCAAGTGCAAAAGTGAGAAAAATCCAACAAAAAGTGTAGTGCAAAGATGAAGTGGAATGTTAAGTGAAAAAGAGGGTTGAAAAAAAAGAAGAAGAAAAGAAAAGAAGGAAAATCAAAGTCTTTTGGAAGAGTGAAGTTGAAAGAGGAATAATTTGGAGAGTTTGGTGAGAGACTAGGAAAGTTCAATCCCCATTGTAAGCACCACAAGACCAAAATGATTCCTACCTTGAGAAATACCAAAAGCCCCATTACAACCCGGCCGAATGGAACCTCTTTGAGGACCTCCATTGAGCCAAGTTCATATTCTTTGTGTGCATTGTAATAGGCATCTCTAGGTGGAGGAATTGGTGATATTAGCTTCAATGGTAAAGTCTTTACTTGCATGATTTTGAGTATGAGTGTTCATTATTAAGCCTAAACACATGATGAGTGATACACATTTCCATATACCTAAAGTGAGGCTTTGTTGCATTAGACTTCATTCCTTGAACACTTGATCATGTGTGATGACATAATCTTGCTAGCATATCTATCACTTGTGCTCATTTGATTTTTCATATGAGGCTTTACTTGAAGATTGTGCTTCGGTCTTGCTTACTTTGTTATTGCTTGAGGACAAGCAAGTTTAAGTATGGGGTATTCTGATGTCTCTCGTTTTGGTGGTGTTTTAGTGGTTAATTTCCTTTGTAAATATGTGTTTTTCATTCTCTTCTTTGTAGTTTCGTTCCCTTTTTAGCCTAGTTCCCGGTTTTCTTCAAGAGTCGGAGACTATGCGAATTTATGTGTTTTTGTAGGTAAAATGGCAAGAATGAGAGCGATTTCGAGAAGCTAAGGAAGGAGCCAAATCAAGGAGTGCAAGAGCCAAGCTAAGGATGAAGAGGAGCTAAAGGAAACCAAGGAAGAAGGCAAGGATCGAGGCCCAAGATCGATGTACACCACGTCGGGCCCGAGATCGAGCACCCAGCGCACAGGACCGAGGTTGAGCAACGTCGGGCCCGATGTCCCTCCGTGTCGGTCCTAAGTCGGCAATTTGTTGATTGCTCCCCAAGGCATATTTTTAGTAACTTTCCACATTTGCCCCTTTCTAAATTGGGATTCCTTGGTCCCCAATCCTTAGAAGGCTATAAATAGAGGTGATGTGAGAGCACTAAGAGGGGGAGAACTTAGGAAGGATTAGGATAGATCACAACCAAATCACTCTCTAAAGGCTCTTTGGAAGATTTGGAGGGCAAGGAGAAGAAGGAGGAAGGAAGAGAAGAGGAGATCGTGGGAGAAGAGAGAGGTCTAGTGAGTTTTGTACTTTAATTTCCCTTGATTTAGTAGAATTGGAGCTTGGATTTTGTAGACACTTTGGTTTTGAATGAAATTGGAGCTTGATTTGATGATGATGATTGAGATTTGTTTGATTACCCTTTTGATTTCGTTTCTCTCTTACTTGATGGAGTAGATTCCATAGTCTTGGGCTATGGGGGAAGCCCTTAGTTAGATTTGGGTAGAAAACCCCAATTCCATAGCCTTGATTGCTTGATTTGTGAATCCTCTCTACACTAAGCTTCAATTCTCTTGTGAAAACAAGGGGCTTAGGGCTTGTGATTGGTAAGAGTAAAAGCGAAAGCCATCTCGATCCCAATTGCTAGACCTAACATCGAAGGAGAGTGAAAACTCCCTTGGGTCGAAGTGTAGATTGGAGAGATTTGGGGTGATCAACCTCGATCTCACTAAGATCAAGCTCTTATTGGTTGAGTTGGGGAAGAATATCCAAGTTTAGCTAGGTGTGGAACCCAAAAACCCAAGACCGATCTACCAAGTTTGCTAAATCGAAGTTCCCAGTACCTCGGGCCCGACTTGCATCAACGTCGGTCCCGGCCAAATTGACCTCGATCCACCCTCGGACCGAAGTGACCTGTGTCGGTCCGAGGTGATTTCCCTTTGCTTTTCCTTTGTTTTTACCTTGTTTTCATCCCTTCTTAAGTGCTTCCGGGTACACTCGACACACGAACTCCCGTGTGTTCGACACCCTACCTCTTTACTACAATTTTGAGGTTCGGTTTTATAAATTTAAATTGTGAGACCTCCGATCCCGGACCGATCAGAACGCTCCCTCCAAGGACGTTGCTGAACATGAGTCCGAGGACGCCGATGATGAGTCTGATGATGATGATGAGTACTTCGAATCTCCAAAGGGCAAGTGCAAAAGAAAGCCTGATGGCGCGCCTGTCAAAGTTCTTAGTCCCCTAATTTACTCAGAAGAGTGGCTCGCCTCCTTCGATGACGACGCAGTACAGGAGTTCCTCGAGCTTCTGAGATTTCCAGGCTGGTTGAACGTTAGGCCTGCGCCGGCTACTGTTGACAAAGAACAGGTCAAGGCGTTCTACAGGGATTTGCGCTACAAATCCAAAGATGGCTCTCTCCACTTCAAGATAGATGGTGAGAAAGCATCAGTCAATGAACGCCAGATCCGTTCTTTCATGGGACTCAATCCAAAAAAGCCCCCGTCCGATGCTCTAAGCTCACTTCCAGAAGGCGGATTCGAGACAACTGATGAGGAACTACCCCTGGTTGAACACGTTTTTCAAGGCAAAAGGCCAATGGGACTGGACAGGGTTGCTCACGTATTGAGCAAGGTAGGCGCCATCGCTCATTACTTTATATGTCGCGCCGTCCTTCCTAGGCAGGAGAAGAGGTCAATCGTTCAGACACACGATATCATTCTTATTGACGCTCTGCTAGAACGCCGCCCCATCAATCTAGCCAGAAGTTGAGTGTGGGAGGAAGCGCCACGCCTTGCCATACCCAGGTCTTGTTAAGCTCATCCTCATGTCTCAGAACGCCTATGATGAAAGCGCTCCTTCAGAAGAACTCGGCTTGAAGTGGAACGCAAAGATGGGACTTGTCGAGATCAGGCACAATGAACAGTTGCCTTAAGTGATCAAACAGCAAGAAGCTGAGGCTGAGGAAGCCAGGAAGAAGGCTGAGGAAGAACGTCTCGTAGCTGAAGCTGAGGAAGAACGCCTTGCCTCCTTGCAGCATGAGTCCATTCATGAAGAAGAGCCATCCGTCGACTTTGCCGCTCTTGATCAAATGCTAATGGCTTCTTCTCGTCCTCCAGCTACTCCTATGGACGCTCCCTCTTCTAGTTCAGGTCCTCTGCCCCGTTCTGCCCCCGCGAATATTGCTAAGCATCCTCCTGTAGAACTCATGGGTGCGATCTTGGACAACCAGTGCCTCATCTTCTCCGCTCTTAAGGATTTGTCCTCTGCGTTCACCAAGGCTGCTGAACTTAATGAACAACTGCTCAAGTTTTATCAAGACCAGATCCGTTCCCAGTGATCGCCGTCTCCCAACCCTTAATCCCTCAATCTTTTTGCTTATACTTCTTTTGTTTTAAACACTATGATCTTGGTTTGTAATAACCGTACTCTTATTTCCATTTGAATGGCAATCCACTGTTTGTGTGCATGTGTTTGTTCAAGCGTTCCACTGCTTTTAGTTATGTGTTTGTGCTAACGTCCTTATCACTTGTTATCCTTTTCGATGATGCCAAAAGGGGGAAGTGTAGTTTTGCAGAGATGCGCTATAAAATAGTTATCTAGAATAAGCAAGTGTTAAGGGGGAACTATTAAGTGAAAGGTCTAAGGAACGCCATACTAAAATAAACTAGAGGACGCCTAGAAAACTCTAGGACGCTTTTCTCTCCCTAAAATCCAAATGTTAGAGAATCAAAGAATGAAAACTTGTGCTAAATGAAATTTCTCTAAGTGTTAGAGGACGCTTTTAAGTTTTCATGCATGCTAAGTTCAAACGCCAAAACTATTTTGCTGAAGAGTTTGTCATCATCAAAAAGGGGGAAATTGTTGGGACGCTATCAAGGACGCCTGCGTACTTGGTAGTGTGCCCATACAAACCGTCCCTTAGTTTTGATATGACAAACTCACTTTGATTCTAATAAAATTGTCCAAGTGTTCAGGAACGCCAGTGACAAAAGGACAACAAGTGTGTATGGGCGTCCCGTAGGCTTAGGGACGCTAGCTAACAGGAAGTAAGGACCGGCAAGAGACTACTTGAGCAAGGACGGAGTCCCAAGCAAGTAGGAACGCAAGAAAGGAGTCCTTACTCACTAGCCGACAGGATGACATCACACGACAATGTTTGATCATCCAAGGACACGTGGAGACCGATCCTGTAGCAGAGTCCAACACTACGTGGCGGACGATCCTGTAGCAGAGTTCATCAACACGTGGCGACCGATCCTGTAGAGGAGTTCATCACACACAGCTGGATACAGGAAGCTTCCTCATCACCGCCATACTACGTGGAGGAAGATCCTGTAGCCACGTCCATGAAGGGCATGATCGTCCCAGAGAAATGACGCCCTTCCCCAAGTCCTATAAATAGCCCCAAGGCATTTATTGTGACGCTAACGCTTTCAGGAATATTCAGAGAGAATCAGAGGAAAGCGACTCACTCAAGAACACGAAGAACTAACTCAAGAACTCAAGAACAGTGTTTAGACCTGAGTTAGATCGAGTGAGATTTTGTACCCAAACCACAAAACAGTTTGTAACCAAAAGAGAGAGAGAGAGAGAGAGTTCTGCGAAGTGCTGCAGAACGTAGGAATAGAGTCCTTTAGTAGATTGAACTATAGCTTAAGTTGTAGGCTTAAAGGAGTTCTTTACAAGTGAACTTAGGGAAAAGCTAAGTGTCAGAGAACTGTAAAAACTCGCCAGTACAACTGTAAGAACGTTCAATATAAAGGAAAGAACTATTCAAAAATCCTCTAAGGAGGTAGAGGTTTACACTCAAGGACTACTTGGTCTTGAGTGGTTCCTCTATAATTCATTACGTTCATTACTTACCTGATTAGTACTATTTCCGCTGCACTACTCAAGGACGCTCCTACTCCTCGTAGGAACGCCTAACCAAAGGACGCCTTTACCTAAGTAAAGGCCGTCCCTCAGTACTAACGATCCAACATATATCAGAAGACTCACAATCGATGAAGAGAGGTGGAATGGAAGAACTCTTAAAAGGTGGTAGAAGAATGAACGAAAGGCTTTGGAATCACCATTCTACAGGCTAACCGCGGGTGCGGGTGTACGGGCCGCGGGCGCGGAATCAACACAGCGAGAGAAAACGTCAACTTCTAGAAGGAAACCGCAGGCGCGGGCGGTGTGGCGCGGTCGCGGCCATGGCGCAGTCTCGTGCACTTGACTTCTCTCGAACCGGATGATGTGCAATAAAGCCTTTGTATCTTGGCTCGTCTCTTGGAAGATGGAAAAATACTTGAACTCGAGCCGTGATGACATGTGGGGGAACAAAGCTCCCCCATACTTAGGCTTTTGCACATAGCCAATACAAAAATAATTCCAAAGATGAATGAAAAGAAATATAGAAGGTGGTGGAAAGATATATGGAAAATAGAAGATAGATAGATGGATAGAAAGAATGATGGTAAAGATAGAAGGATGGAAAAGATATATGGAAAGTAGAAGATAAATGCCCGAAACTTTTTTTTTTTTTTTGCCGGACCCGGCCTCACCGCGGGCGCGGTAATTTTTTTTTTTTTCGGAACCAACTTCATCACCACCGCGGGCGCGGTTTGTGGACCACTACCGCGGTGTCTAGTACCTATACGTCGGAATAGGTTCTGGTGCTCCACCGCGGGCGCGGTATGACTGCCGCGAGCGCGGTTTTGCACTAGAATGTCCTTTCGGACCTAGTACCTTCACGTTAGCCCGAAAACGAAAATAAACCTAAGCTAGGAATGGAAAAACAATCTATCTAATTCTTGGTTTGCCTCCCAAGCAGCGCTTTGGGTTAACGTCGTTAGCTCGATGTCTTTAAGATCGGACATCGTCAATGCCCTGAGCATCAAATCAAAGTCCTGCACAACTATCTTACAACAAGACACATGGAATTTTGACAAATTATCAAGAAATAAGAAATAATTCAAACTCCTTTTTAACCTATCAAACATGCTTGAGCAATTAGGGTGAGATCTTCTAGAGTGAAACCAATTAGGTGATTTATGTGATTTTTCAAAGTATTTAGCAAAGCATGCAAATCCCCTAGTTGAATTATCACTATCATGAGGTAAAGCATAGAAGAACTCATCACCTACCCTAGCATGCTCAAAGATAGAATCCTTATTGAAAAATTGGCATGTAAGAACAAAATCAAGATCAAAAGAGAGAGAAGAAGTGGAGTAAAGGATATAGGGATCGTCAAGGCTGACTTCAGGAATCTCCATGGAGGGGGATACGAAAGTTTCTGACAGTGAAGAAGAAATCTCCATATCATCATCTCGAACCTCCTCTTGCTCCAAACCATCCCAAAATTCACCAAATATCGCCTAATCAACTTCTTCTTTCTTCTTGTCATTCTGAATGGATTCTTTTCGCCTTGCGAAAACGAATTTGGGGAGCCCCTTTGGCATTGAGATAGGGTAATTTAGCTTTATAACACGGCCCGGAACATTGTTGGGGGAGACAGGCTCGTGCTTGAGCACCGGCGGACAAGCCTCCTTAGATGCCGCGGGCGCGGTTTGTGGGCCGCGGTCGCGGTATTCCTCCAGGGGGAATCCTCCGTTTCCTCATCCAAAACAGGGGTTGAACTGCGAGTGAGGTAGTAGTGCCCTTCCACCGTAGCACATTCAAAGCAAGGGGCACCGAAGACCTCGCGACATGAGTGTCGCGCTCGCCTTTCTCCGGAGAACTCGGGGGATGCCTCTGGGGTATTTCCGTGGGCGCGTGATGTCTCTCATTTTGGAGGTGTTTTAGTAGTTGATTTCCCTTGTGAATATGTGTTTTTCATTCTCTTCTTTGTTAGTTTTGTTTCCTTTTTAGCTTAGTTCCCGTTTTTCTTCAAGAGTCGGAAACTATGCGAGTTTGTTTGTTTTTGTAGGTAAAATGGCAAGAATGAGGGCCATTTCGAGGAGCTAAGGAAGGAGCCAAGTCAAGGAGTGCAAGAGCCAAGCTAAGAATGAAGTGGAACCAAAGGAAACCAAGGAAGAAGGCAAGGATCGAGGCCCTGGATCGAGATACACTATGTCGGGCCCGAGATCGAGCTCCCAGTGAACGGGACCGACGTTCCCAACGTCGGGCCCGAAGTCATCCCGTGTCGGTCCAAGTCGGCGTGTGAGAAGATTGTTCCCCAAGGCATATTTTTAGTAACTTTCCACATGTGCCCCTTTCTAAATTGGGATTCCTTGGTCCCGAATCCAAAGAGAAGGTTAAGAGAGGTGATTAGTGATCAATCAAAGGGTGGAGTGTGAGGAGGACGAGTGGGACACACACACCAAACCCAATTTCACTCTCAAAGGCTCAAGGAAGACTTGGAGAGCAAGGAGAAGAAGGAAGAAGGAAGAAGGAAGAGAAGGAGAGGTCGGTGGAGAAGAGAGGAGGAATTGTGAGTTTTGTACTTTGTTTTGCTTTGATCAAGTAGATTTGAACTTGGATTTTGTAGACACTTTGAGTTTGAATGCAATTGGAGTTTGATTGGATGATGTTGATTGAGATTTGCTTGATTTCCATTTTGCTTATGCTTTTCTCTTACCACATGGAGTAGATTCCATAGTCTTGGGCTATGGGGGAATCCCCCTAGCTAGATTTGGGTAGAAAGCCCCAATTCCATAGCCTTGAGTGCTTAATTTGTGAATCCTCTCTACATTGAGCTTCAATTCTCTTGTGAAAGCAAGGGATCTAGAGCTTGTGTTTGGTAAGAGTAAGCGAAAGTGGTCTCGATCCCATCACAAGTCTCTAGCATCGAAGGTCAGTGAAAGCTCCCTTGGGTCGAGGTGTAGATTGGAGGGATTTGAGGTGAGCAACCTCGATCTCATTAGAATCAAACACTTATTGGTTGAATTGAGGTAGAATATCCAAGTCTAGTTGGGGGAGGAACTCAAAAACCCAAGACCGATCTACTATTTTGCTTAGACCGAGTTACCTAGAACCTCGGGCCCGACTTGCTCTACGTCGGTCCCGTGCAACTCAACCTCGATCCTACCTCGGACCGAAGTGACCTTGTGTCGGTCCGAGGAGATCTCTCTTGTTTTCCTTCGTTTGTCTTTATTTTCTCCTCTTTTTAGTCTTTTCGGGTACTCTCGACGCACGAACTCCCGTGTGTTCGACACCCTACCTCTTTACTACAAGTGAGGTTCGGTTTTATAAATTTAAATTGTGAGACCCTCCGATTCCCGGACCGATCAGCGCGCTCAGGGGAACGCGGTCGCGGCTCAGGGGACCGCGGTCGCGGCTCTTCATCCGAAGAAAACTCCGTAGGTTCTGTCGAATTTCCGCGGGCGCGGATCTTCGACAGAAGTTAACTCCTTGACCTCGTCGGCTCGGATCCCACAAAAGAAATTTCATTGGTCCATGGGTTCCAGATGGCGTATTTTCCTTCGCTCTTGCGGTACAACATTAGTAGGGTCTCATGAGTCACCCCACCAAAGATGTAATCGCAAGCATCTCTAATCTTTACGTCTAAGCCCCATGATGCAAGCTCATACAATTGTTCCTGACACCTAGTGAAATACCCATGAAAGGGCTCATCCTGCAACTGACAAAACTTAAAAGAAGACATCAGAATATACAAGTGCGGACCGTATGATAGGTCCACACAAAGCCAATAAAAATATTAATACTAGAAAGAAACCAAAGTTCCCCGGCAACGGGCGCCAAAATTTGACTCGGCTAAAGTCGTCGTGCCAAGATCAAAGATAAATAACCCAAACTACAAACTAAGTATAGCATGCAAGTAAGGGGTCGAACCCAAGAGCACTTAAGGCTTCTAGTATTAATATATATATCAACTAAAGAAAGGGGGAGATTTAAGAAAAAAAAAGATCTAAACTAAACTAGAAAACAAATAACAAACAAACAAACAAATATGGAAGATAGGTTCATTCAAAAGATCCACTCTTTAATTATCACTCGATCATAGATTTATCCATTGATTTCATTCACACCTATGGTTAATTCCTATCCTGATCATTAACAATCGCAAGTCCACGGTCCAAGCAATTCTATAACCCTAGGCAAGGACGCTTAACCTAGAATAGCATAGAGAACAAGGATATGCAGGATATAATATCAAACAATCAAGCTACGAGTCAATTGCAAGATAAAACAATCAATTCTCTTCTTAATCCTAGTTGCATAGACAACAGATATAGGTTAAGTTGTTTTCACAGATTAGTTTTGTCCACGGTCCAAACCTAATCAAACAATAGAACATCAATCAATTCAATAGGTTCATGAATCCTAGAGAAACAATAAACATTCATAAGATGAAGCACAAGAGAATCAATATCAACCAAAGGATAGAAATCAATTACCAAAATCTCACGAGTTCATAATCAAAGCTTCTCCCTTGAACAATCCTAAGGAGACTAGCTCTCCATAACTAAACTAAAAGAGAAGAATTGAATTATATGAAAGAATATAAGAGGTATATCAAAACCTAAGGCTGGCTCCTCCTTATATAGCCCAACGAACAAGCTCCCCGAGATAGATAAGGAAAGAGGCAAAAGATAGAAAAGGAAACAAGATAGAAAGATTTCGGCCCGCTTCGGATACGGCATCGCCGCGGTCGCGTCGCTCCCACCGCGCCCGCGCTTTTACAACAGAGAAGAACAACTCAATTCGGCAAGCACCGCGGTCGCGTCGGCCTGGCCGCGGTCGCGGTATCGGGACAGAACCTCTGGCGTCACTTCGGAGGCTGTTTTGACCATCTTTGGCTTGGAATCTGACTTCGGTGTAAAAAGATGAATTAAGGCCCTTGAAGTTAGATTTCCAATGTGATGTGACCACACCCATGCCACCGGCAGAGGAGGAGGACGCCATGCATATTCGCGCCCCGGGTCCAGTCACTCGTGCCCGGGCCAGGGCTATTGCTCGTGCCACGACTTCCCTGGTGCTTAGGATGAGCACGGCGCCCGACTCCCCACAGGATGGCCATGGCCCATGCTCCCTGGCCACTCTCATGGACACCACGGCGCCGGACAGCACGCCTGTGGCCTAGCGTCTATGCCATCTAGGCTCGTCTCGTGCCATTGATGATTTTATGATGGACCTTTATTTTATGACATTTTTAGGCATTTTATTTGATTAGTAAACTTGGTATTTTATGTTTTGGAGCGCGGCCCACATGTGCCTATGTGGCTGGCTCCCTTGGCTTTGGCGCTTAGGTTTATTTAAGGCCAAGCCTTGCCTCTTTTCTAGTCACGTTGATTTTGAGCCTCCAGGATAGAGACATACTCTCCCAAGGCTAATTGGCGTCACTTTGCTACTTAGTTGTTTTTTTCAATTCAATTCAATTCTCGTCTTTCAATTCATGTCCTTTAATTCATTGTCTTTCAATTCGGTCTTTTGTTTTCGTAGTGTTCTTATTCTCTGGTTAATTTTTCGTTATTAGAGAGACTTTTCTCGTGCTTCTCATCAACAAATTCATTCGGTGTTCACGGAGTTTTCGAGGCTTCAAGGCGGATCCGAGGGTGGAGTTATCACAATGGCACCGGAATTAAGTCAATCCGACCTTTGTAGCTCAAGATATATCCTTCGCAAGCAAGTGGTGTCGCGCAGACAGCTCAAAACTTCTTAAAACTCTTGATTCTTAACTTCTTGTGTCTTCGGTCTTCTTATTACAATTACGCACAACTCTAACCTAAACACACTCAATATAGCCCTAAAATACAAGAGTAAACTCATACAAAATAGGCCGAATCACTTTTGCTGAGTCGGCTTCTACCGCGACCGCGCCATCGACAGCGCGACCGCGGCCTTCAAGGGTCTTTATCATCGTCGCCTGGCTCCACCGCGACCGCAGAAACCATGTAGTGGCGAACATGTCTTCAATTATGCTCTAAGAACTCTCGACTCTTCACATGCGTGTCTTCGGTCTTCGTATTACAATAACACTCAAATCTAACTTAAACACTCACAATAATACTCCTAAAATACAAGAGTTAACCCATACAAAATAGGCCGAATCATTGTACGTTGTCCATTACACACAAAGAAGCCCCTTTCTGATCAAAAAAAATTACACTTAAACAAGCCAACCAGTGGGTGGGTGCTACATTTTGTTTTTCTTTTTTGTTTGCTGAATCTGAAATTGACCTTCTTATTGGGCCACCTTTTCAACCCAGGAAAAAGCCCAATCCAGAAAGAAGCTCACCTCTCATTTGGTTTAATGCAAAGAGACTGATTTAACTGTTTTTTTTTTAATCAAAAAGACTGGTTTAACTGTTGGTACTTGGTATGGTATTAAACTTGAGCAGTTGGGAATTCAAGCGGTGCCTGTCTTTCTTGATCGAATTACCCAAGGTTTAATGCAGATGCGATTTTGAATCTACATTCAATTTTCGGTTGGGATCAATTTAATTCAGCTAGTGACGAAAAGAGCTTCAAAATAATACTGAGTACTCGTTACAGAAAACCTAAAATTCAATGCAGTACGTGCTACGAAAGATTTTGAATCTACATTGAAGTTATAAGAGCACAAGTAGTTACTACTACTATGATGATAGAAAAGGCATTAATAAAACACCCCTTAAAGTCCTTGCAAATTAATGCCGGCTCAGTTTATTATGCCCTTTTTTTTTTTTTGGGTCAGAAGTTTATTATGCCCATAACTTGTACTACTAACTTTTTTTTTTTTGATCTGATTGTACAACTAACTAATGCACTATATTCCTCAAAAAAAAAAACTAATGCACTATAGCTTTTGCGTTTGAATTCTGGGGCACTTGAGCCTTACTTATGCTATTCCAGCAAGTTTCCTTTACTTAAATTCACACTGAATAAAACAGCCAAAGTTTTTCTTGTGGCTGTGGGTGTTGAGCAAGAAAATGATATTTACCTGTTAACTTTTTTGTTTTTGTACCGAGTACGCTTTTTAATTAATTGTTTAATAGGAGAATTATCAGACTTCATCACCGTTTTAACTTTGAAATCTGGCGAGGAGAAGTTAACTCAAACGGCCCAAATGATTTCATACTGTATGTAGTTTTTTTTTTCCTTTTAAAACTCATACTGTCTGTAGTTATACATGTACATGTATATAATACTCCATGTTTTATGAGTATTAAATAAGTATACTACGTACTAGTAGGTGCATGATGTGATCTGACCTGATTCAATTTTATTACAAATCTACTTCAACTGTGGAAAAAAGATCTGGAAGCTGGATCTGATCTTAATTACATTGCCATGGTTACAAGCGAGGAAGAGTGATTATGGCCGGAAAATGAGAGCAGGGGCAGGCAATAATTACTCCTACGATACATAAATACAAATGCAGAGATGAATTGTGATGGAGAAAGTTGTGAGGGAGGGGAGTTGGGTTTTGGACACCCAATATCAATTCAATTCATTATTAACTACGTACTCTTCTTCTTGCAGATCGATCTTGCAAATGGGAACAGTCAAACATGGGGGTGACCGGGTGATGATTCCTCTTACAAGCAATCTCTTTAATTTTTTTAAATCTTGCAAGCATGCGTAATCATGTTTTTTTCTTACATTCAATATCTTTTACCTAGATCTTTCAAACGGGTGGTTCGGAGCGGATTTGGATCGGGTCGTTCGGATCGGATTATTTTGGGTTGTATATGGATCAGATCAAGTCGGTTCGGGTTCGGATGTTGTTCGGATTCGAGTCTAGTTTGGGTTCGGGTCCTTTGCGGATTGAAACATTTCGGACTAGTTCGGATGTCGTTCGGTTCAGGTCCACTTCGGATTGTCTTGAACCGGATCAATTCAGATTCGGATGTTATCTAGATTAAGTATTTTTTCGGATTATAATTCTTCAAATCATTTTGGATTGAACCTATTTGGGTTTTTGAATGATAAACATGAGTCTTATTACTGGACGTTAAATTTGTATTGAAATCTTACAACAACTATACTATAGTTTTGAAAAAAATATATAGTCTAAACACTTTAAATTAAATAAATACTAAGTACAATTAGTCAAGCATATATATACATATGTTTCTACAAAAAAAATTCAAATATATACAAACCTAAATATGAGTATAAATACTAAGTACAAATTAAAAAGATAAACCTTTTAGGAACTCTTATATGTACATCAACTAAGATCTTGTTATATATTGTTTGTGTGCACTAATCTGATATCCTGCATCATTACTTTTTATTTTTTGTTTTTATTCTTGAGAAAATATTTAATCTTGAGATTTTATTTGGATGATTTTGGATTAGATATAGCTCGCGTCATTTCGGATCGGATGATTTCATGTCAGAAATAGTTCGGGTCATTTCTGATCGGTTTAATTTTGGATCGGGTCTCGGGTCATGTTCAGATGGTTCATCCGTCATAGTTCGGGTCCCATTTCGGATTCAATTCGGATCAGATTTCGGATTCGGGTCACTTTTTACCGGGTCTACTTTTACCTATCCAAGCATACATCTTTTACTTTGGACAATGCTACTCTACAATACTACCGTACACAAACTGGTTTATATCTATGAAACATATAAAATTGAAAATTTTGCCTATTTATAACCCTCCTTTTAATACTCCTCTTTACACATATCTAAACACAATTTATTATATTAACATCTCATAAATTTTAATATTTCTAAAACATATTAACGACCAGTAACAATTACCGTCCAAATAGCTATCTATCTATCTATATTAATAGTTAGTCTTATGTACGCATTTTATATAAATTTAATGTAGAAAATTCTATAAATATATGGATATAAATATATTATACAAATAAGTCCATCTATTTATCTATGAAACATATAAAATTTTCATTTATGAAACATTCTCAATACAATTCATACAAAAAAAAAACACAAGTATTGATCTTTAATGAATACATTTAACATTTTGTATCATTTAGGTAATCAAAAAGTCGATCAATTACCTTTATATAATTTTGTCAAACAATTCGGTTCAGGCGAGTTTAGGTTCATTTATTTCATGTTCGAATTTATTAACGCTTGGCGCATCAACTCACCGCTTGAGTTCTCATGCTAGTACTATGAGGTCTTAGGTTCAAGACTCAAGGGCGGCGGTTTTCCATATTATCTTTAGACCTGATTAATAACCAGTTTTCATCCCTTGCGGATGCTCCAGGCGAGCCCAAATAGTACTTGTGACGACCCTAATCCCTTTCCTTATCAAAAAACAAATGTTCGAATTGATCACAATTTCAAGTCAATTGGGTAGCGGTTCAAGCCGTGTCGGGTCATGAAATGTTATCAGGAGGTTCGTGTCGATCTAACAAGTCAAGAATATCAACTTGTTTGTTATGATCTTAAGGTTAATAAAATATTATTTTCAGAATTTTTATAATAAAATATAATAATAGTATTAAAAATAAATGTATTATATTCTACCATATATAACCAATCAAGGCAACGTAATGGGTGTGAGTCGGATTTGAGTTTCAACTTCCGAGTTCGGTTTTTTTCCTTTCCCCGCTAATTTTCGGGTCAGGTTTCAACCTTGAAAATTCCAACCGATTCGACTTTACTAGACAAGTTGAGTTATGACAACTCTAGATCTATACATCCTCCTGCTAAAATATTTAAGGTAAAGTTATATAAAATGAATTAGATTGACTTTATTTGATAATAATTTCGATCCAAAATAGTATGCGCAAAATATTTATGATTGCAGAAGGACGATAGCTACCTACTTCCTTTGTCCCTAAATGTTTGTCGAGTATTTCGACTTTTTTGATGTCCCATTTGTTTGTCCACTTTTATCATCTTTCTTTTAGATTATCTAACTTTTCCATCAAATTTATCATCTTTTCTCTACAAAAATACAAAATTACCCTTATCTAATCTCATATATTATCTTCCATGTCCAACATTCTCATCAACTTTATCACTTATTTTATTTTATTTTCCATAAACTTTTCACATATTTTACAACTTTTCTTAACAATCGCAAAAACTGTCTTTTTTGACAAACATTTTGGAATAGAGGGAGTAATAAATAAATTATATTGTATATATTTTTAATTAGTAACAATCTAAGATAACAAAAACTGATTAAAATCCTAAATATAAGGGGAATATTCACCATTATTTTCTATTAAAATAAGTAATTTGAAGAAAATAAGAAAAGAAGTTGGAACGGTGTAATTCATGTTAAATGAGATTACTTAATGATCATAATTTATTAATTATTTTAAAATAAATAGGAATAAGGTAAGAAAATGTGACATCTCTTAGTCTTAAAAAATTGATATTAATGTCAATGATGATTCTTACTCTACAAAATTAATTAACTTGTGGTGAATGATATTAAATTGAAATTATCCTTTTACGTATAAGGATGTAAGTCAAACCAACTATATATACAACAAAGTTTTGCTAGTTTAATAGTTGATTGTTCATAAAAATCGTTATTTGACAATATAATGACTCAATTACATAGACTTATATACATAAAATTGCCATACAAATAACATTATACATACTATATGGACAAATAATATACAAAAAATATAAATTCATTTAGATAATATAAAAAGTAATTAATAAAATCTCGTGGGATAGCACGGACCACTACCTAGCTAGTATATGTATAAATACAATAAATATCAATTGAATTTTAATTGAAAAGTAGGTTTTAGAACTAATTTTAGTTCATACTTTACTTGGATAAGTAAAAATTACAGCTAGGTGGGTGGAGTATGTTCCACTTTATTGAAGTTGGTAAACAGACAAATATGTGAACCCACACGTAGATGTTTAATTGTGACCTCCTCTTTCCCAAGTTGGTTACAAAGGTTTTAATGTCACATTTATTTTTTGAATAATAGTTTTTTTTTTATCAAGATTTTTTTTTGGAGCAATTATCAAGATATTTTTGGAATAATTGTTAGATAAAGTTCAAGTGTGTTTTTTTCTTAGCTAGAAACAGAAATGGAGATGGAGAAAGGGTTCACGTACAGATGTTACTAAGAAGAACCAATGACCATTAAAGTCAATATAGTTGGGATTCAGGAGTCTGATCCCTTATTATTCCAAGTATACTTCCAAAAGCTTCAAATCCCCATGTATATATACCGGAGTATGTGATATCTCTGCCTACTCCTTTATTTCTCCACCAAAGTTCGTACCTTCTTATTTATTTTAAAATTTAATTTATCATCACTGCACTCTACGCTTGCTCAAGCTGTGTATCAGTAATACTCTGTTCGGCGTGTACTACACCACCCTCTCTTTTTTTTCCTTTTTTTTTTTTTGATAAATGAGCTACTAGCTACCTCATTACAAAACAAACACCTGAATAATCTTACAAAAATAAGATAATATAGGATACTGACTAATTAAAAGTTTAATTTGAGTTATAGATAAAGGAACATAAACTAAGCCTTGAAATGGCTTAAAACAGATATAGACACTTTTACTTGTTCATTTTAGTCATTTGAATACCTGACCTTTAAAATGGACATGTTGAGCATTCTAACTTGTCAAAAGCCTACCTATTAAACACTTCGTCCTTGATTATGGAATATCGTAATACGCACGCGCTATTACGTGAACATCATTAAGCTAAAAAAAGAAGGCGAAATGCCAAATAAGGCCTCCTCGTTTAATTAATTAGCACCTAAACCTATCTCTACGTTGGGGGGTAAATTTTTGTATACACGTAAGCTTAAACATATCTGGCTTTTAATGAAAGCGCTCCCAAATCAAGTATACATTACACGCGCAATGCCACGTTAGGGAGGAAGTGTTTAATAGGTAGGCGTTGACAAGTTTGGGTGCTGAATAGGTCCGTTTCAAAGGTCAGATGTTCAAATGACCAAAATGAGCAAGTTCAGGTGTTTGTATATGTTTTAAGCCCCTGAAGAATAGATCACGTAGCAAGCCTTAGTTGCACCGAATTAATTTGCCTTATGAGTAAAAAAGTTATTGTCGAATTATACTCCATGAAACAATGAAAAAAATAATATAGGGGAAATATGTAAAAGAAAGTGTCTAATGTAATTTATAATTGACTAAATCTGAACTTCCAAAGACATTTTAAAGAATTAATAACTATCACCGTCAATAATTACTTTATCATATTGATTGAAGTTGCAATCCTGTCAATTTCATAAAGGTTTGGCTTGTAAAACTAATATATAATTTAGTTATACTCGACCACATTATAAAATTGTACTATTATGGTCACGGATTAGAAAACTAGCATACATTCAAAATTATATTTATTAGAAGCATCGAATTTAAGATTTATACATTACATACAAGGTTTAATCCAAACAACACAATTTTTCTATTTAGGGCTAGATTTTAATATTATAGTTAAAATTGAGTTTGTAGATATCTATTGCATATGTTGAGAAAATTCGATGTCTCATGAAAGAACTTAGGGTCAATATGAGTAGAATTAAAAAATTAGAAATCCTATATGACCCGAAAATACCATCACAAAAAGCATAAAATATTGCTACTTTAGTTAAATTTTAGGCTAAATAGCTGAAAACCACCTCTATAATATGCCATATTCCCAATAACCACCCATTTAAAGCGATATTCCTGAGAACCACCCATATTATGCCCTCCGTTAGTATGAGACCACCCACGACCCATTTTCCGTCCAATTCCGTTTCCAATAGTGATGTGTCATTTTTCTTTTTTCTTTTTTATTTTGCCAACTTTGGCTTATGTGGATTAAATTTTTGCCATCTCACCTATGTTATGATTGTGTAAGAAGAAGAAATAAGAGGGTATGTGTTGTAATTAGGGAGAAAGTTGGAGTCACTTTTGTAATTAGGGTGAAAGCCATTTAAGGCAAGCGGAGTTCTCTGTAATGGGGATCCTGAAATTGAATGCAATTGACCTCTCCCCTTCGAATCTCTTTCTCAATCTCCAAATCTCTAATCTAATCTCTCTTCTTCTTCTCCCATTCTTCAATTGTTTGTCTAAATTGTTACAGATCGTAACAGACAAATGGTGAGGATGCCAAACCCTAAATTCACCCCCTCTAACCTTCTCTACCCAGCCCCGCCGCCACACTCCTTGCCACCGCCACCGCCGCTGCTCCAGATCCGAGGGCTCCCCGACCTCCTAGCGTGGCTTCCTCCTCCAAGACGACCGTCCTCTACGCCGAAGACGAGCTTCAGCCATGGCGACCCAGAGAAAGAACCGAAAGGCGGCCTCTAGATGAGGGTGGAGCTCAGGCGAGTCCAGAATGAAAGCGACAAAATTGGGGGTCAATTTGATCAGGAACTTGGAGCAGAAATTGGTGAGATTGGACTCCATGGTGGGAGAGGTTGATGATGAAGTGCTCATAAGCAAGGTTGATGGTGGCGGTGGCAGGAAGAGGAAGATAACCCTAATTGAATAATTTTGGGAAAGTTGTGGGTATTGTTTGTGCAGTAAACTAATAATTTTGATAACAGAAATTTAAAAAAAAGATGGGTAAATGAGACAGCTTAGGTGGCCACCAATTGTATGCCACATAAGAAAAGCTAGCCAAAAACGCAAAAAAAAAACAAGCCATGTCAGATATTTCTAACGATTTCGGACGGAAAGGTGAAGAGGGGTGGTGGGTTTTTAACGGAGTTGGTTAAAGGGGTGGTTCTCAGGAATATCGCTTTAAAGGGTGGTTACTGGGAATATGGCATATTATAGGGGTAGTTTTCAGCTATTTAGCCTAAAATTTATTAGTCGAGATCGAATTGTCATTAATCCCACCAAAAGTAAAAGCGAGTAATTTAACTTTCTTTCAAGACTAGAAATCATTTTCTAGGTAAACTGAAAATGAAAAAAAAAAGATGACTCAAGTTTCATTTTTACATTGAATAAGAGAGCACCTGTTAAGAGCATACTTAAAGTACCTCTTTAGATTGTCACTAGTTCGAATACAAACAACCCAACTTTTCCAAAGGAAGTTTTGAATATTATAATGAAGTTTAGATTTCCAAACCACAAATTAGAAAAAACAAATATTGGGTTGAGTCAAAGTGATCATTTTTTTTTTTAAACGGGTGTGAATTAGGGTAGCCCGAGTACTACTCAGCCTAGCCTAGAGCACCTGTGAACAGGTGAGAGCTATGCTCTGAAAATTCAAATTTGTGGCTTCGTCGCCAGTGAGGATCGAACCGGGGACCTCGGGTTCTCCCCATTGAGGTCTTACCGCTAGACCAAGTGCCCTTTGGCGAGTTAAAGTGATCATTGACGAGGTCGTGTTTCCTGAAAAACACCGATATGCTCTCTTTAGTATAGATTATCCCTTGTATTTTTGGGCCTTAATGAGTTGTTTAGGTTAGAATTTGAGCTTAAATGTAATATGAAGACCGAAAACAGAAGATCTAAAGATACGAGACTTTCCAAGACAAAAGTGTAAGTAAAAGTCACCACTGCATAAGAACCGCAGACGCGTTCCACCAAGCACGGGCGCGGTTGAAGCCCTGGCTTACCATTCTATCCTCCCGAAGGCCGCAGGCGCGCCACATGTGCTGCGTGAGCGGTAGGACCCGGTTGGGAAGTGTTGACCCGACCTTTGACCGTGAGCACAATTCCCAAAGCGCGGGCGCGGTTTGATGCCAGATCGAGACGACGCGATTTCTATCTTCTTTTTGTTTTTTTTATCTTTCCTCTATCCTTATTTAGCTCGCAGCACATGTTCCTTGGGTCTATATAAGGGGAGCCTTGTCCTAGGTTTTAGGTGTCCATTATTATCCAATATTCATAGAATCAATTGTATTAGCTCTCTTGTATTATGGAGAATAATCCCTTGGCGTTTATTCAATCAAGGAAGACTTATTATGAAATCGTGAAATTCTGGTAACTTTTGTATCCTTAGGTCATTATGCTTAATCCCATGATTTTTGTTTAATTTTATAAGTCTGATCACCTTGTTTGATTGACTTAGATCTATAGTTTGAATTAAGATTGATTGTTGTCTATCCATCTTCCTATTCTTGAAACAACTCTTATCTAGGACCGTGGACTAGGTTTGAGAAGAAAATTCAATGGTTGTTTTATGCATGAGACTCGTTGTTTGATTGCATGATTCAATTTCCTATTATCCTTGTATTCATTACATGATTTTAATTAAGCGTCCTTGTTCACATCATAGTTTTGCTAGGACCGTGGACTAGTGAATAATTGAGAAAAAGATTGGAAGTGACCTAGGAATATAAGTGGATGAATTGATAATCGATTGATTATAAAGGTGGAATTGTTTGAATGAACTCTGCTTCCCGAATATTGATAACAAACCTTTCTGAAATCCCCCCTGATTGTGTGCTTTGCGATTGAGCTGAAACTGCTTAGGAAAATTAGATTCTCATGGATTCAACCCCTTACTTGCATGTTGTACTAGCTTTGTTAGTCTAGGCATTATTTTCAATACTGACATGACGACTTTAGCCGAGTCAAACACCATATTCAACAAGAAGCCAAAAAACACGGTCTTCAATAATAGAGGTCGGAGCAACACCCCACTCTTACGAATTATGTTTTGACCCTTATGTACCAAGCTAGATAAGGGATGACTAGCATTTATAGATCGCCCTAAGAGTACGATAACCAACTAGGAATCCACTTCAAAAGAAAACACTCATGTAACCCTTGCTCCAAGCAAGCTATTATCCCGGAGCAACACCCCATAGTTCGGCCATCGACACCTTACAATTACCTATGCTATGAACAAAAACAACAAGCCACTTACCATCATAGTAATGTAAGACACCGGCTGCCTCAACCAAACCCCCATCCTTAATAGACCCATCCGTATTCAGCTTCACCCACTTGGGCCTCGGATAAGACTAAGACATGTCAAATTCTTCAGCATATTTTCCTCTAGCCATTGTGGTCATAACATCGATGGCAGACTTCTACTCCTTAGCATAGGATTTTACAAACTCAATACGGTCGCCCTCAATCATCTCCTGTTAGAAAACAATGAAATTACAACATTGCCCAATCCACCATAAAGCTATAGTAAAATATTATCCCCAAGCAAGGCTAGTATGGACCGGAGTAGAGCAATTAATATTGACACAAATCCAAAAAAACAAATCTAAATCTAAAAAAACTTCCTTGGAAACAGGAGGGTAAAGATTCCGCCAAAGACGGTTATTAATAGTACAATCCCATAGAAGGTGAATCAATCACTCTTCCTCAAGCATGCACTTCGAGCATGGGCATTTTCGGCAAATAGGTTCCGCATACGCTCTTAATTTGTTAGTATTACAACTTTCAAGACTAGAACTAAGAATATAAGAAGGTGCTCCAAAACCCGAAGCCTCCAAATAACCTTGTAGAGTTGTCGGTCAGTAGAGTACGGGATTTGACCTGCAACAATATAGCAATAAGCCGATCGAGTTGAGAATTCACCCGACGTAGTGCCACACAACTAATGATGTCTCGTACAAGGTGAAAACTGTAAGACAAAAGAGCACACCGTTGGGCAGCATCGATGACAATAAGCTCCAATTCCGACATCCAACATGGAGCCAAATTTCACGAACTAATCTAGACAATTCGCTTCCATCCATAAGACCGATTGCACCGGCTAGCAACCAATGATCAAAGAGCCAAAAATCAGTCCAGAACTTAGTATCAAGACCCCCTCACACAAACCATCGTTACCCCGGAGCCACTACGAGCCGAGTACCTTTACGAAGACTTTGCTAGACATGTGAAGAATTGGGTCGCTCAACACTAGAAGACTGAATATACTTCGTTTTCATTACCTTCATCCAGAGCTTATTCTTTTTCAGTTAGGAGGCTCCAACTAATCTTAGTAATCAAGGCCAAATTGAGATCAGACATACGCTTTAGGCTATGACCACCAACGCCTTTCGGAAGGTACATTTCATCCTAGCTGATCAAGTGGATACGGAGGCTGTTCTCTAGTCTAGCCCATATGAAGCGAGCCATCAAACTATCAAGCTTCGAGCACACATCACTCGGTATAGTATACACCGATAATGAGGAGAGGATGGTTTTGGCCAAAGTCAGCCGGCCAGCCAGACTTTAGAAACACCCTTTCCACCAACCCCTTAACTTGGCACTAAAGCGTTCAATTAACGGTTCGAAGGTTTCATTCTTAACTTACTTATGGAAGAGCGGCATTCCAAGATATTTTCCAAGATGAGTTGTTAAAGCAAAGACACTTTCATGCACCAAGGCTTCCTATAGGTCCGCACTAATATTTCTTGAAGCAAAAATCTGAGACTTCACAAGAGGAACATGTTGAGCGGAAGCACCACAAAACGTTTTCAGAATATCTTTGATCAATCATATTTGCTCAATAGAGGCCTTTGCAACCAGAATTATGTCATCAACAAAGTGGATATGAGAAAGCATAAGACCACCCCGAGCCAACTGAATTGGTTTCCAAGAGCTGAAAGAAACCACCCCATTAATTAGTTGACTTAGACGCTCGATGTAGAGAACGAACAAGCAGGGGGGAATGTGATCGCCTTGCCTTACTCCTCGTGTCGAGGAAAATGAAGAGGTCATCTCCCCATTCCAGAGGAGCTAGTAGGAAGTGGGAGAAATGCACTCACGAATCCAGGTGCTCCAAATATCAAGAAAGTCGGCATACTGAATAGTATCGATCACAAAATGCCATTGGATTCTATCGTACACCGTCTCAAGGTCCAACATAAGCAACATCCAACCCTTCCTCCCTGTCTTCATATTTATAGAGTTAACGACCTCCTAGACCACAATAATGTTATCTGAAATAAGACGACCTGAAAAAAACTCCCCAGAGTCAGGCTAATAAGCAAAGGAAGCACCTTTTGCGTTTTACCCACTATGGCCGTTGTAATGATTTTATAGAGAACATTACAGAGGCTAATAGGCCGGAACTGATTAATATGTTCGGGCTCGTTGACCTTAGCAATTAACATAATTAACGTCTCATTCAGCTTCGGAGGGAGTTTGGATGTACGAAAGAACTCTCGAACACTTTGAACCATTGATCCATCGAATGTAGCACAACAGTTATGATGGAAACCTAGTTGAAAACCATCATAACCCGGAGCTTTCATCGCACCCAAGTCTTTAATTAGCTTTTTATTGAGGTGTTTTTTCTGTTTAACATTCCACAAACATAAAATTTTGAACTCACCTTTACAAAATAGCTCACATGGCCCAAGATATTTTTCCACCGTGGTTGTACACAATCTTATAATATCACTGTACACAATCCTCTATAGACTTCTTACTTGTTTTCAATTAATGAATTATGTCAAAAGATGACAAAGAATCAACATGAAAACGGCCAACATCAAGAAACACGGCTTTAATTACTAATTAGCCCGTACGAAAGTGCAAAGGAAACTTGCTTGGGATTTCACAATCAATCCAAAATCTCAAGAGATCGATCCCCTTTCATTCAAGCAGAGGAACACGTACAACAATATACACACACGTACACACGCACCGACACTTACAAAGCACTAGCTTGTTACTTGTTAGAGCTGAAGCTTACAATCAAGCACTTGGTTTGGTCCATAAGAAAGACATAAAGCACACAAAATACATATATGACAAGGGTTCTTCTAGCCCTACCCAATTAAACTAGCAACGAAATCACACCACGTACAAAAGACCCAGATCAGTTTAACCTAACCAACATACATTTATATATATATAGCAACGATATGGAATGGAGTAAGAAGAGTGATCATATCTCATATGATTTAGGCCTGACATAAGCTCTAGGAGGGCGGCCATGGAAGTCCTTGCGCGCACCACGTCGGGCATTACAATTCCTGGCACGCCCTTGATTATGAGCAGAAGAAGAAGAAGAAGAGGAGCAGAAGAAGGAGTTCCAAATCTCGGTGAAAGCCCTAATGATGACCCCGTGTAAGGCAGGGGAGTTGAGCTGCAGAAAGCAAGTGAGGAGGTGCCTGAGATCGTCCTTGGTGTACATCTCGTTCTCCACAATCATCTGCAGCATGGACGCCTTGAAGTCCAAGTACGGGTCCGACGAGTCCTTCTCCACCGCCACCGCCTTCCCGAACTCCTCGGCCGACGACGACGGCGTGGTCATCGTCGTGGGGGTAGTTTGGTAATTGTAGTAGGGGCAGTCGCGGTCCGAGGAGAAGGTGGGCGTTGTGCTGGGGGTAGTTTGGTAATTGTAGTAGTGCTGGTTGAAGTGGGTGTGGTTGTATTTGGATGGTTTTGGCTTCGGGGAGAAGATGGAGGAAAGCTTAGGCCTTGTGCAGCTGCTCATGCATCCCACCAGCTTCACGCTAACTGTGTTCAGGAGCTTCTTCTTGCTGCTGCTGTTGGAGTTGGAGGACGACATTTTGCTTGTGCAGCAAATGAGACAATTAAGCTTTGGGCTGGAGGCTTTCTTTTTGGGTTTACTATGCTGGTATTTATATTACTCCAATACAAGCCTACAACTACAAGGTGTTTGCATTGCACATTTGCATGTATACACATATACGTACTACGTTTAACTTAATTAGTGTCAGCTGCAGGCCTTTATAATGATCACGGGAAACGCGTGTAGTAAATGTACGGAGTATACATATAGATGTACTTACTTGTATGTATTTATGAATAATAAAAAAACCATTCATTTTAGCAGCTTAGTAGTGCTAGCATAGGGCCTTCGGGCATTTAGTCAAACGGTTAAGCCTCCAAGGGTAGTACCCAGAGGTCACCGGTTCGACTCTCATGGACAGCGCCCTTCAACCAAAAAAAAAGTAGTGCTAGCATAGGTGTTATAATGTGATGATTACTGTGATTCAAGCAAGTACAATCAATATATATGTCAACAGTGGAAAACTTGTGCAGAACAATTTAAGGGGAAACAATAGAGACAGATATTGTGAAAGCAACTGTTAAGAGTTCTTGGGTTTCGGCCAATGGGTCTCCAATCAATATATATTATGGTCAACTTTATGATAAATGAACAACCCAGCACTGAATTGTGACTTATGAGGATGCAAAATTTACGTGATTATTTAATTAATTAGGACTGAGGGCAGAGCCTCATTATGAATCGTGTACGTTGAGAAATCCAATGCAGTTGATAATACTGCCAAAGTGTAATTACTACTAATGCATCTCACCGCAGATCACACGCTTCACACACTACTATTCACTTATTAGATTAAGAAAATACTCCCTTATTAAGTAAAGTCCTACTACTGTATTAAGCACGTAGTCTCATAATGTAGCTCAAAAAGTAGAGTTTATAAAATCTGACAAGCCTGACAATGGAGCTGGAATGATATGCAAACAAGAAATGTAATCGAACCTGGTGAGCCTAACACAGGAGGATATTCTGTTTAACTTGCATCAAATTCCTAGGTAAATTTCTTACCGCAAAAAAACTGTACCAGCATTTGCATAATAGAGAGGATGCATCCAAAATTTTACTAGTTCTGTTGGGTTGCGTATGAGCTCCACCTATCAGACTAGCCAAGAAAGAAAGTAAAATTGGCCATGCCATTGCCATGGGTGCAGAGATAGAAAAAGGTAGTGATTTCAGATTCAGAGTACAAACTTATCATGACAAAGTGGTGATAAAATCATATTTTGGCTTATGTCAAAGCAACACGACAAACTACAATGCCCAGAAAATGCAAACGACTGCCCGAATCACTTTAGCATACTCAGAACTTATCTATCTTTCAGTAATATCAGTATAATAAATCCTCAGTTTCACTTATTAGATGAAATGAAACTTCAAAGGCAACCACTCTCTAGTCTCATCAAAACCCTGTAGCACACCAAGCACAGGGTGCCAAGAATCATATCCCAACCCCTTATCATTAAGAAGGAAAAAGAGCATGGTGATATCTACCGGGCAAAATCCAGGATTCATCAAATTTAGATAAGAATTTGGTAGATTAGGAGCAAGAATCAGCTTGCAACCAGGGCTGGTGTAATGTCATAGTTAATCATCAAACCAAAGGTAAATCAAGAGAGACAATTTACAGGAAACTGAGAATATCATTCATGAAACGAATGCAAAACAAGCTTGTAACCGAGTTTTCATGCACTTCCTAAACCTCCTAAAAATGGACCATACAGAACCATGGATGGGAAAGCTATAGCTTTCTATGATCAATCCATATCTCCATCTATCTGTAGATGTGGATTGACACAATGGTAATGAGATATTTCGACAATGATTGTTTGAGATGCGCACAAGACAGCCTTAATTCAGCCTTGTGCCTTCGTTTAATTGTAGAATTCATGTAAGAAAGCAGAGCATATTAGAAGGGACCTCTGCTAATCACATTCTTGATACATGGTTTTTGATTAAGCCAGCCACATGCTGAGCAACCCAGAGTGCTCCAGCTTCAGTGCAAGAGAAGGCATGAGTGTGACCTTCCTCTTCAATGGACAGAGCAATATCAGGAGCTTGCTTAGAAATCTGCATATATGAATATAGAAATCTGGCGGAGTTATTTTAGCTAAAAATACTGAGAGCCCAAAGGCTGTGTATTTTGTTTATTCAATATTCATCATACGGCCAAGTGTACAGCCTAATATATCATCTATTAAGTACTTCCTCCGTAATCATACCTCTTCAAACATTGTCAAAGGACCCCAGTGATCATCAATGCCAAACAAAAATGAGAGCTGGTCTTGCTTTGATCTCATCAAGTCCCAATCTGGTGCTTCTACAAGCTAGTAACACGAGACTCTGGTTATTGCAAGTGTCCGGTTCTTTTGATTGCATATAAGTAAAATAAGACTGGTATTGAATCAAAAGCAACAGTAGCTCATAAAGCCTGATATGAATTGAATATTTCCATTGTCAGCTCTTCACTCTACATCAGAATTGCCCATCACACTCCTTTTCACTTTTTATTGGGAACCATTAGATAAAGATATCAAATCATAAGCATTAACCATATTATAAACAGAGAAGTAAGAGAAGGCAAAACCCTCACCTTTTTAAACTCGGTCATAGCCATGAACAGCATATTCCGCATAGTATGATACTGCTTGATGTATAATCACAATCAATAAGACAATGCAAACTCAGGTTACATCTTAAAGAAAGAGCACTCATAATAGGAAGTCTTTCTTGAACAAAAGAGTTGACGGAGGTGATGAAAAGGAAGAACAATTTACTCTCAAATGACAAGATCAGCATTATGGACAAGAAAGCTAGCATTCTAATCTAAATAAGAATATTCACCTTTACTAAGTGAGAACAAGTAGCACCAACTGCCGTAGCAGACCATGACTTGCCTAAAGTTCTTTTCACAATGAACCTTGATCCCCAAGTAGGGATTAGTCCCAGAAGTGCTACTAGTAAGCTTACTGTCACAGATAGGACATGGGACCTGTTACAGAGATATTTGGAGCAAATCATTAATAAATAGATGGCTTCATCAAAGCATTACAATCAAGCTTTCAGCAATTGCAAGTCAAAGACCTCGACATGATGGAAAACTAAAGAGGAGAATAGGTTGAACTAGGTCATAATGATAATTTTGCAATATGTGCAACATCCACCCATCGCAAATAAGCTACTACAAAATGGATACATTGCACAAGGAAGGAAAAACATGCTAGTTTTGAGTAAATAGAATCTTATCAACAATAAAACCAACATGTTGAATGGCCAAAAAGACATAATACTAGGAAGTAGATATCTACACATCCTTGGAGGAAGGGAAAAACATCGGGATAGTAAGGAAACAAGGTAATTTAATTCTTCAGAGACAATGAGCTCAACTGTGCAAGCTTCCCAATGGCAATCTGTTGTGATGATTTTGAGTTCAAGGCCAAGAATGGGTATAGGCCAATGCAATAGACCACCTACAAAGTAACACCAGTTGGAAATCAAGATAGCTAAATCATCCTAAGCCCAGCCTGACTGAACTAATATGATGACTGAAGAGTTATTACCTTGTCTGGTGCTCTCTTGAACATTTCAATAGACATGTATGAGCCAATAGAATGCCCAACCTTCACAAAATGCAACAGAAAATCCAGCTTAAAAGATGTAAACGACTGGATGTGTAATAGAAGTTTCTACAGACAGGCAACATTATTCTTACCAGTATTATAGGCAATTCACGGTTTTGAAGCTCATTATCCATAAAGTCCATCTACAACAAGGGCAAGGAGAATTACAATACAAAGCAAGATTATGATAAAACGATGCAGTTGGACAAATATCATAATTAAGTACTATCTTATCTTTAAGATATAGCGAATTCCATTTTTATGCTAGAAGAGTATGAAAATTTGACAGCAACAATACACTCCAGTAGGATGACAATACTAAATGCCCCAAATTAGAGATTCAGATTTGGCTAGGTATAGGCAATGACCAATTATGATTACCTTATGGTCAATTTGTTCTTGCAAGGAGAACAGCCTTCCGTGCTCATAGTCCTACAGCATAAGCAACCTTTATCAAGGAACTAATACAAAGGCTGAAGCCATTGACTTTGGACCTAGAATATGAAAACAAGTAGCCTTGCTTTTGTGCAAATCCTTTATCGGCCGAAATTCTACATATGCGTTCTTTCTTTGAAAACAAATGAGATTCATCAGTACCTAAAATCCTGGATAGAACCGTAAATCATCAAATGTCAATGGCCTAGAGTTCCTTGTAAATGTGTACCTTGCTAGAGTGAGATATGTGGCCAATAGCTGAAAACGACACCAAAAGCAGCGCCTTAAGTCACATTTCACCACCTCTTCTTAAAAGTAGAAAACAATAACAAATTGAGAGGAAAAACTTAGTCCTTCTTGCCTGTTACTGATGCAGCCCCTTCAAGCAGCTGGTAGAGTGATTCGATAAATTCCTTGTAGAAAGTCACAATACCTATAGTAGCAAAAATTAGTCAATGAATTTTATTTCCCCCATAACATGAAGCCACAAAATGCTAGGTTGAACTTTGCAAAGAACCTGGATTTCCAGGGATGAACAAGACATGCATTGTGGGATTGGTAGCATCAATTTCAAGCAGCTCTGTTATGCGTCTGATTACAACAGAAGAATTATGTTCCATTAGTTCACTGATCGAGTATTAATTGAAGATTTATGAAGTGGATTGGTAGATCAACTATAGGAAGAAAGGCCGTTACTTTGATGTTCCTACAATCTAGCAAGACACAAAGTTTCAAATTTCAAGTCCCTAATTAAGAAAGCGAGAGAAAACACAAACCCACCCAGAAACCTTGGAGAGTCGGAAATTAGCAGGGCGTGAAGTTTGATCCGAAGGAATTCGATCGGCACACATCTTCTTCCCGTCGTATGGAGGCCCACCGCCGCTCTTTGTTCTTCTGGAATGGAGAAATGACACAATCAGCCAAGTCAAGTTGGCAGTTCTCGAGTCCAATCGCATCGTGGGGGGTTATTCAGTCATAAACCTGACTCATAGCCATATCGATGAAAGGAGACAGACCTGGAAATGCTGATGAGATGGCCGGAGGGAGTGAGGGCAAGGGGGAACAAAGGTCGAGCTATGGAGTGACAACAATAACGAAATGCCATCCCGATTTTCCTTTTTTACTGTTTATTTGTTTCCTCCGCCCGTCAGTCTCCGATTAGAACGTTAACGGGGTCGGAGGTAAGATAGGGTTTGGATTGGGCTTAATACAAAAGTCTTTAAACTTCTACCAATTAGTCATTTAGGATCCTAAACTTTAAAGTTTGAGAATTTCTCACCTTAACTAATTCAACGTGACCTGGGGCCTATTGGGTACTTCATCGACGATTTTCACTAGCACGTGTGGTGTACTCCCTTAAGTGCGAGTAATTATATATATCTGCCTCCTTTTCATGTGCTTACGTAGAAAAAATTCATATGTGGAATGATCGCTCTCGTGTGCGAGGGTCTCGAGAATACAATTTATAACCCGACCCCGTTATAGCGCGTGGTGGGTGTCGAACGCTCGGGAATTCTGTCGTTTGATGCACCAAAAAACTTGAAAACTCGAAAAGAGAAGTTAAAACAAAGGAAAACAAGAGAAACACTCGGGACCGACACAAAGGTCACGTCGGGCCCAAGGTTGGCGACAAAGAGGGAGTCGGGACCGACGTGGAACAAGTCGGGCCCGATATTGCTGGGTATGTCAAGCTTAGTAAATGAAAGGTAGATCTTGGGGTTTTGGGTTCCTTCTCTAGTAGGTATGGGCTTTTCCTCCCCAATTCAAGCAATAAGTGATGATCCTCGTAGGATCGAGGTAGTTCACCTCGTTCCCGCCACTTCTACATATCGACCATAGGGATATAGACCTCCCCTTCGATGCAAGGACTTGTGATGGGCAATTGCTCACTTTCGTTCACCCTTGCCAACCACAAGCTCTTGATCCCTTGCTTTCACAAGGAATTGTAGCACTATGTAGAGTGGGTTCCTAGATCAATCACTCAAGGCTATGGAATTGGGGTTTCAAACTCAACATAGCTAGAGGTTTCGCCCATAGCCCAAGATCAATGGAATCTACTCCATATGGCAAATGAAGAAATCAAACAAATCACAAAGCAAGTCAATCTCAATCATCAATCTCAAATCAAAGCCAAATCTCATAAATCAAGCAAAGGAAATCCACAAATCCCAATTCAAGGTTTCCAAATCCACAAAAGCAAGACAAAACAAAACCAGACTCACTAGCAATCCCTAGAATTCTCCTCCTTGGGATCTCTCTTCTTCTCCTTCTTTTCTCCTTCCTCCTTGCTCCCCAAGTCTTCCTAGAGCCTTTGAGAGGTGATTAGTTTGTTGTGTGTGTGTGTTCCCCCTCGATTAGAAGATAAGAGAGCCTTAATAGAAGAGGGGTAAAAGTGGTAGTTTGCATTTTCATGCCTTGGAACCCAATCCATCATCCAACCGACTCGGACCGACACGGGAGCATGTCGGGCCCAAGGTATTGGGCACGTCGGTCCGACTTAGTAACTCGATCTCGGGTCCGATGTTGCTTGCACCTCGATCCGGTCCTCTGGCCACTTCTTCTTCTTGGCTTTTCTCTTGCTCTTCTTCATGGGTTGCTCCTCTCTTTCCCTCCTTGCCTAATGCTTTGCTCCTTCCTCGAGTCTCCTTCGAAATAGCTCTCGATTCATGCCAAAAACACCTACAAAATACACAAAATGCGCATAGTCTCCGAATCTCATAGAAATGCAGGAACTAAGCTAAAATGGGACAAAACACTCAAGAAAAGGGAAGAAAGACACATATTTACAAGGGAAAATCACTTATAAAACACCACCAAATTGAGAGACATCAGAGTAGTTCACCTCGTGCCCAAGTGGCGACATCACATCTGCCAATGCTCTGCCCCCAGACCGAGGTTCATGACATCGGGCCCGACGTGGTGCCCAAGTCGGTTCAGCCAGAGGAAGGTGCAAATGTATCGAACAAGGATAAGGAGGTTGATCTGAGGAAGATTCAAGGTGCCACAACTCTTCCTTACCCCTCGAAGAAGCCAAAAGATGTTGTTGAGAGCAAGTTTAAAAGGTTCCTCAAGCTTTTGCAAGGTTTGAACATCACTATCCCGTTCACCGATGCCTTGAATGAGATGCCATCCTATGCTAAGTTTTTGAGGGAGATCTTGAGCAAGAAGAGGTCCATAGTTGAGATGCAAGATGAGGTGAAGATTTTGGAACTACCTCAAAAGTTAGGAGATTCGGGAAGATTTGCAATCACCATTGGTGTAGGGTCTCAAAGCTTTCAAGCCCTATGTGATCTTGGGGCAAGTGTTTCGGTTATGCCCGCTAGCATTTGGAGGAGGGCTAATCTTGGAGAAATAGAGCCGGCCGATATGTCCGTCACTATGGCCGACGGTTCCATCATCACGGCTAAGGGAATATTGGATGATGTGCCGGTTCGAGTTGGAAAGTACTTCGTTCCCGACGACTTTGTGATCCTAGACATGCAAGAGGACCCCTTGGTCCCAATCATCCTAGGAAGACCGTTCTTAGCAACGGTGGGGGCCAAGTTTGATGTCAAAAATGGGAAGGTATCCTTTGAGATTGGAGAGGAAAAAGTTGAGTTTCCCTTCAACAAGGCTTTGAATGAGCCGGATGCTTTAGCTATCTTAAATCTAGAGGAGAATGCCAAGAGAAAGAGAGAAGAAGTGGACGTTGCTAGAGAAATGGTACATTTGAGGAGTGACATGAGATTTAATGAGCAAGTTCAAGCTAGAGAGTTGTTGGAGCAAGTTGAGTAACAAGATGAGTCAAGGATCAATGCTAACCCAAGGAACAATGAAGAGTATCCTTATTCATATCCTTTTGATGTTGGTGATGACCACAATTCATTCCAAACATGTGATTCCTACCTTTGCTTAAGTGATTTAAAAGATGACTTAGGAGATAGCTATATTTGCTTAAGGACTTGAAAAATGATTTGATAGAATCTCCTAGGAATTCTTTGAATGCTTTTGATGTAGGAAAGGAGGGTCATGATGAAACTAGTCAAGAGGTCCAAGCTTATTCATTAGAGGAGTATGACGAGAGAGGCCCTAAATTGGAGAGCCATGCCTACATAGACCATCGTTGGTGGTTTTACGGGTATGAGGGTAACGGGAATGGGCACAACAATGGCGATCAATTCACCGTGTTTCACCCGCCATGAGATTGAGGTTAGGAAGTCAAGCTAGTGACTCTAAACGAGCGCTTCTTGGGAGGCAACCCGAGCTAGTAGATTCCTTTTTGTAGTTTTAGTTTGATTTTTCCTAGCTTAGCTTAGCTTTTCTCTAATCATTCCCTACCAAGTATTTTGTGGATTTGTGGTGTTATTAGCTCTTCAAGATTGTGTAGCAGTTATGGTGAAAAATAAATGGAATTGTGGAGAAAGATGATGCAACAAGATAGAGTAATTTTGGTGGCCGAACCAACTCCACATCGAGCCCAGGTAAGTCGGGCCCGACTTGGGTACGTCGGTCCATGAAGTCGGTCCACGTCGATCGGTGTAGTGGAGATACCAATTTTACCCTTTGACCTAAAATTGTCCCTTTCCCCATTAAATCCCCCTTCCCTTACCTACCTACCATCTTCATAATAACCACCATACCAAAATACACATCTCCCCCTCACACTCTCAAAATCGGCCCCCTTCTCACCATACTCGATCCACACCTCTCCCCTTTCTTCATCTCGATCCAACCACAACAAACCTTCCCAAACCCAAAACCAAAGAAAGATTTCAAGTTCAACATTGTTCTTCATCCCCCATCTTGACCTAGGTTGAGATAATTTGAGTTCTAGTTGATTTCTTGCTTAAAAGTTGAAATCTCTTCAATTTCGGTATGTGCAACTCGATCTCTACCTATTTCTTTGAGAATTGTGTGCTTTCATTGCATAGATTGAGTACTACCATGTTTGATTGAGAGTTTGAACTTGAGCATCAATGGTGGATTTGCATAAGTAGTGAAAATTGCTCTTCAATGTTGTTTATGCATGTTTGAATCCATTTAGAACTTCGATTAGGGATGTTTGATGGTTGAAATTGAACTTTAGGTGCATGATAGAGTGACTTGGGTTTATTTGGTGAAAGAGTCAAAGCATGAACTAGGTCGAGTTAGCCAGGTATGTCGGGCCCGACTTGTGGAAGTCGGTCCACCAAGTCGGACCGAGGTTGGATGTGTATCGGGCCCGATGTACTAGCAAGTCGATCCTGTTGTTTTTGCTTTCTTCTTGCGATGTCATGTGGATTTATGTGTGTGATGGTTGGTTATAGCTTGATCATGATATGATTTATTCATTAGCTTAGCCATTGCTTGAGAATTCCATGATGATTCATGTTGGATTTTGTGAGATTAGTGTTTGGACCTTAAGTATAGGGTAATCCTTGGTGATGTTGTTGTCTTGCCATGCGTCTTGAGATCGACCTCACCAAGTATACACCGGCTCCCAATGGCGTGGAGTACATGAGCATCAAGTACTTCAAGAAGGCTAACATTATCAAGGAGAAGCTTAGCATGAACTCTTTGGCCCCTCACTCAAGTTTCAATGGAGTGTCTATCCGGTTGGCCCCCAACCTCTACGACCTATCAAGGTATCACAATTGGTACCAAGTCTGGGCCGGAAAGACACATTCATTTGGTGATCCGGAAGGTGCTAGGGAGAGTCGCCAACAACCTCAACACATTCGCTTCACGACTCCCTCGTCTTCACCGGATTCCGACCAAGACAACTTTGAGTTCGCGCCAAGAGGAGAGGCAATGGATATCGATCTAGACCTGACTGATGATGAAGACTTCCAAGGCTTAATGGCCAACCTCCGAGCCAGGCAACAAGCTCCGACATTGCTGGACCGAGATGCACAGCACATCGGGCCCGACTTCCAACAAAGTCGGTCCGGTGCTTTTCTTGGTGACTCGGTCCCGAGGTTCTATGAACAAGGTGAAGGGAGCGGTGCAAGGCAAGAGCAACCTCAATATGGTGGTTATGAAGGCTACGCTTAATGGTACGGCCCCGGCATGATCTTCCCCAAGCGACAACAACCGGTGGACATGTCGTTCTTGGCCAACCAAATGGCCCACCTTCAAATCCAACAAGAGAGTGTGCTCCAAGAGGTCCATCAAGTCAATCTCCAACAACAACTCATGTACCAACAACAACAACAATACATCCAACAACAATACATCCAACAACAAAGATCCTTCCAAGAAGAGATGACCCGGAACCTCGGCTACACTAGGCGCGAGGTCGATGAGCTTAGGACGGTGGAGGATGAAAGGTGGCGCGTCCAAGAGAGTTTCAACAATTGGATGAGCGGGAATTACCCTTCCCGAGAAGATCAATGGGCACGCCCGGAGCCTTAACTTCAACCACCTCCGCAAGATTTCCACCAAGAACAAGTGTATGAGAGGGAGCGGCAAGCAAGGCTCCTAAGAGGATACCGGCGCCAACACCCCTTCGAGTAGATATAGACATGCCATTGAAGAATAAGAAATTGTGAGCTTTTCGAACTCTTCTCTCTTACTTTGAGTTTTGGTTTCCTTGTTTGATGGGGACATCAAAATTTTAAGTATGGGGTGGGGGTTATTGCTCATAGTTTCATTAGTTTGCTTGTGTGTTTGTTTTGAAGATGTTTGTTTTTAGTTTGTGTTTGGAATGTTTGCTTTTGGATAGTGGTTTGATGATGAAAGACATGAATGATTGAGTTTGATTTGGTTTGAATGGATGAGTCTTTGTTTTTGATTTTGTGTAGAGAAATTTTTTGCAAAAATCCATAAAAATTTGAAAAATTGTGTTGAAAACAAGAAAACAATTTTGCTTTTGGACTAGGAATCCCCATCTTAGATGTCCAAATGAGAGCAAGTGATGATGAGAGCATGTAATTTCCTTTGCATATTTTTGGATAGTTTAGCCTCTAAAATGATGTTGCTTTTAATATGATCATGATATCTTGCTTGTTTTTATTAAGCACATGAGTTCTAGGATGAGTTCTTATGCAACTAAGTATGAGTGACCCTTGTGAGATTATTTTTTGGCCATTTTAGGGATGCTTGTTCATATTTGCATATCCCTCATGTTTCTTGTGTAATTAGCTCATGCATGCTTAGTAAAACTTGCTATTGAGGTGTTTATCTATTTTCCAAGACCGTCATGAGATTTGTCCTAGCATTGTCGCATTGATTTGAACTTTATTCTTCTAGTCACAAAAATGTTCCATATCCTACCTTGAAGTGAATCCTTTGTTTGTAGCCATGTTCCAGCCTAGACCTTTGCTTGAAACTCCTCAAAAATATGATTCCTAGCCTATATGACTTGACCCTTATGGGATTGGACTTTAGAGAGAGGTTTTGGAGTGTATTTGGAGAGTTGAGATTCTCTTTAGTGAAGGGCAAAGAATGGTGTTATAAATCAAGTGGGTAGTGCATCTTTGTTGTGCATTAGTGAAAAGAAAGAAAAAAAGAAGAAAGAAAGAAAATGTTGGAAATAGGAAGTGAATTGAAAGAAAAGAGCTTAAGTGAAGAAAAGTGGTCCGACCGAGTTAGTAACCATATCGGGCCCGACATGTAGTGAAAGTCGATCTAGTGTGCACAAGTGTGAAAAATCCAACAAAAAGCCTTAGTGCAAAGATGAAGTGGAATGTTAAGTGAAGTTGTGGGTTGAGAAAAGAAAATTCAAAGTCTTTTGGATGAGTGTGAAGGTTAATTGTGGAATTATTGGTAATGTTGGTGAGAGATCAGGAAGTTCAATCCCCATTGTAAGCACCACAAGACCAAAATGATTCTCACCTTGAGAAATACCCGAAAGCCCCATTACAACCCGGCCGAATGGAACCTCTTTGAGGATCTCCATTGAGCCAAGTTCATATTCTTTGTGTGCATTGTAATAGGCATCTCTAGGTGGAGGAATTGGTGATATTAGCTTCAATAGTAAAGTCTTTACTTGCATGATTTATGAGTTTGAGTGTTCATTGTTATACCTAAACACATGATGAGAGATACACATCTACATGTCCCTAAAGTGAGGCTTAGTTGCATTTGACTTTGTTCCTTGAGCACTTGATCATGTGTGATGATGTAATCTTGCTTGCATATCAATCACTTGTGCTTGAATGTGTTTTTCATACGAGGCTTTACTTGAAGATTATGTTTCGGTCTTGCTTACATTGTTATTGCTTGAGGACAAGCAAGTTTAAGTATGGGGTATTCTGATGTCTCTCATTTTGGTGGTGTTTTATCTGGGTCATTTCCCTTTGTAAATATGTTTCTTTCTTCCCTTTTCTTGAGTGTTTTGTCCCTTTTTAGCTTAGTTCCCGCATTTCTGTGAGATTCGGAGTCTATGCGCTTTTTGTGTATTTTGTAGGTGTTTTTGGCATGGATCGAGAGCTAATTCGAAGGACACTCGAGGAAGGACCAAAGCATGAGGCAAGAAGGGAAAGAGAGGAGCAACTTATGAAGAAGCGCAAGAGAAAAGCCAAGAAGAAGAGGTGGAACGAGGACCGGATCGAGGTGCAAGCAACATCGGACCCGAGATCGAGATTCGAAGTCGGACCGACGTGCCCAATACCTCGGGCCTGACATGCTCCCGTGTCGGTCCGAGTCGGTCGATTGGTAGATTGGGCTCCAAGGCATACAATTGTGAACTACCACTTTTACCCCTCTTCTATTAAAGCTCTCTCATCTTCTAATTGAGGGGGATCACACACAACAACACACTAATCACCTCTCAAAGACTCTAGGGAGACTTGGGGAGCAAGGAGGAAGGAGAAGAGAAGGAGAAGAGGAGAGATCGGTGGAGGAGAAGGAGGATTCTAGGGATTGCTAGTGAGTTTGGCTTTGTTTCGTCTTGCTTTTGTGGATTTGGAACCCTTGAATTGGGATTTGTGGATTCCTTTGCTTGGTTAATGAGATTTGGTTTTGATTCGAGATTGATGATTGAGATTGATTTGATTTGTGATTTGTTTGCTTTCTTCACTTTCCATATGGAGTAGATTCCATTGATCTTGGGCTATAGGGGAAACCTCTAGCTAGGTTGGGATTTGAAACCCCAATTCCATAGCCTTGCGTGATTGATCATGAACCCACTCTACATAGTGCTACAATTCCTTGTGAAAGCAAGGGATCAAGAGCTTGTGGTTAGCAAGGGTGAACGAAAGTGAGCAATTGTGTTGAAGGGTTTCTTGAACAAATAAATTTGTAGTCAAGACCCCGCTGCGTATAGCGAAGTCAGGATCGTCCACGGGAGCGAGAGTAGTGCTAAGTTTAGTCGAACAAACTACGAAAAGCAAAGAAAACAAGGGCAGATCGACTCAGGCTCGACCCAAAGAGGGTCGATCTCGACCCTAGGGGGGTCGATCCTGAGACACAACACACGAAAATACACACGAAACACGAACAACAGCTCGAACACGACCTAGGGGAGGTCGAGATCAAGGTAAAATCACAAGTTTCAATCAATAAAAAGGGCAAATTCTAGGGTTAGGGCTACCACAACAACAACCATACATGCTTTCAACAAGAATTCACAACTATCATGCCATCTAGATCATAGAAAAGTTAACTTTCGCAAACAATTCAAGCCATTCAATCAACTTTCGCAAATCAAACAACTTTCTACCTATCCTTAAACCTAGGAATATCAACTTTCGCAAATAATCCTATTAGAACTAATCAAGTAATCAACTTTTCACTTTCGCTATGGTTAATCACAAGACATGCCTCAATTTTCACCACGGATTAAGCACAAGATAGATTAGATATGATCATCAAGCATTCAAGTCATGAATTCAAGTTTTAAACATGCATGATTGTGTTGGGCTTTTTGCCCAACCCTAGAACTTAAGAGGACTACTCACACATAGCAAGGAAGAACAAGGAAGAAGAAGAAGAAGACATGATCAAACCAAAACTAAAATTCAAATAAAAACCAAAGATCAATCTTACAAACCTCAAACTTGTTCTCCAAGTCTTCTCCCTAGCAAAGCATCCAAAGCATGAAAATAATAAAAACTATAGGTTCAACCTCCTTTTATAGACAAAAAGGAGTCCTAATCTAGCTAGGAAACACAAACAAAACACCTTCCTAAAATACAGATTTGGAAACTTCAACATGTAATCCGGATAGAAGCAAGTCGGCGCCTAGGTTCGACCCTCCTAGGGTCGATATCGACCCCCTCAGGGTCGATCCTGAGTCTCGTTTTCCTTGCGCTCCAAGTTTGGTAATTTGGCTCGAGTTCGACCCTTCTTGGCTCGATCCCGGGGTCGATTTCTTCACTTCTCTTCTTGATTTTACTCCTCTTTAGCTCTTCTTCATGGCTCTTCCACTTGAAATCTTTCTCCTAGCTCGTCCATCCTCTCCAAGCCTCGCTCCAAACTCGTCTTCAAGCTCCAGAAACACCTACAAAACGACACAAAAGCGCGTAGTTTCCGAATCTCAAGGAAATACGAAAACTCATGCAAAAAGACTCAAAAACACAAGACTCAACCACGTAACACCACTAAATCTAACCTATCTAGACCCTAAAAATCTACCTAAAACGCGGACATCAAAACACCCCATACTTAGACTTGCTTGTCCTAAAGCAATAATCATGCAAATCAAGACCAATAACACAATCTTCAAGCATAGCCCTTATCAAAACATTTTAAACACAAGTGAAAAAGTAGACAAGCAATTTTAACGTCATCACATATGTATGAATCTCAAGCTAGGCAATCACAATCCAACCTCACAAGGGATATAAATGTGTTTCTCTCAACTCTCATGTGTTTAGGCTATCAAATCAACTCTCACCTCAATCTTTATGCAACATCTACTTTATCATTGAGACTTATATCACCAATCTCTCTACCTAGAGAAGTCAAAACACATCAATCTTCATAAGAACTTAGGCTCAATGAAATCTTCATAGAAGACTCCATTCGGCCGGGTTGTAATGGGGCTCGGTAGTAACATAAGGTAGGGAGTTATTTGGCCATGTGGTGCTAAATCCGGGAATCAAACTCCTAAATACAATACTACAAACCAAAACAACTCACTCACTTTCTTCTCTTTTCAACTCATAACCAAACAATTTCAATGAAACTCACACCCTTCAATTTCTAACCCAAATTCCCATAGTACAACTTATAAACACTAGGAATTTTTGTCTTTGCACTTATATATTTTTCCCTCTTTTTTTCCTTTATTTTTTTCTTTCTTCCTTCGCTCGAGCCTAGAGGGGGTCGAACACGACCCCTGGGGGGTCGAACCTGAGAGTATAATTGCCGGTGAGGGTCGAGATCGACCCATTAGGGGGTCGATCCTGAGACTTTTAGCTCGAGCTTCTTTACTTCTTTTTCTCTTCTTTTTTCAACAATGTGCAATCCAAGCCAAGAATCCTATTACCTTACACTTCAACAAGTTGTTTTCTACCCTTTAACAATATCACCTCTTCCAAACCCAACCAAATGCCACTTCAACAAAACTTATTCCCAACACAATCTAAGTCCAATTCCCGGAATAGGGTCAAGCTAATATAGGCTAAGGATAATTTTTGTGGAGCTTCAAACAAAAGGCTAAGGCTAGAACGGGGTTTCAAGCAAAGACAATTCAAGGTAGGAATGAAAGAATATGGGCTAAAAATATAAGTTCTTAATCACAATCAACATGCATGAACAATCTCATAGCGGTTTCAAGAAATAGATAACCATATCAATGACAAGAGACATATGCATAAAGAGAGCAAAATCACACAAACAAAGAAGATGGAAGTAATGATGTTCTCCCTTTAAGGCCAAAATTCTCACTAGGTAACAATTTTGTTGGATAGCAATTACTTTCACTCAAGGCACATATGCTCAATTTCATCACAAGTCATATTCACAATCAAAAGCAATTTCTAAAAAACCTTGGCTACACTATCCAACTATGCCAAAGGAATTACATGATAAGCATGAAAATTCATTTTCATCATAGGACATCTAAGATGGTGCATTCTTCTATCCTAAAACAAAACACACAAATATTTTTTTGTTTTTCGACATTTTGCAATTTTTTTTTTGGATTTTTTGACATTTTCTCAATTTTTTTTTGAATTTTTCAAGATTTTTCTTAACAAGCAAACTAGCAATCAAACAAACAAAGAAACAAAGACTCAATTATGTACAACATGTGAAATTTCTTCTTCCCCACCCCATACTTAAATCATGCAATGTCCCCATGCATGAAAACATATGACAAAGTAAAGAGAAAAGAAGAAGAAGACTCACAAAAACTCTTAGAAGCTTGATTGGAGATGGAGTTCCTCAAGGAGGAGGAGGTGGTCGACGTGTCTCGTCTTTTCGAGCTCATGTTTGCAGCTTAAAGTCCTGCAAAAACATCACAAAAATCCTATCCCACACAAAATATATCCTAATCTAATCTAAAGAAGGTTAGAGGAAACAAAAATCTAGTCTAGAAATTGAAAAATCAAAGAGAAAAAAAATAAAAAGGAAAAACTAATCTAGAAACCGGGTTGCCTCCCGTAAGCGCTTTTTTAACGTCATGAGCTTGACGATGGAGGCCTCAACTAGTTGGAGGATGTGAGTGCCAAGGTGGCTCGGATGTCCTCATCGCCACCCCATACTTAGAATGAGAAGAGAGGGTGGAAGAAGGTGTAGAGAGAGGTGTACAACAAAGCATGCAAGTAGAGTGAGAATATTGACCTGTGTCGACCGGAGGATGGGTCGGTGTCGAGTTGCTTTGTCCGGAGTCAAGCTTCTCTTGTACATGAGGTGTGGTCGGTCTTGACCCAGGACTGGTCGTGACCGATCTTGTATGGGCGATATCGAGCCTTAACACCTCGCCTTTCCAAAGGTCCTCTTCCGGATGAAACTTGTTGATGGGTACCACGTCTCTAGACTCCATGATGCCCGCAATAGGTAACCGAAACTCTACCACTTCATCACCAATTCCGAAGGTAAGGAGACCCTTCTTCACATCAACCTTAGCTCCGGCGGTTGCTAGGAATGGTCGCCCAAGGATAATTGGTACGTCGAGATCTTCCGGCATATCCATGACAATAAAATCATTAGGCACGACAAACTTGCCGACTTGGATAGGAAAGTCGTCGACAACACCGGTAGGCTTCACACAAGAACCATCCGCCATGTATAACCTCATGTTCACCGGTACTAATGGCCCCATGTTGGTCTTGGACCAAATTGAGAGTGGAAGCAAGCTAGCACTAGCACCAGGATCACACAATGCCTTGAAGCGATAAGCCCCAATACCGATGGTAATAGCAAACTTCCCGGGATCACCGAGCTTCTCGGGAAGGTCCAACGACCTCACCTCATCCGTTAGTTCCGACATCGATCGCTTCCTAGACAGAATCTCCTTCAAGAACTTGGTGTAAGCGGTCATTTCATTCAAGGCCTCGGCGAAAGGAATAGAAAGATTCAAGCCTTGAAGCAACTTAACAAAGCGCTTAAACTTTCCTTCCGTCGCGTCCTTGGGCTTCTTCGAAGGGTAAGGAAGTATCTTGGAATGGGAAGAGGAAGGAGTGGGGTCGGGAATGAGTGGAGGAGAAGGGTTGGAAGACGTTCCAGGTGCAGAGTGGTCGAGCTCGACCTCATCGGGGCCGATCGCCCCTTCATCCTCATCATTGGCAGTCTCAGGCTCGACCATGAAGGGGGTCGATCTCGACCCTGGTGGGGTCGATCTTGAGGCAGCCTCTTCCGCCGTTTGCTTCGGTGGATCGGGTAATGCTTTGCCACTCCGAAGGTTCATGGCTCGGATTTCACCATTGCTTGCTCGGCCTCTCGGATTCTCCTCGGGTCGGCCCGGAAGTTGTCCTTGAGGTCGTGGAATTTGAGCCGCTAGATTACCAAGTTGGGAATCAACATTCTTCCTCCATGCGTCAAAGTTTCCCAATTGGTTTTGAACGCCATCAAGTTTGCGGTCGAATCTTTCAAAGTAACCGTGAGCCCAAGCCGGTGGTTCTTCTTGATAACCGGGAGGTCTGTAAGGAGAGGCCCTTTGCTCTTGTGGAGGAGGTGGATAACTTTGGCCTTGGCCATTGTTATTCCATTGAGGATAGTTGTTGTTGTTCCTCCCCGTATAAGCATTGTTTTGGCCTCGGTAGGGTCCTCGCATATAGTTGGCCTCCGCATATGCCTCGGCAGCCCGAACTTGCTCCACATTTGTACAAGAAGCGGTGGTATGAGATTGAGAACCACATTCTTGACAATTGGGGGCAACGGACTTGTAGTAACTCACTTGCTTCTCGAGCCGGTTGAACTTATCTTGCATGAATTGAAACTTCACATCTTGATCAATTGGCTCGCTATTCGGATCATAAAGCTTCTTTGATTGAATCCGGATGAGTTGTTGGGTCCCATACATGGCATCATAGTTGGTGAGTTTGTCCAATAGAGCCCATGCCTCATCGGGATCCATCTCAATGAAACCGCAATCGGCGTGAAGATTGATGCGGTCCTTGGTGGCGGCATTGATCCCTTGGAAGAATATCTCTTGAAGAACATAAGGAGGTTGTCCATGAGTAGGACATTGCCGAAGAAGCTCCTTGAATCTCTCCCAAGTCTCAACAAAAGTCTCATTAGGAAGTTGATGATAAGAAGTGATGCGCTTCCTTAGCTCCGTAGTCTTGGCCGGTGGAAAGAACTTTGTCATGAACAAGTCGTGCAAAGCCTTCCATGTAGTGATGGACCTAGCGGGTAGACTTTCTAGCCAATGAAGTGCCTTCCCGGTTAGAGACCACTTGAACGCCTTGAGGAGCACATATTCAAGTGACACGCCATCGGCGGCGATGGTGTCACAAAGATCGGTGAAATTTTTGATGTGCTCCATAGGGCATTCGGATGTCTTGCCTTCATATTGAGACCTTTTGATGAGAGTGATGAAGTGGGACTTGATCTCAAAGGCACGCTCAATCGCCGGGAGCACAATAGCGGACTCGGGAACTCTAAGCTCCGGATGCATGTATTGCTTAGCGTTACTCGGAATAGCATCTAGTTGTTGTTGGAGACGGGCAACAACCTCTCTCTCTCGGGCAACAACCTCTCTTTCTTGATGCAAAGCAGCATCTTGAGCAGCACGCTCCATTTGCATGCGCTCCATCTGAGCACGGAGTTGTTCCATTTGTTGAGCAAGAGCCTCAGCGTCGGCCATTGCTTTTCGTTCTTTTAGCCTGCGATGAAGGGTTCTATCTATTTCAGGATTCGTGAACTAGAGGGCATACACCTGCAATCACAAACATAAGAAAACGAATCAGTAACACACAAGGGGTATGGGCTATTCCCAAACCCAAATATCAACTAAACTCGGCACTATTGCACACTCCCCGGCAACGGCGCCAATTTGTTGAAGGGTTTCTTGAACAAATAAATTTGTAGTCAAGACCCCGCTGCGTATAGCGAAGTCAGGATCGTCCATGGGAGTGAGAGTAGTGCTAAGTTTAGTCGAACAAACTACGAAAAGCAAAGAAAACAAGGGCAGATCGACTCAGGCTCGACCCAAAGAGGGTCGATCTCGACCCTAGGGGGGGTCGATCTTGAGACACAACACACGAAAATACACACGAAACACGAACAAAAGCTCGAACATGACCTAGGGGAGGTCGAGATCAAGGTAAAATCACAAGTTTCAATCAATAAAAAGGGCAAATTCTAGGGCTAGGGCTACCACAACAACAACCATACATGCTTTCAACAAGAATTCACAACTATCATGCCATCTAGATCATAGAAAAGTTAACTTTCGCAAACAATTCAAGCCATTCAATCAACTTTCGCAAAACAAACAACTTTCTACCTATCCTTCAACCTAGGAATATCAACTTTCACAAATAATCCTATTAGAACTAATCAAGTAATCAACTTTTCACTTTCGCTATGGTTAACCACAAGACATGCCTCAATTTTCACCAAGGATTAAGCACAAGATAGATTAGATATGATCATCAAGCATTCAAGTCATGAATTCAAGTTTTAAACATGCATGATTGTGTTGGGCTTTTTGCCCAACCCTAGAACTTAAGAGGACTACTCACACATAGCAAGGAAGAACAAGGAAGAAGAAGAAGAAGACATGATCAAACCAAAACTAAAATTCAAATAAAAACCAAAGATCAATCTTACAAACCTCAAACTTGTTCTCCAAGTCTTCTCCCTAGCAAAGCATCCAAAGCATGAAAATAATAAAAACTATAGGTTCAACCTCCTTTTATAGACAAAAAGGAGTCCTAATCTAGCTAGGAAACACAAACAAAACACCTTCCTAAAATACAGATTTGGAAACTTCAACATGTAATCCGGATAGAAGCAAGTCGGCGCCTAGGTTCGACCCTCCTAGGGTTGATATCGACCCCTCAGGGTCGATCCTGAGTCTCGTTTTCCTTGCGCTCCAAGTTTGGTAATTTGGCTCGAGTTCGACCCTTCTTGGCTCGATCCCAGGGTCGATTTCTTCACTTCTCTTCTTGATTTTGCTCCTCTTTAGCTCTTCTTCATGGCTCTTCCACTTGAAATCTTTCTCCTAGCTCGTCCATCCTCTCCAAGCCTCGCTCCAAACTCGTCTTCAAGCTCCAGAAACACCTACAAAACGACACAAAAGCGCGTAGTTTCCGAATCTCAAGGAAATACGAAAACTCATGCAAAAAGACTCAAAAACACAAGACTCAACCACGTAACACCACTAAATCTAACCTATCTAGACCCTAAAAATCTACCTAAAACTTGGACATCAAATTGCCCATCACAAGTCCTTGCATCGAAGGGGAGGTCGATATCCCTATGGGTCGATGTGTAGATGTGGCGGGAACGAGGTGAACAACCTCGATCCTACAAAGGATCATCACTTATTGCTTGAATTGGGGTGGAAAAGCCCATACCTACTAGAGAAGGAACCCAAAAACCCAAGATCTACCTTTCATTTTCTGAGCTCGACATACCTAGCAACATCGGGCCCGACTTGCTAGTGTCGGTCCCGACTCCCTCTTGTGTCGCCAACCTCGAGCCCGACGTGACCTTGTGTCGGTCCCGAGCGTTTCTCTTGTTTTTCCTTTGTTTTAACTTCTCTTTTCCAGTTTTCAAGTCTTCTGGTACATCAAACGACAGAATTCCTGAGCGTTCGACACCCACCACGTGCTACAACGGGGTCGGGTTATAAATGGTATTCTCGTGACCCTCGCACTAGAGAGCGATCATTTCTGGTTGAGCATCTCTATTTCATAAGTAGCAACTGCATTGTGCTAAAATCTGGTTGTGTTAGTTGTATGCATAAGAAAATTGATTTGCACTCTAGGGTAAAAGTTGGTTGTTTTATCTTAGTTTGTATCTAATTATATTCCTGTTATTGAATGTTGCTATTTAGATTGAATCTTGACAGTTTCATGATTATTTAACTAGTTAGGGTTCATAGGATCTGGTTGTGTTATTAATTATACTTGAAAAGGAATTGAGATTTCCATTGCATATATATTGATTGAAATCAATGATCAACTTATCAACCGAATGTGGATATTTGTTTCTCTTAGTTTTCCAAATACTGATTAATAAAATCTTGAATTCCTAGGATTTGCATAATAGTGTGTGATTTAATCCCCAAAACCCCCCTTGTTACTTTAGTTTGACACAAACTTCACTGTGAAAGATAACCCATCTCCCTGTGGAATCGACCGTTACTTGCTTTATACTGTGGTTTAAGTTAGTTTGATTTTCTTTGCATAACTGTGGTTTATAACGACTAAATCACGCTTATCAAATTGGCGCCGTTTCCGGGGAGGCAATAATTGTCTTTTGTGTGATTTTTGTGCGAAACTTTGTGTGAACCTATCTTATGGTTCACACCACCTGTGCTACTAATCTATGGCTTTGTTCGAGTGTAAACAGTTTCAGGATGGACACTTTCATAATCTATTGTCTAGCAATCAAACTATGAGAACAAAGCAAAACAAGCAAACAAACACACTCAGACAACGGTCGCACCCGACCTTAGGCAGGTCGTGCTCGACCACAACAGAACCACGAACACACAAAAAGCTAGGAACAGAGGGAGCTCGCAGCCGACCTATAGGGGGTAGGGGCCGACCTATCTGGGTACGAAAATCGACTTGATAAAAATAGGGGAAAATATCTAGGGACAAGGTTTCACCACAACATAAACATCCATTCAAACAAATATCAATGATCAACTCAACCAATTAATCTCATGATGTCTTTCGCCATAAATAAACATATCAAAATCTCTACTTTCATAAAGATGTGACATGCAATCCTACTTGTATTCTAAAGGTTTTAACTTTCATCTTAAACCCGAATTGTTATTCAAATTAACAATTTCCTCTTTCAATTCAATTGCAAATAAGAACATGCCTCAACTTTCATCAAGGAGTTCAACATACAAGTTTGGATCAAAGGATAGAGATTAAAAGGTTAAGCATGGATCAATGATTCAAGTTTTATTATGCATGCTTATGTTGGGTTACACCCCAAACCTAGAAAAGAGGACTACTCACCCTTCATCATCATGCAAACATTCATCATAAGAGAAGAAGACATGATCAAAAAGCAAACAACTTGAATTAACAAAGAAATCCAACCTTACAAGCCTTGCAAATCCACAAGTCCTTCCTACACAACCCTTGTCTTCCAAGTTTCTCCTAAGAAGAACGAAGCATCCATCGTAAAAGAGACCCCTAAGGCCCTTTATATAGGGATACAAGATATCTAAAAAAGGAAACAAAGCTCTTTCCATATCTAAAACACCCAAAAATACAATTACTTGGGCGGCAAGTAAATTCTCGCTAGGCTTCTCGGTAGGGTCGTGGCCGACCCTTGTCAGGTTGGAGCTGACCTCCTCCTTCACAGCTCAGGGCAGGTCGCAGCCGACCTTGGGAAGGTCGCATGCGACCCATAGTTGGTACTTGTGTTTCTTCTCGCCTTTGTTTGAACTTGCTCCAAATGATTGATGTTTTTCTCGGTGTTTCTTCCTTCTTGTTCCTTGATTCCTTTAAGTTTCTTGTACTCCTATTAAGGCACCTTTTATTGCAAACTTGTCTCTCGATTGCTTTGAAGAACTCTTGACAACTTGACTCTTGCAAACCGCGACAAACTACCACTTCCTAGAATGCTCCAAATGATTGAAAACTTCTCCTAAATGCTCCAAATACCTACAAAACACAAAAACAAAAACAAACGACTCCAATCCTCGAAAGAGAGTTAAAATCTCTTGCAAAACACACAAACTAATAGGAAAATATGCAAAACAACCTAGAAAACAACCTATGAAATCTAACTAAAAAGCATGACATCAAAACACCCCATACTTAAACTTGCTTGTCCTCAAGCAATCACTCACATGCATCAACACCAAATAACAAGCCCAAGAATGCCTTTAAGAAAAAGGTAAGCACAAGATAGAATAATGAGCAACACAACTTCAATATCATAGCACACACGTATATATTCTATGCAGTAATAATCCAACCTTACAAGGGCAATGTGTTTCACTCACTCTCAAGTGTTTAGGGTCAATCAATAAGCACTCAATCTCAATCCCATATGCAAAACCTCATAGTCAATGGAACTTATATTCAAAATTCTCTACCGAAGATATCAAAACAAGTTAAATCATCAAAAGAACTTAAGGTGGCTCAATGAAGACTTCAAAGAAGCTTCATTCGGCCGGGTTGTAATGGGGCTTGGTATTTCAAAGGGTGTGGAATAATGTGGTCTTGTGGTGCTAACAAATCCGGGAACCTAGACTCCTAGACTACACACATCTCAACCAACTCTTCTTTCTTCCTCCAAACACCAAACACTTAAAACTTTTCAAAGCACACTTCACCTATTCTTTGTCTTCCTCTTTATGTAGAAGATCTTGGCTCTAGCACTTATTCAAACAACTCACTCTTTTTCTTATTTTCTTTTCCTCTTTTTTTTTCCATGACATTTTTTTTTCTTCCTCTCTACATGGGTCGACATCGACCTCATATAGGTCGGGTCCGACCTATTTTTTTCACTAGACTTGGTCGATGGATACCCTCTGAGGGTAGGCAAAGACCTACTCCTAACACTGCACTTGTGGTATCCGAGCCAAAACTACTTCTTTTTCCATATTTCTCTCAAGACAACTCCTATATCTCCACCTTCATAATCACTTCATCCTCACCCCCTCATCCACAACGACATCACAATCCATTCTCAGTCCTAATTCCCGGATTTTAATGGAGTCAAGCTTATCATGGCTAGGATACTTTTGTGGGGCTAGAAATAAGGCTTAAAGCTGAAACAAGGGCTACAAACAAGGGATCATGTATAGGTAGGATAAAAAGGAAAGAAATAGGCTAATGAAATAAGTTCAATATCATTTGATCTAACAAGTAATGAATATGTCTCTATTGGTTTCAAATTTAGAATAAGCATGCCATTGTCAAGTGGTTATTGCATATGGAAGAGCAAAAATCACACATGAAAAATCAAGGAATAAAACATACATTCCTTGTGGCCAAAAGATATCTCACTTAGGGTTAAATTTGTTGGATTGATTTTACCTAGAATTATACATGCTCAATGTTCATTATATGCTCAAAATTCAAAAAGCAAAGTCATGGTAGGCAATCTTACAAAGCAAGTTATAAGGAATTACATGATGATGCTCATAATTACTATCCTAGGACATCTTAGAAGAGGCATTTTTCCATCATAAAAATCAAAAGAGAAAGACTCAAACATGCAAAGACACAAACACATAACACAAACAACATGCAAGTGAACACATGACACAAACAAACATGCAAATGACACAATCTAGTAATTTCCCCGTATCCACCCCATACTTAAAATATCAATGTCCCCATTGATTAAAAGAGTAAAGAGAGGGAAAAGAGAAACATACTTGGACTTGGAGCATTGTTGGAGAAGATTCACCTTTGAGGAGGTTGAGAAATGGAGAGTCCGGGAACATCTTTTGAGCGAGCCAAGCATTGTACTCATTTTGAGCTCTCCGGTCTTCATAATAGTCGTTCCGGAAAGTGTTGAGGTTTTGAGTCACTTCTTGATAATGAGCCATGCTTTGAGTGTGGTGGTTGTTCAAAGAAGCATAGAGATGTTGTTGTTGTAAGGCAAGGGCCTCCATCTTGGCGTTGAGAGCATTGATGTCGGGTGGAGCTTGGGAGCTAGAACCGCCAAATTGAGGACCTCCGGACCATTCGAATCCGTAGGGATTGGGGAAGTACGGGACCATCTCGGTGTGGGAGCTCATTGTATAGTCCATCGGATCACCACCACCTTGCCTTGGCTCGCCGCCGACCCCCTGGTGCTCGGTGCCGACCCTCTCTTGAGAGGTTCCCACTGGCTGAAACTAGTCGCGGCCGACCTCATCCTGGTCGCCGCCGACCCTCTCCCGAAGACCTCTCCTCAATCGCCTCTACCGTGGTTGGTCCAGATTAGGTGGGTTCGGGATGCGCCTCCGGAGCCGACTTGGTTGTCGCCGAATATTCTCATCCGCCAAGAGAAGTGGAGAGAAGGGAGAAGGTGAAGGAGCCCAAACGTCGTACCAATTCAAAAGGTAGAACAACTCACAATTTTCTTCATTTAGAGCCACCTCATGGGTGATGTCTTTGCTAATTGTGAATTTGTTGATGAAGGCGGAGCCGACCTTCCACACGAGAACCGAAGCATTGTCGTAGTACTTGATATCCATGGGGATCACATGCTTGGGGGTGTAGAGGGAGAAGTCGATGTTGAGGCTTTGAGCAAGAAGGACAACCATCCAACCACAAAAGGTATGCTTGGGGCACTTCCTTTGGTAGATCACATTGGTGACGAACTCATTGGCAAAGTTCATGCTCGGGGTGTTGGTGAAGAGGAGAGTGGACAAGCACGCGAGCTCCCACAAGGTGGGGCGAGAGAGCTCGAACTTGCACCAAATGGAGACGCCGAGGATGCGCGAAATGACCCGAAAGACCGGGTTGGCAATATCACGAGCAAGGGGAGTACTTGGGGCGTCCGCCTTGCCGGTGAGGTAGGACCACATAGTCTTAATGGGGAAGTCATTCAAGGTGTAGGCTCCATGTGGTGGGGAGAAGCCAAGCACCTTGTTGAGCTTCTTGATGTATATAGTGTGCTCAACACCACCAAGTTGAAATGTAATTCTTGTCTTGTTGAAGGCCTTTTTGTCATGCTCCTCTATCATAAGGGTGACGACGAACTCACAAGTTAGCGCCGGGTAGTGCACTTGGATTGGTTCATGAATGAGATGCACGGCGCCAAGCAATTGGAAAGCCTTCAGCACCGCCGCATGCATATAGATCCTTTCACGCGCCTCTTGATTGTAAGAGCGAACTCCTACATTGCCGTCCCTCAACATGTAATATAGTTCCATTTGCTTATCATTATGAATCACCACATCATCTATCATCGGCTCCGCCATTCTCTTTCCCTTCCTTTGATTCTTGCTTGCCCTTTGGAAGATGCATTGTCTTGTAAATTCCTTCAATTTTCGAAAATTGTTACTTGCTAGAAATGGGTCGCAACCGACCATCTGGGGGTGATGTCTACTTATTTGGTGGTTTTTTATAGGTGATTTTTCATTGTAAATATGTTTCCTTTTTCCCTTTGCTTGAGTGTTTTGTTCCTTTTTAGCTTAGTTCCCGCATTTCTACGAGATTCGGAGACTATGCGCGTTTTATGTGTTTTGTAGGTGTTTTGGCATGGATCAAGGGTTGTTTTGAAGGAGAATCGAGGAAGGAGCAAAGCATGAGGCAAAGAGGGAAAGAGAGGAGCAAGCCATGAAGAAGAGCAAGAGAAAAGCCAAGAAGAAGAGGTGGAACGAGGAACGGATCGAGGTTCAAGCCACATCGGACCCGAGATACAATTTTTGAAGTCGGACCGACGTGCCTAGCAAGTCGGGCCCGACGTCCACCCGTGTCGGTCCGAGTCGGTCTCATGTGGATTGGGGAGCATGGCATAAACAAGTAGACTTCCACAATTGCCCCTCATCTATTAAGGCTCACTTATCTTCTAATTGGAGGAGGATCCCACACACTAGACACTAATCAACTCACAAAAGCTCTCAAGAGGAGACTTGGAGAGCAAGGAGGAAGGAGAGGAGAAGGAGAGGAGAGAGAATCGGCCAAGGAGGAGGAGAAGAGCTAGGATTGATTGTGAGTTTAGCTTTGTTTTGTTTAGATCTTGTGGATTTGGAGACTTTGGATTGGAGTTTGTGGATTGCTTTGATTTTGTGAATGCAATTTGGCTTTGATTTGAGATTGATGATTGAGATTGCTTTGTTTTTTTATTTTGTTGCTTTCTTTACTTTCCATATGGAGTAGATGTCCTTGATCTTGGGTTATGGGGGAAAACTCTAGCTAGGTTGGGCTAGAAGCCCCGACGTGACACTTGTGTCCGTCCCGACTGTTCTCTTTGTTTTCCTTTGTTTTAAGTTCTCTTTTCCAGCTTTCAAGTATTTCGGCACATCAAACGAATTGATTTCCCGAGCGTTCGACACCCACCACGTGCTACAACGGGGTCAGGTTATAAATTGTATCTCTAGACCCTCGCATTTCCGGGTGATCAGGGGGTCGGCACCGACAGCCTCCTGAGAGTTCCTTTCCTCCTCGTCGACATACGTCCCGGTCCTCTTGTGCTCGTCCATTGCCTCGGGTTCCTACAAAATGTTAGTGTATGTGCAAGACAAACTACCTATCTAGTCTAGACTAAGAAAAATCAAATTAATCTAAGCTAAAAAGTCCAAAATAAGAAGAAAAGAGAAGGGAAATAACGGGTTGCCTCCCGAAAAGCGCTTTCTTTAAATTCTTTGAGCTAGACGAGAAGTACCTCATTAGTCGGAGGTTGTGAGAGCCCATGTGGCTCGGATTTCCTCATCGGGTTCAACCTTTGCATAATACTTCTTCAAGCGATGGCCGTTGACCTTGAAAACTCCACCATTATCATCTATGAGATCGGCCGCCCCGTGCAAGTATATGTGATGAACCGTGAATGGTCCACTCCATCGGGTCTTCAACTTTTCGGGAAAGAGTCGGAGCCTAGAATTGAAGAGGAGAACTTGATCACCGGCTTTGATAGTTTTGGGCACAAGCTTCCTATCATGCCACCTCTTGGTCCTCTCCTTGTAGATCTTTGAGCTCTCATATGCATTGGCCCTCAATTCCTCTAGCTCTTACAAGTCCATGAAACGTTTTGCTCCGGCCGCGTCGAGGTTCATGTTGAGCTCCTTGAGAGCCCATAGAGCATTATGTTCGAGCTCGACGGGCAAGTGACATGACTTCCCATATACTAGATTGAAAGGAGTGGTGCGGAGTGGCGTCTTGTAGGCGGTGCGGTATGCCCACAAAGCATCATCAAGCTTGGAGGACCAATCTTTTCTTGAGCGGGACACCGTCTTCTCTAGAATACTCTTGATTTGCTGGTTAGAAACCTCCACTTGACCACTAGTTTGAGGATGATAAGATGTAGCCACCTTGTGGGACACCCCATACTTGGTCAAAAGTGCTTCAAAGCTCCGCTCAATGAAGTGAGATCCGCCATCACTAATAAGGACTCGGGGTACACCAAAGCGGGGAAAGATGTTGGTCTTCATGAACTTGGCCACTACTCGTGCATCATTCGTCCTTGTGGATATGGCCTCGACCCACTTGGAAATGTATTCAACCGCCACGAGTATGTACTTGTAGGGGCCCGAAGAGGGGAAGGGTCCCATACAGTCAATACCCCAAACATCAAAGAGCTCCACCTCTAAGATTCTGGTGAGTGGGTTCTCGTTCCTCCATGTGATGTTCCCCGATCGTTGGCACTCGTCACATGTTGTCACATAGGCTTGCACATCCTTGAAGATAGTAGGCCAATAGAATCCACTTTGAAGAATCTTCGCGAGGGTTTTGAATCCCTTAGCGTGGCCGCCCGTTGGAAGAGTGTGGCAATGTCGGATGACTCCCTCTATCTCATCGTCCGGCACACAACGTCTAAAGATGTGATCACTCCCTTGCTTGAACAAGTAAGGATCATCCCAATAGTAGTGCTTGACGTCGTGGAGGAACTTCTTCTTAGCTTGAGAAGTCAATCCATCCGAAATAATGTCTCCTACACCATAATTGGCTTAGCATCCTTGGCTTAGCATCCTTCTTGTCCATAAGGTAACGGACAGCACCATGGTCGGACAGCAACCTTGTAGGAGGAGCATCCATCGGAGCAACCTTGGCTTAGCATCCGAACTCTTGTAGGAGGAGCATCCATCAGAGCAACCTTGGCTTAACATCCTTCTTGTCCATAAGGTAACGGACAGCACCATGGTCGGTGTAGACAATCACCTTAGAGCCCACTAAGTAAGATCGGAACTTCCCAAATGCAAACACCACGGCTAGAAACTCCTTCTCCGTTGTTGTGTACTTGCTTTGAGCCTCATCAAGCATCTTGCTTTCATAGTACATAGCATGAAGCTTCTTCTCCTTCCTGATGTGATCGGGCCCGAGCTTCTCGCCTACACGACGCATGACACCGGTGCCTCATCGAGGCACCCATCCCGTTGGCCCGGTGCCCCTCTTGGGCACTCGCTTCTTCGGGCCGGCGCCCCTTTTGGGCACCCATCTAGGCCGCTCCTCGGGCGTTCTCCGAAAGAAATCCAAGTGAGACAAACCACAACTTTCAAGAACAAGTTAGGCCGGGCTAGTTCTCCTCAACGAAGTCAAGCACGGGCCTAAGACCAAGCTTCCACCGTCCTTTCAGCTCAGCCCAAGACGCCTCCTCCACCTCCTCAAGGTTGCTTGGCCGCCACACAAAAACACCTAAAACAACTTCTTGGCCACAAAGTTTTGGTTCATCAAAAGAAGCGTTAAGCCAGTTACTTGGCCGCCAATCTTCATCATTAAGGGGCCAGCTTTGAGTGCTTGCCTTGGGCGCCAAGCTTCTCCATCAACGCCCCTCTTCCCTCTCCTCACCCTATATAAAGACGTCTAGGGGCTTCATTTTTAGATAGATTAAGATCAGCTTTGAACTCAAACTTAGACACTTTGTGTCCAGTTTTGGGTTTTGGGTTGTCCCGGGTTGTGGGATTCAAGCCGTTGGGATCTCGTGTGACTCGAGGGCCGGATGGCGGGCTATGGTTCGTGAGACTCGAATCTTGGCCTAGCCATTCTTATTTTTCAAACACAACCATGGTTTTCGGGCGACCGAAAGCTCGGAGGGCGGCTTGGCTCGTGAGACTCGAGCCTCGCCTAGCCTTCCTTAGGTGTCTATACTAGGTTCTTCGCCAAGTGTGTTCGCCTACTTATTCAAAGGGATGATAGGGTTGTTAGGGCTGGTTCCGCACCTTTGTATCCCTTAGTCGTTCCCTCTCAGTGAGTCGACCGAATGAGAGGGTTCGACTACTTATCCCATATATATAAAATACCACAAAAAGAGTTTCTTACAAACAAATTCCCACACGCCCAAAATAGACAATTCCTTTGTCAAATTAGCAAGTTTAAAGAGACCTTCCAACAAAGGCGATCTCATGAAGCAACAAGAACTCGCTCGAGCCCGAAATGAGTCCGATCCTTAAGGTGATTCACATCACTTCCTTTGTCCAAGAACCGCGCCAACGGCATAATCACTTGCATCACACATGATCTCGAAGGGAAGTGTCCAATCCGGTGGTTGCATGATAGGAGCCGACACAATTGTATCCCGGATCCTATGAAAAGCTTCAAGACACTCGGAAGAAAACTCAAACACCACATATTTCATTAGTAGGTTAGTTAATGGCTTGGTAATCTTTGAGAAATCTTGAATGAACCTCCTATAAAACCCGACATGTCCTAGAAAACTCCTAACATCTTTTACGGAGGTAGGGGGTGGCAATTTTTCAATTAATTCAATTTTAGCTTTATCCACTTCAATTCCCCTTTTAGACACTATGTGACCTAATTAAGACAACCCCTTCTTGAACCATAAAGTAACATTTTTCCCAATTTAGCACAAGGTTGGTTTCTTCACATCTTTTAAGGACTCTAGCAAGATTAGAAAGACAAGAGTCAAAAGTGGTACCGTACACCGAGAAGTCATCCATGAACACCTCCACAATATCCTCAATCATGTCAGAGAAGATGACCATCATATACCTTTGGAAGGCGGAGGGGGCGTTACAAAGTCCGAATGGCATCCTCCTATAGGCAAACGTCCCATAAGGACATGTGAAAGTTGTCTTCTCTTGATCATCGGGGTGTATCGGAACTTGCCAAAACCCACTATAGCCATCGAGATAACAAAAGTCACTAGTACAAAAACATAAGTTAATACCGGTTTTTTACGAAGCGGATACCGGTTTTTCATCCGTTTTTAACCTCACCGAAATAAAAGTTTTAATACCGGTTATTCAAAAACCGGTATTAAAGTGGGACGGATACCGATTTTTTAATACCGGTTAAAAAAACCGGTATGAATGTCATTTTATTATAAAAAAAAGTGCACCTCGCATACCGGTTTTTATATAACCGGTATGCACTTTCATTACAAATTAAAAAAAAAACCTGATCGTCTGGCCCACCCCACCCCACTTCATGCCGTCCCTTTTTTTAAAATTCCACTTCCGCCGTCTTCCACCATAATTCCACTAAGCCTTATCCAAGAAACAGCTTCCTCCAGACACAGATAGATTAATAACTGTAGGAGATAAAGAAAACACATTAATGGCAAAGCACTTGAGATTACACAAACGAAGATAGCCTCATAATGTCACGACAAAGAAGTAAGACACTAGGGATCAAGGGGCAAACATCATACAACCATAATGTGACCCATATTTACATATGATCTGGCTCTATGCTATAAATGTGAGCAGCACTAGACACAATACCATCACAATTGGGCACATTCCTTTACACCATAACAAAAATTCTTGAGCTCCACATAAAAGAAACCAACGAAGTGTATCCATTATGACCTCCTCATTAGTCACAAGTTGTTTTGAAGTTGGAGCATTACTGTGGTGAAATAATATAAAAGCAGAAGAATGAAACTATACTGCATAACATGAATAAAACAAATGAATATCAAAGACAAGAAAGAAAGAAGAGGTAGCATATAAAAATTCTCGTATAAATCACGAAGGAAGTAGTGATATAAAACACCCCCTGTATAAATCTTAAGCGTTAATTTTCTATGACCATTAACTTATTAAAAATAAGGAAAAAAAATATTAAAAAACCATTGGTGTGTGAATCAAGTGCAAACATACCTGTTCAAATTTCATGAATATAAAATTTGTTGTCTCCTCTAAAAACTGCCATCCACCTTTTACTGAAAGAATGTAGTGACCAAGATCAGCCATTATCTTAGTTCGAGGCTCCAATTTTCAAACTCAGATAGAAGTTTGAAAATAAGAGGCAATATTTGTGGAAGAAAAAACTAGGAACCACTTACCTTGTTCCTCTGCCTCTCAAACTGGCTTTGCTTTAGCAACACCTACATAAATTTAAAGGGTAAAAGCAAAGAATAAGTTTGCATTAAATGGCGAGTAGCAAGCTTATGCCAATAAAATACAAAGTGGTGGCATATAAAAAGTAAACCATTATTGCATAAACTACATTGCAGACTCTAAAACGAGGGTAGAAGCCAAACTTCACCTGCTTAGGACTAGCACCACCAAGAAGAGCATCAAATAATGCCGTAGAAAGATCCTCCGTCACTGGAAATTTGAATAATCTATTAGAAATAGCAGAGAAAAGTAGTTGTTATATTCTGAAACTAGTGCTCTGGGTGATTTCAAAAATGAATTTAGGTCTTCTAACAAGAAGGGTGAAAAGGACTACAAAGAATACAACACTCACAATCCAGCACTTCAGCAATTCCATAGGACTACAAAGAATACATAAATAAGGATTCCAAATGTCAAAACCAACTTCCTCACACGGGACAAAACATTACCTACAGCTAAACTCTATCTGCAAACATAAAGCAAGAATCCCAGAAATACAACAAACTCATGATGAACTTTCCAATCTTTAAGCAAATCAGCTTAATTGACCTCAAACCAAACATATTATTAATCCCCTATACTAGGGTTCCAAACCACACTTGATACAAGACAACTCAAAATCCTCAAGTAGAGAAAGCCATTCGGTGAGATCCACTCAAAATCCACAAGAAAGGCCAAATCCCGGAATTTACTCAGTACATTACTCAACCGTGACAACAAGAAAGAAAGCACAATCCAAAACACAACTTAAACTTCAGCAAGAGAATCATCTGCTGATAGAATCGCAAACCAACTTACTTATGCACTAGATTACTCGATTGAATAGGAAACACAAATCAGGGAGGTGAATTAAACAAACACTACAAGAAAAATTGCTTTGGGCGACATAAAATTTTGTCGCCCATAGTATGTTCTTTGTCGCACAAAATCAAAGGCGGCAAAAGTATTTTTGTCGGAAGGTCGTCGCCATAGGCTCGCAGCCCAAGGCTAAAGTCGGCAAAAAGTCATATTGCCGCCCATAAGTTTTTTCCACGACAAAAATATGTTTTGTCGCCCATCAGCTAGGGCGACAAAATTTACCTTTGTTGTCCATTTTTTTTTTTGAAAAGGTAAAAATTCGGAGTACCAAATAAATTTGGTAGCCCGAGAGGCCGTAAGACGGCAGCCGTGAACGGCGAGAAAATTCAAAAAGAGCCACAAATGGCAAGCAAGATAGACGAAATGAAGTACAAATTTTCAAAAAGAAGGAGCAAGAGAGTTTGGAATCGGGGTGAGTAAAGCACTAAAATAGTACCGCCGACATCAAGTCGACCCAACCTGGGGTGTGCGAATGGACAGCTGACGTTCCCTCCACCTAGATGAAGGATCTTCAGAAGTCTCTGAGCACCAAGCGACTTGGCCTAGACAAACTCGGTCCGAAAAAAACCAAACAAAACTCCGACTTTTCGAAAATCTATACAGAGAGGAGCGCAAGCCATCTTACAAATCATTGCAGATCGGCAAAAAATTTCAATCAAAAAGATTGGAGGGTAATAGCACAAATTCTTATTGCATTTCAAATCAGTAATTCTGCCATACAAAAGGTATAAAGGATAACTACTAGAGCATTTGTCTACATAGCGAGAACTAGATTTATCAAACAGGAAATAACATTTCCTTGTTCCAGGTTTTCCATGAAGCCTAGGCCAGTTCAAGACGCACTAGTTTTTTCTCATTGATTGATGGCCAATAACTTCTTCCAAATTAGCTAGATTTTCAGCTACTCTCCTACACAATAACCAGTAGACATAAGTATCATTGAAGAGCAAAATCTTACATATCAGTACTAGAAATATCAGATTGAGAGTTTCTATGAATGGACAACAACAATGAACTTGATCATAATATGGGTACATTGAACTAGGGTGGAAATATCTTAGGGTCACCAACATTCGTTCATTGATCATGTACACCGCCAATCGCAATCCAATTCCTATTTCCTGCAATTTGTCTGGTAAATCAAAGCATGGCCTAGTCAGCACAAACAATTATTTCTTAAGTTCAGAGTATAAGGACTAATGTTGTTCATATTTGTTCCATTCCCACTATTTACGGTTTTCTCAACCATAGTGGGATTCGGGTCGTTTTGTATAGTGTCAAGAATACCATGGTCTTGTTCAACAATAATTTGTTCAAACAGAGGGTTTCTAGAAGAGATGGGGTCATGAATAAATTTCTTATCAGGCCATCCAACAAGGTTCATGCTCATAGAAAATTTCCATACGGTATCATAAGCCAGTTATAGGGATTAGAAGAGATACACCTGAATAATGGATCGGTTGATCTCAAGGGCCTTCGCCCTGTGGTTCTGTAGCCGTCGTGAGACCTTAAAAGCTCTTGAGATCGACGTGGCGAGGAAAGCGAGAAGCCCGAACTCCGAAACGCCCCCGCAACTGGTCAGACATACCCCAAAATGCAAGGGGCCTTCTAGATCTACAGTTAGGGAATACCTTGAGCACTCTAGTACACCCCTTCTAGGCTTCCGGTTTTTGAGCCTCCTCCTCCAGTTAATCTTCCATCTCTCCATGGATAGACATCGGGCCAAACGATTACCTCTCTTCAAAGGGAGTGATTTTGTGATTTGGCCATGAACAGTATCCCTCAAAATCGGGTCTGATAAGAGTCTAGGGTGCTCGATTTGGTCAAGTAGAAGGTTTCGACAATAGATTTGAAGGAGGAGATTCATCAATTTTTGAAGATTTGATCTGTGATTTGAGAAGATCATTACTTGATTCTGGGGTTTTTTTGGGGAAGGGAAGTCACCGGGAAGGAAAAGGGAGGAGAGGGTTCACACCTTTGTTGTCCATTGTTTAGTGCGACAGAATACTCTTTTGCCACCCAAACTCTATGGCGTCAAACAACATCCACATCGCTCATTCATATAATATGAAAACAAAATGCCTGTTCTAATAATTTAAATAATATTTTTCTATATTAGATTTTCATGATTATGTTAAATAATTTCGACCAAACCAAATTATATTTAATATATTTATATATAAACCAATGAAATAAAATGTAATTACTCAACAAAATAAACATTATTTTATTCCATGAAACAAAGAAAACCATAGTTTACAAAAATAACGGATCAAAAAGACAATCCAGGAACAAAACACTATCCAGGAACACAATCCATGAAATATATAAACCATGGTTTACATAAAACAACAATTATCTATGAGAAGAATTCTAAATTAATTTACAGATCCAAAAAGATATACAAACACAAAAAGAAACTCTAGACAAACACTATTCTGAGCACTGAAAAGGATCTTGGCGGCGCGTATCAAAATGCTTTAGCAGCCGGAATCGGCGTCGGGTAGGCATTGGCGGTCAGAATCGGCGTTACAAAGGCCTTGGTGGCGGAAATCGATGACGGCAAAGTGGCCGACGGGAAGACCTTCGCGACACCAAGCAACGGCAAGAAGGACTTGACGGTGGCAACCACGGCAAGAAGGCTCTGCTAGTGTCTATTATACGATTAATTAATACGGAGTACATATCTAAAATTGGGTGGAAGATTTTAGAGAGAAGTTGAAGAAGTAGAAGAATCAAAGAGGAAGGCTGAAGGGGCGTAAATGGTGGTGGAAGAATTGGGAAAGGCTTTTTTATTTCCTATTAACCCTAATATGTATGTGTGGCTAGGATCAAATCTTACTTTTTAATGGACGGCTGTGATAAAAGGAGGGGTGGATTGGATTCTAGCATTTGATTGGTTCAACTTCATTTGACACGGATCACAAATTTGGTCCATTGAATCGAAAGTAAATCAACGGTCCATATTTTATCTTGCTTAATATCTAGATTTTAAGCTTCTTCTATTAATAAATGCCAAGACAATATTACGCATGATGCTAGTTTTAAAAATAACACCATGTTCAGTGTTATATTAGATTTTTTTGGGGAGTATTAGATTTTTAGTACTTTGTTTTTTCGTAGATTGAAAATTTTAAAGCATACGGAGCATAGTTTTGAACCATCCATAGACTAATTTATATAACACCACCAAAAAAAATCGTATGTTTTAATTTTGCCCTTTTCATGTGTAGAGTTCATTTTTGTTTAAAAAAACTTGTTTATATTGATGGACTATTTCTTAATCACACCACACAAGTTTAATTTTATTATTTACATAATATTCTATTTAAATTTTGGTAAAAAATTGATACTCTTGATCCGTTGGGTTGATCCGACCCGACCCGAAAATCCGCAACGACCCGGCCCAGTTTGACGCGTAACCCGATTAACCCGAACCTGAACTCAACCCGAACCCAAAACAACTCGGGTAAAAATACTATTATACTTGGGTAAAAATGTTAAGATAATGATCTATACATTATACATTAAATAAATAAAATGATTTTTTTTCTTAAAGGAAAAAGTTTATAATGGATTTATTAAGTACTTTTTTTTTGGTCGAAAGACTTATTAAGTAATTGAATGGGTATAAATGAATGAAGTTTATATATTAGGATAGGACTATTTGATGAACAATTCAAAATATAACATAGAACTAATACTTTAATTATATATGTAGCTAAATTAAGATTATATATTATGATAAAAACTAAATTTTAATATGATAACATTTTAATAAATAGATAATTATTTGTAGATATAGATTATCATATATTAAGTATGATATTTATCTTAAGATAAATTTGTTAACATGTTATGATATATCTTAACAATGTATATAAATTGTTAGGCCATACCTTATCTTGCATACAACATACGTAAGTACAGGAATTAACATGCTTTACATTATCCTTACAATATATCTTACGTAAGTAGTGAAATAAATTTATATGGCACAAAAAAATAAAATTTCCAATTGAATAGAGTATAAAACAAATCTATATATAATATATTTTGTTAACAAAAATGGGTGATGTAACGCAATATGGTGACATAATTTGCTTTTACTTTAGTATATAGTAACTAGCTTAGTCCGTCCTACCATGCCCGACTATATCTTAAATATTATAATTATTTTGAATACATTATATTATTACATTTATACACGTTTAATTTCACTTACTCATAATATACACAATGATATTATTATTATATTTAATTTAAATTAACTTGTTTTTTTCTATATAAATTTTGATCGTGGTATTTTATTTATTTATAGATTTCTCCTAATAACAATATTTGATTTGTCTTATAAACCAATTTAAAATATAAAATATAATAAATATAATACCCGATCTATTTTATAAATATAGTTGTCCTTATAACAGACCTTGGTTCCAACCAGGTTTTTTAATAAATATAATACCGATGTGATTTTCAACCTACAATCCATTCACGTGTTAATATTTGTAGATTTTTTAGGAAAAATTTAGATTGTATAGATAGATTCTAATTGGATAGTTTATAAATATAGGATAATATTTTGATAGATTGTGGATATAATTTATTATTTTGATATATGAATATATGGTAATTAGATAAAGACATGAAATTTTTTTAATTGTAAAATTAATAAGAATTTATAATTGTTAAACTATAATTGATTTATAATTAATTTAATATGAAGTGAGACCGAAATTCATGTGGAAGCTCATAAGGTCTGGACTTTAATATATAATATAGATAGATGATAGATATTACAAAGATTTGATAAATCTAAATTTTAAAATTTTTTATTAGGGGGTTTATTGTTTATTGTATAAAGTTTAATTTGAAATTATAATGTGCCCTTATGACATATAATAGAAAACCCGATATATTAATTACAAAGTTACAATGATGTACCTTGGCAATGAAATTTGGTATATTGATGTTAAGTGTTAACAATATTAAAATACATTGCAGCATAGATTTAATGTTTTGCGACAAATTCTGGTTTTGTCGCCCTAGATGTAATTTTGTGCGGGAAATTTCTGTTTTATCGCCCTAGGGTTAATTGTTGGCGACAAAATGCGATTCTGCCGCCCTTGAGTTTATTTTTGGCGACATATTACAATTTTGTCGCCCTTCAGTATATTTTTGGCGACAAAATGAATTTTTTGCCGCCCAAGCAAATTATGGGCGACACCAACTTATTTTGTAGCCTAAAGTCAGCTTTGGGCGGCGAAATTTTCTGTGTCGCCATAGTCTGAAAATTTTGTCGCCCAATGTTGGTTTTCTTGTAGTGAAAATGAGCACACGAATTATTCAACAGGAAGTCAAAATTGGTGGAAATAGGAGACTCGAACAGAAAGAAAGAGAGGGTGAACACAATAGCTTCCGTTAAGTGGTGTCGTTGGGCTCGACGGTCCAACCGGCTTCACGGCAAAGCGCCTTGAGGACCTCGTCGAATTCACAACCCTAGCCGCCTTCCTCGTGGTCCGGCCGCGCCTTCCGAGCTTCGAGATCCCGAGCGCCAGCCTCTCCGCCGTGAACATCAACTCCGCCTACCTCAGCGGCGACTTCGCCTTCGTCGCCAATTTCATAAACCCTAACAATCGCCTAGATCTGGAATTCAGGTCGACGGATCTGCAATTGGCCTTCGAAGGGAGCATAACCGCCGAAGTGAGGGTCTTGGGGGGGGGGGGGTTCAGGCTCCGGCGGAGGGGCGGGAGGATGGTCGGAGTTGTCAGGATCCCGTCCAAGGTCGTGGGTCTGCCATTGCAGGTGGCCATGGAGCTCCAGAGGAAAGTGGCGATCGGGTTATGTATGAGGTTAAGGGGAGGCTTAGGGTTGGGGCGAAGCTTGCGAGTGGCCTTGGCTACTCGTATTGGTTGCGATCTCGATGTTTTCTCCAGATGACGGTGCCTCCCGACGGCGAAGAACTTGGCGGCTGATCGGTCCGGGTGTGGTGGTCGGATGATATCAAAATCTAAATTTATAAACTGAACCTCTATTGTAGTAACAGAGGTAGGGTGTCGAACACACGGGAGTTCGTGCGTTGAGAGTACCCTAAAAGACTAAAAAAGGGTAAAAGAAAGGCAAAACGAGGAAAATCAAAAGGAATCACCTCGGACCGACACTAGTCACTTCGGTCCGAGGGTGGATCGAGGTTAGATTGGCCGGGACTGACACACACTACGTCGGGCCCGATGTGCTGGGTAACTCGGTCTTGCACAAAGAGTAGATCGGTCTTGGGTTTTTAGGTTCCTTCCCTAACTAGACTTGGGTAATTCCACCCCAATTCAGCCAATAAGTGTTGATCCTTATGAGATCGAGGTTGCTAGCCTTCGATCCCTCCACTCTACACCTCGACCCAAGGGAGTTTTCACTCTCCTTCGATGCTAGGTCTAGTAATGGGCTAGAGATCACTTTCGCTTACTCTTACCAATCACAAGCCCTAGGTCCCTTGTTTCTACAAGAGAATTAAAGGTTAATGTAGAGAGGATTCATAGATCAAGCACTCAAGGCTATGGAATTGGGGTTTCCTACCCAATCCTAGCTAGGGGTTTCCCCCATAGCCCAAGACTATGGAATCTACTCCATCAAGTAAGAGTAAAAAGCAATCAAATGGAAAAGCAAGCAAATCTCAATCATCAATCTCAAATCAAAGCTAAATTGCATTCATATCCAAAGGGGTTCACAAGATCCAAGTCTTAATTCTACTAAAACCAAAGCAAAACAAGTACAAACTCACTAATCTCCTCTCTAGCTCCACCGATTTCCTCCTCTTCTCCTCCTCCTTTCTTCTCCTTGCTCTCCAAGTCTTCCTTGAGCCTTTGAGAGTGATTTTTGGTGTGTTTGTGATTCCCCCCTAATCCTCTCTAATCACCTCTAATTATCCTCTTCTCTTGATTGGGGACCAAAGAATTCCAAATTAGAAGAAGGGCAAAATTGGAAGATCACGACATTTGTGCCTTGGAGCCCAATCCTCTAATTTGCCGACTCGGACCGACACGGGGTAACCTCGGGCCCGACGTTGGGAACGTCGGTCCTGTACTCTGGTTCTCAAACTCGGGCCCAACTTTGTAGTACTCGGTCCTGGGCCTCGATCCTTCTTCTCTTCTTGGTTTTCCTTGAGTTCCTCTTCATTCTTTGCATGACTCTTCCGTTCCTTAGCTCCCTTGCTTGGCTCCTTCTTAGATGTTCCTCCAAAATGTCATCAAACGAGCCATTTCACCTACAAAACATAACAAAATCGCATAGTTTCCGAATCTTGTGGAAAACCGGGAACTAAGCTAAAAAAGGAACGAAACTAACAAAGAAAGGAATGAAAGACACATATTTACAAGGGAAATTAACTACTAAAACACCACCAAAATGAGAGACATCAGAATACCCCATACTTAAACTTGCTTGTCCTCAAGCAATAACAATGTAAGCAAGACCGAAGCACAATCTTCAAGTAAAGCCTCATATGAAAACACAAGTAAGCACCAATGATAGACATACTAGCAAGATTACGTCATCACACATGATCAAGTGTTCAAGGAAATAAGGTCTAATGCAACCAAGCCTCACTTTAGGGATATAAAAATGTGTATCACTCATCATGTGTTTATGCTTAGCAATGAACACTCAAACTCAACAATCATGCAAGTAAAGGCTTTACAATTGAAGCTAATATCACCAATTCCTCCACCTAGAGATGCCTATTACAATGCACACAAAGAATATGAACTTGGCTCAATGGAGGTCCTCAAAGAGGTTCCATTCGGCCGGGTTGTAATGGGGCTTTTGGTGTTTCTCAAGGTGGGAATCACTTTGGTCTTGTGGTGCTTACAATGGGGATTGAACTTTCTAGTCTCTCACCAACTCACCAAATTATTCCACTTTCCACTTACACTCATCCAAAAGACTTTGATTTTTCTTCTTCTTTTCAACTATCAACCCATACTTTCACTAAACATTCCACTTCATCTTTGCACTACACTTTTTTTTGTTGGATTTTTCTCACTTTTCCACTAGGATCGACTTGCACTATACATCGGGCCCGATGTGCACTTTAACTTGGTCGGAGCCCTTTCTTACACTTAAGCACCTTGCTTTCAATCCACTATTTTTCCAACACTTCTTTCTTTCTTCACAACAAAGATGCACTACCCACTTGGTTTATAACTCCATTTCTTGCCCTTCACCAAAGAGAACCTCAACTCTCCAAACATTCTTCCAAACCTCTCACTAAAGTCCAATCCCATAAGGGTCAAGTCATATAGGCTAGGAATCATATTTTTGAGGAGTTTCAAACAAAGGTCTAAGGCTAAAACGGGGCTACAAGCAACGGTTTATCTTCAAGGTAGGATATGGAAGATTTTGTGACTAAATGAAACAAAGTTCAAATCAATGTGACAAAGCATAGAAGAAATCTCATATTGGTCTTGAAAAATAGATAAACACCTCAATAGCAAGTTTTACTAAGCATGCATGAGCTAATTCACACAAGGAAATGAGGGATATGCAATCATGAACAAGTATCCCTAAAATGGCCAAAAATATCTCACAAGGGTCACTCAAGCTTAGTTGCATCAAATCTTATCCTAGAACTCATGTGCTCAACAAAAACATGCATGATATCATATCACATAAAAAACAACATCCATATAGAGGCTAAACCATCCAAAAATATGCAAAGGAATTTACATGCTCTCATCATCATTAACCTTCATATGGACATCTAAGATGGGAATTCCTAGTCCAAAAACAAAAATCTTTTTGACATTTTCACACAATTCTCTAATTTTTAGGGATTTTTGCAAAAAATTTTCTCAAACAAACAAACAAACTCATTCATTCATGCCATCAAATTCAATCATCATTCATTCAACATATCATGCCACAATCCAAAAGAAACATCCCATAAACAAGACAAACACAAACACATGAAACTACACATGGAACTATGAGCTACTAACCCACCCCATACTTAAAATTTTGATGTCCTCATCAAAAGAAATCAAAACTCAAAAGTAAAGAGAAGACTAAAGAGAGCTCACAATTCCTTATTCTTGAATGGCATGTTGAGGCTTAGTTCGGAGGGTGTCCTTGACGGCGTCTCCTTTGGAGCCGTGCGTGCCGCTCTCGCTCATACACATGGTCGTGGAAAGGGTCTTGACTTGGCGGTTGGATTTGTGGTGTGGGACGCGTCCATTGATCTTCACGGGATGAGAAGTTCCCGGTTATCCATGCATTGAAACTTTCTTGGACGCTCCATCTTTGGTCCTCGACCACCCTCAAGTCGTCCACATCACGTCTAGTGTAAGCGATGTTGCGGTTCACCTCTTCAAATTGAGCTTGGAAGTCTTCTTGGTGGTGAAAAAGTTGTTGTTGCTGGAAGTTGAGGTGTTGTTGTTGAAGGTTGAGTTGGTGTGCCTCTTGTAGCATGGTAGATTGTTGTAGTTGGAGATGCGCCAATTGGTTGGCCAAGAAGTTCATGTCCACCGATTGTTGAGGCTCGGGAAACACCATTCCGGGCCCGTACCATTGGGCATACCCTTCATACCCTCCATAGCTTGGTGGTTTTTGTCTTGCTCCACTTCCCTCACCCCTCTCGAATTGGCTTGGGACCGGATCGGGTAAATATGTGTCGGACCGATGTTGGTGGACGTCGGGCCCGACATGGCTTGCACCTCGGTCGAGTAGTGTTGGTGCGTGGTCGGTGAGAAAATTGTGATAACCACCATCTTCTTCTTCTTCTTCTCTTCTAGGCAAGTCAACGTCCATGTCATCTCTTCTCACGAACTCAAATTTGTTGGGTGCCTCTTCTTCGGATTCCGGGGAAGCTTGAGGAGTAGTGAAAAGAATGTGTTGTGCTTGTCTCCTACACTCAAGTGTCCCCTCCGTCTCTCCATAAGGGTTCACATTTCCCGCCCACACTTGGAACCAATTGTAATAGCTTGTGAGGTCGAAAAGTCGAGGTCCCAAAGGAACGTGCACCTTGTCAAAGTTGGAGTGAGGCACAAGTCGGTCCATGATGCCGGAAAAAACTTTCTCCTTGATGATGTTGGCCTTCTTGAAGTACTTAAGGTCCATGAACTCTACACCATTCGGGGCCGGTGTGTAGGTAGACAAGTCCACCTCAAGATGATGAGCCAAGAGGGCTATCATGCCTCCAAAATAGATCCATGAGGAACTTTGGAAATCCCTCACCATCTTCACCCATTCCCATGTGAGGTTCATTGGCTTCTCATTCTCAAACAACATCTCATAGAGTAACATGGCCTCCTCCTTCATTGGCTTGCTCAATTCATGCCTAGCAAAGATGGAACAACCCAAGGCTCGGATCATGACTCGGAAGAGTGGATTTGCTATCTCATTTGTCGATGCCCCTTTCCTCATCCCACTTCTTCCGGCTACAAACTTCCAAAGATAGTCCACCTTCTCGTTATCCACAAAAGCCTCATCTCTCGGAAAAGGAAATCCAAGGTAGACCGCCAAATTCCGGAGAGAGAGTTCTTGCAACTCGTTGCCCAATTGGAAGGAAATCATGCCCTCACTCTCGACTCCTTCATACGTGCACTTGAATGTCGCCATAAACTCGGACGTTAAGGCGGGATAATGAGTGTTGGTGCACCTTAGCAATACGTTGAGCCCAATGTGAGAATAGCACCGAGTAAGAGCCTCTTCCATGCACATCTTTCTAATGGACTCCTAATCTAACCACCGAGTGTGGTGAGATAGACCCATGAGTCGCTCATACTCACTAGCCACATCATCATCCTCGAAACGCACATCATCCATCCTTTGGACCCTCTTGGACGACTTCTTAGACTTCCTTGTTGCTTTCTCCATCCTTGAAGAAGATGCTCGGGTAGTCATGGTACCTACGCACAATCAAAACAAAGAACTACAAGATAAAATCTATACAATCACAACAAGATCACAAGCTTCCACAACTAACAACTCATCATGCAAGGAAATAACCCCATACTTGCTCTCAACACACTCTATCCACAAAATCCAATCATGCATGAACAAGGAATCACATATCAATGGTCAAGCTACAAGATATATCATGATGAACATGCCTTAACCAACATTCAAGCTCATGAATCCCTAAGTTCACACAAGAGAAAATCGAAAAGCACAGGACCGACCAACAAAAGACATCGGGTCCGAGGTCCTCAACCTCGGTCCGTGTCTTGGACCGACATGCAACATCGGTCCCGAGGTTCTGGGTACCTCGGACCGACTCTCATTCGACTTCTCTTCCTAGATTCACCCATAAAACACTCTATCATGCCCCTAAAATCCAAAATCAACCATTTCTCATCATCAATCGAAGTTCAAAGTAGGTGGTAGCAACAATTAAGCACAAATTTCACTATGCATGCAAATCACCATGGATGCTCAAGGTCTAAGCTCACTCAATCATGGCATATCTCAAATCTAGCAATGAAAGCATGAAATTCACAAGGAATCAAGTAGAGATTGAGATTCACATACCAAATTTTGAAGAAACAAAGACTTCTAGCAATCAACTTCTTAGAACTCAAATTTCTCTTCTAAATCTAGAAGAGGGATGAAGATCTATGGGATTTTGTGGGGATTTTTTGGCTTTTGGATCTATGCTTGAGGATGCTAGGGGTATGGATCGAGTTTTGTGGTGGGATTGGCTTGGGTTCGAGTATGGTGGAGGTGATGGATCGATTTGGGGGTTTTTGAAGGGGACTTGGTATTTTGGGAAGGTAGTTATGGGGGTGATGGGTGTTAGGTATGGGAAAGAGGGCTTAAATGGGGTAGAAGACAAAGTTAGGTCAGAAGGGCATAATAGGAATTTCCACAAAATCAAGACCAAAGTGGACCGTCAATACCGGACCGATGTCTCAACCTCGGGCCCGAGGTACTGGGTACCTCGGTCCTACCCGTTTTGGCTTCCTAAAAATCCCTTGTCTTGGCAAATCTCTACCCACAAGTCCCTTTATTATTTCCACAAATACCACACATGATCATGAAGCTCACATAACACACAATTCCACAAAACACATGCTAAAGAGGGATTAGAAAGAATCTAAGCTAAAACAAAGAAAAACAAACTAGAAACTATGAAAATGAATCTACCAAACCCGGGTTGCATCCCGAGGAGCGCTTCTTTTAAGTCACTAGCTTGACTTCTAACCTCTACCCTTCAAGGAGGGTGAAAAACGGTGAATTGATCATCCTTGTCATATGCATCTCCACACTCCTCATAACCATAGTGCCACCATTTGTGTTTGATGAAAGTGTGGCATCCAACTGCTCCATCATTCTTCTCCTCCAAAGTGTAGTTTGGCATCTCTTGCATCTTCTCAACTTGATCTTCATTACCTACATCACAAAAATCTAAAGAATTTCTAGGGGACTCAATGACATTATAACTCAAGTCTTATTGCAAATCACTCAAACAAAGGTCATCATCCTCTAGATCTTCTTTCAAATCACTTAAACAAATGTAAGAATCTCCCACATAAAAAGGATATAGAGTAGGATACTCTTCATGGCTTCTCGGGCTATCTCCATCTCTTGTCTCTTCATGAACTTGAACATTGACCATGTCATGATCTCTCAATGGTGCTTCTTCCTCTCTTGTGGGTTCCAACTCCTCCCTCTTGCGCTTGGCATTTTCCTCCAACTTCAAGATTGCCAAAGCATCCGGTTCATTGAGAGCTTTGTTGAAATGGAACTCCACCTTTTCCTCGCCAATCTCGAAAGTGACTTTCCCATTTCTCACATCGAACTTGGCACCCGCCGTAGCTAGAAACGGCCTTCCAAGTATAATGGGCACCATCGTATCTTCTTTCATGTCAAGGATCACAAAATCATCTGGCATAAAATACCTCCCAACTCTAACCGGGACGTCATCCAAAATTCCGGTGGCCTTTGTTGATGAACCATCGGCCATAGTAAGACTCATATTAACCGGTTCCATATCTCCGAGGTTAGCCCTTCTCCATATGCTCATGGGCATAACCGATATGCGTGCTCCTAAATCACAAAGAGCCTTGAAGTTTTGGGATCCAATCCCCACGGTGATGGCAAATCTTCCGGGATCACCTAGCTTTTGAGGTAGCTCAAAGATCTTCACCTCATCTTGCATCTCCACAATTGATCTCTTCTTGCTCAAGATTTCCTTCAAGAACTTTGCATAGGATGGCATCTCACTTAGAGCATCGGTGAATGGGATGGTGATGTTCAAGCCTTGCAAAAGCTTCAAGAACCGCTTGAACTTGCCCTCAACAATCTCCTTGGGCTTCTTTAAAGGATATGGAAGAGTTGTGACACCTTGCTTCTTGCTTGAATCCAACTCCTTGGACCGATCTTGATCTCTCTCAACATTTTCAGCTTGGATCGACTTCGGAGTGACCTCGGGACCGACTTCAGGAACCTCGGTCCTGGGGCAGGGAGCTTCTGGGGACATCGGGCCGACTTCAGGGCACGTCGGGCCCGAGTGATGCTCAACCTCGGTCCAACTCAGGGGACCTCCTCCGTCTACTGGATCGACGTCTTGGCACGTCGGGCCCGAGGTGCTGGGAACCTCGGTCCGACTTTCTTCTCTTGTTCTCGGAACTCGTGGCTCGGGCAAACTCCGTCCACTCCTCAATCCTATGGCTCGAACTTCGTTTTGTTGTTGTTGAGCACGGGGATTCTCCTCGGGTCGGCCCGGGAGTCTCCCTTCCTCTCTTGGAAGTTGATTCGCCAGGTGAACAAATTGGTTGTCCACTTGCCTTCTCCAAACACCCAATTCTTTGAATTGATCATCAAATTTTCTCTCCATGTTGGTGACTTGATTCTTCAAATCTTGAGCCCATGGTGGTGTTTGCTCATAGAATCCCGGAGGTCGGTATGGTGGTGGTTGGGCCCTTGGCTCGTTTTGGTTGAAGTTGTTGTTGTAGCCACTAGCTTGACCTTAGTTCCACCTTCCTCCATTGTTGAAATTGGCTCTCCCTCCGAAATTCCTTTGAACATAATGAGCCTCCTCAATATGCTCGGCCAATCGAACTTGGCGCTCATTAGGACACTCTTGGGCTCCATGCTTCAAAGAACCACACTCTTCACATGCTCTTGAGTTTTGTTGGAGATGACCCATCTTCCTCCTCATCTTGTTCAACTCATCCTCCAAGAATTGGATCTTCACATCTTTATCCACCTCTTCACTCTTTGGATCGTAGAGCCTCTTTGCACCATCTCCATGGATTCTTGCTTCCTTGTTCACTTGATTCACTCCATACATGGCTTCGTAATCGGAGAGCTTGTCTAGCAACTCCCACGCTTGCTCCGGAGGCAAGTCAATGAACCCACAATCGGTATGAAGGTTCAATTTATCCTTGGTGGCGGGGTTGATTCCTTGGAAGAATATGTCTTGAAGGACATAAGGTTGTTGCCCGTGCATTGGACATGCCCTCAACATCTCTTTGAACCGATCCCAAGCCTCGAAGAGTAGCTCATGGGCTCCTTGTTGAAAGCTTGCTATCTTCCTTCTAAGCTCTGTCGTCTTGGTGGGCGGGAAGAACTTCATCAAGAATGCTTCATTGAGAGCCCTCCATGATGTGATGGAACGAGGTGCTTGGCTCTCCAACCAATGCAATGCCTTGCCTCCCAACGACCACTTGAAGGCCTTGAGTAGCACGTACTCAAGTGTCTCATCATCCGTCGAGATGGTCTCACATAGGTCCTTGAATTGCTTCACATGCTCGATCGGGCACTCATTCGGTCTCAATTGAAATTGCTCTCTCTTGATGAGTGAGATAAATTGAGTTTTGATCTCAAAATTCTTTGACACCTCCGGCAAGACGATGGCCGGTTCCGGCACCTTCAACTCCGGATGCATGTATTGTCTAGCATTCCGGAGTTGGGTGTTGATTTGAGCCTCCAATCTCATCCTTTGCTCGCGCTCTCTCCAAGCCTCGGCATCTCGGTTCGCCATTTCAAGTTGCATACGAGCCATGTCGGCTCTCATCCTCTCGACCTCTTCATCACGGGCTTGGTCCGCCATCCTCTTCTTCTTTCGAGCTTGTTTGATGATGCTTTCCGGATCACACACAAAGTCGAGCTCAAGTGTTCCTCAGACGGAACGAGCTCGCATACACCTACAACCAAAGACACAAACAAAAACGAATCAAAACAAACAAGGGGCTTGGGCTAATCCCTCACCCAAATCACTACCAAATCAAGGACTCAACAAAAGATGGGTACCTCAAACAAGTAGAACTCCCCGGCAATGGCGCCAAAATTCTGATCGGTCCGGGTGTGGTGGTCGGATGATATCAAAATCTAAATTTATAAACCAAACCTCTATTGTAGTAACAGAGGTAGGGTGTCGAACACACGGGAGTTCGTGCGTTGAGAGTACCCTAAAAGACTAAAAAGGGGTAAAAGAAAGGCAAAACGAGGAAAATAAAAAGGAATCACCTCGGACCGACACTAGTCACTTCGGTCCGAGGGTGGATCGAGGTTAGATTGGCCGGGAATGACACACACTACGTCGGGCCCGATGTGCTGGGTAACTCGGTCTTGCAAAAATAGTAGATCGGTCTTGGGTTTTTGGGTTCCTTCCCTAACTAGACTTGGGTAATTCCACCCCAATTCAGCCAATAAGTGTTGATCCTTATGAGATCGAGGTTGCTAGCCTTCGATCCCTCCACTCTACACCTCGACCCAAGGGAGTTTTCACTCTCCTTCGATGCTAGGTCTAGTGATGGGCTAGAGATCACTTTCGCTTACTCTTACCAATCACAAGCCCTAGGTCCCTTGATTCCACAAGAGAATTGAAGCTCAATGTAGAGAGGATTCATAGATCAAGCACTCAAGGCTATGGAATTGGGGTTTCCTACCCAATCCTAGCTAGGGGTTTCCCCCATAGCCCAAGACTATGGAATCTACTCCATCAAGTAAGAGTAAAAAGCAATCAAATGGAAAAGCAAGCAAATATCAATCATCAATCTCACATCAAAGCTAAATTTCATTCAAATCCAAAGGGGTTCACAAGATCTAAGTCTTAATTCTACTAAAACCAAAGCAAAACAAGTACAAACTCACTAACCTCCTCTCTAGCTCCACCGATTTCCTCCTCTTCTCCTCCTCCTTTCTTCTCCTTGCTCTCCAAGTCTTCCTTGAGCCTTTGAGAGTGATTTTTGGTGTGTGTGTGTGTGTGATTCCCCCCTAATCCTCTCTAATCACCTCTAATTATCCTCTTCTCTTGATTGGGGACCAAGGAATTCCAAATTAGAAGAAGGGCAAAATTGGAAGATCACAACATTTGTGCCTTGGAGCCCAATCCTCTAATTTGCCGACTCGGACCGACACGGGGTAACCTCGGGCCCGACGTTGGGAACGTCGGTCCTGTACTCTGGTGCTCGAACTCGGGCCCGACTTGGTAGTACTCGGTCCTGGGCCTCGATCCTTCTTCTCTTCTTGGTTTTCCTTGAGTTTCTCTTCATTCTTTGCATGGCTCTTCCGTTCCTTAGCTCCCTTGCTTGGGTCCTTCTTAGATGTTCCTCCAAAATGTCCTCAAACGATCCATTTCACCTACAAAACATAACAAAATCGCATAGTTTCCGAATCTTGTGGAAAACCGGGAACTAAGCTAAAAAAGGAACGAAACTAACAAAGAAAGGAATGAAAGACACATATTTACAAGGGAAATTAACTACTAAAACACCACCAAAATGAGAGACATCAGCGGCGATTGCTCGTCTTCTCCTCTCTCGCTTTTCTGTTGTTCTCTCTCCCTCCACGGTGGGAGCTGCTTCCCAACGCCATCGGATCTCCGCCGAATTGAGCGAGAGGAGCCTAGGACACTCTTTAGGGTTGCAACGATAAGGAAAGGATTTAGTCTTTTTACATAAAAACGTATACCGGTTTTTAGTAAAAACCAGTATCCGAGACTTACTTTACCGCTTTTTTATATCGCTTTTTTATACCGCTGTTAAAAAAACGGTATCCGAGAATTGTTTTACGTTTTTCATACCGTTTTCTTATATAACCGGTATAAATACTTAAAACGGTACCGGTTTTTCAACCGGTATAATTTATGACCGGTATTAACTTCCACTTTTGTACTAGTGAGTAATCATGAAGGGCTAATCTCTCTAGCACTTGGTCAAAAAGGGCAAAGGAAAATGATGCTTCCTAGTGGTGCTATTGAGTTTCCTATAATCAATGGACATGCGCCAACTAGTGGTAGTCCTAGTAGGAATCAATTCACCCTTCTCATTCTCCGCAACGGTTAGACCACTCTTCTTTGGCACCACATGAAACGGGCTCACCCACTTGATATCCGAAATTGGGAATATGATTCCCGCATCAAGCATTCTCAAGATCTCCTTCTTCACCACTTCCTTCATGTTCGGGTTAAGTCGTCGTTGATGCTCAATGGTCGGTCTATGTCCCTCCTCAAGAAATATCCGGTGCATGCATAAAGAGGGTGAAAGACCACTCAAGTCCTCAAGCGAGTACCCAATAGCCTTCCTATGAGCCCTAAGTACATCAAGCAACTTTCCAACTTCGTCTGCGTTTAGATTAGCATTGATGATAACCGGAAAAGTGGAATTTGGGCCAGGAAACTCATACCTCAAAGACTCGGGGAGAGTCTTAAGCTCCGGAATAGGTGGTGGCGGTGTAACAATCTCATCGTCCTTCTCCGCCTTTAGAAACTCCTCGAAATCTCCGTCTTCATCGCTCAGAAACGTCGCAGCCGACCATGTAGGGGTCGGCCTCGACCCTTCACTGAGAGAGGTAGTGAGCCAGTTAGAGGTCGCAGCCGACCAGGGAGGGGTCGGCTCCGACCTAACTGTGAGAGTGTTGGTGTCCTCCTCGTCGTCTTCACTTGTGTATTCTCCGATCAACATCTTGACCTCCACAGCTTCACCGGTCTCTTTCATGATGGGGTTGAACCGGAACTCGACCACTTCATCTCCTATCTCAAAAGTGAGGAGACCTTTCTTCACATCAACGACCGCGCCGGCGGTGGCAAGGAAGGGTCGTCCAAGAATGATCGGGACGACGGGATCCTCTGGCATCTCCATTACAATGAAATTGTTGGGCACAAAGAACTTGCCGACTTAGACCGGAAAATCGTCGACAATGCCGGTGGGTTACACACAAAAGCCGTCCTCCATGTAGAGCCTCATGTTCACCGGGACCAAAGCACCCATGTTGGTCTTGGACCATATAGAAAGAGGGAGAAGACTAGCACTTGTGCTAAGATCACATAGAGCCTTGAATCGATGGGCACCGATGTCAATGGTGATAGCAAACTTAACCAGATCGCCATGTTTTTCCGGGAGCTGTATAGCCCGCACATCATTGGTTAACTCGGAAATAGACCGCTTTTTTGACAAGATCTCTTTGAGAAATTTGGTGTAGGCGGGCATCTCGTTCAAGGGTTCGTCAAAGGGAATGGTGATGTTGAGGCCTTGAAGAACCGTCACGAAACGCTTGAACTTGCTCTCCATGGAATCCTTAGCCTTCTTGGATGGGAAAGTGTTGGGACGCTATCAAGGACGTTGGCGTACTTGGTAGTGTGCCCACACAACCGTCCCTTAGTTTTGATATGACAAACTCACTTTGATTCTAATAAGTTTGTCTAAGTGTTCAGGAACGCCAGGGACAAAAAGGACAACAAGTGTGTGGGCGTCCCCTTGACTAAGGGATGCTAGCTACCAGGAAGTAAGGACCAGCAAGAGACTACTTGAGCAAGGACGGAGTCCCAAGAAAGTAGGAACGCAAGCAGAGAGTCCTTACTCATCAGCCGACAGGATGACATCACTCGACAACATTTGATCATCCGGGACACGTGGAGACCGATCCTGTAGCGAGGTCCATCACCACGTGGCGGCAGATCCTGTAGCGGAGTCCATCACACACAGTTGGATACAGGAAGCTTTCTTCCATCACCGCCATACCACGTGGAGGAAGATCCTATAGCCACGTCTACGAAGGGCATGATCGTCCCAGAGGAAAGACGCCCTTCCCCAAGTCCTATAAATAGCCCAAGGCATTTATTGTGACTTTAACGCTTTCAGAGAATATTCAGAGAGAATAAGAGGAAAGCGACTCGATCAAGAACACGAAGAACAAGCTTAAGAACACTCAAGAACTGTTCTAGACTTAATGTTAGATCGAGTGAGAATTGTAACCCAAATCACAACTTGTTTGTAATCCAGAAAACCTAAAAAGAAAAGAGAGAGTCCTACAACGTATTGTAGGACGTAGGGATAGAGTCCTTTAGAAGATTAAACTCGCTTGAGGTTTAGGCTTAAAGGAGTACTTTACTAGTGGACTTAGGACGCATTCTAAGTTCCAGAGAAGTGTAAAGGACTCGCCAATACAACGTAAGGACGTTTAATAAGAAAGGAAGAATCTATTAAAAAATCCTCCAAGGAGGTAGAGGTTTACACTCAAGCACTACTTGGTCTTGAGTGGTTCCTCTATAAATCATTGTGTTCCTTATTTGCTAAGTTCACCTGTTTAGTTTACATTTCCGCTGCATAACTAAAGGACGCCCTTACTCCTCGTAAAGACGCCTCACCTAAGGACGCCTTTACCTAAGTAAAGGACGTCCCCCTTTCATACTAACGATCCAACAGAAAGGAAGTACCTTTGTTGTCAAAGAAGATGGAATGGACGTCGGGATTCTCAGAGAATGGTCGGCCTCGACCTGGGGAGGGTCGGCCTCGACCTCCTCTATAGTAGGGATAGGGTCGATGTCGACCATGGGAGGGTCGGCCTCGACCGTTCTCTGAATGGTGTCATCTTCTTCATCCGTCGTCTTCTTGCTCGTATCTCGCTCCGGTAACTTCTTCCCGCTCCTCATGTGAACAACAGCAATATGGCCTCTTGGGTTCTCATCGGGTTGGCGCGGTAATCGCCCTTAAGGTCGTGGCATTTGGGTCGCAAGGTTACCAATGAGTCGGTAACTTCTTCCCGCTCCATGAGTCGAAGTCTCCCAACCTTGAATCCAGCTCGGTCCGCACCCCTTGCATTTGACCTTGTTGCAACTCTTGCATCCATGTTGGTTCCGCTTGATAGCCGGGAGGTCTATAAGGAGGGGCCCTTTGTTCTTGTGGGGGACGTGGATAAGCTTGACCTTGGCAATTGTTATTCCATTGAGGGTAGTTGTTGTTGTTCCTCCCCGCATAAGCATTGTTTTGGCCTCGGTAGGGTCCTCGCATATAGATTGCCTCCGCATATGCCTCGGCTGCCCGGACTTGCTCCACATTCGTACAAGAAGGGGTGGTATGAGATTGAGAACCACATTCTTGACAAGTTGGGGCAGCGGACTTGAAGTAACTCAATTGCTTTTCGAGCCGGTTGATCTTATCTTGCATGAATTGGAACATCACATCTTGATCAATTGGCTCGCTATTAGGATCATAAAGCTTCTTCGTTTGAATTCGGACGGCTTGTTAGGTTCCATACATGGCATTATAGTTGGTGAGTTTGTCCATTAGAGCCCATGCCTTTTCGGGATCCATCTCAATGAAACCGCAATCGGTGTGAAGATTGATGCGCTCCTTTGTCGCGGCATTGATCCCTTGAAAGAATATCTCTTGAAGAACATAAGGAGGTTGTCCGTGAGTAGGACATTGCCGAAGAAGCTCTTTGAATCTCTCCCAAGTCTCAACAAACTTCTCATTGGGAAGTTGATGGTAGGAAGTGATGCGCTTCCTTAGCTCGGTAGTCTTGGCCGGTGGAAAGAACTTCGTCATGAACAAGTCATGCAAAGCCTTCCATGTAGTGATCGACCTAGCAGGCAATGAAGTGCCTTCCCGGTTAGAGACCACTTGAACGCCTTTAGGAGAACATATTCAGGTGACACGCCATCGGCGGCGATGGTGTCACAAAGATCGGTGAAATTTTTAATGTACTGCATAGGGCGTTCGGAGGCCTTGCCTTCATATTGAGACCTCTTGATGAGAGTGATGAAGTGGGACTTGATCTCAAAGGAACGCTCAATTGCCGGGAGCACAATAGCGGATTCGGGAACCCTAAGCTCCGGATGCATGTTGACTCGGCTAAAGTCGTCGTGCCAAGATCAAAGATAAATAACCCAAACTACATACTAGCTAGTATAGTAAGTATGTAAGGGGTCGAACCCAAGAGAACTATGGCTTCTAGTGTCAATATATTTATCAACCAAAGATAAGGGGGGATTTAAGAGAGATCTAAACTAAACTAACCTAGAAAACAAACAAACAAACAAACAAACAAACAAATCAAATAAGTCAAACAAGTTCATCCAAAAGATCCACTCTGATATAATCACACGATCATAGATTCATCCATTGATTTCATTCACACCTATGGTTAATTCCTATCCTGATAATTAACAATCGCAAGTCCACGGCCCAAGCAATTCTATAACCCTAGGTAAGGACGCTTAACCTAGAATTAGCATAGAGAACAAGGATATGCAGGATATAATATCAAACAATCAAGTTACGGGTCAATTGCAAGATAAAACAATCAATTCTCTTCTCAATCCTAGTTGCATAGACAACAAGTCTAGGTTAAGTTGTTTTCACAGATTAGTTTTGTCCACGGTCCAAACCTAATCCAAAAGTAGAAAATCAATCAATTCAATAGGTTAAGTACTAATAAAGAAACAATTAATAATCATAATATGAAGCACAAGAGAATTAATATTAACCAAAGGATAGAAATCAATTACCAAAACCTCACGAGTTCATACACTAGAGCTTCTCCCTTGAACAAACCCTAGAAGACTAGCTCTCCATAACTAAACTAAAAAACCTAAAAAGAAAAGAATTGGATTATGAATTGGAATACCTAAAACCTAAGGCAGACTCCTCGTTATATAGCCCAAGGAACATGCTCCCCGAGATAGATAAGGAAAGTGACAAAAGATAGAAAAGGAAACAAGATAGAAAGATTTCGTCCGTCTCGCAATTCGGCACCACCGCGACCGCGACACTCCCACCGCGACCGCCGCGATCTATCTTTGGGATGGCTAAGTCGGCAACTACCGCGACCGCGACCATGGCGGCGCGACCGCGGCCTTCACGGGTCTTGAATGTTGTCGCCTTGCTTCACCGCGACCGCGATCAACACCTGGTCAATGGTCCGTTGGCAGCTTCTACCGCGACCGCAGTTCATGCACCGCGCCCGCGGCCTTCGGGTCTTCAATTCTCCGCTCTTGGCAAAGCGCCGCGACCGCGTCCTGGGCTCCGCGACGGCGTGATTCATGCAGTGACGAAAACTCTTGTAATACCTTAATTTTATCAACTTCTGTGTCTTCTGCCTTGATGCAACACTTAAGCCTAAAAACTAGCCTAGAACACTCAAAATCATCATAACAAAACCAAGATAAGGCATCTAAAAGATGGCGAATCAAATTCCCCCATACTTAAGATCTTGCTCATCCTCGAGTAAGCTCAAAGTACATATACAAATCAACACATCAAAAGATCTCAGGAAGTTGGGGAAACATGACAACCATAAACTCTCAATTCACAACCCAAACCCAAGTAGAGAAATAATGAGCAAAACATGAAAGCTCAACACACACCTCACAAGAATACATGAAATCACTCAAGCTCCAAAATCATGAAAGAGCAATCCTAAGGATCTACCCAGCATCTAAAGTGTATCCCCAAGTCCCAAAGTAGAATGAAATCCTGAACACTCCATTTTTTCCGCTCAATTCTACTTAAGCGCCCTTTCAGGTCTTCACCTAATCACTCATTCCATTTTTCAATAAAGGTGTGCTCACCAAAACTCACATCTCTCCTTAACCTCTTATTACCCCAACCTAATGCTGGTCCAGGTTACCTGCTTATTACCTGAGCCGGCCTTTCGGGTTTTCGAGTCATCCCAGGATTTTCTATGCCTTTTTTCAGTTTTTGGCTATTTATTTTTTCATTTTTTTCTTTTTTTTGGATTTTCTCTTTATAGAATGGAAAAACAATTGTACATATAACCATCGGTGAATACTCTCCCCCATACTTAGACTCTTCATTATCCTCAATGAAATTAAAAACAAGAACTAAAGTAAAGGGAAGAAACAGAAGACTCACTGAGAAGGTGGAGGGTAGAACTCTTCAAAGATGGTAGAAGAATGGACGAAAAGTACGTCGAAATCCCTTTCTTGAGGCAAACCGCGGGCGCGTTGTGGATGGCGCGGTCGCGGAAACACGACAGAGAGCAGAAGTCAGTGGCTGGTGAACCACCGCGGTCGCGGCTGATGTGGCGCGGTCGCGGTACTCGTGCAAGGACGAGGTCTTGACTTTGTCTCGAACAATGTGATGTGCAAACAACCTTCGTATCTTGACTCGTCTCTTGAAAGATGTACAAATACTTGAACTCGAGCCATGGAGAAGAGAATCGGGGGAATAAAGCTCCCCCATACTTAGGCTTTTACACATAGCCAAAAGAATGGAATTACAAAGATGGATGAAAAGAATATATAGAAAGTGGTGGAAAGATATATGGAAAGTAGAAGATAGATACCCGGATTTTTTTTCCAATATTGTTTTCTGCCAAACCCGGCCTCACTGCGGGCGCGGTATGCGAGGCACGGGCGCAGGATTTTTTTTCCGAGACCAACTGCATGAAAACCGCGGGCACGGTACGAGTATTTGTTCGTCGAGATGGGTTCTGGTGCTCCACCGCGGTCGCGGTATGGCTGCCACGAGCACCGTTTTGCACCATAATGTCCTTTCGGACCTAGTACCTGCACGTTAGCCCGAAAACGAGAATAAACCTAAGCTAGGAATGGAAAAACAATATATGTAATCTTTGGGTTGCCTCCCAAGCAACGCTGTTGTTTAACTTCGTTGGCTCGACGTGGATACGCTAATGAATCCAGCTCCGGAGTTGGTTCACCAAGGTCTTGCTCATCCAATACTTCTTGGGACACGCTCTCGTGGTATGGTTTCAATCGATGACCATTGACCTTGAAAGGTTTGCCACTATGGTCAAAGAGCTACCGCACCATGTGGAAAGACTTGTGAGATCACATACGGACCAGCCCATCGAGAACGTAGCTTCCCTGGGAAGAGTGTAAGGCGGGACTGGTAGAGAAGTACTTTGTCTCCTGCCTTAAACTCTTTCTGAAGGATGTTCGTGTCATGCTTGGCTTTAGTCTTGTTCATAAAACTCACGGCATTGTCATAAGCATCCAACCGCATTTCCTCCAACTCCTGGATCTGCAGCTTCCGAAAGGCACTGTCCTCATCCATGCGCATGTTGCACTTCTTAATAGCCCAGTATGCCTTATGCTCGAGTTCCACAAGGAGATGACATGCTTTCCCATAGACTAGTCGGAAAGGGGACATGCCAATGGGAGTCTTGTATGTAGTACGGTAGGCCCATAAAGCATCATTGAGCCTTAAACTCCAATCCTTCCGATTTGGGGCCACCGTTTTCTCCAAGATAGATTTGATCTCTCTGTTGGACACCTCCGCTTTCCCATGGGTCTGGGGGTGATAAGATGTAGAGACGTTTTGAGTGACATGGTACTTTTTCAAAAGAGCGCTGATGGTCTTATTGCATAAGTGAGTACCCTTGTTACTTATCAAGGCCTTGGGAATGCCAAACGTGGAAAAGATGTTGTTCCTAAGGAAATCTGCAACCACTTTTGAATCATCAGTTCTGGTGGCCTTCGCTTCCACCCACTTAGAAACGTAGTCCACCGCAAGCAAAATATATAGATTCCCAAAGGAGGATGGAAAAGGTCCCATGAAATCTATACCCCACATATAAAAAATTTCACAAAATATCATGCGAGATTGAGGCATTTCATTTCTCTTAGAAATACTTCCCACCCTTTGACAGCGATCACATGATCTACAAAAAGCATGAGCATCCCTAAAGATATGAGTACAATAAAACCCAGCTTCTAACACTTTCCAAGCAGTTTTGTCAACACCGAAATGTCCACCGCATGCATAAGAATGGCAAAAAGCAAGGATTAAATTTACCTCGTTATCTGGGATACACCGTCGGATAACTCTATTTGCGCAATGCTTCCACAAGTATGGCTCATCCTAGACATAAAACCGTGCCTCGCTGCGGATCTTATCCTTCTGAGCTCGGGTGTAGGGAGGTGGCAATTCTCCCGAGACGAGGAAGTTCACCAAATTGGCGTACCAAGGTTGGAAATTCTGAATCCCGAGCACGGACTCCTCGTTCTGAGTGTCATCCACAGGATCTCGGTTGTTACTGCGGTCGCGGTGGTCCTGCCGCGGGCGCGGCTCGCTGCCAGAATCATCATCTGCTTCTGCATGATTTCCGCGGTCGTGGTCCACCGGGCGCGGTCACGGATCGTTACCAAAATTATCATCAACTTCTGCCTCCTTTCCGCGGTCGCAGCAAACGCGGTTTGGGTGCAGAATGTACCTCGAACAATGTGTTGTCGGGGAAATCCCCTTTGATTTGTTCTTGGCTTTGCGGTTCCTGTCCTTTGTTTGGTGGCCTACTCAGATTCTCAGCCACCACATTCTCAACACCTTTCTTGTCTTGCACCTCGATGTCAAACTCACTTAGGAGGACCCATCTCATCAATCGTGGCTTGGTCTACTTCTTCGTCATCAGATAACGAAGAGCCGTGTGATCGGTGTAGAAGATCACCTTAGTGCCCAAGAGGTATTGTCTGAATTTCTCCAGGGCGAACACTACTGCGAGCATCTCTTTCTCTGTAACGGTGTAGTTCCGTTGAGCATCGTTCAGGGTCATGAAAGCGTAATATATAACAGATGGGACTCTAGCTTCTCTTTGACCAAGAATGGCTCCCACAGCATAGTCACTCGAGTCACACATGATCTCAAAGGGACGTGACCAATCGGGAGCCTTGATTATGGGTGCACTAGTGAGTGCGGTTTTTAGAGCATCAAACGCGACCTGGCATTCCTTTGTGAAGGTGAAAGTTACTTCTCTCTTGAGAAGCTCACAGAGGGGAGCAACGATCTTAGAGAAGCCTTCTATGAACTTGCGGTAAAACCCTGCATGACCAAGAAAAGAACGCACTTCGCGGACATTAGTAGGATAAGGCAAAGTTTGAACGGTGTCAATCTTCACCTTATCGAGATCAATACCATCGGATGAGACTATGTGTCCGAGGACGATCCTTCGCTCAACCATAAAGTGAAATTTTTCCGAATTGAGAACCAAATTGGTCTCAACGCATCGTTTGAGCACAAGTGTCAAATGGTTTAAGCAAGAGTCAAAGTCGTCTCCATGGACCGTAAAATCATCCATAAAGACCTCCATGAAATTTTCAATGTACTTAGAGAAGATACTAACCATACACCGCTGGAAGGTACCTGGGGCATTACATAATCCAAAAGGCATTCTGCGATATGCAAAAGTACCAAAAGGGCATGTAAATGTTGTCTTCTCCTAATCCTCTGGCGCAATGGCAATCTGAAAGTATTCCGAGTAGTTATCAAGAAACCAATAGTAAGAGCGGCCCGCAAGTCGATCTAGCATCTGGTCTATGAATGGTAGAGGAAAATGATCCTTGCGAGTCACTACATTAAGCTTCCTATAGTCGATGCAAACACGCCACCCTGTTTGCAATCTTTCAGGAACCTTTTCTCCATCCTTGTTCTCCACTACAGTGGTCCCTCCTTTCTTAGGTACTACTTGGGTAGGGCTCACCCAAGTACTATCAGAGATAGGGTAGATCATCCCTGCGTTTTATAGCTTGAGAGCTTCCTTCTTTACAACCTCCATCATTGATGACAGGCCCAAAGTACTCTACCAACTAAGGATAGGGCCCCGGGTCAATCAACAAAAAAATTTGTATCACGACCCCGTTGTAGTACGGTGGTCGAGGTCGATCACAGGGAATTATTTCATGCGCGTTTGAACGGTTGATTGTCTAACACAAAGGCAATGGGAAAGAAAACACACGAAGCAACTCGGGACCGAGGTTGTCAATCTCGGGACCAAGGAGCTAGGCACAAACAAAGTCGGGCTCGAGACTAGGGGACTCGGGCTCGACTCAACAATCAATATAAAAGGGAAGAAACAAGCTAAGCTAAGGGGATCTCGTGCCTTAGGTTCCTTCTCTAGTTAGATGTGGGTAATTCCACCCCAATTCAACCAATAAGTGTTGATCCTTATGAGATCGAGGTTGTTTGCCTTCGATCCCTCCACTCTACACATCGACCATATGTGGTTTTCACCTTCCCTTCGATGCAAGGTCAAGTGATGGGCTCGAGATCGCTTTCGCTTACTCTTACCAATCACAAGCCCTTGATCCCTTGTTCTCACAAGAGAATTGAAGCTCAATGTAGAGAGGATCCATAGATCAAGCACTCAAGGCTATGGAATTGGGGGTTCAAACCCAACCTAACTAGAGGTTTCCCTCATAGCCCAAGATCAAGCTATCTACTCACTAATCATGGATTTCAAACTAGCAATCATCAAAGACCAAAGATAAATCATGAATCATGCAAGTCAAATCCACAATCAACAAACTAAACACAAGATCAAAGCAAACTTGAATTAAACAAAGGAAGAATTCTTACAATCTCTACTCCCGCTCCAAGCCTAAGGGTTTCTTTCCTCTCCAAGGAAAGGAATTCACCCAAATCCTCCTCTAGATCTTGGGTTGTTTCCCTCCCTTGGAGAAGAGTCCACCCTTGATGCGTTCGCCTTCTAGGGACTCCAAGAAGGACTCGCTTGGCCAAGGATCTAGGTTACGAGTTGGGCCTTATCAGACTATTGAGGAAAACATAAGGAGGCGGAAGCTGAGTTATGGAAGGTGGTAGTGGTGGTAAGGAAGCTGGTAGCTGAGGTAGGGACTATGGTAGCTGTGGAAGGGACTCTGGAACTGTGCTGCGGTAGGGACTCTGGTAGCTGTTGATGGGACTCTGGTAGCTGTGCTGCGGTAGGGACGCTGGTAACTGTGGTAGGGACGCTGGTGGCGGAGATAGGGACGGAGGTAAGGACTCGATGGGTGGAAGAACTTGCCGTCGAATGAGGAAGCGACCGGAGGTCGGGGAAATGAGGGCGTCGAAGAAGAGGGATAGAAGGATTGACGTTCACGGTTTTGGGGAAGAGATATCACTCGATTCAAGCCAAAATTCATTGATTGCAAACGTGAAGATTACAAGAGAGGAGAGCTCCTTATATAGTGGAGGCTCTTAGGCAACAAAAGGAAACCCTAGCATTTATGGGCTGGGCCTAAAACATGCAAGTCTTGGCCCAATACCCTATGCATACTATAAATGGTCAGACAACTAATCTGACCTAATATTCTTGTCTCTACTACAAAAGGTAATACTTATCCATTAGCTAGCTAGGAAAAGGAAAGACAAAGGCTAGAACAAACAAGTCTTAGGGACTCTGCTGAGGACTCTGCCCATGAGCTGAGGGACTCTAATGCTGAGGACGCTGGAAGGGAAGCTGCTGGAATTGTTGGGACGCCCTGGTGCAGTCCCTAGGATTGTCCTTGGCAGCAGGCGTCCTCTAGAGATGGGGACTTCTAGGGTGCCGGTAGGGACGCCAGGGCCCCTTCCTCAGGATTGGCTTTAAGGACGCTCAACACACATGTAGGTGGTTCTTCAGGGACTAAGTTAAAGGACTGAGAGGCTCGCCATACAAAGGACGCCGTTGCTTGAGCGATGGCCTTAGCACGAGCTCGAGTAATGGGTCCGTCTGAACACATTGTCATGGCGTCTTCCTCTTCCTTGGGAGTAAGGGAAGGGATCGCATCATCCTCCCCCCCTTGAGTGGGAAGCGTCCCCGCTTCCTTCAAAAGGTGGTCATCTTCAGGGTCCATGTATGACGACAAGTCCGCGACATTGAAAGTGGCATGGACGGCCCCATAGGAATCTGGTAGCTCAAGCTTGTAAGCATTTGGTCCAATCCGCTCAAGGACGCGAAAGGGACCGTCCCCCCGGTGGTGGAGCTTTGTCTTCCGGGCTGAAGGGAAGCGACTCTTGCGCAAGTGGAGCCAAACCAAGTCCCCAGGCTGAAAGATGAGCTGTTGGCGTCCCTTGTTATGTTGGTTGGCATATTGTTGGGCACGACGCTCAAGGCGTTCCTGCGTCCTCATGTGCAGCTTCTTGATGTACTCAGAGCGGTTGGACGCATCGAAGTGTTCTCCTTGCTGCAAGGGACGGGGTGAGAGATCAAGGGGAGTAAGAGGATTACGCCCATAGACAACCTCGAAGGGACTCATGGAGTGCGCCGAGTGTTTGGACCTGTTATAGCAAAATTCTACAGTAGAGAGTAAGTCCTCCCACCGGCGTGGGTTGTTCTTAAGCATCACTCGAAGGAGTGAGCCTATGGTCCGATTGGTGACTTCCGTCTGGCCATCGGTTTGGGGATGGAAGGAAGTAGAGAATAGTAGTTTGGTGCCTAACTTTCCCCAAAGTGTTCTCCAAAAATGTCCCACAAACTTGGCGTCCCTATCACTTATGATTGTGCGGGGGATGCCATGGTACTTCACTACGTGTTCAAAGAACAAACAAGCCACGTCCGTTGCATTGTTCGTCGTTGTACACGCAATGAAATGGGCCATTTTTGAAAAACGACACACTACTACAAAGATGGAGTCCTTATCCCTCTTGGACCTAGGCAGTCCCGTGATGAAGTCCATTGAAAGGTCTTCCCACGGAGCATGCGGAATAGGCAAGGGAGAGTAAAGTCCATGATTATGGCTAGTGGACTTGGCCTTTGGGCAAGTGATACAACTCTTGCAATAATTCGTGACATGATGAGCCATGTGAGGCCAAAAGAAGTGTTCACGCAAAGCAGCAAGGGTTTTATTAACGCCAAAATGACCACGGCCCTCATGCGCTTCTTTTATCAAAAGAGTCCTTATAGAGGACTTAGGGACGCATAGCTTCCCAGCCTTGAATAAGTACCCTTCATCGAGAAAGTAGCCATCAATGGCATGAGAAGGCGTGGCCTTTTCCATGATGGGACCAAAGAAGGGGTCCGAAGCATAGAGCTCCTTTAACATGGAAAAGCCAAGTAAGCGAACTTGAAGGGAAGAAAGGAGGGTGTACCTGCGAGAAAGGGCGTCTACAACCACATTCTCCTTACCTTTCTTGTGATGGACGACGTAAGGGAACGTCTCCAAGAACTCGACCCAGCGTGCGTGTCTTCTATTGAGGTGTGCTTGACTCTTGAGGTAAGACAATGCCGCGTGGTCGCTGTGGATGATGAACTCCCGTGGCCACAAGTAGTGTTGCCTAGTCTTGAGGACTCTAATAAGAGCGTACAACTCTTTGTCGTATGTGGGGTAGTTCAACTGAGCTCCAGTGAGCTTCTCACTATAGTAGGCAATTGGCTTGCGTTCTTGGTGGAGGACGCCGCCTATGCCAACATTTGACGCATCACACTCGATCTCAAAGGGCTTAGTGAAGTCCGGGAGCTATAGTAGTGGAGCCCTACAAAGGGAGTCCTTTAGGCTTTGGAACTCCTTTTCATGATGCTGCTTCCACTCTATGATTGTGCCTTTCTTGGTTAAGGCATGCAATGGGGCAGCAAGGACGTTGAAGTGATGGACAAAACGGCGGTAGAAACCGGCGAGTCCTAAGAAGGAGCGGACTTCCGTTGCACTCTTTGGAGTAGGCCAGTCCTTGATAGCCTTGATCTTTTCCTCGTCCACTTGTAAACCAACACTAGAGACCACAAAGCCAAGGAAGACAGTGGAAGGCTTGCAAAAGGTACACTTAGCCAAGTTGGCAAAGATTGTTTCACGGCGTAAGCGTGCCAATACCAACTTAATGTGTTCCGTGTGGTCATTGAGATTCATTGAATAAATCAAGATATCATCAAAGTAGACCACAAGGAACTTACCAATGAAGTCCCTAAGGACATGGTTCATCAGTCTCATGAAGGTGCTTGGGGCGTTGGTGAGACCAAAGGGCATGACAAGCCACTCATAGAGGCCAAATTCGGTCTTGAAGGCTGTCTTCCATTCATCGCCTTCCTTCATGCGGATTTGGTGGTAGCCTGATCGGTCCGGGATCGGAGGTCTCACAATTTAAATTTATAAAACCGAACCTCAAGATTGTAGTAAAGAGGTAGGGTGTCGAACACACGGGAGTTCGTGTGTCGAGTGTACCCGGAAATACTAAAAAGGGATGAAAACAAGGTAAAAACGAAGGAAAAGCAAAGAGAGATCACCTCGGACCGACACTGGTCACTTCGGTCCGAGGGTGGATCGAGGTCTATTTGGCCGGGACCGACGTTGATGCAAGTCGGGCCCGATGTACTGGGTAACTCGATTCAAGCAAAATTGGTAGATCGGTCTTGGGTTTTTGGGTTCCACACCTAACTAGACTTGGATATTCTTCCCAATTCAGCCAATAAGAGCTTGATCTTAGTGAGATCGAGGTTGATCACCCCAAATCTCTCCAATCTACACTTCGACCCAAGGGAGTTTTCACTCTCCTTCGATGTTAGGTCTAGCAATTGGGTTCGAGATGCTTTCGCTTTGCTCTTACCAATCACAAGCCCTAAGCCCTTGCTTTCACAAGAGAATTGAAGCTTAGTGTAGAGAGGATTCACAAATCAAGCACTCAAGGCTATGGAATTGGGGTTTTCTACCCAAATCTAACTAAGGGCTTCCCCCATAGCCCAAGACTATGGAATCTACTCCATCAAGTAAGAGAAAAACGAAATCAAAAGGGAAATCAAGCAAATCTCAATCATCAACATCAAACCAAACTCCAATTTCATTCAAATTCAAGAGGTTCTACAAAATCCAAGTTCAATTCTACTAGATCAAAGCAAAACAAAGTACAAAACTCACAAATCCACCTCTCTTCCTCCACGATCTCCTCTTCTCTTCCTTCCTCCTTCTTCTCCTTTCCCTCCAAGTCTTCCTTTGAGCCTTTAGAGAGTGATTTGGTTGTGGTCTATCCTAATATGCCTCACACCTCTCCAAGTTGTCTCCTCTTGTGCTCTCTAATCACCTCTATTTATAGCCTTCTAAGGATTGGGGACCAAGGAATCCCAATTTAGAAAGGGGCAAATGTGGAAAGTTGCTAAAAATATGCCTTGGGGAGCAATCCAAAATTCTGCCGACTTTGGACCGACACGGGTGACCTCGGGCCCGACGTTGTCCAACCTCGGTCCCGTACGCTGGATGCTCGATCTCGGGCCCGACGTGGTGGAACTCGGTCCTGGGCCTCGATCCTTGCTTTCTTCCTTGGTTTCTCTTGGTTCCACTTCATTCTTGGCTTGGCCCTTGTACTCTTTAACTAGGCTCCTTCCTTAGCTCCTCGAAATCGCACTCATTCTTGCCATTTTACCTACAAAATTACACAAAACTCGCATAGTCTCCGACTCTTGAGGAAAACCGGGAACTAGGCTAAAAAGGGAACGAAACTATAAAGAAGAGAATGAAAAACACATATTTACAAAGGAAATTAACCACTAAAACACCTCCAAAATGAGAGACATCAGAATACCCCATACTTAAACTTGCTTGTCCTCAAGCAATAACAATATAAGCAAGACCGAAGCACAATCTTCAAGTAAAGCCTCATATGAAAAATCAAGTAAAGTCAAGTGATAGACATGCTAGCAAGATTACATCATCACACATGATCAAGTGTTCAAGGAATAAAGTCTAATGCAACAAAGCCTCACTTTAGGTATGTAGAAATGTGTATCACTCATCATGTGTTTAGGCTTGAAAATGAACACTCATACTCAAAATCATACAAGTAAAGACTTTACAATTGAAGCTAATATCACCAATTCCTCCACCTAGAGATGCCTATTACAATGCACACAAAGAATATGAACTTGGCTCAATGGAGGTCCTCAAAGAGGTTCCATTCGGCCGGGTTGTAATGGGGCTTTTGGTAATTCTCAAGGTGGGAATCATTTTGGTCTTGTGGTGCTCACAATGGGGATTGAACTTTTCTAGTCTCTCACCAACTTCACCAAATTTCTTCCACTTTCAACTTTCACTCATCCAAAAGACTTTGATTTTCTCTTTTTCTTTCATCTTTTCTCAACCCACTTTTCACTTAACATTCCACTTCATCTTTGCACTACACTTTTTGTTGGATTTTTCTCACTTTTTCCACTAGGATCGACTTGCAACACAACTCGGGCCCGATGTGCACTTTAACTCGGTCGGTGCCCTTTTCTTTCACTTAAGCATTTTGCTTTCAATCCACTACTTTTTCCAACTTTTCTTTCTTTCTTTCACAACAAAGATGCACTACCCACTTAGTTTATAACACCATTTCTTTGCCCTTCACCAAAGAGAATCTCAACTCTCCAAATATTCTTCCAAACCTCTCACTAAAGTCCAATCCCATAAGGGTCAAGTCATATAGGCTAGGAATCATATTTTTGAGGAGTTTCAAACAAAGGTCTAAGGCTAAAACGGGGCTACAAACAACGGTTTCTCTTCAAGGTAGGATATGGAACATTTTGTGACTAAATGAAACAAAGCTCAAATCAATGTGACAAAGCATAGAACAAATCTCATATTGGTCTTGGAAAATAGATAAACACCTCAATAGCAAGTATTACTAAGCATGCTTGAGCTAATCACACAAGAAAATGAGGGACATGCAATATCGAACAAACATCCCTAAAATGGCCAAAAATAATCTCACAAGGTTCACTCTAGCTTAGTTGCATCAAATTTCATCCAAGAACTCATGTGCTCAATAAAAACATGCAAGATATCATATCACATCAAAAGCAACATCCATTTAGAGGCTAAACTATCCAAAAATATGCAAAGGAATTTACATGCTCACATCATCATTAGCCTTCATATGGACATCTAAGATGGGAATTCTTAGTCCAAAACAAAATCTTTTTTGACATTTTTCAAATCATTTTCAAATTTTTATGGATTTTTTTTTTTCGAAAATTTTTCTCAAACAAAAACAAACTCAAAACAAACTCATCCATACATGCCATAAAATCAATCATCATTCTCATCATCATGCCACAATCCAAAATGAAACATCCCATAAACAAGAGACAAACTAAGCAACCTAAACATGGAATTAATGAGCAACTAACCCACCCCATACTTAAAACTTTTGATGTCCCCATCAAAATTCAAAAGTAAAGAGAAAAGAGTAAAGAAGACTCACAATTCCTTATTGACGAATGGCTTGATGAGGCTTAGTTCGGAGGATGACCACGGCGTTGCCTCCTTTGAATCCGGGCGTGCCGCTCTCGCTCATGCACATGATCTTGGAAAAGGTCATGGCTTGGTGGTTGGATTGGTGGCGCGGGAGGTGTCCATTGGTCTTCACGGGTCGCAAAATTCCCGGATATCCAATCGTTGAAACTAGCTTGCATGGACCACCTTTGATCATCGGCCGCCCTCAAATCCTCCACCTCTCGCCTTGTGTATGCGAGGTTGCGGTTCACCTCATCAAATCTCTCTTGGAAGTTCTCTTGGTGTTGGAAAAGTTGTTGTTGTTGGTAGTTGAGTTGGTGGGCTTCTTGAAGCATTGATTGTTGTTGAAGTTGGAGATGTGCCATTTGATTGGCTAAGAAGTTCATGTCCACCGTTTGGCTCGGCTCGGGGAAGACCATTCCGGGGCCATACCATTGGGCATACCCCTCATATCCTCCAAAGCTAGGGGGCGCTTGGTGTGCTCCACTTCCCTCGCCCCGCTCGAAGTGACTAGGGACCGGATCGGGCAAAAACACATCGGACCGACGTTGATGAACGTCGGGCCCGACACGGGATGTACCTCGGTCCAAGAGCGTGGGGGAGTGGTCGGTGAACAAGTGTTGGTAGCCACCTCCTCCGTCTTCTTCTTCTTCATTTCTTGGTGCATCTACCTCCATATCATCTCTTCTTACAAACTTGAATTGATTGGCCTCCTCTTCTTCGGTGTCCGGGGAAGCTTGAGGTGTAGTGAAACGTATATGTTGTGCACGTCTCCTAACCTCGAGTGTCCCCTCCGGCTCTCCATAGGGATTGTCGTTCCCCGCCCATACTTGATACCAATTATAGTAAGAAGTAAGGTCAAAGAGTCGAGCTCCCAATGGGACTTGTACCTTGCCAAAGTTTGAATGGGGCATGAGTCGGTCCATGAAACCGGGGACAACCTTCTCCTTGATAATGTTGGCCTTTTTGAAATACTTGAGGTCCATGAACTCTACGCCATTTGCCGCCGGCGTGTAGGTAGACAAATCCACTTCGAGACTATGAGCTAACCGGGCAATCATACCTCCAAAGTAGATCCATGAAGAACTTTGGAAGTCCCTCACCATCTTCACCCATTCCCATGTGAGGTTCATTGACTTCTCATGCTCAAACAACATCTCATAGAGTAGCATGGCCTCCTCCTTCATCGGCTTGCTTAGCTCATGTCTTGCAAAGATAGAACAACCCAAAGCTCGGATCATGACTCGGAAAAGTGGGTTTGCTATCTCATTTGTTGAAGCGCCTTTCCTCATCTCACTTCTCCCGGCTATGTACTTCCAAAGATAGTCGACCTTCTCATTGGCAACAAAAGCTTCATCTCTTGGAAAAGGAAATCCAAGATAAACCGCCAAATTCCGGAGTGAGAGTTCTTGCAACTCGTTGCCCAATTGGAAGGAAATAATGCCATCACTCTCAACTCCCTCGTAAGTGCATTTGAAAGTCGCCATGAACTCGGACGTCAAGGCGGGAAAATGAGTTTTGTTGCACCGTAGCAAGACATTAAGCCCTATGGTGGAGTAGCATCGAGTAAGAGCCTCATCCATGCACATCTTGCGAATTGATTCCCAATCTAACCACCGGGTGTGGTGGGATAGACCCATGAGACGCTCATACTCTCTAGCATCGTCCTCATCCTCAATGCGAACATCGTCCATCCTTTGGACTCTCTTGGACGATTTCTTGGACTTCTTTGTGGCTTTCTCCATCCTTAAAGAAGATGCTCGGGTAGACATGGTACCTACACACAATCGAAAACCAAAGAAACTACAAGGTAAAATCCAACACAAACACAAGCTTCCATTATCAACAACTTATCTTGCAAAGAGACAACCCCATACTTGAACTTAGCACACTCAATCCACAAAATACAATCATGCATGAAATAAGATTCTCATATCAATGGTCAAGCTTCAAATCATATCATGAATAGCATGCTATAACCAACATTCAAGTGCAAGAAATCTTAAGATCACGCAAGAGAAACTCGAAAAGCACTGGATCGACTTGCAAGTGACGTCGGGCCCGAGGTTGGGGACCTCGGTCCGAGTCATTGGACCGATATGGAACGTCGGTCCCGAGGTACTGGGTACCTCGGACCGAGTCTAATCCGACTTCTCATTCTAGATTCAATCATGCAACACCTATTCATGCCTCTAAAATCTAAATTCTACCATCAATCATCATCAATCGAAGTTCTAAGTGGTATTTAGCAACAATTAAGCACAAATTTCATAAGACATGCAAATCACCATTGATGTTCAAAGTTCAAGCTCACTCAATCATGGCATCTCTCAAATTTAGCAATGAAATCATGAAATTCACAAGGAATTAAGTAGAGATCGAGATTCTCATACCAAATATGAAGCAAACAAGAACTCCTAGCAAGCAAATCCTTAAAACTCAAATTTTCCTCTTCTAGATCTAGAAGATAGATGAAGATCTATGGGTTTTAGGTAGGATTTTTGGCTTTTGGTTCAATGCTTGGATGAACTAGGGGATGGATCGAGATCTTGTGGTGAGGTAGCTTGAGGATCGAGTATGGTGAAGGGAAGGGGATCGATTTTGGCTTTGAGAGAAAAATGGGTATTTTGGGAAAGTAGTTATGGTGATGGTGATGTTAGGTAAGGGAAATGGGTCTTTAAATGGGGAAGAAGACAAAGGTGGGTCAAGAGGGTATAGTAGGAATTTCCACAAAATCAAAGCTAAGGTGAGTCGGCTGTCTTGGACCGATGTTGGGCACCTCGGGCCCGAGGTACTGGGTACCTCGGTCCTACCCGATTTTGGCTCCTAAAAATCCCACACTTTGGTTACTCCTTTCCACAGTCGTTTGCATCATTTCCACAAATGCCACACATGCTTATGAAGCTCACATAACACACATTTCCACAAAATATAAGCTAGAGAAGAGATTAGGACTAATCTAAGCTAAGGCAAAAAGAAACAAGCTAGAAACTACGAAAATGAATCTACCAAACCCGGGTTGCCTCCCGAGAAGCGCTTCTTTTACGTCATTAGCTTGACGTCTAACCTCTACCCTTCAAGGAGGGTGAAAAATCGTGAATTGGTCCTCCTTGCCATAGACATCTCCGCAATCATCATAGCCAAAATGCCACCATTTATGTTTGATGAAAATGTGGCCTCCATCATCCCTATCCTCCAAAGTGTAACGTTGCACCTCTTGCATCAACTCATCTTGCATCTTGTCACCTACATCACAAAAGTCTAAAGAATTTCTAGGAGACTCTATAACATCATAGCTCAAGTCATTTTGCAAGTCATCTAAGCAAAGATAGTTATCTCCTAAATCTTCTTTCAAATCATCTAAACTCATAAAAGAATCTCCCACATCAAAAGGATATAGATTAGGATACTCTTCATGGTTTGGTGGGTTGGCTCCATCTCCATCTCTTGCCTCATCATGGATTTGAACATCGACCATATCATGGTCTCTCAATGGTGCCTCTTCTCTTGTGGACTCCAACTTCTCTCTCTTGCACTTGGCACTTTCTTCAAGCTTCAAGATCGCCAATGCATCTGGTTCATTTAGGGCCTTGTTGAAATGGAACTCGACCTTCTCTTCTCCAATCTCGAAGGTGACTTTCCCATTCCTCACATCGAACTTGGCACCCGCCGTGGCTAGAAACGGTCTTCCGAGAATAATGGGCACCATTGGGTCCTCTTTCATGTCTAGGATCACAAAGTCATCGGGCACAAAATATCTTCCCACACGAACCGGGACATCATCAAGTATTCCGGTAGCCTTTGTTGAAGATCCATCGGCCATGGTGAGACTCATATCGACCGGCTCCAACTCTCCAAGGTTAGCCCTCCTCCATATGCTCATGGGCATAACCGAAATACTCGCTCCTAGATCACAAAGAGCTTTGAATTGTTGAGAACCAATCCCTATGGTGATGGCAAATCTTCCGGGGTCTCCAAGCTTTTGAGGTAACTCCAATATCTTCACCTCGTCTTGCATCTCGATGATCGACCTTTTCTTGCTCAAGATCTCTCTCAAAAATTTTGCATAAGACGGCATCTCGCTTAGAGCATCGGTGAAAGGAATAGTGATGTTCAAGCCTTGCAAAAGCTTTAAGAACCGCTTGAACTTGCCCTCAACAATCTCTTTGGGCTTCTTCATAGGATAAGGAAGAGTAGTGCCACCTTGCTTCTTGCTTGAATCATCCTCCTTGGATCGACTATTCTCAACAAAATCACCTTGGATCGACGTTGGAGGTACCTCGGGACCGACTTCTGGAACCTCGGTCCCAGGGCAAAAGGCTTCAGGGCACATCGGGCCAACTTCAGAGCATGTCGGGCCAACTTCAGAGCAAGTCGGGCCAACTTCAGAGCAAATCGGGCCCGAGTTGCTGGGTATCTCGGTCCGACTCGGGGGACTTCCTCCATCTTCTGGTTCGACTTCAGAGGACCTCGGGCCCGAGTTGCTGGGTAACTCGGTCCGAGTTCCTGGCTCCTCTTCTTTTGGTTTTGGCTCGTGTGGCTCGGGCAATCTTCGTCCACTCCGCAATCCTATGGCTCGAACTTCGTTTTGTTGTTGTGGGGCACGGGGATTCTCCTCGGGTCGGCCCGGGAGTCTCCCTTCTTCTCTTGGAAGTTGATTTGCCATGTGAACAAATTGGTTGTCCACTTGCCTTCTCCACACACCAAACTCCTTGAATTGATCATCAAACTTCCTCTCCATGTTGGTAACTTGATTCTTCAAATCTTGAGCCCATGGTGGTGCTTGCTCATAGAAACCGGGAGGTCGGTATGGTTGTTGTTGGGCTCTTGGCTCGTTTTGGTTGAAGTTGTTGTTGTAGCCACTTGCTTGCCCTTGATTCCACCTTCCTCCATTGTTGTTGAAATTGGATCTCCCTCCGAAATTTCTTTGAACATAATGAGCCTCCTCAATTTGCTCGGCCAATCGGACTTGGCGCTCATTTGGGCACTCTTGAGCTCCATGCTTCAAGGAACCACACTCTTCACATGCTCTTGTGGTTTGGGCATAACTCATCTTCCGCCTCATCTTGTTCAACTCGTCCTCCAAGAATTGGATCTTCACATCCTTGTCCACCTCTTCACTCTTGGGGTCGTAGAGCTTCTTCGGACCTTCTCCATGGACTCTTCCCTCCTTGGTCACGTTGCTAGTGCCATACATCGCCTCATAATCCGAGAGTTTGTCCAACAACTCCCACGCTTGCTCCGGTGGCAAGTCAATGAACCCACAATCGGTATGGAGGTTCAACTTGTCCTTCGTGGCGGTGTTGATCCCTTGGAAAAAGATGTCTTGTAGGACATAAGGTTGTTGGCCATGTGTTGGGCATGCTCTCAACATCTCTTTGAACCGGTCCCACGCCTCAAAAAGCGGCTCATAAGCTCCTTGTTGGAAACTAGCAATCTTCCGCCTAAGCTCCGTCGTCTTGGTGGGTGGGAAGAACTTCATCAAGAATGCTTCATTTAGGGCTCTCCATGAGGTAATAGATCGAGGTGCTTGACTCTCCAACCAATGCAAAGCCTTTCCTCCCAAAGACCACTTGAAGGCCTTGAGTAGCACATACTCAAGTGTCTCATCATCCGTGGAAATGGTCTCGCAAAGGTCCTTGAATTGCTTGACATGCTCGATCGGACACTCGTTCGGCCTCCCTTGGAATTGCTCTCTTTTAATGAGCGAAATGAATTGAGTTTTGATCTCAAAATTCCTCGCCACCTCCGGTAAGACTATGGCCGGCTCCGGGACCTTCAACTCCGGATGCATGTATTGTCTAGCATTCCGGGGTTGAGTGTTGATTTGGGCCTCCAACCTTATCCTTTGCTCCCTCTCCCTACGGGCCTCGGCATCTCGGTTTGCCATCTCAATTTGCATTCGAGCCATTTCGGCTCTCAACCTCTCGAACTCCTCATCTCGGGCTTGGTCCGCCATCCTTTTCTTCTTGCGGGCTTGCCTTAGAATACTCTCCGTGTCAATCACAAAGTCGAGCTCAGGAGTTCCTCGGACGGAACTAGCTCGCATGCACCTACAACCAAAGACACAAACAAAACCGAATCAAAACAAAACAAGGGGCTCGGGCTAATCCCTTACCCAAATCACTACAAAAATCAAAGACTCAACAAAAATGGGTACCTCGAACAAGTAGAACTCCCCGGCAACGGCGCCAAAATTCTGATCGGTCCGGGATCGGAGGTCTCACAATTTAAATTTATAAAACCGAACCTCAAGATTGTAGTAAAGAGGTAGGGTGTCGAACACACGGGAGTTCGTGTGTCGAGTGTACCCGGAAATACTAAAAAGGGATGAAAACAAGGTAAAAACGAAGGAAAAGCAAAGAGAGATCACCTCGGACCGACACTGGTCACTTCGGTCCGAGGGTGGATCGAGGTCTATTTGGCCGGGACCGACGTTGATGCAAGTCGGGCCCGATGTACTGGGTAACTCGATTCAAGCAAAATTGGTAGATCGGTCTTGGGTTTTTGGGTTCCACACCTAACTAGACTTGGATATTCTTCCCAATTCAGCCAATAAGAGCTTGATCTTAGTGAGATCGAGGTTGATCACCCCAAATCTCTCCAATCTACACTTCGACCCAAGGGAGTTTTCACTCTCCTTCGATGTTAGGTCTAGCAATTGGGTTCGAGATGCTTTCGCTTTGCTCTTACCAATCACAAGCCCTAAGCCCTTGCTTTCACAAGAGAATTGAAGCTTAGTGTAGAGAGGATTCACAAATCAAGCACTCAAGGCTATGGAATTGGGGTTTTCTACCCAAATCTAACTAAGGGCTTCCCCCATAGCCCAAGACTATGGAATCTACTCCATCAAGTAAGAGAAAAACGAAATCAAAAGGGAAATCAAGCAAATCTCAATCATCAACATCAAACCAAACTCCAATTTCATTCAAATTCAAGAGGTTCTACAAAATCCAAGTTCAATTCTACTAGATCAAAGCAAAACAAAGTACAAAACTCACAAATCCACCTCTCTTCCTCCACGATCTCCTCTTCTCTTCCTTCCTCCTTCTTCTCCTTTCCCTCCAAGTCTTCCTTTGAGCCTTTAGAGAGTGATTTGGTTGTGGTCTATCCTAATATGCCTCACACCTCTCCAAGTTGTCTCCTCTTGTGCTCTCTAATCACCTCTATTTATAGCCTTCTAAGGATTGGGGACCAAGGAATCCCAATTTAGAAAGGGGCAAATGTGGAAAGTTGCTAAAAATATGCCTTGGGGAGCAATCCAAAATTCTGCCGACTTTGGACCGACACGGGTGACCTCGGGCCCGACGTTGTCCAACCTCGGTCCCGTACGCTGGATGCTCGATCTCGGGCCCGACGTGGTGGAACTCGGTCCTGGGCCTCGATCCTTGCTTTCTTCCTTGGTTTCTCTTGGTTCCACTTCATTCTTGGCTTGGCCCTTGTACTCTTTAACTAGGCTCCTTCCTTAGCTCCTCGAAATCGCACTCATTCTTGCCATTTTACCTACAAAATTACACAAAACTCGCATAGTCTCCGACTCTTGAGGAAAACCGGGAACTAGGCTAAAAAGGGAACGAAACTATAAAGAAGAGAATGAAAAACACATATTTACAAAGGAAATTAACCACTAAAACACCTCCAAAATGAGAGACATCATAGCCACTCTTCAAGTCTATTTTGGTGAACAAGGTGGCACCAAGGAGCTCGTCCAGCATATCATCGAGCCTAGGAATTGGATGCCGGTATTTGATGGTGATGTTGTTGATTGCACGGCAGTCCATACACATGCGCCAGGAGCCATCCTTTTTGGGGACTAGAATGACAGGCACGGCACAAGGACTTAGGGACTCTCTTACATAGCCACGCTGAAGGAGTTCTTGCACTTGCGTTTGGAGTTCCTTGGTTTCATCTGGACCGGCTTTGTAAGGCGCTCTATTTGGTAGAGAGGCCCCGGGCATGAAGTCAATTTGATGTTCAATTCCACGTAGTGGAGGAAGTCCTGGGGGAAGGTCGTCAGGGAAGACGTCCTTGAAGTCCTCTAGAAGGGAAGCCACGGCGCTAGGGACGGCCGGATCATTAGGGACTGTGGTAGAAGATGTGAGGGACATCAGCACCAACAAGAAGCAATGGGCATGTCCTGAAAGTGGCGGTTGAGATGGGGACGACCGTGTGACCAACCCACGGGGTTCAACCGTGCCTTGAAGGGATGCGCTTGTTTTGGGAGTTAGGGACGCTTGGTCCGAGGGACTCCTTTTGGGGACGGCTTTGGGACGCTGTTGTTGGCCATCAAATAGGGACGGCTTTGCATCCGAGGTGTTGGCCGAGTTGCGTTCCTTGCGCGCCCGTTCTTCTTCAATTGCCTTAGCGCGGTCACGTTGTACCTGATCCTGCAATATTTCACTAGGCAACATGGGTAAGAGTTTGACGCGCTTCCCGTGGTACGTGAACACATAAGTGTTCAAGAATCCATCGTGAAGGACGCGCCGGTCGAAAGCCCATGGGCGTCCCAACAACAAGTGTGTGACGTCCATAGCAACGACATCACAAAGTAATGTGTCCGTGTAAGGACCAATGGAAAAGGTGATCATGCATTGATGAGTGATTTGGGTACCTGTGGAGTTCAACCATTGTAGTCCATAAGTGGCAGGGTGAGGAGTTGTTTCCAAGTTAAGGTGTTTGACTACCTTTTCATTGACAAGGTTGGTGCAACTCCCGGAGTCAATAATCACACTAAGGCTGGTGGAACCAACCAAAGCGCGAGTATGGAAGAGATTTTCACGTTGGTCCTGTAAGGATCCTTTCAAAATGAGTGCCTTCCTAGCAACCAACCCGAGGCAGTGGCCGGAGTCCATTGGTGTTGGGGCACAATCAAACTCTTCTTCTTGGGGAACAGCATAGGAGTCCTCATATAATGGCTCTGGTGGGACGTCTTCCTCATCTAAGGACTCATATCCCCCTGTGGTTGTGGAGAACAACACTTTCTTTTTGTTGGGGCAGTCCTTTTGATAGTGTCCTCGTCCGCCACAAGAGAAACACTCCATGTCCCTGGAACGCTCAAGGGGAGTCCCTTGCTGGGAAGGGCGCCCTTGTTGAGGACGGCTTGTGGAGTTCGATCCATGTGGTTGGGAAGGACGTTGGGATGGGGACTGCTTTGAAGAAGAACCCTGTCCCTGCATACTAGGAGATGAATTAGTGGAAGCATAAGGACGAGAGTTAGAGGAAACATACCGATTTGGCCGAGATTGGTAAGAACGCAATTCTTGTTGGTTCTTATAGATGGTCATGGCCGTATGCATCAAGTTGTTCAAATTTGTGATGGGCAAAGCCTCAAGCTGGTGCCTAAGGGACTGATTCAATCCAGAGATAAACCTAGTTTTCAAGGTGGAGGGGGCAACTGAAATGCCGGCCTTGTAATACATATCCTCCAACTTAGAGAAGAACTCAATGGGAGTCATGCTTCCTTGGCGAAGTGTTGCAATGTCCATCCTCATCTGGTTCTTATAGTCCTTAGGAACATACTTTTGTGTCATGACGTACACAAGTTGATCCCAAGTGGTGACCGGTGTTTTGTCTAGCCTTAAACGGTTGTCCACAAAGCGTTGCCACCACACTCGTGCTTGACCACGAAAATGGAGTGTAGCTAAATGGACCCATTCATGGGGAGGCGTCCGACAATAGTGCAAAGTGTGCGCTGTGGCGGCAATCCACTCAAGGAAGGCAGCTGCATCATAATGTCCTTCAAAATGTTCAATTCGGACTTTGACCTCATGGCGGTTTGTAGCTTGTTGGTCATAGTCCCCACGGTCTTTACGTAGGTCAAAACCGCGATCGATGGGACTCCAAGGTCTTGGTGGTATCGCTCTAGGGGCATTACCGCGCCGTTCACCTTGGTGTCGATGGGGACGCTCTTGGTGCCGGTTGGCATTATGGCGTCCGTCCCTCCTAGGGACTTCTTCATGGCGACGTACCAAAGGCGGAGCCGGGGGAATCCAGTCCGCGGGGCGGTCGTCCAATTCAGGTGGATCACCCAAAGGTGGAAAGTTGTGGGGATTGGGTAAGCCCGAGTCTTCATATTCTTCATCGTCGAAGTCATTGAACTCGTCTTCCCAAACTGGAGTATCGGACGAGTGGCCTAAGGACGCATGTGCTGGAGGTAGGGACGGCGCCCTTCCTTGTACCATGTGCCTTTCATGCCGTTGTGTTCGTCGTAAGGGGTTCTCATCAAAGCGTTGGCCACGCCTATTGTACACCCGACGTTCCCGTTCCTCGGTACCTTGGTCTTGGGGACGCGGTTGAGGACGCCGAGGGGTCGGTGCTTGGTGATGAGCTCTCCTTGGGTCATAACAATCATTAAAGCGAAAAGGGGAAGGAGACATACCTGGGCCTTCGGACTCATGGCCTGAGGAAGCATCGTAGGCATGAGGGTCACTCCGCAGGACTTGGCCCTGAGTACGGAGGGGCTCAATGGTGGAGTGGAGATGGTGTGTTTGAGGGGCGTCCCTTGAGGACGTCCTGTTGGGAAGCACTTGGTGAGAAGTTTGACCGTTCGGCTGACTTGGGCCAGCTTGGTCAGAGAGGCTTATGGCTAGTCCTTGAGATCTGGAGTGAAGGACTTGAGGTGGGGCGTTCACTAGAGGAACCCGAGCTGTCGCTTGGGCTTGGAGAAGGGACTCGACCTCAGCGAGCCGGCGTCTTAACTCTGCATTTTCTTGTTGTACTTGTGTGAGTTGGGGAGGGTTGAGGTCTTGGCTTGAGAATTCTTGGTTGAGGACTTGGGGTGGATCACGTCCATTGTTAGCCTCGTCGGAGGGGTTACCTACCATAACATTAGAATCCATGGCGAATAAAAGTCGAACAAGAGTCAACAAGTACAAGCACTAGAAACGGCTCTTTAGACGGACTATGCACACACAAAGGTCAAGGAAGGCTTTATGTGCGAGAGGCGGCTAAAGGCTACACGATGCAACTCAAAAACGCAAGGATCAATGCAATTACAAGTAATAATATTGACGTGCTAAGTGCTGAGGACTGCTTCTTTGTTGAGGTGGGCGTCCTCAAGGTGGGTTTGTCTTGGGACTCTCTTGAATCCAAAATAGTTGCCTTATTTTGGCTTTCTATTTGGACTTCTTTTGCATTTTTTTTTTAATGTGATTACTAACCGAAGGAGAGTCCTTTGAGGGACGCAAGTAGCACAAATAGGTTACTAACCTAAGCACGACTGAAACCAATATGCAACAAGTAATCGAAATCACCAAGCATGTAAGGACTGCAATCGTAAATGGGTGTAAAATTTTTGTTTTTTTTTTTTTTTTGGTAAGGACTATGGTAGTAAAAACTTGTTCTACTACCAAGGTTAGGCTAAAATTTATTTTTTTTTGGATTTTTATAAGGACGGATTCAAGGAACACAAAGGGAAGCAAGTGTGATATGCAATAGTTCGAATAAAAAGGCTTACGTAACCTTGGCTCTGATACCAGTTGATGCGTTCGCCTTCTAGGGACTCCAAGAAGGACTCGCTTGGCCAAGGATCTAGGTTACGAGTTGGGCCTTATCAGACTATTGAGGAAAACATAAGGAGGCGGAAGCTGAGTTATGGAAGGTGGTAGTGGTGGTAAGGAAGCTGGTAGCTGAGGTAGGGACTCTAGTAGCTGCGGTAGGGACTATGGTAGCTGTGGAAGGGACTCTGGAACTGTGCTGCGGTAGGGACTCTGGTAGCTGTTGATGGGACTCTGGTAGCTGTGCTGCGGTAGGGACGCTGGTAACTATGGTAGGGACGCTGGTAACTACGGTAGGGACGCTGGAAGAGGGACGATGGTAGGGACGCTGGTGGATGTGGTAGGGACGCTGGTGGCGGAGATAGGGACGGAGGTAAGGACTCGACGGGTGGAAGAACTCGCCGTCGAACGAGGAAGCGACCGGAGGTCGGGGAAATGAGGGCGTCGGAGAAGAGGGATAGAAGGATTGACGTTCACTGTTTTGGGGAAGAGATATCACTCGATTCAAGCCAAAATTCATTGATTGCAAACGTGAAGATTACAAGAGAGGAGAGCTCCTTATATAGTGGAGGCTCTTAGTCAACAAAAGGAAACCCTAGCATTTTTGGGTTGGGCCTAAAACATGCAAGTCTTGGCCCAATACCCTATGCATACTATAAATGGCCAGACAACTAATCTGACATGATATTCTTGTCTCTACTACAAAAGGTAATACTTATCCATTAGCTAGCTAGGAAAAGGAAAGACAAAGTGTTGGGACGCTATCAAGAACGCTTGCGTACTTGTTAGTGTTCCACACAACCGTCCCTTAGTTTTGATATGACAAACTCACTTTGATTCTAATAAAGTTGTCCAAGTGTTCAGGAACGCCAGTGACCAAAAGACAACTAGTGTGTATGGGCGTCCCACAAGCTTAGGGACGCTAGCTAACAGGAAGTAAGGACCAACCAGAGACTACTTGAGCAAGGACGGAGTCCCAAGCAAGTAGGAACGCAAGAAAGGAGTCCTTACTCACTTGCCGACAGGATGACATCACTCGACAATATTTGATCATCCAAGGACACGTGGAGACCGATCCTGTAGCGGAGTCCAACACTACGTGGCGGACGATCCTGTTACAGAGTCCATCAACACGTGGCGGCCGATCCTGTAGCGAAGTTCTTCACACACAGCTGGATACAGGAAGCTTCCTCATCACCGCCCTACTACGTGGAGGAAGATCCTGTAGCCACGTCCAAGAAGGGCATGATCGTCCCAGAGAAAAGACGCCCTTCCCCAAGTCCTATAAATAGCCCCAAGGCATTTATTGTGACTGCAACGCTTTCAGGAATATTCAGAGAGAATCACGGGAAAGCGACTCACTCAAGAACACGAAGAACTAACTCAAGAACTCAAGAACAATGCTTAGACCTGAGTTAGATCGAGTGAGACTTGTAAACAAATCACAAAACAAGTTTGTAACCAAAAGAGAAAGAGAGAGTTCTGCGAAGTACTGCAGAACGTAGGAATAGAGTCCTTTAGCAGATTGAACCACCTTAAGTTGTAGGCTTAAAGGAGTTCCTTACAAGTGAACTTAGGGAAAAGCTAAGTGTCAGAGAACTGTAAGAACTCGCCAGTACAACTGTAAGAACGGTTAATATAAAGGAAAGAACTATTCAAAAATCCTCCAAGGAGGTAGAGGTTTACACTCAAGGACTACTTGTTCTTGAGTGGTTCCTCTATAATTCATTGCGTTCATTACTTACCTGTTTAGTACTATTTCCGCTGCATTACTCAAGGACGCTCCTACACCTCGTAGGAACGCCTAACCACATGACGCCTTTACCTAAGGTAAGGCCGTCCCTCAGTACTAACGATCCAACAATTGGTATCAGAGCAGGCGCTCTAGATTCTTACTGAGTTGCAGGTAAAGATGGACATGGAACCTATTGGAATCTCGTTCGTGAAGCCTCCGCGCCTGACGGACGGCAACTTTAACCGCTGGAAAACGAGGTTTGAAAATTTCTGCAGAAGTCAAAATTATCAATGCTGGAAGGTTATTATGAAGGGAGATCTCAAGGTACCCGCTGACAAAGCTGACAAGGAGGACGAGTGGGGTCCTGACGAGTTCAAGTTGATGGAAACCAACGCAAAAGCTATTTGTTTCCTTCAAGCGTCTCTATGTGAAAGGGACGCCACTCGAGTTAGCAACTTGCCAACAGCTAAACAACAGTGGGAAGCTCTTGAGAAGTTTCATGTAGGAACAGCTGAAATGAAGGAGGACGTCCAACTAAAGATCAAGAAGGAGTTCTATGCTTTCAGTATGTTGCCAAATGAAACGGTGAATGACTACTCGTACCGTTTTGAGGCCCTTGTCACCAAGATGAGGAACTTGGGCATCCCAGAAACAGAAATCTCCATGAGGAATAGAGTTCAAGTGGTCATTGATGGTTTGACCGGAGTCTGGAACTTTGACAGGACAACGTTCAAAGAGAACACAGCCAACAAAACTCTAGATATGGAAGAAATCTATGGGAAGCTCAGGCAGTACGAAGAAAGAAGGATCTCTGACATGGCTAAACTTGGACAGAATCCTCAAACTGATCTCGCTTTGGCGTCCACAACACCAGAGTACGCTGAGTATCTTCGTCGTCAAAGAGAAATCTCCTTAATGGTGGAAGCTAACAAGAATGAAAATCGCGAAAGGATGCGCGTTCAAGCGTTGAGAGAAAAGGAAAGCAAGTCTAAAGAACAGCTTGATGAAGAAGAAGAAGTTGCTTTCATCCACAAAGCTCTCCGTTCCTTTGGCAAAAATAACAAATATTTCAACAGGCACAAGATGCCAAAGAAAGAGAGTCGTAAGTACACTGATGTAGAAATGAAGGAACTCACATGTTACAAGTGTAACAAGAAGGGACACTTTGCTAAAAGGTGTACAACAGGAATGTCTGCAAAGGATATTAAGACAAAAGCCCTCATTGGGGCGTTCGCCTCTACATGGGATAATGGGAGTTCCTCTTCGGATGATGATGATGAGGAGCCTGATGAGCAAGAGGCGTACATGGCTATGGAGGACGTCACAGTTGTTGAGGAGAACGTTCCGAAATCTGAAAATGAGGTAACTCGTGAATCTATGATGAGTTCTTTAGAAAATTGTTCCAAATCTAAGCTAATTAAACTTATTGGAAAAATCATGGAAGAAAGTGTTGTCATGCAACATAGAATGGATGAACTTGAGCTTGAAAATGAGAATACTGTAGTTGAATGTGAAAACTGTAGTTCCATGACCGTTCAACTAGAATCCTCTCATGAAGAATCTAAGTCCCTGAAAACTGAAATTATGTGTCTCAAACTTGAGAACGCCAAGCTTAGGGAAGAAGTGAAAGTGTTGGGTAAGAGTCTCATAGTTGAAGAAGTGAGACCTATAGTTTTTGTCCCAGCTAAGAGAGGTCTAGGTTATGAAGATGACTCTAAGAACTCTCTTCCCAGTGATTTTGAGGCAAGCAAAACTTCTGAACTGGAACTTGAAAAAGAGAAAACTAAAAATCTTCTTGAAAGAATTAGAGTTCTAGAAAGTGGAGAAATAGGTCAAGAGGACTACTACACCAATTCCACCAGTCATAAAATTTACAAGAAAATTGCTAAAGGGGACGGCTCAAAGGTGTGCGATCCCCAAAAGATGAAGCAAAACAAAATTCAACGTCCCAATAAGAAGTACTATCTTGGTACTTACTATAGGACGTGCTGGTACTGTGGACAAGGTGACCACTTCAAATATGACTGTCTGAAACTTAAGGAAGACATTGAGAGTGGCAAAGCTGCTAGGACTAACAATGAAAATGCTAAGTCCGGTCCAAAAGCTAATTCTAGGCGTCCTAGACGTTCTAGAAGGTCTTTCCGCAAGCATGCCAATTCTAATGATGTTAACATAAATGACTATATGCCAGAACCAAAGTTCTATTATTGTAATGAGCCAGGTAAGGAACACCTTGCCTGGGTCGCCAAGAACTAACCTTATTTTGGCAGGTGGAAGTGAGGGGACGCTCATGGATCATTGATAGTGGCGCCTCAAATCACATGACAGGAAGCCAGATCCATCTCACTTCTATCCAAAGTAGTGCCACGGGAGGAACTGTCTCGTTTGGCAACAAGGGCAAAGGAAAGATCAAGGGAACGGGAACTGCTATTCTTAACCCGTCCATCAAAGCAACAAATGTCAGTCTTGTTGAAGGACTTGGCTTCAATCTTCTTAGCGTCTCTCAAATGTGTGATCAAGGTGAAAATCTAGTCACATTTGACTCAAAGGAGTGCCTTGTTATCAACAAGAAGTCCAACAAAGTTGTTCACAAAGGCGTTCGTAAGAACAACATCTATATCTTCAATCAAGAGTTCAAACCCAAATCAGAGTTGTGTCTATCTGCATCAAAGGAGGACGCTGATCTCTGGCATCGCCGACTTGGCCATGCTGGACCAAGCACAATCCTCAAACTTCACCAAAGAAATCTTGTGAAGGGACTTTCCCGAATTGATCCTGAGACTGTTGAACAGTGTGAAGCCTGTATCAAAGGGAAGCAAACAAGAACGTCTTTCAAGTCAAAGAACGAAGTCAGCACAAAGAAGCCTCTGGAACTCCTCCACATGGATCTTTGTGGACCAATGAAGACGTTGAGCCACGGTGGAAAGAGGTACATTTACGTTCTTGTAGATGATTTTTCTCGATTCACTTGGGTTCTTTTCTTAGCGTCCAAAGCAGATTGTTTCAATGCGTTCAAAGTCTTCATCAAATAAGTGGAAGTTACCCTTGAGACGCCTCTCAAAGCCATAAGATCAGACCATGGAACGGAGTTCCAAAACTCAGAGTTCCTGGCCTACTGTGATCAACATGGCGTCTCACACAACTTTTCAGCTCCAAGGACTCCTCAACAAAATGGAGTTGTGGAAAGAAAGAATAGGACGCTAGAGGATATGGCAAGAACTATGATTTTGGCTAATAGCGTCCCCAAGTACTTCTGGGCGGAAGCTATTGCCACAACATGCTACATCATCAATCGTGCCATGATCCGTCCTCTGCTGAAGAAGACGTCCTATGAGTTGTTGAATGGAAGGAAGCCTCGCATCGATTATCTCAGAGTTTTTGGTTGCAAGTGTTTCGTTCACAACAATGATAAAGAAAAACTTGGAAAATTTAATGCAAGGAGCGATGAAGCCATATTCCTTGGGTACTCTCTTACCAGCAAAGCATATAGAGTTTTCAACAAAAGGACTCTAAAGCTTGAGGAGAGTATTCATGTTGTGTTCAAGGAAAGTTCTTCTCATAAAGAAAAATCAAGCAAGAAAGAACGCTCCTCATCACAACAGCAGGACGACTCTGAAGATGAAGCTGAAGATTGGACCTCAGGAAAATACTATGTCTCTAAGGACGCATCTCCAAATCCTGAAGAAGTCTTTGTGGACGCTCCTAGTGTTGTTCAGGGAGTTCCCTCTCGCAGTGAATCTCCAGTTCAACAAGATATAGAAGAATCAAGTCAACAAGGCGAGCAACGTCAAAGTGTGGACGCTCTCTCTGAGGGGGAACACGCTGAGGACGATGCTCAAAGTGATAGTGATGATTCTGATGGAGACATTGATCCAAGATTTGCTCAACTGTTTCAAAGGGAGTCCCGCTTCTCTAGGGACCACCCAACTTCTCAAATTGTATCTGATCCGTCTCAAGGAGTTCAGACCAGGTCAGCTGCTAGCAAGTCCCAGAGTGCAAATTTAGCTTTTTGTGCATTCAATGCCTTTGTCTCTATGGTGGAACCAAAGAATATCAAAGAAGCACTCCAGGACGCTGACTGGATTCAAGCAATGCAAGAAGAACTCAATCAGTTTGAAAGAAACAAAGTTTGGACTCTCGTCCCACATCCCAAAGGCAAAAATATCATAGGGACGCGATGGGTGTTCAGAAATAAGCTTGATGAGAGTGGACGTGTGTCAAGGAACAAGGCAAGACTGGTGGCTCAAGGATTCAAGCAAGAGGAAGGCATAGACTATGATGAGACCTTTGCTCCTGTTGCTAGAATTGAAGCCGTTCGTCTTCTTATTGCCTTCGCCGCTCACAAAGGATTCAAGCTATTTCAGATGGACGTCAAGACTGCCTTTTTCAATGGAAAGCTAAAGGAGGAAGTGTATGTTGCTCAGCCGCCTGGCTTCGAGGACGCCTCTCACCCAGATCATGTGTACTACTTGGACAAAGCGCTCTATGGACTCAAGCAAGCCCCTCGTGCATGGTACGACAGGTTTGCGACCTTTCTTTTGTCTCATGGGTACACTAGAGGTTCAATTGATAAAACTTTGTTTATAAAGAAAGTTCACAAGGACATTTTAATTGCCCAAGTCTATGTTGATGATATAGTCTTTGGTAGTACTAACATGAAGCTTGTAGATGAGTTCAAGTCCTTAATGAGTAGTGAGTTTGAGATGTCCCTCATTGGAGAACTCAATTTCTTCTTGGGACTTCAAATTAATCAACTCAAGGAAGGGACTCGCATTCACCAACAAAAATATGTCCGTGAAATACTTGAAAAGTACGGGATGAACACGTCCAAACCTGTTGCAACCCCATGTTCTCCAAACTCGCGTCTTTACGCAGATGAATAGGGAAAGGACGTTGATCAAAATCTCTACAGAGGGATGATTGGTTCTTTGCTCTACTTGACCGCAAGCCGTCCCGACATTATGTTTTCCGTTTGCTTGTGTGCACGTTTCCAGGCGAACCCAAAGGAGTCCCACATGCAAGAAGTCAAGAGGATCTTTCGCTACCTTAAAGGACGCGATGATCTTTGCCTTTGGTACCCCAGGAAGACGTCCTTCAAGCTAGTTGGCTATTCGGACACAGATTATGCTGGTCATGTGATTGATCGGAAAAGCACTTCAGGAATGGCGCAGTTCCTTGGTTCATGCTTAGTCTCTTGGGGATCTAAGAAACAGAACTCCGTGGCGCTTTCAACTGCGGAAGCCGAGTACGTTGCTGCTGCTTCGTGCTGTTCACAAGTTATCTGGATCAAATATCAACTAGAGGACTACGGTATCAATCTTGAAACCATTCCCATTCGTTGTGATAACACAAGTGCTATTGAAATTTCTAAGAATCCTGTTTTTCATTCTCGCACAAAGCATATTCATATAAGGCATCATTTCCTGCGTGATAATGTTGAACTAGGACTCATTAGTATGGAGCATGTAAGGACTGAAGACCAAATAGCTGATATTTTCACTAAGGCGTTTGATAGACGTCCCTTTGAGCATCTAAGGTTGCTTTTGGGGATGATAACTTTTAAGTAGCAAGTCCCGTTCTACTATTCCCTCAATGATTGGCTATGTCTTGTAGATTCTAAGTGTTTAAGAACTGTTATGCATTGAATTCATATTTGCAAGAACGCTAGTCTAAAACTTCATGTGTTTGCTACTTTGGAACGCCATTCAAATTTTCTCTATTTTGTCTTGAAAAGAGTATCCCTGATCACCCAACCCTCATTATAAGCCGAAATGATGGGAAGTCTAAGCTTACCCTAGCCGAGAACTCCGCAAAAGCGTCCTATGAGCTTCATATTTTCTTTTACGGGACGTACTTGCGTTGTTCTCAACTGGTTCGAAAGGTGATCACAAGAACGGTAAGTTGGTTGTTGATTTGCTTGAAGAGATAAATTTTTGCTAAGTCTGGGAGAACGCTCAGTGTTGATTGAGCAGAAGGCCAGTTTAGTATTTAAGGAGCAGTTGAAGAGTCATAAATTTGAACTTTTGAAAGTGTGAACAGTGACCGTTGCTTTTGCTCATATCTTAAGGGGGAAGCTTTGCCACGTGTCGCACAGTAAAACAGTGGTAATTACAGTTTGTGCCACCGCTTCCTCTATATAAGGCCAGAACAGTCGCTCTCAGAATTTATTACGCTCAACCACTTTCTCGCTCTCAATTTCGCTCTGACATCTCTCTAGAACTCCGGCAGCTTTCTCTCACTAAAATCTCATCTGACAATGTCTCAACAACTAAAGAACGTGGCCGGATCTTCTACCGGCGGGAAGCGACGCAGGTTGGTCAAGTCCCACTACATTGAAAAGCCTCAACCCATCGTCCTTAACGAGTCGTTAGTGGACTTCATCAATAGGAAGCCCAAGACCCTGTACAACTTGATAAGGGAACGGATGAGTCTTCCTGATGTGAAGAGGGACGCAATAAAGACAAGGAACTACGAAAAGTTCATCGAACGATTCGTCATTCCCGGCCTTCACAAGACCAACTTCAAAGATCTACCAGGACGGATGGACGACGTTCTATTCTTTTCGCAGTTTGGAGGTGAGAACCTTGCTCCCTTGCTTGATCTAATCCCCGACCTCCACAACGCCGTCCTACCTGACTTTCCCATGTACCCTGAGGACTCCCTAGCCTACAAAATGCTAAAGTCCCGAGTACCAAGTCCCTCTCCTCCACCACCTCAAGTCCCCTCCATCACCACCAAATCAATCCTGCCATCCAAGCGTCCAACCCCTTTATCTCCCCTCTCAAAAACTTCCAAACCCACCTCCTCAAATCCAACAAAAAATGTGGACAAGTTTCCACCTCATTTAAAGGAGGGACGCTCCAAGAAAGTCCACGACCCAAGGCCCCTCAAAAAGGCCAAGACCTCGAGCGTCCCATCCTCCAAAGCCCCCACAAAAAGGCCTAGCACCACAAAAAGGCCGTCCAACCTGTCCAAGGAATCCACTCCTCCCCCTCAACCTCTTACAATAGTTCAACTCCCCACCCCTCCTCCGTCCCCCCAACCTTCAAGAGCAAATGCCCTAATCCCCTTTCCTCCCCGCACTCATTCCCCTCTAAACTTGGCCAATTTCCCAACTGCCCCGGCCCACATTTCCCCACCAAAGGACCCCGAGACCCCAAAGTCCCGCCGTCCATCCTCTGAAAGTGGCCCGGAGGAGACCGAACGCACTTTCGAGCACACTTTTCACCGAAGAAAGGCTGGTGAAAAGCCAACAGTTTTGCTCGCTAAGGACGTTCCTGCACAAGTTGAGCACGTCCCCTCTTCTTCTTCCTCCTCTAGCTCATCTGAGAGCCAAAGAGGTACACCCGCTCAGGTCTCCCCTTTCATAGATGTTGTTGGGGATTCCAATGATGAAGCGGAAGGAGAGGAGATCGCTCCTGCTGAACAGATTGAGGACGCTGGTGGGCACCAGGTCGCTCAAGAGAACGCCGAGCCAACTCTTTCTGAAGAGCTCGCGCGTGATGCCCAGGAGATCCCTCCCTATGACCAGTCCCTCCCAATCCTCAATCCCACCCAAGCTCCACAAGAAAACCCCTCTCCCTCAATCCAAACAGAATCCCATCAAGTCCCCGCGGACGCTGAGCCAACAACAACAGAAAAACAAACAGAGGCTCAGGACGCCGAGGGCACGTCCCAAGGTCAGACCTCTGGTGCCAATCAAGCCACAGCTGGGGGCGATGCTGAAAAAGAACAAGGCACAGAGGACGCTCCTTCAAAGGACGCTTCTGACAGTGACTCGGACAAGGCTGAGGACGAGTCAGATGATGATGAGGACTCTGAGTCCCCCAAGGGCAAGCGTAAAAGAAAGAACGTTGGTGTGCCCGTCAAAGTGCTTAGCCCGCTCATTTATTCTGAAGAGTGGCTAGCCTCCTTTGATGATGAAGATGTTAAGGAGTTCCTCGACCTTCTGAAATGCCAAGGATGGCAGAACGTTGGACCAGCGCCGACAACTGTTGACAAAGAACAGGTGAAGGCGTTCTACAGGGACTTGCGCTACAAGGCCAAAGATGGATCACTCCACTTCAAAATTGAAGGTGAGAAGGCTTCAGTGACAGAACGCCAAATGCGCACCTTCCTGGGTCTAGGTCCACGCAAGCCACCGTCCGATGCTCTTAGCTCACTCCCTGAAGGCGGCTTTGAAACGACTGATCAAGAACTGCCTCTAGTTGAGCACATCTTTCAGGGAAAAAGGCCGATGGGACTCGACTGGGTAGCTCACGTTCTGAGCAAGGTTGGCGCAATCATTCACTACTTCATTTGTCGCGCCATTCTTCCAAGGCAGGAAAAGCGTTCAATTGTGCAAACTCATGACATAATCCTAATTGACGCTATCCTAGAACGCCGCCCAATCAACTTAGCCAGAATTGCTATGCAACATATGGCCAAGTGTGGCAGGAAGAGGCACGCCTTGCCGTACCCGGGTGTAGTGAAGGCGATCTTGCAGTCCCAAGATGCTTATGATGAGAACGCTCCCTCTGAGGAACTTGGTTTGAAATGGAATGCTAAGAAGGGACTCGTCGAGATAAGGCACAATGAAGAGTTGCCATCTGTGCTCAAACAGTTAGAGGCTGAGGTTGAGGAAGCCAGACTAAAAGAAGCGGAAGAACGCATGGCTGCTGATGCTGAAGCAGAACGCCTTGCTTCCATGGGTCAGGAGTTCTCTCAGGAAGAAGAGCCAGCAGTAGACCTTAACGTTCTTGATCAGATGCTTATGGCTCCTTCTCCTACTCAAGATCCTCTAATGGACGCTCCTTCAACCAGTTCAGGACCAAGGCCCCGTTCTGCTCCTGCAAATGTCTCTGAGCATCCTCCTGCAGAACTCTTGGGTGCTATAATGGACAATCAATGCCACGTCTTCTCAGCTATCAAAGATTTGTCCGCGGCCCTCACTAAGTCGGCTGAACTTCAAACACAGCTTCTAAAGTTCTTTCAAGACCAGAGCCGTTCCCAGTGATCGCCGTTCCCCACCTCTTAATCCCTCAATATTTTGCCTTTGCTTCTTTTCTTTAAAAACACTTGATCTTTTTATGATCACATTTGTTTAATAATTCTACTTTTGTTTGAATGGCTATTACACTGTTTGCTTGCATTATGTGTGTTTAAGCGTTCCACTGCTTTTAGTTATATGTTTGTGCTAAAGTCCTTATCACTTGTTATCCTTTTCGATGATGCCAAAAGGGGGAAGTGTAGTTTTGCAGAGATGCGCTATAAAATAGTTATCTAGAATAAGCAAGTGTTAAGGGGGAACTATTAAGTGAAAAGTCTAAGGAACGCTCATGCTAGAATAAAAGAGAACGCTTAGAAACTTTTCTAGGACGCTTTTCTCTCCCTGAAATCCAAATGTTAGAGAATCAAAGAATGAAAACTTGTGCTTACTGAAATTTCTCTAAGTGTTAGAGGACGCTTCTAAGTTTTCATGCATGCTAAGTTCAAACGCCAAAACTATTTTGCTGAAGAGTTTGTCATCATCAAAAAGGGGGAAATTGTTGGGACGCTATCAAGAACGCTTGCGTACTTATTAGTGTTCCACACAACCGTCCCTTAGTTTTGATATGACAAACTCACTTTGATTCTAATAAAGTTGTCCAAGTGTTCAGGAACGCCAGTGACCAAAAGACAACTAGTGTGTATGGGCGTCCCACAAGCTTAGGGACGCTAGCTAACAGGAAGTAAGGACCAACCAGAGACTACTTGAGCAAGGACGGAGTCCCAAACAAGTAGGAATGCAAGAAAGGAGTCCTTACTCACTAGCCGACAGGATGACATCACTCGACAATGTTTGATCATCCAAGGACACGTGGAGACCGATCCTGTAGCGGAGTCCAACACTACGTGGCGGACGATCCCGTTACAGAGTCCATCAACACGTGGCGGCCGATCCTGTAGCGAAGCTCTTCACACACAGCTGGATACAGGAAGCTTCCTCATCACCGCCCTACTACGTGGAGGAAGATTTTGTAGCCACGTCCAAGAAGGGCATGATCGTCCCAGAGAAAAGACGCCCTTCCCCAAGTCCTATAAATAGCCCCAAGGCATTTATTGTGACTGCAACACTTTCAGGAATACTCAGAGAGAATCACGGGAAAGCGACTCACTCAAGAACACGAAGAACTAACTCAAGAACTCAAGAACAGTGCTTAGACCTGAGTTAGATCGAGTGAGACTTGTAAACAAATCACAAAACAAGTTTGTAACCAAAAGAGAAAGAGAGAGTTCTGCGAAGTACTGCAGAACGTAGGAATAGAGTCCTTTAGCAGATTGAACCACCTTAAGTTGTAGGCTTAAAGGAGTTCCTTACAAGTGAACTTAGGGAAAAGCTAAGTGTCAGAGAACTGTAAGAACTCGCCAGTACATCTGTAAGAACGGTTAATATAAAGGAAAGAACTATTCAAAAATCCTCCAAGGAGGTAGAGGTTTACACTCAAGGACTACTTGGTCTTGAGTGGTTCCTGTATAATTCATTGTGTTCATTACTTACCTGTTTAGTACTATTTCCGCTGCATTACTCAAGGACGCTCCTACACCTCGTAGGAACGCCTAACCACAGGACGCCTTTACCTAAGGTAAGGCCGTCCCTCAGTACTAACGATCCAACACAAAGACTAGAACAAACAAGTCTTAGGGACTCTGCTGAGGACTCTACTTAGGACTCTGCTGAGGACTCTGCCCATGAGCTGAGGGACTCTAATGCTGAGGACGCTGGAAGGGAAGCTGCTGGAATTGTTGGGACGCCCTGGTGCAGTCCCTAGGATTGTCCTTGGCAGCAGGCGTCCTCTAGAGATGGGGACTTCTAGGGTGCCGGTAGGGAGGCCAGGGCCCCTTCCTGAGGATTGGCTTTAAGGAAGCTCAGCACCCATGTAGGTGGTTCTTCAGGGACTAAGTTAAAGGACTAAGAGGCTCGCCATATAAAGGGCGCCGTTGCTTGAGCGATGGCCTTAGCACGAGCTCGAGTAATGGGTCCGTCCGAACACATTGTCATGGCGTCTCCCTCTTCCTTGGGAGTAAGGGAAGGGATCGCATCAACCCCCTTCTTCCTTCTACTCTCTCAAACGTCCCTCTCTACTCTCTCTCCCCAAAGTTGTCTTCCAAGTTGTTCCTCTAGATTACCCTTCTAAACTCCTTGATCCCCAAGGAAAGTCCTTGACCTCCAAGGCTTCTAGAACTCCTTGCTCTCCAAGGCTTCTAGAACTCCTTGATCTCCAAGGAAGTAAATACAATTATGGGAATTAACAAGAAAATCCCAAAAAGAAAGGAATCCGGAGCCACGACCGACATGGATCGACACGGAGAACCTCGGGCCCGACTTGCTTCAACCTCGGTCCAATGGCATGTCTTTCATGGACCTCGGGCCCGACTTGCACACCTCAGACCACCACCTCGGGCCACCATGGTACCTCGGGCCCGACTTGCTGGGTACCTCGGGCCTAAGGCATTTTTCAGCTTGTTTTGCTCCGTTCTCTCTCGTTTTAGCTCCGATTGACTCGATTCTTTCGCCATTATCTTCGTCTTCACATGAGGCTTCTTTCCATGCATTGTTAGCTCCATTTTGGCTCCTTTTGCATCCTTGAATTCCTCCATGATGGCATGCTCCAAACTCCATGATTTTTGCTCCGAAATGCCTACAAAACACACAAAACGCGCATAGTCTCCGAATCTCATAGAAATACGGGAACTAAGCTAAAAAGGGACAAAACACACAAGAAAAGGAAAGAAAAGACACATATTTACAAGAGAAATTAACTACTAAAACACCACCAAAATGAGAGACATCAATCATGGGTGGATTGAACCATCTTTGTGGCTGTCTAGAGGGCTTTGCCCCTTCCTCCAGGAGGATCCGATGCATACATGTCGAGGGACTAATCCCTTTAATGTTTGCAATGGTCCATCCAAGTGCAGTTTTGTGCTTCTGAAGAACTTTCACTAATCTCTCTTCTTGATCCACGGAAAGTTTACTGGAGATTATCATAGGAAGTGTTTCTTTCTCTCCAAGAAAAGCATATTTGAGATGCTCAGGGAGTTGCTTCAATTCGATCTCGGCTGCCTGCACTATATAGGGAACAAGTTCCTCTTTCGGGAAGGTTAGTAGCGGCGGCCCAATGGCCAACACATCATTCTCATTCCTATTCATGTTGTTAACAACATCATTCATCTCAGCAGACAAGGCAAATTCCACATTAGAAGACTTTACATCATACTCTATGGCAGATTTTAGTGCATCATCATGATTTTGGTCAAAGTAATTTTGCATTAAAGGATCAAGAGTATCAATAGAGCATAGCAAAGGATCATCAAAAGGGAATTTCATAGCTTTAGTGACATTGAATTCAACTTTTTCTCCTTCAAATTCCATAGTTAACGTGCCTTTACACACATTAATGCATGTTTCAGCAGTTTTCATGAAAGGACGACCAAGCAATAATGGAGTAGTATGTGAATCATGATTCATGTCAAGCACGTAAAAATCAGCAGGAAAGATCAATGAACCGAACGTGATAAGAACATCTTCAACCAAGCCTCTAGGACGAATAGTGGACCTATTAGCTAATTGCATTATTATGTCGGTTTCTTGTAAAGGTCCTAGACCTAAAGATTTATAAACAGCATGAGACGTGACATTGATTGAAGCACCCAAGTCAAGCATATCATTTTCTATCCTTGTATCACCAATAACACAAAGGAATAGCAAACACTCCTAGATCACCACACATTTTAGGCATGCGGTTTTGAAAAACAGCAGACACACATTCAGTTTCTTTGACAGACTCCTTAGGTTTCCCTTTCAATTTTTTGTTCCTTTTAATGGTGCACAATTCTTTTACAAATTTAGCAAAGCGAGGAACACTTTTTACAAGTTTGAGTAAAGGGATATTGACCTCACATTTGGAGAATGTCTCGAAGATGTCCTTGTCGCTTGCCAGCTTCCTTGTATCTTTGAGAGCATCCGGAAATGGTGGAAGTGGCTTGTAAGAACTGAGAGGGAGAAAATCCGGCCGAACATAGTCAACTTCGGGTTCTGGGCTGATATCGCGGTCGCGGCCCGGCTGACGCGGTCGCGGCGCATCAACATTCTCGGAATTTCCGAGACCTCCGTAAACGCGAGCGCGGTGGGTAGTGGCGTAGTTGCGTTCTGACTCCAGAGAGTCGAATTCAGCTTCTGGTGGATTTCCGCGGTCGTGGTGTATCGGGCGCGGTCGCGTCTCGTCCACGGGATTCTCAACATTAGCTACTGGAGGAATTTCGTGGTCGCGATCCATCGTCTGCTGTCGCGGTGGTTCCTCCGGAAAGCTATTTTCTGTGCCCAGCTCTCGTCCACTCCTTAATGAAATAACACTTACATTCACCAGTGCCGGAGGAGAGTGGTTGATTTTCTCAGTAGGATCCTTGATTTTTCTCTCGAGTGCAGAGTTTAAATCTCGGAATTTCCTCTTGAATGCCTCATTCATCTCTTCCAATTTCTTGGAGAGATTTTCCTCAGACGATAGCATGTTAAGGCAAGAAGGTTTCTGACTTCTATTCCCGTCACCAATGTTCTCCACTATTTGAAAGAATTCATTGGAAGATTTGTCTTGGTAGGAGCCTCCACAAGAAGCAAGGATCAGGTTTCTGTTTTCACAACAAAGACCATCTATGAAGTATCGTACGAGCTCATGATCTGGAATCCCATGGCATGGACAACTAGCAATGAGCCTTTTGTAGCGATTATAGCAATCGTACAAGCTTTCCCCGTCTTGCTGTTTAAAAGTGGAGATTTTTCTCTTAAGGACTGCCCTTACTGAAACAGGGAAGTACTTGTCTAAGAATGCAATCCTAATCTGACTCCATGTTGTGATCTGCTGGGAGTGAGGATTGTTTAATATGAAGAGATACCATTCCTTGGCTCATCCGGTTAGGGAGAACGGAAAATCTCGCACATTGATCTGATCCTTAGTGACCACAACAGGCTTCATGCTAGACATACATAATCAAACTCTGTAAGGTGTTTAATTGCATCGTCATCAGGTTGCCCACCAAATCGAGGTAAAAGATCAATCAGACTGGGTTTCACCACAAAGTCCACCCCTTCAGCCAGCGTGGGGTACTCAACAGTCATGTGTTGTTGTTCGAGATCTAGAGCACGTAATTGCCTGATTGATTGATCGGCCATCCTATCTCCTGAAACTAACGACAACACTTGGAAAGTAATCAGTAACAAAGGTGCGGACCGTAAGATAGGTCCACACAATAGTCAATACAAATATCATACTAGATAGAACGGAAGTTCCCCGGCAACGGCGCTAAAATTTGACTCGGCTAAAGTCGTCGTGCCAAGATCAAAGATAAATAACCCAAACTACAAACTAGTATAGTAAGTAAGTAAGGGGTCGAACCCAAGAGAACTATGGCTTCTAGTGTCAATATAATTATCAACCAAAGATAAGGGGGGATTTAAGAGAGATCTAAACTAAACTAACCTAGAATACAAAACAAACAAACAAACAAATCAAATCAAATTAGGGAAACAAGTTCATCCAAAAGATCCACTCTGATATAATCACTCGATCATAGATTCATCCATTGATTTCAATCACACCTATGGTTGATTCCTATCCTGATCATTAACAATTGCAAGTCCACTGTCCAAGGATATGCAGGACATAATATCAAACAATCAAGCTACGAGCCAATTGCAAGATAAAACAATCAATTCTCTTCTCAATCCTAGTTGCATAGACAACAGGTCTAGGCTAAGTTGTTTTCACAGACTAGTTTTGTCCACGGTCCAAACCTAATCCAACAGTAGAAAATCAATCAATTCAATAGGTTAATTACTCCTAAAGAAACAATTAATATTCATAATATGAAGCACAAGAGAATTAATATTAACCAAAGGTTAGAAATCAATTACCAAAACCTCACGAGTTCATACACCAGAGTTTCTCCCTTGAACAAACCCAAGGAGACTTGCTCTCCATAACTAAACTAAAAGACCTAAAAAGAAAAGAATTGGATTATGAATTGGAATACCTGAAACCTAAGGCAGACTCCTCCTTATATAGCCCAAGGAACATGCTCCCCGAGATAGATAACGAAAGAGACAAAAGAAAGAAAAGGAAACAAGATAGAAAGATTTCGTCCGTCTCGAAATCCGGCACCACTGCGACCGCGGAACTCCCACCACGACCGCGGCGATCTATCTTTGGGGTGGCTAATTCAGCTACTACCGCGACCGCGACCATGGCGGTGCGACCGCGGCCTTCATGAGTCTTGAATGTCGTAGCCTTGCTTCACCACGACCGCGATCAACACCTGGTCAATGGTCCTTTGGCAGCTTCTACCACGACCGCGGTTCATGCACCATGCCCGCGGCCTTCGGGTCTTCAATTCTCCGCTCCTGGCAAAGCGCCACGACCGCGTCCTGGGCTCCGCGACCGCGTGATTCATGTAGTGACGAAAACTCTTGTAAAACCTTCATTTTATCAACTTCTGTGTCTTCGGCCTTGATGCAACACATAAGCCTCAAAACTAGCCTAGAACACACAAAAACATCCTAACAAAACCAAGATAAGGCATCTAAAAGATGGCGAATCACATGTATTGCTTAGCGTTCCTCGGAATAGCATCAAGTTGTTGTTGGAGACGGACGGCATTAGCACTCTCAACATCCCATTCCATTTGCATGCTTTCCATTTGAGCGCGAAGTTGTTCCATCTGACGAGCAAGAGACTCAGCGTCGGCCATTGCTTTTCGTTCTCTTAGCTTGTGGTGAAGGGTTCTCTCTATTTCAAGATCAAAGGGAAAAAAGTCGATTGTCCATCGTGAACTACAGGGCATACACCTGCACACAAAACACGAGAGAAACGAATTAGTAACAAACTAGGGGCTTGGGCTAGTCCCTCACCCAAAAGAAAGCTAGACATTGAAACTAAACTAACTCTTTGGCAACGGCGCCAATTTGTTGAAGGGTTAATTCTTGAACAAATAAATTTGTCAAGACCCCGCCGAGTATAGCGAAGTCAGAATCGTTCCACGAGAGTAAGAAAAATCTATTGTATAGCAATCGAACTATGAAAACAAAGCAAAACAAGCAAACAAACACACTCAAACAACGGTTGCACCCGACCTTAGGTAGGTCGTGCTCGACCACAACAGAACCACAAAAACACAAAAAGCAAGGAATAGAGGGAGGTCGCAACCGACCTATAGGGGGTAGGGGCCGACCTATCTGGGTACGAAAATCGACTTGATAAAAATATGGGAAACTATCTAGGGACAAGGCTTCACCACAACATAAACATGCATTCAAACAAATATCAATGATCAACTCAACCAATTAATTTCATGATGACTTTCGCCATAAATAAACATATCAAAATCTCAACTTTCATAAAGATGTGACATGCAATCCTACTTGTATTCTAAAGGTTTTAACTTTCGTCTTAAATCCAAATTATTATTCAAATTCACAATTTACTCTTTCAATTCAATTGCAAATAAGAACATGCCTCAACTTTCATCAAGGAGTTAAGCATACAAGTTTGGATTAAAGGATAGAGATTAAAAGGTTAAGCATGGATCAAAGATTCAAGTTTTATTATGCATACTTATGTTGGGTTACACCCCAACCCTAGAAAAGAGGACTACTCACACTTCATCATCATGCAAACATTCATCATAAGAGAACAAAACATGATCAAAAAGAAAACAACTTGAATTAACAAAGAAATCCAACCTTACAAGCCTTGCAAATCCACAAATCCTTCCTACACAACCCTTGTCTTCCAAGTTTCTCCTAAGAATGAAGGATCCATCATAAAAGAGACCCTTAAGGCCCTTTATATAGCGATACAAGATATCTAAAAAGGAAACAAGCTCTTTCCATATCTAATACACCCAAAAACACAATTACTTGGGTGGAAAGTAAATTCCCGGTAGGCTTCTCGGTAGGGTCGCGGCCGACCCTTGTCAGGTTGGAGCCGACCTCCTCCTTCACAGCTCAGAGCAGGTCGCAGCCGACCTTGGGAAGGTCGCATGCGACCCACAACTGGTACTTGTGTTTCTTCTCGCCTTTGTTTGAACTTGCTCCAAATGATTGATCTTTTTCTCGGTGTTTCTTCCTTCTTGTTCCTTGATTCCTTTAAGCTTCTTGTACTCCTTTTATGGCATCTTTTATTGCAAACTTATCTCTCGATTGCTTTGAAGAACTCTTGACAACTTGACTCTTGAAAACCGCGACAAACTACCACTTCCTAGAATGCTCCAAATGATTGAAAACTTCTCCTAAATGCTCCAAATACCTACAAAACACAAAAACAAACACAAACGACTCCAACCCTCGAAAGAGAGTTGAAATCTCATACAAAACACACAAACTAATAGGAAAATATGCAAAACAACCTATGAAATCTAACTAAAAAGCATGACATCAGTACCTGGCTAAATTCAAAAGTTATGTAGATGACCTTGATGTTGGGGGGATATCATTATACTATTGGTGAATTATGCAATGGCATTGTCAAGGGTATGAATTGTGAAACTTGGAGGATGGCCAATTACATGAGCGATGGAAGGCTTATTCATATAGAGCTTATCGAATGTTGGGACATCTTCTGTTTTATGAGTCATCAATGTCTTTTGGTTGAATCGTCTCAATCAATGCCTCAACCGATTGAGACTTGTGATGCTTCTCTTGAGGATATGATAAAGGATCTTGCTAAGAGGATGGATGTTATGAGTACGGAGTCTACATATCACTATCAAAGGTGCTACTCACTTTGTCATTCAACAACTTTAAATCAGTCCATAGGAATCAACAAGCCAGATGCATCCTTTCCCACATGATTTGAGGAGATTGAGGAGTGTATTACTTTGAGGGAAGAAGAGCCCTTCTTTGATAATGATATCTTCTTGGAAGATGATATGGGGGAATATATGAATGCAAATGAGTAAGATGATTTCAAAGAGGATTGTGCTTCAAACTACTTAGAGCCTAATGAAGAATCTAGGTATTCCTTATTAGTTGTTGACGATCCAAGTATTCCTTGTTCCAATCTCTCATTACCCATTGTTCTTTATTCCCCCAAAGAGTCAAGTTTAGAGCCCAATGAAGAATCTAGAAATTACTTAGAGTTCATCCCTAATGAAAGTTGTAAAGTTGATAAGCGCTTTGACATTTTTGGTTCATATTCTAAGAAGCGACCACTTATGTTGAATTGGTTTGACCATATGCCATTTTATGAAGATTGGACACATAAGTTTGATAAGTTGAAACGCTTTTTGAATGACATGTTATTTAGTTTCATTTTTCCTTGGGCTACATATGTTTCTTTGAGATGAGCTCGCAAGAATTTGATAGGTTGTTAAGGACATTGACAATGTCCAATCTTGTGAAATCATACGAGGCGTCGAGCCACGACGCTAACTAAGGCGCTTATCGGGAGGCAACCCGATGTAGGTATTTTCCTTCCCTTAATTAGTTTAGCTTAGTTTCCTTTCATTTGTTTTTCTTCTGTCGAAGTAACCCGTAGGATGTTCAAGAAGCTGAGACAGTGACCGCCGCCCAAAAGCAGCAACCGTTGCCAATTACGAGATATCAACGTTGGCTACGACTTGATGGCGGCGACTGCCGCCTAAATGCCAGCGGGCGTTGCCATTAAATTCTGGAAACTCAAGTGTTCGTGGTGGCGACCGCTGCCCCACAAGCGGCGATCGTCGCCAATTCAGCATCAGCTATGGCATTGCTCATGTCAATGCAAGCGACCGCTGCCTTTTTGGGTTCGGCAAAAACAAATTCACAAAAAAATTAAAAAAAATATAAAAAAATTATGGGCAATCTTTTTGCTCGCTTCTTTCTTCCTCGCTACCTATCGATTGACCATCAAGAGGCTACTTCTTCTTCTACTATTTTCGCCTCTACATCTATTGAAGTTGAGTTTAAGGAGGAGGCAAATGATGATTCTGATGACGAGGGGGATGAGATGTCTCAGGTTGCGATTGTTGTCGAGTATTCAATAGGCTATCAGAGGAGTATTCGGAAGATGGTTTAGAGAATGGATTGTTGACGACATATGAAGTGGAGTATAGTAGTGTTTTCGGGTAGGTTTTCACTTGTAGGAAGAAGGTGTAGTATGTTGATTTTCACTCTCTTTATTGATGCATATTGTTGATGATGTTGGATGTGTGGAGTTGGTGTTAGAAAGGTTGATGGTTGATTATAACATGTTGAGTTGTGTTGATTAGAGTTGTGTTGTTAGGATTGTTGGATGCGGGTGCTGATTATGTTATATTTTAATATGGGTTTGTGGGTTAGGAGCTTTGATGATTATTTTTATTACCCCTAGTTGTAGGTTTCCTCTACACTTGATGATCTAAGCTTTTATTGATTACGAGTGTTAGTTTTCTGATTCACTATAGACGAGTGAGATCCAAGTGTGGGGGAGTTTGATATACACAATTATGTTGTGTATTTTGATGGGGTTTTAGCATACTTTTAGTCATGTTTTAGGTGTTTAAGATGGAGTTTGGAGCGTTGAAGAAGGAAGAGCCAAGGTACCATGACGACCACTTGGTGCTGAAGTGAAGAAATGATGAAGATAAGCATTCTGTGGGAGGCGGGGACCGCTGCCCCATAGGCGGCGATCGCTGCCAATGCCGAGGCGAAATCCGTCTTTAAACGCTACGTTTTATTTATTAGACTTTTGGGTATTGTTTTTGGTCCGGTTTTTATGTTTTTTTGGATAGTTTGTTTTCCCCTATTTAAGGAGTCTTAGACCTTTTATTTAGACCCAGTTTTTTATTTTGGAATTATTTGGAGATTTATGGAGAACTAAGCATCTTTTGCTTAGACAAACAATTGAAGTGTTCTTTCTAATTAAGTTGTGAGATTTCTAATTCTTTGTCTATTGCATGGATTTAATCTTTTCTCTTGCTTGAATTGCTATTGACTTATTTCAATAATTTCTAGTCTGATCATCTAGGATTTATTGTTATTCAGCTATTGCTAGATTTAGAGTGTTTCTGGTTGAGCATCTCTATTTCATAAGTAGCAACTACATTGTGCTAATATCTGGTTATGTTAGTTGTATGCATAAGAGAATTAATTTGCATTCTAGGGTAAAAGCTGGTTGTTTTATCTTAGTTTGCACCCAATTATATTCTTGTTATTGAATGATGCTAGTTAGATTGAATCTTTATAGTTTCATGATTATTTAAGTAGTTTGGGTTAATAGTATCTGATTGTGCTATTAATTATACTTGAAAAGAAATTGGGATTTACATTGCATAGATATTGATTGAAATCAATGATCAACTTATCAACAAATGTGGATATTTGTTTTTGTGACAGTTTCCAAATACTGATTAATAAACTTTTGAATTCCTAGGATTAGCATAATAGTGTGTGATTTACTCCCAAACACCCCCTCCCCCCCCCCCCCTTCTTACTTTAGTTTAATACAAACTTCACTGCGAAAGATAATCCGTGTCCCTGTGGAATCGGCCCTTACTTGCTTTATACTGTGGTTTAAGTTAGTTTGGTTTTCTTTGCATAACTGTGGTTTATAATGACTAAATCACGCTTATCAGTCACCCTACGAGCTTCATTAGGCTATAATCTCAATGTCACACCCATGTGTATACCATACTTAGCAATAGCCTCCCTGAATTGTTCACACTCTCTAGCACATGTTTAACTCCCACTGTAGACATACACAATTTTGGGGTCATAACTCAAGTGCCTAAACTTCCTCTTTCTCTTTCTCCTATTGCCTCTCCTGTCCACTTTAGATGAAACACTCTCAAGGTTGTAGTCTGAGTCACTAGCATAGAAGAGGTTCATCTCCACCTACCTTGCAAGTGGCGTCATGTGATTCCTCACCCCAATTCTCATAGCCTTGATCAACCCCCACCTCTCCCAAGTTTATATCAATTTTTGGAAACTTTTCCTTGTGCTCCCTTTCATTGGCTTTATTCTCTCTGGCTTCTTGTCTTAATTCCCATAGCTCATCATCCACATCACTATCATCACTCATGTCTAATGCCAAACTACTAGCAACACTATCCTTATCTTCATCTACATTGTAATCCCTATCTTCACCACTCTCCTCAATGGCAAATTCTCATTCGTCTCTTCAATCTCCTCACTCTCCGCACTCTCCTCACTCTCCTCATCTCCATTTGCATCTCCACCATTGTCTTGATCATCCTCATGAACTTGATTATGCTCAATCTATGCTCGTACACCATTATCCTCACCAACCTCTTCTCCTCCCTCCTCCACAATAATTGGATCCTCATCCTCAGCTCTCTCAAGTACTAGATCTAATATTTGCTTATGCTTAATGTATTGGTGCATTTCATCCCCATCCTTAAGAATGCTACCAACTTGTACAAGCAAACTATCACTAATCTCAACAAAGCAATCCTCAGCCCAATTTTTGTAATAAATCCCCTCCCATTCAGCATAGCCTAACTTCTATACATACCCCCACATTTCAGGGAAACTAAGGTAATCAGTGTCTGTGGTACGGTGTACACAAGGAGATTCTTGCACATACTCTGTCCTTGGAGAGTCCACAAACCTATCTCTATGATGCCAAACAAGAATCACCCTTGACATAGGGTCTCTCCTACACAAAATGCTAAACAGACAACAAACAATGCATTAGGAGCCTTATATAGTAGAGACAAGGTGAATAGAACCTTAAATGTCTATGTTGTTTGCATAACTCAAGTAACAACTCTAAATCCCAAATCCATCCAACAAAAACCCTAGATTGTGAATCTTTTTGCATAAACCCGAAAAACCCAAAATTTTGGGTGAAAACCCCAAATTTCGCATAAAAACTTGTATAGAGACCTTGTTTGTAGACTCCACGATGAAATTCGCCTTCAAACTTATGCGATTCTAGCCTGTAGCTTTCACGATGAAGAGGGTACCTCAACTCTGAAATGTGAAGCGTTTTTTTTTCTCCATGCGATTGTTCGATCAAAATTGATATGAGTAATGTGTTGAATTTTATTTTAATTTTTTTTATCCTTATTGGGTGACGTGGATTAAATGTGTCCATGTGCCAAGTATCAGTGCGCGTGTTATACACCGCAATAAAATATGTGTGAAAATCGTCGATCAAGTTCCCAATAGGTCACGATTAATGTAACAAGGTACCAAATTGGCAAATTTTGAAGTTCAGGTTCTAAATGACTAATTGGTAAAAGTTCAGGCGCCTGTATATGTACTTGGATGTTTGGATTGAGTACATGCTTAGAGCATAGTCGAGTCAGGTTGAGTCATCGTACTAGTTGTACCCGTCGTGTCAATTATTTTTTGATATATAATAAATAGAATATTAATTTGAAATGTATAATAAAAGTTTTGACATAATATGGCTTCATCGAATATTAGAAGTTTTTAGTTGCTAAATGATTGATTGACAATATGTTATTATACAAATCACATACCTATATTATATAGTCAATAACATACATTATTATTATTATATTTACTTGTGTTTTAGTATGCAAAGCACCAACTTGATATATCTAAATTAAACACGTAGTTATTTTAATGATAATATTTTGTGAATAATATTTTGTCTTTATATGTATGAATAGACCCAAAAAAATCAATATATATATATCTTATATTATTTTGACAATGCCAAAGAAAATCAATTTTGGAATGATGTACCTGAATGCATATTGGGTATCTTTTATATATAGACGAAAATTAAAGATAAAATTATTCAAGAAAAATAAAATTAAAGATCGATAGTAAGACTTTAAAGATAAAAATTGAGGATTAGATAGTTAGGTAAATTAAAAGATATAAAGTTGTTACTATCTATTTGAGTTGTAAAAATAGTAAAATCAAAGTAGGCCAAAATCAACATGGTGGCTCGAAAAGGGTCAGCTTTTATAATATACATTGATTGAAATAAGAATATTTTTTAAATAATAATATTTGATAAATAATATTTTATTTTTTATGAATTCTTATAATATGGTATATCATTATAGATTTGTTATTAGATGAGAAACTCCCTTATGGTGTAAAATGAGAACGAATGGGAGCCTTTAGATCCCGAACTCCTAACGTTAGGATTAGACGCATGTCATTTAGCCTCTTTAATAAGTACAGGGGTATTTTCGTCTTTCTCCTTCCATTCTCCTCCTCTGACATGGTTTTTTTCCCAATCCAAATATCGGATGTCCTCCTTCTTCGCTCCATCGCCTCCATTGCTCGCTACTCCTTCGATTCTCTCTTAGTGATGGATTTAGGTACGTTTTCTTGGGGTTTTTATGATACACTCTATTTAGGATATGTTAACTCTTGTACTTTAAGAATTTATTGAGTATGTTTAGGCTAGAGTTCGTGCTTAATTGTAATATCAAGACTGAAGACACAACGATTCAAGTTATAAGAGTTTTTCAAGATAAGATCGCAAGCAAAGAGCTCCTACTGCAGATGAACCGTGGGCGAGGTGGAGACCGCAGTTGCATATTTCGTTCAAGTGTAGAACCGCATGTGCGGTTTCCCTATAGCGTGCATAGTGCGAGGCGATTTGCAAACAGCGAAGGATTTCTCGAAGGCCAGTGGCGCAAGCGCGGTTCCCTGGGCACATGCCCGGTAGATTACAGATCTAAGACGGCTTTATTTTTCTATTTTTTATTCTTCTTCTTATCTTTTGTTTTCGAGAAGTCTTCCCTTTCGAACAGTATTCAAGTGGAGGCTTTCCTAGGTTTTAAGTATTCAGTTCTTAGTTTCTTTTTAATTTATAGATTTTATTCATTAAATTATGGAGAACTAAATCCCATTGGAGAATTATTTATGAAGTGAAGCATATTAATGAATTCATGAAGTTACGGTACAATTTCTTACCTTAATTAATATCTCTTCTATTTGTGCTTAATTCCATGAACATTGTGTGATTCTTTGAGCTTGATCAACGTACTGATTGATTTATCATTGATCTATACTTTGAATTTATTTGATTCATTGTCTATATGAACTTATCTTTTATGTGAAAATAACTTAATTTCTAGGACCGTGAACTAGGATTAAGAAAGAGAGTAGATTGTTTTATCTTGCAATTGACTCATAGCTTGATTGCTTGATTTGATATACTACATATTCCCGTTCTCATTGCTAAATCTATGTTAAACATTACTGCCTAGGTTTAGCTATTGTCTAGACCGTGGACAAATGATTATGTAAGATTGGAATTGGAATTAATCAAAGAATTCTAAGAAACTAATTGAATTGATGATCGAATGATACTTTGTGTGGATCTAATTAAATATCCCCTGCTTTCCTCTTATTGATATTCAAAGATTGTGACTTGTGTGTTTTACTCAAACCTCCTCAACCCCTGTCCATTTCTCGATTGAACTGACTTTCTGAGAACATCCAATTCCTCTAGGATTCGATCCCTTACTTGCATGTTATACTCGTTTGCTTAGGTAGGGTTATTAATTTGATTGTTACATAACGACCTCTACAACGAGTCAGTTTACATCGACATTGTGTTCAATAGCTTGAAATTGTGTTCGAATTCCCCATGTTTATTTTATTTTTCGACCTCATATGAATCTAGAAGGTTGTATGTAGAATTTGTGTTCTAGGGCTTGTTTATGGGGTGAAAAGAATCATAGGATATATGATGTCTCTCTATTTGCTGGTGTTTTATAGGTGATTTTTCCTTTGTAAATATGTGTCTTTCTTCCCTTTTTGTGGGTGTTTTGTTCCCTTTTAGCTTAGTTCCATATTTCTACGAGATTCGGAGACTATGCTTGTTTTATGTGTTTTGTAGGCATTTCGGAGCAAGAATCATGGAGATTGGAGCATCATGGCATCATGGAGGAATTCAAGGATGAAAAAGGGGTCAAAATGGAGCTAAAGATGCATGGAAAGAAGCCTCAAGTGAAGACCAAGTGAAGAGCGAAAGAATCGAGCCAATCCAAGCCAAAACGAGAGAGAACGGTGCGAAGAAGGCTGATTTTTGCCTTAGGCCCGAGGTGTGGCAAGTCGGGCCCGAGGTCCATGATCTACACTATGTTGGGCCCGAGGTCTGGCAAGTCGGGCCCAAGGTACCTGGAACGTACGCCTTTGGACCGAGGTAGAAGCAAGTCGGGCCCGAGTTCTCTCCGTGTCGATCCATGTCGGTCGTGGCTCCAGATTCCTTTCTTTTTGGGATTTTCCTATTAATTCCCATAATTATATTTGCTTTCTTGGAGATCAAGGAGTCTAGAAGCCTTGGATATCAAGGAGTTGTAGAAGCCTTGGAGGTTAAGGACTTTCCTTGGAGATCAAGGAGTTTAGAAGGGTAATCTAGTCTTTGTAATAAGAGGGAAGAACTCTATTTAAACCCTTGTAATCTCTCATTAGAAGACATCTAGACAAGCTTGGAGGGAGAGAATTGAGAGTGAGGTTTGAGAGAGTAGAAGGAGGAAGAAGGGGGTGGACTCTTCTCCAAGGGAGGGAAGAAACCCAAGATCTAGAGGAGGATTTGGGTGAATTCCTTTCCTTGGAGAGGAAAGAAACCCTTTAGCTTGGAGCGGGAGTAGAGATTGTAAGAATTCTTCCTTAGTTTAATTCAATTTTATTTTGGTTTTGAGTTTGTGTTGTTGATTGTGGATTTGACTTGCATGAATCATGATTTGCCTATGGTCTTTGATGATTGCTAGCTTGAGTTCCATGATTAGTGAGTAGTTAGCTTGATCTTAGGGTAGGGGGAGAAAACCCCAACTCAATTGCATGTGCTTGAACCAATTTCATGATTTGATCGCCTAGATCCATGTCTATTTACCTTATGAGCAAGATTCTTAGATTGACAACCTAGGAAAGTTGGTTCGAAGGGACGAAGAGAAAGCCTCTTGATCCCGCGGTCGAATAGGAGTAGATAGAGAGTCGATCGACTCGAAGCGGATGTGGAAAGTCGATTGGCTTGAATGTGTGAAAGCCGTTCCATGAGATTAATGGCATGATTTGATTGGATTTGTTGATCTATGTCTAAGGCGAAAGCCCCTAGGTCATTGATCTATATGATAGCATGTGAAGTTGATGTTGGCATGAACCCCTAGCCCTAGGATCCCCTTAGCCTAGCTTGTTTCTTCCCTTTTGCATTGATTGTTGCGTCGAGCCCTAGTCCCCTAGCCTCGAGCCCGACTTTGTTTGTGCCTAGCTACCTCAGACCCGAGATTGATAACCTCGGTCCCGAGTTGCTTCGTCTGTTTTTATTCCCTTGTGTTTGTGTTAGACAATCAACCGTTCAACGCATAATCCGTAATTCCCTGTGATCGACCTCGACCACCGTACTACAACGGGGTCGTGATACAAATTTATTTGTTGATTGACCCGGGGCCCTATCCTTAGGTTGGTAGAGTACTTTGGGCCCGTCATCAATATATATATATAAAGTTTAAAACAAAGATTGTTTATGTCTGTTACATTACAATTTGACATTTCGATTGAATAAAGAGGTTAATTAAAAGAGTATGTTTGTCTGATTGCTGATATACACTCTTTAGGATATGATAACTCTTGCATTTCAGGACTTTAGTAAGTGTGTTTAGGTTAGAGTTTGAGCCTTATTGTAATATGAAGACCGAAGACACAAGACATGAAGATACGAGAATTTTCCGGGCTAAGTTTCAAGTGAAGTTCGCCACTATCCCAGATCCGTAGGAGCGGTGTCCGAGCCACGGTTGCGGTGAAGTAGAGGTGACGATGATCCATTCCCGAGAATGCCGCAGGTGCGTTGCCTTGGCTGCAGCCGACATAGGGAACCCGAAGACCAACTCGCCGCGGGTGCAGTGGAGGTGCCGCGGGCGCGGTGGTGTCTGATCTAGAGCCGAGCGAGGATTTTCTATCTTGTTTCCTTTTCTATCTTTTGCCTCTTTCCTTATCTATCCCGAGGAGCTTGTTCCTTGGGTCTATATAAGGAGGAGCCTGCCTTAGGTTTTAGGGACTTCTTCTTATCTTGACATTCATCAATATTATTGTATTTTGCTCTCTTGTTATGGAGAACTAATCTCCTTTGGAGTTTATTCAATCAAGGAAGCTTTATTATAAAGTCGTGAAATTCTGGTAACTTCTTTATCCTTAGGTCTTTATTGATACTCTTGTGCTTCATTCCATGATTTTTGTTTGATTATATAAGTCTGATCAACTTATTTAATTGGCTTAGATCTATCGTTTGAATTAGGATTAGTTGCTGTTTATGCATCTTTCCTGTTCTCGAAAGAACTCTATTCTAGGACCATGGACTAGATTAGGGAAGATTATTCAATGGTTGTTTTGTGCATGAGACTCGTAGCTTGATTGCATGATTCGATTTCCTATTATCCTTGTGTTCATTGCATGATTTGAATTAAGTGTCCTTGTTCATATCATAGTTTTGCTAGGACCATGGACTAGCGAATAATTAAGATAAGAATTGGAATTGACCTAGGAATATAAAGAAGTGGATGAATTGATGATCGATGAATTAATAAAGTGGAATTGATTGGATGAACTCTGCTTGTTAATATTGATAGAAAACCTTCTTCAAAATCCCCCTTTGATTGCATTGCATGATTGATACAGGCTATTTTGTATAGGTTAACTCTTGTATTTTGAGATGATTTTGAGAGTATTTAGGTTAGTTTTGAGCGTTATTGTAATACGAAGACCGAAGACACAAGTTATGAAGAATCAAGAGTTGAAGAGCTTAAAGACGAAGATTCGCCACTGCATGGATACCGCGTTCGCGTTGTCTATGACGCGGGCGCGGCGGCGTGAAGAGACGCACCAATGAAGACCGTGAAGGCCGCGGTCGCGCTGTCGGTGGCGCGGTCGCGGTAGCAGTCGACTCAGCCTTTGACTTTTGAAGACCGCCGCAGGCGCGGTGGTGACGCCGCGGTCGCGGTGGTGACGCCGCGGTCGCGGTGGTGACGCCGCGGTCGCGGTGCCGGCCGACTTCGAGACGGGCGAAATTCTATCGTTTCTATCTTGTTTCCTTTCTTATCTTTCGGTTTCCTTTCTTATCTAATCCGAAGATGGTGTTCTTTGGGCTATTTAAGGGGAACCTTTCTAGGTTTTTAGGGATATCATTATTCACTTGTCAATCAATTGTTATTTCAATAAAGATTGGAGTTTTCTTTGTAATGGAAAACTAACTCTCCTCTTGAGTTTATTCGATCAAGGAAGCTTTATTATGAAGTTGTGAAATTCTGGTAACTTCTTTATCCCTAGGTCTTTATTGATACTCTTGTGCTTCATCCCATGATCTATGTTTGATTTTATGAGCCTGATCAACTTGTTTGATTGACTTAGATCTATTGTTTGATTTAAGGATTGGTTGTTGTCTATGCATCTTTCCTATTTCTCGAAACAACTCTAATATAGGACCGTGGACTAGTTTAGGGAAGAGTATTCAATGGTTTAATTGTGCTTGAGACTCGTAGTTTGATTGCATGATTTGATTTCCTAATATCCCTGTTCTCTATGCTAATTTTAGGTTAAGCGTCCTTGCCTAGGGTTATAGAATTGCTTGGACCGTGGACTTGCGATTTCTTATGATCGGGATTGGAATTAACCTAGGCATATAAGGAAGTGGATGAATTCATGATCAACTGATTAATAAAGTGGAATTGATTGGATAAACTCTACTTGATAACTTTGATTGAAAACAACTTTCAAAACCCCCCCTTTTGATTACTTGCATGAAAACCCTAAAATCTGACTAGAAACTGATTCCTTTGGGTTCGACCCCTTGCTTGCTCACTATACTGTTTGTTTGCATATTTGGGATTTATTTTTGATAAGGGAACAACGACTTTGCCCGAGTCAATGATTGAACTAAAATCCACATAAGAATTGGATTCTCTTGGGTTCGACCCCTTACTTACTTGCTATCCTTTCTTTGTTTGTTTGAGTTTTTATCTTTGATTTTGGGAACAACGATTTTACCCGAGTCAATTCCCCACCATGTGTTCGATAAAATACCTCAGCACATGTGCCTTAAACTACATGAACCGTTGTATGGTTTTCAATGAACCTTTCCTTGAAAATTTATGAACCATAATGACATTCTTTGTGAACCAAAAGAACGATTGTATTTGCACATTTGTAGTAGTCATTATGTGTTTAATATTGCTTCAAACATAAACTTACGTTTTTTTGTAGGATGTTCATCAAGTTTCGGCCATCCTAACATGTCTCATTCAGATAGTGATGCTAGTATTGATGGAGTTTCATTGAAGGACCTTCATAATGATACTAGTATTATTGGTGGAGCCCCATTGGGTGATGATGAGAATAATAGCGATGCCTACATTCTTCACTTATCACAGGATTGTTCTTATTTCATTCTGACTTATCTAGATCAGTATAAACCACATGAAGGGTAATATTTTATCACTTTGGATGAGGGCATATCCTTTTACGGATCCAACTGATAAGACTATACTACACAAGTATATGTTGTGTAATCGTCAAGGGTTCAAGGACGGGAAAAACAACATGGGTAAACACAAAAGAGCGTCAAACAGTGTTGGATGTGATGCGCATATTGTGTTTAAATTTGTCGGTATGCTCGGTTATGTGGTCAAGAAATTTGTAGAGTGTCATAGTCACAAGCCTGTCACTCGTGCTTACAAATAGTTTCTAAAGTGTAACAAAAAGCTTGATAAAAAACTTCTTGTTGAGTTGTGAGAAATACGATATTGGTCCTGCAATAAGTCATACTTTGTTCAACCATCTTGTGGGGGCATTTGCAAATGTGGGTGCTTCAACAGTTGATTTTAAGAATTATAAAAGAGATTTATTGGCTTACATTGAGGGTTCCGATGCTCAAATGGTGATTAATAGGTTCTAAAAAAAGGAAATGTGTAGTGCGTTTTACTTCGCATACGATGTTGATTCTTCTGACTGTTTGACAAGGTTGTTCTGAACTGAACCCATTCCCGCAAGAATTTCTCATACTTTGGTGAAGTTGTGTCTTTTCATTCTACGTATAGGACCAACAGGCACTCTTCACCCCGGTCGATTTTCTTACTATATGTAAGCTAAGCTGCAAATATAAGTTGTGACTCATCACTAGTGCATTACTAAAATGAAGTTTAATGAGTTTCGGGCATCAACTGATATGTTATTATTTTTGAACTCTCGTCTTGGAATGCATGAACTGTTATGTTAATATTTGTGAACTTCCTTCATCTAATACCTGAACTATTAACATATGAATCATGAACTATCTACATTACATGTGTAGTTTATAATATCATTCTACCCTTTTTTCCTTGTTATGTTTACTCAAATCACATGTACTGTATGGTCTTTGCTACTGTTGATCATCATAAAAGATGTGTTACATTTGGAGTTGGGCTATTGCTCAAGGAAGAGATAGAATCTTTTGTTTGGTTGTTCGAATACTTTAAGAAAGCAATGGGGCATAATCCATGACTATTGAGAGGGGTTTCCTCGGACCCGCCATAGGTTCTGTAGCACATTATGATGAAAGTCATTGGAAAGATAAAGATCGAATCTGGCGATGTGGATGAATTTAGGAAACAACTAAACATTGTAGACTAGAGTCATCATATTGTTCCGGCTGAGTTTGAATCTAGGTGGTTGGAGTTGGTTAGTCATATCTCCTCTCAAAATAGACGATGGTTTAATGATATGTTTGCCATTCGACATTTTTGGATTCCAACTTATTTTAGAGATGAAATGTTTGGTGATTTAGTTAGGACTACTTCCATATCAAAGGTTCAAAATAATGTTTTTGTCCATTTTACAGATAGATAGGCTATATGAGTTGGTGATGCACTTTGAGACTACCATTGATTCTCAAAGACATGCTCAGTCCAAGGTCAACCATGATTCCACTCATATGGTTCCAATCTATAGCTAGAGCGTCATGCAGTTGAAGTCTACACAATTTCTGTTTTTCATGAGGTTTAGAAGGAGATTATTTATGCATGCTATACATGTTGCATTAACACCTTGGCTCCAAAAATTGAAGGTAAAATTTACGGCGTAAAGGAAGAAGGCGAGATTGAAGTTCGAGTTGCACATAATCTGCTTAACAATGATGTTATTTGCGGTTGCCGAGTATTTCAAGGATCAAGTTACTTGTCATCATATTTTATGGTTTTCAAGAACCTTGGTTAGGAATCAATTCCCACAAATTTCATCCTTTCATGTTGGACAAAAGATGCAAAGATTAATTAGTCTAGTTTTTATTGATGGTACCATTGTTGACCAGTGTGTTGCTATTGAAGAAACACAAACCTTAACTAGTTCAGTTATCAGATTTTTATAGTTGATTGGGTATCTTAGAAGACCGTCCTCAATTCCTACATGAGTTTTCCCATGTCCTTAAGGAGCAAAAGGAGAAATTCATGGTTGGTAGTAGTTCTTCATACAATGAGAAATGAGTGAATGCTAAGAGTGTTGAGTCATTAGCCGGTATTAGTGTACCGAATGAGATTCATGTACACCAACCTGAACAAGGGCTCCGGTTCTAGCAAGCAAATGTTGGGTTGTAAGGAGAGTGCAATGTCATCAAGTGCGGCAGGAAAACGGTCACGCGGCAAATGCAGGAAAACAGATGGTCATAATATTTGCACATGTGTTGGGAAGTGAATTGTCTTCTATGTTTAAAGACTAACCATTGAAATTTTTTTTTACCAAGTGTTTACACATTTTTTGCATTTTGTCGTACATGAACCGAGTGATTCAAATTCATGGACTATCACATTGAAGATCATTGAACCCTATACTTCTCTTTTTAAGTAGTTGTTATGTGTTTTTGAGGATTAAGTTGTCTTCTATGCAGTTTCACATTAAATGAACCGACTGATTAACTTTCATGAACCGACAAGTTGAGAATAATAAACCAAGAACATTTTGTTTATGAACCGATTAAATAAACTTCATGAACTGACAAGTTGAACGCACCTTTCGTTATGAGCTGATTAATTAAGCTTCATGAACCAATAATTTGAACATAATGAACCAAACACATTTCGTTTACACAATTTTTGCATTGTCATATATGAGCATTTTATTATATATGAACCGAGTGATTCAAATTCATCAACTGAAAATTAAACTTCATGAACCTACATATAATTGAACCCTATTATTTTCTTTTACAAGATTTACGCATTTTCTAAAGTTGAAAGGTTTCTAGGGAGAACTGGACTTGCTAGCTTGATCTTACAAGTGGAGCACAATGAACCTACAAGTGTAATACAATGAACTTTCAGATTCAACAAAATGAACCTATGCAACAAAATGAACCATGTAATCCAGGATCAATTTTTTACATAAGTTTTCTCAAAATAGACCATTTCATTTTATCTAGTACCTCTCTGTCAGTTCAAATACTTCCTAGATAGTTATTCATTACCTTACAGTAATTTATTCATTACGAAAGATCTACCACAACTTTTAGTCAATCTGTGCAACATTTACCTTACAGTAATTTCTAATTATCCAAAAGAAAACTTCAATACTTAGTAATATACTCAATATGAGCACTTGACACCCGAAAAAAAAACCCTTGTTTTCTTCTTAATCCCTTTTATCCACAGTCTTGCTCTTGTTCTTCTCCATATCTTTTCTTCAAATAATTATTCATTTCTTTCATCAAATATTTCTTCATTTCGTTGATGGGTGAGGTGAGGAGAGCATGCATATAGTTCGCCATTAGAATCTCAATCCAATCCTTTATACATTTTTCTTAAGAGTTAAGTTTCCCATTCATCATTGGCTAACTCCATATAGGCCTCCATGTGTCTCATTGCAAAAATCTCAGAGTATGCTTTTTCACTACATTTTAACCATGGAATTTGACCTTTTGTTATCGTTGCTCCTTTGATATATTCTTCTTTCTTACGTAGCGAGTTTGCACATAGAAAAGTTGCCACTATTGTCCATGATATAATATTTTATGAACCATGATATAATATTTTATGAACCTTTAATTCAACACAAAAAATAACACTTACCAACTTGCTTGGAGTTTTTCCATAGAATTTCTTGACCGTTTCTTCACTAGTCATAATATCTAGTATTTCAACAATCGACTTCTTCAAATTAAACCTCATGACGTAGTAATGTTGATCAAAAGCCATAATTGGGATGAGAATCTATAATTGTTTGGTTTCAACATGAGTGAGAATCTACAATTGTTGGGTTTCATCATGAGCAAAGTTATTGTATGCTATGCAGAAAACCTGAAGCTTATTAATACAAGTTCAAGTGGAACACATGGAACCTACAAATTATTGTAAGCTATGCACAATAAATACGAGTGGAACACAACGAACCTACAAATGAAACACAATGAACATTCGCATTCAACAGAATGAACCATGTTCAACAAGGATTTAAGGATCAATTACTTACATTGCTTGAAGTGTCTAATCTTCTTCAGACCGTATTGGAATCAACTCAACAATTTTAACCAACTCTATTATTGTATGAGCTAAGTTCCTCTTCGTTCATCGAACATCTGAATTTATCCTTGCATTAACAACAATGAATCAAACTTATGAACTATATTATTGTATACAAGGAACCGTTAAATTGAATAGCACGGACGATACTGTTGTATAGCCAAAGAACCAAAAAACGACTAATATGTACCAAATGACATGTACCATAACTAGAATTAACCTATGTGGGATTTGAACCCATATCTATGTGCACAAACACATAGCTCTCCCATTTGAGCTAGTAGGCTTATCAAACACATTCCGTTTACACAATTTTTGCATTTTGTCATATATGAATCAAATGATTCAAATTCATGAACCATCACGTTGAAGATAGTGAACCGAAAAATTGAACTTCATGAACCGTACGTTTGAACCTATAAGGTTTTATCATTTACACAATGAGCCTACAAGTGATTATGTATAGCAAAATTTAACGCATTTTACAAGGTTTTCTTTCATCAAATAATAAAATTGAGTCAGGAACCATATCATGAAAAGTTATGAGCTTAATAGAATGAGAGCATGAACTGTCACATAATAAGCGCATCAAGTACATTATATTCAAAAATTTGAAACTACTAAGTATGACTTCATTAACTTTTTGTTGTGGGAGATAGAATTTGTCTTTGCCTAGCATCTTGAGCATTTTTGTGTCGAATTTCTCTCCTTTGAGAATCTTCACCAATATTGGCTTCTTGTAATGTACCTAACCACAACAACCATTTATGAAGAGGCAAAAAATCTCAAACATATCTAGCAAAAATCTCAAAACAAATAGAGTAAGAACAACCAAAAGCACAAATTTCACAATGCACATCAGCAAATATCCTGAACCAAACACATTCCATTTTACACGGCTTTTGCATTCTGTCCCATATGAATCGAGTTATTCAAAGTCATGAACCATCACGTCAAAGATAGTGAACCGAAAAATGTAACCATCAAACAAAGTTCGGGTTTCATCGAGCCATCAATTTTAGCACAACAACAAGAAGAATCATCTAACGATAAAGCCATCAAATTTTCAAACAAAGTGATTGATTATACATAATGAACCGATAAGTTGAACACAAATTTCGTTTATGAACCGATTAATTAAAGTTCATGAACCGACAAGCTGAACAAAATAAACCAAACGCAACAACAACAACAACAAGGACCAACAAGTTGAACAAAATGAACCAAACACAACAAACAAAGTGATTCTGAGATGCTTACGGGAGTTCGCCATGGAATGTGATGGCTAGTGGCTAGCGGCGATGGCGACAACTAGCAAGAGACGACGAGCGGTCGGCGGTTGCAAGCCCGAGTGAGCGGACGGCGATGGCTAGAGCGAGCGAGCAGACGGAGGTTGCGATTGCGAGTGAGAGCATACAACGACGGCGAGTGTGACTGCGAGCGGACGGTGACAGCGTCAACAAGCGGCGATCGAAAGAGCGTGAGAGAGAAGAGAAAGGAAAATCGCCGAGAGCGAATTTGTGAGAGAAATTCGTCGAGAGTGGCGGCTAGGTTTGTAAGAAAAATTGCGAGGTTGCTTTTGTAAGAGAAATTGTGAGAGAAAACCTCTTTACCTTTAATTTTGATGAAGTGACAACAATAATAATAGAATAACTAATAGAGTTTTTTTGGGGTTGAATGCATAATATCCTTTTTTAATAAAATAAAAAAAAGTTGAGCATTTATATGACAAAGGATGATAAAAATTCATGTTATAAAGATTGAAATAAGAATATTTTAAAAAAAATAGGTAATAAATAAAATATCACTTTTTTAAGAATTCTTATAATAAAGTATATCATTATATTCAGAGTATATTACATTAATTCTACAAATATAATAAGGTAGGTTATCCAGTGAATTTGGAGTTCCCAGTTCAACCAATTCGGGTTTGATTTAGTGGTTTATTATGCGTAGCTGTTGTATTCAAGTAATCTCATACTCAACACTCTTGGTATGCTTAAGGTTACGAGGACACCCACAAATACATATCCCTGAAAAATGATATATAGACTCGCTTTGATTAAGTAAAAACCTAGGAATTATAGCAAAATGACAACAAGACGGGTTACAGGTTTATTCAAACACAAATGACCTATAAATCTAAATTCATTCATTCCCTGGCACATATTGTCACCCTACTCGATGATCGATGCAAGTCATAATATGATCCGTTGAGGTTTGGCATCCAACTGACATTTTCATAAAGACATGATCATAAGAAAGATAACGGCGAAATTTTGCGCACTCCGAAATTTCGGTTGCGCACTCCAGTATGGACAGATTCAGAAACCGTCCATAATTTTTCAAAAAAACCGGATTTAATATGGACAGATTCAGAAACCGTCCATAATTTGAGAAAAAACCCGGTCCCGTGTGCGGGTCTAGGAAATGTAGATAGGAACCGGAATTTGCCTGGGCGAGTTTTGGACAGGTTTAGAACCCGTACAAGTATGGACAGGTTTAGAACCCGTCCATATTTTTGACATTTTAGGTCAAAAATATGGACAGGTTTAGAAACCGTCCATAACTTTAATAACCCCCACATTTCATCCGCCGTCATTCTTTGCCTCATTCATCGTCTTCAACAACATCCATTCATCCGCATCCATGGATCGAGCGAGAGAGGAGGAGGAAGGCCGAGTCTCGACGGCGGCCGCGGTTCCGGGTGGCTCGGAGGAGGTTGATCCCGCCCAATATTCGACCGGTGTGTATCCGGCACAAGTTTCTTCAACGGTTCTCGAAACCGTTCAAGGGTCGCCGGGTGGTCGCGGGGAGGGAGATGCGACGGGCAGCGATGGTGGTCCGGCGGCATCAAAGGTGGCTGGAGAGGTGGCGTCGGCCGCGGTTCCGGGTGGCTCGGACGGGTCCAATTTCGTAGAGCAGCGGGGAGGGGCGGTGGTCCGGAGCGGGGAGGGAGGAGCGGCTGTGGGGAGCGCGGAGGGTACCCGAGCGGATGGTGGTCCGGCGGCGGTATCAGAGGTGGCGGGCAGCGATCCGGATGGTGGTCCAGCGGCGGCATCAAAGGTGGCTGGAGAGGTGGCTCCGGCGGTGAATTTGGCCGGAGAAGGTGGTCCGATGTTGAATTTGGTCGGAGAAGGTGGTCCGGCGTCCGAGGAGACCACAGCTCGTATGGAAGGGGAAACGGGGTCGATGGTAACGGAGGTTGCGGACCCGACTCGTAGAGAGCGTCAGAGGAGACCGACTGATTCGGTATTTTTAAAATTAAATTTTGAATATTTCAATTTATTTATATAATTGATAATTTATATTTTATTTTGATAATTTCATGTTAAATATTTTATAGTTTGCGAAATATATATTAAATGACATGCATGTTCGTACTTTATGTTATAAAATGTTAGTAGTTAGAAATCATATTTTAGAATTCTCTATAAAAATTATATTATATAATTTGTTAGATTAGAAATTAAATTATAGAAATTAGAATTCGTACCTTAGAAATAATACAATTTTTTAGATTCGAAATTATATTAAGTTGATTCATATTATTTGTTATAATAGAAATTAGTTTATAGAAAATAGAATTCGTACATTAAAATTATTATCTTAGAAACTAGAAACCGTATCTTAGAAACTAGACATCTTACATTAGAAATATTATAATTTCTCAAATTATAAATTAAAGTATAGAAATTGAGAATCGTACCTTAGAAGTAATATAATTTCATATATTAGAAAATATATCATGTCTAATAACAATCTTAAATAGGAAAAAAGAAATTATGATGAATTTGAATTAAATTAAATGAAATGTTGGAAATAAATTAAATAATAAAAATATATTAAATAACAGGATGTAGTGGCACACATTCGAGAGACTGTAGACGGTAGTAGACATCTCGATAGGCGGAGAGTCACGGCTTCTAGTCGTAAGAGGCGACACGTAGAGTCGTCCTTTCAGACCGAGGATTCTGTACACGACATGGGTCAGTCTAGCACCCCTTATATCGACGTCGAGCACACAGCTAGTGATGGCCAAGACATGTCATTTATAGATGAGCCCCCCCAGACCGAGCCTTCGTCATTGTCACATTCTACGAGGTCCGACCCTCCACCTTCGGATGCGAGGATAGAGGATGATCCACCAGAGAGAGACGTCCCGGAGGAGTTGATTTTAGATGAGAGGATGGAGGATGCTCCTCCAGTGAGAGACATCCCGGAGAGGTCACTATATGGGCTCACAGACAGATCAGTGCTACAGAGTTTTGATGGACACATCGCGGACGTGATTTGGAGGGCACGGAGGGATGAGCATGATAGATACGTTAGACGTCTCATGTGTCAGAGCAGACCGAAGGAGTTTGCTGGTTGGAGATCTGTCATTCGGAGGTCCGACGCCGATGTTGTTGAGGGCTCGTGGTTGTGGATCGCCCGACAGACTCGTCTGACAGAGCTACTGGACTTTGATTTCGGGAATGTCGATCACGCATTGATATCTGCTTTTGTTGAGCGCTGGCAGCCGGAGACCAGCAGTTTTCACTTTCCGTGGGGCGAGATTACTGTGACGCTCCACGATGTTGCCATCCTCCTCGGTTTGCCCATCGAGGGTCATGAGGTTGCCCACACGTTCACATACCCCGAGTGTAGGGACCTAGTTACGTACATGTTCGGTACGGAGGACGACTATCTTTTACCTGGGGAGCCTGTATTCCTCAGCAGCCTGAAGACGGACCGTCTCCACGGTCGCCAGTTCTTTGGGCATGTTCGATCGATGATAGCTTCCGACTCCCCCCCTGAGTGCATAGTTGCCGGTTTTCTGTGGCATGCTATGGCCACCAGCTTGTTCGTGGACAAATCCAAGAACAACTTAGACATTCGTCTACTTCCGCTGTTTGAGGACTGGGGTCGGGTTTCAGAGACCGCGTGGGGCACTGGCACATTGGCGTATCTGTACCGCCATCTTGGGGTGGCCTCACGGCGCGGAGTGGCTCAGATGGCGGGTTGCACCTATCTTCTGCAGGTAGTCGTTGATTTTATTCAAAGTTCGATTTATCGAAGTGTTTGTAAAGTAAACTAATATTATCATTTATGGGTGTCAGATGTGGATATGGATGTACTTCATCTACTTCCCTGGCAACCCGAATCCGTTGCCGGGATCAGAGGAGGATGACAGGAGAGCTCGTCGCTGGCGGGTAGATCGCACTCGATTACAGACGGATCAGACCTCGAGTTGATATCGTCGCATCCTCGACGCCTACCGCCCGGAGGATGTACGTATCTGTTCTTATGTTTTTGTAATGAGTTGTTCGACCTCGTCCTTTTCGTTTAACAATTTTATTTTTATTATATTGCAGATTTGTTGGACCCCCTATCCTCGGGTTGACTTGGATGCTCAGTATCCGACGTCGAGGTATCGGGGCACCATCCGCTTCATGGACATATACGAGCCATACATGCCCGATAGATGTGTTCGACAGTTGGGCCGAGTGCAGAGCCGACCTTTGGACGTCATCGTACCAAAGACTTGTCATCGCCCGACTTCACTTAAGACGCCGAGGTACATCACGAGGGCTCGCCGAGAGAGGACGGTGAGAGAGACGCTGAGGTACATCACGAGGGCTTGCCGAGTGAGGAGGCGTGATTGTTTAGTCCATCTAGCTTATGTTCACATTTGCACTATTTTGTTGACTATTTGGGTTGTTTACATATTTTGACGTTTAGGATTGTTCTACATTTGCACTATTTTGTTGACTATTTGGGTTGTTTGCGTATTTTGACCACGGGCCTATTTTATACATATTTTGACGTTTGGGCTTGATTGTTTAGTATTCCTATTTTTCTCTATTTTCCTATTTATATATACGACATGCATAACCTCTAAACGACTCTTGGTTGGGCGACCGAGAAAGAGAACTGCCTGAAAACTACCCATGAACAAGTTACGAATCCGTCCATGGGCGGGTTTGAAAATTGCCCATGAACGAGATACGAATCCGTCCATATGTGGGTGTGAAAAATTCCCATGAACGTGTTACGAATCCGTTCATGGGCGGGTTTTAAAACTTCCCATGGACGAGTTACGGATCCGTCCATAGGGCATTACACATACCCTGAGCCCTAAACCCTAAACCCTATGGACGGATTCAGGACTCGTACATGGGGGTTTTACCCTAATGGGCGTTTTTTTGGATTTTTTTGAAATAATTATATCCATTTTTACAACAATTCAAAGTTTTATCATTTAAAACATAAAAAAATCTAATTAAGTTACAAATCGGATGCCACATATAACTTATATCGATCATGCAGAACTTCACCGTTAAGCGCTAGCCACTATGTTAGGACCTCTTATGTTTTATATTGACCTTGATGATGGTTCAACCCGCCATTATCCATGAAGTCCTTTACAAGGTTGAACTCGTCTTACAACTTGAAGTCTTGCACGATGGTTGACTCGTCTTATACCATGAAGTCTTGCACAATGGTTGAACTCGTAATGTGCCATGAAAACGTTTATGATGGTTCAACTCGTCAAGTACCATGAGGACTTCTTGTGAGGCGTTTTCTAGTTGAATATGTGAGATTAATCATAATAGTAATATATGTAAGTGTAAGTTTGTAGACGATATGACCGGCAGATGGACAGGTTACGAATCCGTTCAAGAGGATTTGTAACCGGCATATGGACAGTTTACAAATCCGTCCATGGACGGGTTACGAATCCGTCCATGGACGGGTTATGAATTCGTTCATGGACGAGTTTGTAGCGACCATATAGTAAACCGTTAATTTTTAAATATAAACCCGGGAATCTAATGTCCAATTAAATCTATAAAAAAATATTACGTTCCGTCCATATGTAGTGGTAGTCAAAAGTGGAACTACAATGTCTAACAAGAATTACAATCTTAAGTTAAAATATCATTCCTTCCACTTCTCTCTCGTTGAACGACATAGTCTTGCATTCGGCTCTCGTAGCGGTGGTGCCATCCTTCCACACTCGGGTACTTGTAAATTGTCCATTGCCTAGGTGGTGGAGGAATAGGACAATCATCGTTTAAGAACCAAATCTATACACAACATAACAAAATCAAAATTTATTAACACATTTATGTTAAAAACATCAATATTTAGTAATAATGTGTTCGTTTAAGAAAACATACCGGTACAAAATGTCCGGTGGAGGGGGACCCGACAAGTGCAATAGCATATAACATGGAAGGAGGATCGGCTCCATCGGGGGCCCACAATGGGACACATGTGTGCGGCCCATATTTACTCAACACAACGAGGGACACTTGGTACAAAGTCGCAAACACCAACCCCATCATCGGAACTAACATCCAAGCGTCTCGAGGGCACGGAGAACTTGTCATGCTCACCTCCCGAACAAGCCTCTCTATCCCCCCCTCTTCCTCGTACACCAAGCCCCAACGATGTTGATGTTCTAGAATGAACCTCAAGAGATTCAACCGAACCTCTGTGTACTTGCTTTCATCCTCACCAAGTAAAACGGCAAGTGATCGATACCCGCAATGATCATCGCCCTCTACATTTTGGACCCCGAAGATGTAAGGAAACATGAAGGGGTCAATCGTGTCATGACCCCAATCAAAATCAAGGTAATAAGTGCACTTAGACGACACAGCGGGGGATCGTTTCTCCTCCTCCTTCTTCTTATTCTTCTTCTTCTCTTCCTCCCTCTTCTTCTTCTCTTCCTCCCTCTTCTTCTTCTCCTCCTCCTTCTTCTTCTTCTTTTCTTCATCCCTCCTCTTCTTCTCCTCCTCCTTCCTCTTCTTCTCCTCCTCCCTCTCATTCCTCTTCTCCTCACTCCTCCTCTTCTTCTCCTCACTCCTCCTCTTCTTCTCCTCCTCCTTCCTCTTCTTCTCCTCCTCCCTTTCCTTCCTCTTCTCCTCCCCCCTCTTCCTCTTCGTCGTCGTCCTATCAATGCCCTTACCATTCTCCTCGTCAACATACTCCTCCCATGTCGGATCCCTCGTAGTACTACGCTTCTTCTCACTCCCCCTTGGCCTTCCCTTATCGGTTTCACCGCGCGAGGGCTCTTGCACACAAGACGAACGCGGGTCTTCACACTCCAAGACCTTTTGGGCGACCTTGAAGATAGTGTCCTTGGGAACTTCCTCCGCTTCCAACTTGGACCAAAACTTTCCCAATATCTTCTTCTCGTACGAAACATTGATCCCATCGTCGGGCAATCGATCATTCGGCCTCAAACCTTCCCACCGGACTTGCCTCCAATATAAATCAACTTCATCGGGGGGCAACGGGATGCCTTCTTCAACGTATCTCTTGATCGTTTGGGGTGTGGGCAATCCCATAGAAGTTTTCCACCAACGGTCTCCATGACTCTCCTCGTCGGATATCTTCCCATCTTTCGCTCTTTTAACTTGTGTCAATAGCAATTGAATGCATTGTCTCGAACAATTTTCCAATATGCGGTGGAAGAAAACCTTCTTCCATTCGGGACCACTTAGTATTTCAACCGGTGCCCCCGATCTACTCCTTCCCATCTCCTCTTGGACTCGGCGAAATTGATCCACAAACATGTTATCGATGTGTTGTATGATTGTGTCGAAACCTCCGACGGAAGATGACAACATGTCCTTGAGCATAGAGTGTTGAGCCTCAACCCTATAAGAAAAAAATGCATATATGTATATATACAAAACGATTCGGAGAAAATAATATTGAAGAAGAGTCATAGGAGGGTAAGGTTACCGGTTAGTTGATCTTGTTCCAAAATGGAGAATATGATCGGACCATGCACTCACTAGCTTGTCCTTATGTGGAGTGAACCATGTCTTCTCAACATACGACACCAAACCTTGTCCATCTTTTGCATTCCATATATTCCGAAAATGGTCAAGTCGGGCCTCGTATTCCTCCTTGGTGTGTGCCCTCATAACTCGACGTACGCTACTTGCAAATCGGTCGGCGTCTATACGTTGCAATTTTGCATATGCCCTCACGTTCCGAGCCACATGTACTTGACACAAGAAGTGGGGGACCTTGAAGACGTGCTTCACCGCTTTCAATGCTCCAAACTCTCGATCCGACATGAAACAACGCGGCTTTTTTTTGTTGAATAAGAACTTCAAACGCGTGAGGGCCCAAGTGAAGTACTCCGTCTTCTCCTTCTTCATGAAGACAATAGCAATACAATACGTCAAGTTTGTGGATGTCATCCCTACAAACTCCAAACAAGTCCATCCGTACCTACAAGAATGACAACCAATAGTTATATATCGAGAATTAATGTCCACCAAAACAACTGAATAACAAAAAAGCGGTACATAAATGTGATGACATACCTATTTGTCTTGTACGTGCAATCCATGATAACGACATTCGGAAACATCCTCAACAAATGTCGTGAGTCCGGATGACTAATAAACAACGCGCTCATCGCCGACTGGCCATCCTTTTCCTTCTTGGTCATTGTGTCGGTGAAGTATCCCTTATCCTTCAACCACGCCAAGGAGTATTGTGTCACGTTCAATCGACCCATTGATTTCTTCCTTTGAGAAGCCTTGAAATTATAGACTTGTGTCCTCGATAGTAGGGTTTCGGGATTGCGATGGACTAAGTCCATAAAGATGGGCTTAGGCTTCGTACCCGACGTACTAGCGCTTATTATGTGAGCGCGCTCCTCCTCGCTAAGACGATGGGCACCCCTAACCCCTTTCAAATTTGGGGGAAGCTCATGGTTATGGTACCCTCTTATCACCGATAACGTCCAACGAGAGGGTGTATAGGAATTCCCTTTGCTCAACAACCCATGCAACTCAAACGGACACTTGGCCCTCTTCGATTCCCGTGTTTTCTTCACCTCCTTCTTCCTCGCCGATCTATACGTACCCGACCTATAACAATGAAGAATGATCTTCTCGGGTTTGGACGACTTAGTCGAAATGAGCATAGATAGACCAAGACCGGTCTTTCTAGTCCATTGTCTCAACTCTTCCATTGTATCAAACCCGTCATTTGCAAAGTGCGTAGAGAAGTCGACTTGTGTGTGATCATAATGCTCACTAGACGGACAAACCTATGAATAAAATGGAAAGTTTATAAACAACTCGTAATAACTATGAACTTGCAAAATTTCAACAACATGCAAATAAATAATCATGTACTAAAAAATTATAAACAACAATTACGAAATCAATAACCATTTTTCATGACAATATAGTATTGAAATAAATATACTACAATGCATAATAATAAACCTATCAATCATTATCATTCAAGAATTCAATTTCGAACAACAAAATAATTTCAAGTTTCAACCTAAACTTAAATCGATAAATTTGAATTTGAACGGCAATAGATAAGTTCCAAATTTCAAAATATAAATTACAACCGCCAAATTCGAATTTATCCATATCAAATTCGTAAACCAAATTAGACACAAGGCTATAATAATCGACCAACAATTAATAAGTTTCAAGCTTCAACCTAAACAAAAATCGATAAGTTCGAATTTGAACCAAACAAATTGCAAAATATAAACATAGCAATTGCACTAGTCTAATTTTAGGATACAATAAATACTAACCCGTTTATTATCGGGAAGATGACCATTGCCCACAGAAGATGATGACTCCGACGAATATGATGACCCGCTAAACGATGATGTCTTTATGGTCCCGCTACTCGAAGTTAACATCTCAAGACAAGTATTTGTCGTATATGCTCTCTAGTTTCGTGGGATGAATTAACAATTGAAAAGTGAATAGGGAAAAGCACGAGGCCGCATTAAAAGCCGAAATTTGGCGGCCGCATAATTGGATTTATGGACGGGTTTAGAATCTGTCCATAGGAAAACCCTAACTTGGACGGATTCAGAATCTGTCCATAGGTGTCGTCCGAAAACCCTAACTTGGACGGATTCCGAATCTGTCCATAGGAGCCGTTTTTTTCAAAATTCAAAATCTATATTTGTGCGGGTTCTAAACCTGCCCATAGGAGCTGGTTTTTTTAAAAAACTTGAACATTTTCAGAACCCGTCCATATGGGCCGTTTTTTAAGCGAACCGGATGTTCGTTTATGGACGGATTCTGAAACTGTCCAAGGTTTCTAGAAAACCGGGTTCAGCTTGGACAGTTTCGTAACCCGTCCATATTGGAGTGCGCAACCGAATTTGAGGAGTGCGCAAACGAGCGGCCAAAGATAAAAGTGGTATTAATTGCCAGGCTTCTTCATGCAAGGAGCACATATGTTGTGTAAGGCTAGAAATTAAGTGCAGTGTAACACTAGCGGCATTAAGTAACGGGGAAATGAACAGACCCTTGTCACTATTTGTTGTCATAGACAGCTATGTTCGGTGGTTCACATTCAGGACTGAAAAGACGAACCAAAATAGCTGTTGTTGTGCTAAAAGTCACAGCTCCACATGACGCCCAACGCAAAGTCCTTGGAACAGTTATTCTTGGTCCTATACCAAACACAAAAAAACTGAGAGTAATGCTTGAGACTATCTAAGAGATACGAATTTGTACAAGCAGGTATCCATAACTTGGAGTCATAGCTCATACTATCTGCTACCATAATATATTATTAGCAAAGTATATTCACAATAAAGATTTTAGCTATCAAATTTTTCAAACCAAATCAACCAATAAATTTCAGATGTCCGATTACTACATACATGGCTTTATTCTTCCTCTATTGATAATTCAACTTCCCCACCATTATCAATTTCATGGTAAAACATGTTCTACACAAAGTTATCATAGTATAAGATTAACATGTATATATTACATCTTCATACCAATAAATTTGAGAACATGACAAGATAAGTAAGGAATCTATTCATTTGTTGGTCCTAGATTCCTCCGAGACTTTGAGCACAGCAAAAGAGTTGGAGCTGTGTAGCTGAAAGTGTTTGTGGTACTATTTTATTTTATGCGTCATAAAGTAAATATCAGAAAGAATCACATGAAGATGCATTGTTCAGCTTTAACCAAACTCGAGACTCTTCTGCTGAAATTAAGATTACCTCTTTGAATCAGCAAGCAAGAAGATTATGTTCTACCCCAGCATGTGTAATAATGAAAGATTAGCATTAGCACCTAGTCACAAAGAACAGATATAGCTATAGCAAGTAACCAGGACTGCACTCACAAAACAACATGTATCTGTTTTAAGGATTCTGATGTGCCCAATAGGATACAATACTTACAAGTGATTTTGATTGAAATCATCTAAAACATTATCCCTTAATTCTAAGAATTTACACCATAGGCGCTGAGAATCACATATTCCAAACCCATTACAAGAAAGCATGCCACGCAATTTTAGAGCTTATCAACTACCAAGAGCCCAAGAAAACTTTTTGGATCAATAATAGAACCAAATTGCATGGAGTGCAAAGGAGAGAAGATAGATAAGAGACGGCAGAGTAGAAACATACCATAATGCAATCTACACAACACCCAGAAACCAAATGACCCACCCACAGCAAAAACAGCAGCCGTCTGTCTCATCAGCCTGGAGCAAGGCTTTGCATCCGATCTCATCAATTCTCCATCAGAGAAACCAAGCATGCGCCTCAATGCCATTGATTCAGATCAAAAAATGTGGAAGGAACCACAACAACCCGTGAATTTGGCTGAAACTCGGACACCTGTTAAAACTATCAAGAGTTGCAGGTGCCTTTAACAAGGTTGTTTTTATCTCAAAGTCAAACTTCAAATTATGGAGTTAATCTCTAGAGCACAACAGTTCAAGTCAGAATTTCAGGCAGATTCAAGATCAACGACAGCTCGATTAAAAAAGCCCGAGTCTGAACAAAAATTCATATGGAGAAGAAGGGGAACATGATCTGGATACTGAATGAAGGATGAGAATGTATTGACTGCTAGACAGAGCAAGTGGTGAAAAAGAGTATAAACATATTTCAGTAGTAGTTCTGGAACAGGAAATGTATATGAAATATGAGATGTTCACCCCTAAAGCCCAAACTCAAATTTGCTGGTTAATACAATAACAAAGGTCTCCCTCCACCATATCCTAACTCTTGAAACAAAGTAGTGAAAATCATTTCCATTTCCAAAATCACCAATTGACAGCATTCCACCTCTAGAGCATACTGTAATGTGACTTTATAGCATAGCTTACCCATATATATGAATCCACAGCCATCAAACATAAAAAAGGAAAATCCAACCACGATGATTCACGGGTGCAAAGTTGACTCAATCTCAAACATTTCAATATGCTGTCGACAAATCACTAAAGCAAATACAAAATCAGTTTCAATAAAGACGATGTAGTTACATACCTAGAGCAGAGCACCAAGTGTATTAAAAGAAGAAATTTGTTGCGATTTTCATTCTAAACCATCGATTTGATTATTGTTGGATTTTGATGATGGAATCTGAACAGGCGAAGAATATGCACCATCAATCTAAACAAAAGCAAAGCCCAAAATCTGAACAAAAGCAGCAAACCCAGAATTTGGAAGAAGAGAATACAGAAAACGTTTCTGAGATACCTCGGGAGAAGCCGCCACGAAAGTGAAGCCGGAGAAGGAGCGCCAGGGCGGAGAAGAAGCTGAGTCAGTGAAGGTTTTGCACTTTTCTTTTAGGCCCCGTTTGGTTTCATTCCCTAGGAATGAGGATGAAATCACGAATGAATGATTCCAGTATCATGTTTTGCAGAGAAAATTCTAGAATCGATTTCATTTCTAGGAATGACTCATTTCAGCAGCCTGCAGGCTTGATTCCAGACGAAAATGGCAAGTATCATCTGTTGGATCGTAAGTCTGTTAGAATGGGCGTCCTTAACTGTGTTAAGGGCGTCCTTTAGTGCAGCGGAAAATAGACTTAACATGAAACAAGATAAGATAAATAGACACGAGTATTTATAGAGGAACCCCACTAAGACCAACTAGTCTTATGGGTAAACCTCTACCTCCGTTGGAGGATTTTCAATAGCCGTCCCTTATCTTATTAAGAGTGAGTCCTTATAACTTTAGGCGAGTCGTTACACTTCTCTGAGCTAAGCGTCCGTCCTTAGCCTCACTAGTAACACTCTTTTCTACCTAATAAGTAACCTAACACTCTTAGCTATAAGGAAGCTATCACTCACGTCTCTCACGGTTCGTTGTGAGAGACAAACAACAACTCTAACTATTTTGTGGTTTGATTTGGATTTGATTTGGTTGGACTTTCTTTCTCTTGCTTCAAGCTCACTTGATCTCCTTGTTCTTCGTTCTTGAACTTGAATGCTTCGGGAGAGCTTGAGAGAAAGTCTTCAAAGTCCACACCGCTATGCATACCCCTTGGAGGGTATTTATAGCGGAAGTGGTTCTTGTCCTCTAGCGTCCTCTGAGACTTGGCAGGATCCTTGATCTTCCATCAACGGTGCGATGTGCATCTTGAGGAAGTCAACTCTGTTGACGCTTGGGAAGCCTCCGCGTGGGTAGGGGACCATTGCTGGGAAAGCGACATCTTTGGAATTGTCAACATGTGCCCAGACAAGGGAAGCTTCCTTCTGAGGACTACGGCCGAACGTGATGTAATCATGTTGGGGCGGCCTTGATTTGAATTTGAACTTCGTCCGTATTTTGGCGCGCGTCCCTTCTTGATGAGGACGCCGTCCTATCTGCGCAGGAACTTCGCCAATTACGTTCAGCTTTGGAAGTTCTGATGACGTGCGTACCTACAGCTTAGGGACTGCCGTTCACTTGTTGTCCTTTTCGTTCATGTGCGTCCTTTGGACTTACCTGAGATCAACACTTGGACAACTTATCAAATACCTTTGAGTTTGTCATTATCAAAACAAGGGACGATCATTATTGGTTTAGATATTAATGACTGGCGTCCTTAATATCGTCCCAACAATTTCCCCCTTTTTGATGATGACAAACTCCTTTAAGCAATGCATGTAGAAGTAAAGCTTTTAGCAGGAGAGACTACACTTGGATTTTCTTTTCAGCTTAGGTTGGCATGCAACACATTCTTTTTAAGTGCGTCCTATTTGATTCTTAACTAGCGTCCTTTGGACTTGGCCGAAATTCCCCCTAAACACATGCTTTCTATAACAACTTAATAATAATCGCATCTCTGCAAAACTATACTTCCCCCTTTTGACATCATCGAAAAGGAGAACAAGTTGAAAAGCATGCATGCACAAAGTCATAACTAAAGAAAGGAACGCTTAGACAAAATGACTCACAAATGTAATGAACGCCATTCAAAAAGATTAGAGTACGAACATTACAAACATCCATAAGCATTGTTCAAAACGGGGACATCGTCCCAAAGTGTTAACAAAAACATAAGAAAAGATAAACTGTTTCAGGGGTTGGAAGAGGGAGGAGCGATCATTTGCGGGGACGCTTGCCGAGAGCCTTGAGATTTTGCTCCTGAAGGTAGTTGTTCTACGCAAGGAGCTAGTTGTTGCGTTCAAGAAGTTCTGTGTGTTGATGGAGAGTGTCATGGACTTGTTGGATGAGATCGATCATCATACACTGATTCTCAATCATCATTCCAAGCAGATACTTCTGTGAATGCTTCTCAGCTTCGTGAGGGACGCTCATGCCATCCAGTTCATCTTTTTCAGCTTCAGCATCGGCGTCCTCAACTGGCGTCCCAACTACTTGCAAATTTTCGGCTTCTGGATCACCTTCCACAGTCTCAGCAGCAACAGCAGCGGCCTTAGCTCGACGTTCAGCCTCTTTCTTCTCCTTGGCCAATTGCCTCTTCACGGAGGGAAGTGGCTCATCAAATCTCATCTTGCCAACTGGAGGGGTTGTGATCTGCCTAACGTCCCAGTGAATCCCAAACGACTGTTCTGTTTTGGGGACATAGAGGCCCTGCTGCTTCAGGATCTGCTTCACTAAGCCAGGGAAGGGGAGAGAGTGGAGTCCTCCTGTGCACTTACCCATGTGCTCCAAGATCACCCGCGGCAAGTTGATGGGCTTGCGCTGTAAGAAGGCGTCCAAAATGATACTGTCGGTGATCTGGACTATGGACTTCTTCTCCTGGCGGGGGACGACCATGCGCACTATAAAGTGATGTGCAAGGACGCCTGTCTTGGAAAGACAATGGGCAACCCTATCCCTAGCAACTGGCTGTCTCCCGTTGAATATGTTGTTGAAGATCTCTTCCTGGGAGAAACGGCCAAAGTTCTTGTTGGGAAGGTCGTGAAGAGCATCCAGAGTAGAAAGACGCAGGCCGAGCATATTACGGACGGTACCCTCAGCAATTGAGTACTCGTCCCCATCAATTTCGAACGTCCCTTGAGGCTTCCCTTTTACTTCTGATATTTCGAATTTGGATTAAAAGCGGAGAACCTGTTCGGGGTCCACCTCGGCAGCTTCAGCACCCAAGTGCATCCAACCCTGGAACTCCAGCAGTTCCAAAAACTCTGTGCGTCCATTTTCCTCTAAGAACTGAGCAGTGAAGAGGAGCGGCGACAAGATCTTCTTGAGCCTTTTCTGCTTGGAGCCGTTGCTGATGATGACCTCGTCACCAGCGTCCTGTTCATCACCATCTCCTTCCTCTTCCTCAGGATCCTCATCCTGGTGAGGAGCATCTTCTTCGTCTAAGGCCTCGTCCCCTTGATCATGGGACTCGGCCATTTCCTGATCCTCAGCAGTGGACGCCTGTTCTGTAGGACGTCCACAGCTGGAGTCCTTGCCAAGGACTCGATGGGGACTTCATCAGAAGCCGTCCCCTGGACTTGAGCAATTTCCTCGACTGCCTGAGTTGGCGGAGGAGGAGGAGTTGAAGCTCTGGGAGGAGAGGGAGTGGGAGTTCTTATCTTTGCTTTGGTGGGGGCGGAGGAGGTGCTGGGCGGAACCACTGAGATGGGCTTGACTTTAAGCGGAGCAGGAGGGGGAGGAGGCTTCTTAGCAGGGGAGTCGTCTAGAGTGATGATGTTGGGTACAACGTCCTTGGCCGGGACCTGTACTTGAGGAGCGTCCTTTTGGACCTTTGGCATAGGTTTTGCCAGGTTCGCCTCAATTTCCGCTTCCAGCGGATCCTCAACAGCCACATAAGCAGGAGTCGCATCCTCAACCCTTGGTGGAGGTGGAGGGAGCAGAGGGACTTCCTGCAAGCTCTTCTGGATCGCCTCAACAATGGCGTCCTTTTCAGCTTGTGCTTGGCGCGCCTTCTCCTCTTTCTCGATTTGGAGTTCGGAGAGGCGGATGGCGGCCATTTGCTCTTCAATGACGCCCTCAAGTTGAGCAGACGTCTTGAGCCTTCTCTTTGGGGAGGGAGGCGGGGAGGAAGGGATAGGCTTTGGTTGAGAGAAGGAGGGGCCTTTAATTTGGGGATGTTGTGAGGAAGGGGGAGAGGACGGTCGTTTTCTCTTCTGAGATGGGATGGAGCCCGCAGGAGCCACCACAAACTCCATGATATCTGGGAGGAGTTTGGCGAGATCGTCGACCGTCCCTTGGAACATTTCAGAGATGAGCGCCCGTCCCATGAAAGGGGGGTTTTTGTGGTTGGTTTCTTGGAGGCGTGGCTTGACATATGTCACCATAAAATAGTGCATTAGTCGTTGGATTTTTGGAGGGTAGTCTTGGATGGACGCCCTATGGCAAATGTTTGCGAGGGTTTTAGGTTCCCATTCAAGCCAGTCCTCAATGAGTGGGTCAAGGGGAGGACGGCGTTTAGGTTGGGACGGTAGTCTAAAAACGGAGCCTTTGGCGACGTTGTCGGGTTCGGGCTCGGGTTTGAAAGGCTTCTCAAGGAATTGGAAGCGTTTTTGAGCGGGTTTGGATTGGGATCGGGAAGATTGGGGTTTTGTATGAGGAGGTTGGGATTTCTGTGAATGAGGCGGGGTGGTGGAATGGCGGCGTTGGGTGGTTTGTGAAGAGGAATGGTGGCGAGGGGGGTCTTGGCGCCCAGTAAGTCGCCCTCTCGAGTCCATGAGTGACCGGCCTTTCACCGGAGGAGACTTCGAGGAGCTAGGGTTTTTCGCCGCCGAAGATGGAGATGGGTTCTTGGTTGCCCTTGTGTTGGCCATTTGAGAAGATGGTTTTTATAGATGAAGATTAGGGTTGAGAAGGTGATTTCGGGATCTGGGTTTGAAGATTTGAGAGTTTGCTAAAATTGTGTAAACAGCAGAGGAGCGAAGAAGGTTTTTCAGGTTGTGCAGGGGCATATATATAGGAAGAAGACGAAGATGAATGGTCAAGGGTAAAAGGGTATTTTCCTTTGGCTTCTCCCACCCGCGATCCCGCACGTGGCTTACTTCTTTGCTAAGAAACATAGCTGTTTTGCACCCGGTACACATATCCCGAGATCCGCGTTCAACTTCTCCAGGACGTTTCAACTTCCCATTTTCAAAATTCAAACTTTTCACAACTGCAAAGGACTCTGTCTTGGCGTCCTTTCAACACACAACCCTGCTTTACTCAGAACTGAACCTCGGCGTCCCAAATACTGATCACAACCTCTGACTCTTAGAACTTTGACCCGACGTCCTTCAGATTTTGACAAGCGTCCCTTTGATCACTTAGAACCATTTTTGAAAATCAAGCAAGTACGTCCCGTAAAGATAAAACAAAGAACGCTCATAGGACGCGTTTGCAAGATTCTCGGCTTAGGTAAGCTTAGAGTTCCCATCATTTCGGCTTGTGATGAGGGTAGGGTGATCAGGGATACTCTTGAGATGAAAAGCGAAATGAATATTATTCAAAACACAAGCAAAACAAATGTCTTAGACTAGCGTCCTTTAAAGATGACTTTCAATACATGACACATTTTAAAATGAGTTCTCAACAAGATATAGCCAATCATAGAGGGAATAATAGAACGGGACTTGATCATTTAAAAGTTATCATCCCCAAGAGCAACCTAAGATGCTCGTAGGGACGTCTATCTAGTGCTTTTGTGAAAATATCGGCCACTTGGTCCTCAGTCCTAACGTGATCCACTCTAATTAATCCAAGTTCAACATTGTCACGAAGGAAATGATGTCTTATATGAATATGCTTCGTCCTAGAATGATGAACAGGATTCTTGGCAATACTTATAGCACTTGTGTTATCACACAAGATAGGGACTGTGTTGAGGAATGTACCATAGTCTTCAAGTTGGTACTTGATCCATAGGACTTGTGAGCAGCACGAAGCAGCAGCAACGTACTCAGCTTCCGCGGTTGAGAGAGCCACGGAGTTTTGCTTTTTGGATCCCCAAGACAGAAGGCAAGAGCCCAGGAATTGAGCCATTCCTGAGGTACTCTTCCTATCTACCATATGGCCAGCGTAGTCTGCGTCAGAGTACGCTACTAGGTTTTGGGACGTCCTTCTGGGATACCATAAACATAGGTCATCCCGTCCCTTGAGGTATCTGAAGATTCTTTTGACCTCTTGCATGTGGGACTCCTTTGGATTTGCTTGGAAGCGGGCGCACAAACACACAGCGAACATGATGTCGGGACGACTTGCCGTTAGGTATAGCAAGGACCCTATCATTCCTCTGTAGAGCTTTTGATCTACACTCTTGCCTTCTTCATCAGCATAAAGGCGAGTGTTGGGAGAGATGGGAGTATCAATGGACTTTGACGAGTTCATCCCATACTTCTCGAGCATTTCACGAATGTATTTCTGTTGGTGAATGCGCGTCCCATCCTTGAGCTGAGTGATTTGGAGTCCTAAGAAGAAGTTGAGTTCTCCTATGAGGGACATCTCAAACTCACTACTCATCAAGTTCTTGAATTCCTCTACAAGTTTCATGTTAGTGCTTCCAAATACTATGTCATCGACATAGACTTGGACAATCAAAACATCTTTAAGGACTTTCTTTAAGAACAGGGTTTTGTCAATGTTACCTCGGGTATACCCGTTGGACAACAGAAAGGACGCAAACCTATCGTACCAGGCACGAGGGGCTTGCTTGAGTCCATAGAGTGCTTTGTCCAAGAAGTATACATGATCAGGGTGATCGGCGTCCTCAAAGCCTGGAGGTTGAGCAACATACACTTCCTCCTTGAGCTTGCCGTTGAGGAAGGCTATCTTGACGTCCATTTGAAAAAGCTTGAACCCTTTGTGAGCGGCATAGGCGATGAGGAGGCGAATGGCTTCAATTCTGGCGACAGGAGCGAAGGTCTCATCATAGTTGATTCCTTCCTCTTGTCTATAGCCTTGAGCCACAAGCCTTGCTTTGTTTCTTGAAACGCGACCACTCTCATCAAGCTTGTTTCTGTAGACCCACCTCGTCCCTATTATGTTTTTGTTCCTTGGACGAGGGACGAGGGTCCACACCTTGTTTCTCTCAAATTGATTGAGTTCTTCTTGCATGGCTTGGATCCAATCAGCGTCCTGAAGTGCCTCCTTTATGTTCTTAGGTTCAGTTAAGGACACAAAGGCGTTGAATGCACAGAACGCTATGTTGGCGTTATGGGACTGATTCACAGCTGATCTTGTTTGGACTCCTTTTGAGATGTCTGAGATTATTTGATCTGTTGAATGAATTCTTGAAAGGTTAGATCCCCTATGAGTAGCTTCCCTTGCAGGAGTACACCTAGGGTCCGTCCAATCAGACTCATCGGAGTCAAAGCCATTGTCTTCACTAGAAAGGCTCAGAGTGTTCCCCCTCAGGTTGAGCGTCCACTCCTTGACGCGGCTCACCTTGCAAACTTGATTCAGCCACATCTTGTTGAACTGGAGATTCACTTCGAGAGGGAACTCCCTGAACAATACTGGGAACATCCACTGAGACTTCTTCAGGGTTTGGAGTAGCGTCCTTAGGAACATAGTATTTTCCAGAGGACCCAATATCAACTTCGCCGTCGGAATCGTCCTGCTGTTGTGAAGACGAGCGTTCTTTCCCACTTGATTTTTCTTTGTGAGAGGAACTTTCTTTGAACACAACATGAATGCTCTCCTCAAGCTTTAGAGTCCTTTTATTGAAGACTCTATATGCTTTGCTGGTGAGGGAGTACCCAAGGAATATGGCTTCGTCACTCCTTGCATCAAACTTTCCAAGTCTTTCTTTATCATTGTTGTGAACAAAGCATTTGCATCCAAAGACTTTGAGATAGTCAATGCGAGGCTTCCTTCCATTCAACAACCCATAGGACGTCTTCTTCAGCAAAGGACGGATCATGGCTCGATTGATAATGTAGCAAGCTGTAGCAATAGCTTCCGCCCAAAAGTATTTGGGAACGCTATTAGCTAAAAGCATAGTCCTTGCCATATCCTCAAGCGTCCTATTCTTTCTTTACACAACTCCATTTTGCTGAGGAGTCCTTGGAGCTGAGAAGTTGTGCGAGACGCCATGTTGATCACAGTAGGCTAGGAACTCTGAGTTCTGGAACTCCGTCCCATGGTCTGATCTTATGGCTTTGAGGGGCGTCTCAAGGGCAACTTCCACTTGCTTGATGAAGACTTTGAATGCATTGAAGCAATCTGTTTTTGAGGCTTAGAAAAGAACCCGGGTGAATCGAGAAAAATCATCTACAAGAACGTAAATGTACCTCTTTCCACCATAGCTCAACGTCTTCATTGGTCCACAAAGATCCATATGGAGAAGTTCCAAAGGCTTCTTTGTACTGACTTCGTTTTTGGATTTGAAGGACGTTCTTGTTTGTTTCCCTTTGATATAGGCCTCGCACTGTTCAATTTTCTCAGGATCAATTTAGGGAAGACCTTTCACAAGATTTCTTTGATGTAGCGTAAGGATTGTGCTTGGTCCAGCATGGCCGAGTCGGCGATGCCAGAGGTCAGCGTCCTCCTTTGAAACAGATAGGCACAACTCAGATTTAGGTTTGAACTCTTGGTTGAAGATGTAGACATTGTTTTTGCGAACGCCTTTGAGGACAACTTTGTTTGATTTCTTGTTGATAACTAGGCACTCCTTTGAGTCAAATGTGACTAGGTTTTCACCTTGATCACACATTTGAGAGACGCTTAGGAGGTTGAAGCCAAGTCCTTCAACAAGGCTAACGTCTGTTGCTTTGATGGACGGATTGAGAATGGCAGTTCCCGTCCCTTTGATCTTTCCCTTGCCCTTGTTGCCAAACGAGACAGTTCCTCCCGTGGCACTACTTTGGATAGAAGTGAGATGGATCTGGCTTCCTGTCATATGATTTGAGGCGCCACTATCAATGATCCATGGGCGTCCCCTCACTTCCACCTGCCAAAACAAAGTTAGTGTTTGGCGACCCAGGCAAGGTGTTCCTTACCTGGTTCGTTACAGAAATAGAACACTGGTTCTGACATGTAGTCATTTATATTCACATCATTTGAAATGGCATGCTTTCGGAAAGAACTCTTAGAACGTCTAGGACGCCTAGGGTTAGCCTTAGGGACGGACTTATCATTTTCGATGTTAGTCCTAGCAGCTTTACCACTTTCAATGTCGTCCTTCAGTTTTAAGCATTCATATTTAAAGTGATCTCCTTTTCCACAATACCAACACGTCCTATAGTAAGTACCAAGGTAGTACTTCTTGTTGGGACGTTGGATTTTGTTCTCTTTCATCTTTTGAGGGTTACAGACTTTTGAACCCTCCCCCTTAGCAATTTTCTTATATATCCTATGACTGGTGGAGTTAGTGTAGTAGTCCTCTTGACCTTTCTCTCCACTTTCTAGGACTCTAATTCTTTCAAGAAGATTCTTGGTCTTTTCCCTTTCCAATTCAAGTTCTGAAGTTTTGCTTGCCTCAAAGTCGCTAGGGAGGGAGTTCCTAGTGTCAGACTCATAGCCCAGTCCTCTCTTGGCTGGGACAAACACCATTGGTTGAACTTCCTCAATGGCTGGATTCTTTCCTAACAATTTCACCTCTTCCCTAAGCTTAGCGTTCTCTAGTTTAAGACACATTACTTCAGTTTTCAGGGATTTGATTTCGACACATGAGGACTCTAGTTGAGATGACACTGTAGCACAGTTCTCACATTCAACTAAAATATTTTCATTTTCAAGTTCAAGTTCATCCATTCTATGTTGCATGACTACGCTTTCTTCCATGATTCTATTAATGAGTTTAATAAGTTTGGATTTAGAACACTTCTCCAAGGAATTCATCATGGATTCACGAGTTACCTCTTGTTCCTTTTCAGAGGCGTCCTCTTCAACAACTGGGGCGTCCTGCACAGCCATGTACGCCACTTGTTCATCATCTAAGGCGTCCTCGATGGCTATGTACGCCGCTGGTCCTTCAGGTTCTTCATCATCAGAACTCACATTATCCCATGCGGCTTCACATGCTCCCAAGAGGGCCTTCATCTTCATTTCTTTTGAGTTCAGTCCCGTAGTACACTTTTTGGCAAAGTGTCCTTTCTTGTTACACTTGTAGCAAGTAAGTTCCTTCATTTCTGCCTCTGTATACTTGGGACTCTCCTTTTTGTAGGGCATCTTGTTTTTCCTGAATTCTTTGGTCCTTTTACCCCATAGGCGAGCAACCTTGTGTAGAAGGGAAAGCTCTTCCTCTTCTTCAAGCTGTTCCTTAGTCTTGCTTTCCTTCTCTCTTAAAGCTTGAGCGCGCATTTTTTCATGATTCTCATTTTTGTTTGCTTCCACCATTAAAGCAAGTTCTCTTTGGTGACGCAGATACTCAGCGTACTCTGGTGTTGCTGTCATCAGGGCGAGATCTGTCTGAGGGTTCCTAGCCAACTCAGCCATATCGGCGTCCCTTCTTGCTTCATAACCTCTCAGCTTCCCATAGATCTCTTCCATATCCAGGGTCTTGTTAGCAGTGTTCTCCTTGAACATAGTCCTATCAAAGTTCCATTTCCCTGTGAGTCCATCAATGACCACTTGAACTCTGTTCCTCATTGAGATTTCAGCTTCTGCGATGCCCAAATTTCGCATCTTGGTGACAAGAGCTTCAAAACGGTATGAGTAGTCCTTGATTGTTTCATTGAGCAACATTCTAAAGGCATAGAACTCTCTTTTGATTTCAAGCTGAACGTCCTCCTTCATCTCGGTCGTACCCACATGGTACTTCTCGAGAGCTTCCCACTGTAGTTTGGTTGTTGCCAAATTCCTAACTCGGTTGGCGTCCCTCTCGCAAAGGGACGCTTGAAGGAAGCATATTGCCTTAGCATTTGTTTCCAAGAGCTTGAATTCATCGGGACCCCACTCGTCCTCTTTATCTTTCTTGTCAGCAGGAACGGTAAGGTCACCTTTCATGATCACTCTCCAGCATTGATAGTTCTGACTTCTGCAAAAGTTTTCAAAGCGGATCTTCCAGCGGTTGAAGTTGCCGTCCGTCAGGCGTGGAGGCTTCACGAAGGAGATTCCAATAGGTTCCATGTCCATCTTGTACTTGCAACTCAACAAAATCTAGAGCGCCTGCTCTGATACCAATTGTTGGATCGTAAGTCTGTTAGAATGGGCGTCCTTAACTAGGTTAAGGGCGTCCTTTAGTGCAGCGGAAAATAGACTTAACAGGAAACAAGATAAGATAAATAGACACGAGTATTTATAGAGGAACCCCACTAAGACCAACTAGTCTTATGGGTAAACCTCTACCTCCGTTGGAGGATTTTCAATAGCCGTCCCTTATCTTATTAAGAGTGAGTCCTTACAACTTTAGGCGAGTCGTTACACTTTTCTGAGCTAAGCGTCCGTCCTTAGCCTCCCTAGTAACACTCCTTTCTACCTAACAAGTAACCTAACACTCTTAGCTATAAGGAAGCTATCACTCACGTCTCTCACGGTTCGTTGTGAGAGACAAACAACAACTCTAACTATTTTGTGGTTTGATTTGGATTTGATTTGGTTGGTCTTTCTTTCTCTTGCTTCAAGCTCACTTGATCTCCTTGTTCTTCGTTCTTGAACTTGAATGCTTCGGGAGAGCTTGAGAGAAAGTCTTCAAAGTCCACACCGCTATGCATACCCCTTGGAGGGTATTTATAGCGGAAGTGGTTCTTGTCCTCTAGCGTCCTCTGAGACTTGGCAGGATCCTTGATCTTCCATCAACGGTGCGATGTGCATCTTGAGGAAGTCAACTATGTTGACGCTTGGGAAGCCTCCGCGTGGGTAGGGGACCATTGCTGGGAAAGCGACATCTTTAGAATTGTCTACACGTGCCCAGACAAGGGAAGCTTCCTTCTGAGGACTACGGCCGAACGTGATGTAATCATGTAGGGGCGGCCTTGATTTGAATTTGAACTTCGTCCGTATTTTGGCGCGCGTCCCTTCTTGATGAGGACGCCGTCCTATCTGCGCAGGAACTTAGCCAATTACTTTCAGCTTTGGAAGTTCTGATGATGTGCGTCCCTACAGCTTAGGGACTGCCGTTCACTTGTTGTCCTTTTCGTTCATGTGCGTCCTTTGGACTTACCTGAGATCAACACTTGGACAACTTATCAAATACCTTTGAGTTTGTCATTATCAAAACAAGGGACGATCATTATTGGTTTAGATATTAATGACTGGCGTCCTTAATATCGTCCCAACATCATCCATTCCAAGGATTTTAATTGTTCATTTTAAATCTTAAAACTCCACACCCTTAAATTATAATTTCTAAAAGTCATAAACTCCTAAAATCATAATCACAAAACCCTAAATATTAAGAATTTTAAACCGTAATTGTCATGAATGGTTCATTCCGACAACATACCAAACAACATGACTCTAGAATGGTTCATTCCGATTCCTGATTCCATTCCGATTCCTGATTCCAATCCGATTCCGATAGTGTTACCAAACGAGGCCTTAATTAACGGATAAAATTCACAGAACCATCCATCCCCGGTTTAATTTTATGCTATTTTGGGGCAAAGCCACTTTATTCAGCAAAATCGCATATAACAACTCTTAAAAAATAAAATTATATATAATCACCCCTAAAAATCTCATGTTATCAAAGTACCTCCCAACCGCATCGCAAAAAATCCGTTAAAAGTCAGCACCTTTTTTTCGCTTGCAAGAAGATGACAGCACGTTGTAGTTCGAGAGCTCTCAAGATTTGAAATAGACTTCCATGGTTGTTGTCAAGATCAAAAGGCAATCCACAATTGAGTTTCAAAATACAACTTTGCAAATCCCTTTCACTCTTGCCATCATACACAAACAAAGGAAAAACATAAAGAAAGAGGAGGGAATTTGGCCAATTCGACTAAAATGAAGGGTCCTTATAAGTTATAACTCCTAAGTTGGGGTTGGGTAGGCAACAATCTCAAGGAAATTTTGACATTGAATTTGTAGGCCATGACTAACCTCAATGGTCAAGCTCAAATGTAATCCGCTAGAGTGATACGGACAACTCGGATCCGTACCAAAGGACTTGATCGAACAGGGATAAGAGTCAACACGAGGCCTCGGGAGAAGGGAAGAATGGCCAGTGGCCGAGGGAGATGTAGACGAGATAGGATTAGATAGAATTAGGGATAAAGAGATTTGTTGATTGCTTGAATGAATTCCAAATAACATGATTACAAGATATAAATAGCTTGAACAATAAAACCCTAATGCTAATGCTAAACCTAACGGTCCAACAAACGACCCATTAAATCAACTAAATATAATAATAATAGCTTAAATCAACTAAATATAAAGTATCATAGAGGTGCATGAATGAGCTAGTGCAAATATATGACAAGGTGCATGAATATAGTGCAAATATATGACAAGTTTCCGGCTGTAATTATCCGCCTCTTCTTCGATACATGTTTCCCACGGGTTGGGAGATGTTAGGCTGTTTGTTAACACACAACGAAATTATAAGGGAGGGCGATGGTGTTTTGATATAGGGATGCTTGTAATGGTGGTTTTGATTAATTTTGAATTTTGCAGTTGATTGCACAATGCACCGGTGATTTTGTAAAAACTCACACTTGTATAAAATATATTTTAAAAACAAAATCAGTCCAGACCGGAAACAAAACAAACTTCCAAAATATCATGGACATGAGACCAAACCGTTTGGACTGATTTTCAAGGGACGAATCCACCATAACTTCTTAGCATGATCGAAACTCAGAATGATCACAACAAGTCAAACCGCAAAGGATAACACATGTAAGATGTCTCCTGAGAATGCCTTTAAAGAGGATACAAGTTTTTTGCACTGCTATTTGTAAAGCATCACTTCACTACTCTTCATCACTGTCATTGCCGAAAACTGAAGCCACAGGCACCTTTGGCTTCTTTGCAGCACCGCCAAGTGAAATCTGGAGAGCAAATGAGAAAACAGACTTTGTTAGACTTCTTGAGACGTCCTATCAACCCAAGATCCTCGCCTCACAATAGATTGCTTATGATGCGCATTGGGAGAATTGTTTTGAGAGACTTTTGTTGAAATTAGAAGCTCTTCTATTTATGTTCAGCATTGGGTTTATAGGAAACTGTAATCCAACAAATCCTAGAAATGTATACGAACCCCAGACAAATTAGATAACAAAGTTATGCTAAACACTATTGAGATTAACACGAAATATTTGATTTTTTTTAAGAAGAATTGTAGAAGCAATACCTTCTTAGATGGGCCGGGTTTTGCTGAAAAGCCAAACTTTAACGTTTTCCTTTGATCCCCTTCAGCAAGAGATGTAGCAGTTCTTGTTACATTAGACACTGGAATCTTTCCGGATTCCTCTTGTGTCTTCTGTTGCTGTTGTTGCTGCTTGTGAGCATCAGCACTACAAAATAAAACCAATATCAATCAACTACTCTGCATAAACATGAAATAAAGCCATCTATATCAAAGCCATTAACTTACATCTGGGCAAGCCTTGCCATTTCCCTCTCTTGACGTTGTTGTTCACGTTTTTGACGATCATCTTTGTTACTGTTACCATGCATTTCTCTCATTTCCTTAAAACGCTGCAAGGAATAAACAAAAATATTATCAACTCTAGAAGAATTTTAGGAAAACCCTATTACAGTAAACTAAGCAATTCTAGCCATTACCTTTCTGTGGTTGTGATCATAAGAACTTAAATGGGCTTCAAATTCCATGGCCAATTTGTATTGCTTGTTGCAGAGCTCACAGAAAAACGTTTTCCTTATTTCATTCACTTCAGTTTGAATCTTCTGCTCACGTTCTGCCATTACCTGGATTTTCATAATGTGCACGAAGCAGGCAGCAGAAACCACCAGGTAATAAAAACTGCACGAAATTCTCAAGATCTTCCAAAGTTGATGTTGGCTTATGATATACCATTCCTCTCAAAAGACAGGCATATATGCAATATGCTACCTTCTGCTATTAGATATAGGTTCCAGAAAAAGTATGAAGCATCAACCTCACTTTAACATTTTACTGTTGGGCATAAACTTAGTTATCTACAGTCTGAAGTTATAAGAGTACCTCTCTCTTCTTTGTAACTTCCTCAGTTTCCTCCACTTCAATTTCAAGCTTTCTTCGCTGAACATTCTCTCCAGAAGTATAATAGTCTTCTTCTTCCTGTTTTCCAATGCCAAGCTTAGGATCCCTCATTCCAGACTTTATAGGTTCAGTTATTCCTGCAAAAGTTGCACAGCTATAAATCTTCAAACAAAGCCACTGAGAAAAAATCCAAATATATATCTCAGCCTATGTCAAAGCCACAAGTCAACAGCTCGTGGAATTAGTCGGTCCACAGGTCTAGATACCCATGTAGCCTACAAAATTTCCATCTAGAGGCTAAATATTTCCAAGTTGATGATACCAAAGATTCTGATGGAGTGATGATAAACACGACTACATAAGATACTGGTTTAATCCACCACTTTCATATTGCAGATTTGAAAGGCATGAAAGAAATTGCAGGGTTTAGTTCCTTGCCTATCAACTCAGCAACTGGAGTGGACCTAGGAGCAAACTAATTGCCCATATATTCAGTTATAATCGAGCAAACGTCCAAAATTATATTCTAATTGTTTTAATACAAGCCTCGTTTCAAGGAGAATCCACTTCCTCTAAAACATTGAAAAATGAAACTAATTTAGAAAAGTGAAAGCATGAAGATATTAAATAATAGAACTACAGTAGATACACGGATATTTCACAACCACCAACACACTTACCTTGCTCATCTTTCCCAAGACCCTTCCCCTTCCACCCCATTTTCAGGAGAAGCCTGAAGCCTATATTTGATGAACTCAACTGAGTGTCCAAGGATGCTTGTTCAACATTATCCAAATCAACATTCTCTGTTGGCCTTTGGTTGATAGGTAGACTAAAATCCCCACTCAGATCATCATCATCATCAGACATATTTGAATAAGCCTGTATCACAAATTGCAGAAAGAATCAGTAACTTGACCAAAACATTTCCTAAAGACTTTAGGACTAATATATGTTAATTTCACAGCTATTAGCATTGTGAAGTCATTACAAGGAACAGACTAGAATACTCATCCCTACGCTAAATCAGCTACATGCTCCCTGCCCCAAAAAGAAGACAAGATTTGTAGCATACTGACCTCTCCTCTTTGATAAGGTTTCCTCTCCCGGATATTGGGCTCAGCTCCACCATTTCTCCGCCTGAAGTCCATTCCCAGACACCTGGAAGACATTGGATATCATACCATTAATAACTCTATATAAAACGCAAGATATATATGTACATAGGCCTGCACAATTTGCTCTCCACCAACTACAAGTCTACAACAACTTCGAATTCACTCCCAAAAAAAACCATAGAAGAATAAGACCCCAAAAACTCTCTACAACCAAACTGCTGCTTCAGTCACAAAACAAATCTCCCAGCACAATATTTCAGAGAGTACAACAAGACATAGGACCAATTGACTAAACATACTTCAAATCATGAAATTTCCTAAGAAAATAAACAGCCAAAAGAAGAAAGATCACCCAAAGAGCAAAATATAAGGAATCATGAAACGCAGCCGACCTTGACCAGATTAATAGTGTAATTGGGATTTCGGGCTTACCAGGTACCACAAATCGAGTCAGAGAGTGTCCAAAGCCGACTGGCACCGTCGAAGCCACGCCTCCAACCGCAGTTCGTCGTGCCAACGCCCCTCTTCGAGTCCTCCACTCCTCTACGTGCGACGTCTCTTCTTGACGTCTCTCAAATCGAAATTGCAAATTGATAGCAAAGAACCCTAAAATTTGGGCATTTTATACCCCTGGGTTTTGCTATTCGACAGCTCGTAAAATCCCAAAAATAGCGACAAATGTAGGCTTACACAGTGTTTAAGATTCAATCTTACACCGTGTGGAATGGACCGTCCGATGGCGGACACGTGGCCAAGTGAAGCAGCAAAAAAAAAGGGCGAAAATAGAGGGGCGGGATAAAATAGCGGGATGAATTTGGTGCAAAGAGAAAATTATCGTTCTACCCCTCTAGGTTAAAAACAAAACACCGAGCAACAGGGGGAAAACTCGACGCCGCCGGCCGGAGATTCTTGTCGAGCTGAATTCGTCTTCTTCCTACTATATCTTCACCGTTCATCGGCCAGTAAGGCGTTAAAAAGGTACGTAATCTGTAGACTTTGTATGAATCGGAAATAGGGGATATTTATCTTTGCGATTGCAAATTAGAGTTTGTGTCGCAATTATCTGCGATTGTGTGTGCAAACCAATGGTTGGACATTGTTCGAGTACTGTGTTATCCTTGAAAAAGTAGATTGTCAACTATGGTAGACAAGTAAGTGCTAGCTATAGTTATAATCTTCGTCGATTGGAAAATGTAATGTTGTGAGGCAGGTGGATGTTTGCATTGACTGTAGGGTTGATCAAACCAATTGAATGTGATTAAGGGATACAGTCCTAATGATTAATGTGAAGGACCTGTAGTTATCAGCTGGAAATTGCACAGTCTGCAATTTCCCGATCTGGTAGTGTGCATTGTACAGTGTGCAATTTCCATCTGTTTCACTTTCAGTATGCAATTTCTGGTTGTGTAATGTGATTGAGGGAGGTTTCATTCAGCCTGTGTGAGTCGATTTGATAAGATCTTATTCACGTAATGATGCAATGTAATGGCAATAGAGACGTTGAACGTTAGACAGTAGATGCGAAATCGGACATCTGCGGTCAAAACTAATAGCAGCAGGTATTATATTCGGATGTTGAATTATAACTAATCTACAATAAGGCAGACATGAGGTGTAAACATGAATTGGAATGTACTGTATTTGCTATTGGTGCAGTTAAAAAATAGCTAGTTTTTCGGCCAGAAAAAATACCTAGTTGCATTAATCAATCCATTAATTGACAAGACTGAATCAATGGATTTGGACCCGAATGAAGACCACGATGGAAACGACGAAGATGAGCCATTAATTGACAGGACTGCAGCAATGGATTTGGACCCGAATGAAGACCACGATGGAAAACATGAGCCATTCATTGACAGGACTGGATCAATGGATTTGGACCCGAATGAAGACCACGATGGAAACGACGAAGTTGGAAACGAAGATGAGGCATGTAATACAAGTGACAATGGAGAGGTTGGTGTAGCACAGCCTAAACAGGGTATGTGCTTTCAGAGCGGACAAGAATTTGCAATACATTGTCATAAATATGCCTATTAGAATGGTTTCCAATGGCATACTCGATCAAACCTACTGTTAGACGAGTTCAGAGGTAAGTACGGCAAGAAAAAGGTCCTACCGGAGCCTCAGTATTACATGATGAAAAGGCTGAGACTCGGATGTGTGAAGGCTGGCAAAGAAAAGAAGTACAAACAATCTCAAACAAGCGGATGCCCAGTATATGTTGAGGCGCGGATGATTGAAGGAGGGTTCCATATCACCAGACTCAATTTGGAACACAACCATCCGTTAGATCCCAGTAACAGCCGTATGCTTGTTAACTACAAGTACATGTCCGAATACCATAAGCGGAGGATCGTCATGAACGATATAGTTGGTGTCCCCGTGACCAAGAATTACAATTCTCTTGTCCTTGAGAGCGGAGGTCATGAGAAGCTAACGTTCAGTCAAAGCGATATGAGAAATGCCATAAACATTCAGCGTCGACTAGAAAGACGGAACGGTGATGCGTCGGGTTTGTTGGAATACTTCGACAAGATGTCCAAGGACAACCCTGACTTCTTCTGTGAGACTGAGATAAATGAGAAGGGGGAATTAGCAAAGGTTTTATGGTCAGATGCAAGATGTCGAACAATGGCAAAGGACTTCGGGGATGTAGTGACCTTTGACACGACGCACGGCACGAATAGGTACGATATGTTTTTCGCACCCTTTATAGGTGTGAACCACCATGGGTCGTCCGTGGTCCTGGCGTGTGGATTGATTCTCAGTCAAGATGCTAACTCCTTTTGCTGGTTGTTCAAGTCTTGGCAGAAGTGTATGAGAAGTTCCCCTGTAGCAATATTGACCGATCAGTGCCAGGCCATTGGCAAGGCGGTTAAAACTGTTTTCCATACCGCCAGACACAGGCTCTGCTTGTTTCATATAATGCAGAATGCATCAAGAAATCTCGGGAACCATCCTGACTGGAAAGAAATAAAGAAGCGTATGCAGGTTGTGGTACACGAGTCACTGGAGCCTGCTGAGTTTGAGGAAGCTTGGCACGCAATGGTTGCAGAGTTCGGTTTAGGCGACTACGCCTGGATAAAGGAGTCCTACAAAGAGCGTGAGCGGTGGGCTCCTGGGTTCTTGAGGTCGTCTTTTTGGGCGGGTATGTCATCCACCCAGCGGAGTGAAGGCCTGAATCACTACTTCAAAGGATTCCTGAATACGCACACTGGTCTGGTGTCCTTCGCACAACAGTATCACATGGCCCTTGCAGGCAGAGTGGAAGTCGAGAAGACGTTAAACGCCAAGTCAATGGACAGGCCTTACTCATGCATAACAAGCATATTAGTGGAAGAAGTTTTTATCGAGGCGTATACCAACAGAAAATTCAAGGAAGTTAAGGAGGAGGTAATTTCGCCAAACAAATTATCAAATTGGAACGTACAGACATGGTTAAATTTCCCTGTACAGGGCATTGACAAGCTGTTGATTGCAGGTCGAAGGCCTGATGTACACTAATGCATCAGGCAAATTCGTGCAGGGCAACAAGACCACGTACACAGTCGATGAAAAAATAGTGAATCCTGTGTGGCGGTCCAAGAAGAAAACGTATCTCACGACAATTGACAAGGTTGCAATGGAAATACAATGCTCTTGCAAATTATTCGAGTTTGCCAGCATTTTATGCAGGCACATTATAAAGGTTATCGAGCTTGAAGAGCTGACATGCATCCCCGAGAAATATGTCCTGGACCGGTGGAGGAAGAACATCGTCCGTGAATATGAGCGCGTAAAAGTAAATTATTATGATCCGGGTCAAACCCCTCGTGTGCAGAGGTTCCATGCGGTTGCCTCGCGGAATGAATACCTCCTGAGTTTGGCACTCCATAACGAGGAGACGTACAACACGTAATCACAAGCCCTAGGCAAGATTGAAAAACAACTTGAGAGCATGCTAGGAATAAAATCGTGCGGTATGCAGGAGAACCTGGCAGTTGTTGCCAAGGTTTATGGCAGGAGGAGGCTCCAGAAAAGAGAGGATAATGGAAAACACATGAAGAGGTGTGCTCCTGAAGTGGTCGTTGATCTGAAGGATCCCCCTGATCGCAGGAGACCAGGAAGGGCCAAACGAAAGCGGTCCTTGCATCCTGCGGAAAAACCCAAAAAAAAGAAGAAGAAAGTCCTGCCTCAAACGAAGAAGGAGAAGGTAATGTGTTGAGTTAATATATTCGTGCAACATGTTTTAGCAAGCTAAATCAACTGCTACATATGTTTTCAGGCTGCGAAGGCAGAGTGTGTCACGAACATACATGCTACCAATAGCGTACCAGACAGTGCCCATGGGGTGTGGGCGAACAAGGTAATTGATATGGCCAAGTAGCGTGCATTGCACTCGTAATAAAAAAAATGCGTACCCTGCACAGATCAGTGTGGTTATCTGCGCAGAGTTTGCGTAGTGAGTTCGTTAGTTTTGATTGTGGTTGATTACTAACAGTAAGGGATTCTGCGGTGTCATCGCAGACTTCCAACACTCATATGCAGCCGTCACAGTCCACTACCGATGCACGTGCAGCAGGAACACAGGTGCGTTGTTGATTGCAGATCCAGATTTGTGAGTACTGTGTAAGGTAAAACAGTTACTAATTTTATAATGGTTGTGCATAACTTTATCCGCGAAGGTGAGTGCATCCGGTGGCGTACGTCTAGGAGGCGTGGAGTGGTTCAAGCTTAGCACGTGTGGACTATCGTTGGGTGAAAAAGGGTCAGGCGGAGGGGGGTTGTTACGGGACCGTTGGGGGAAGTGGTCTCGAGCTATGTGTATCAAACAGGTAATGTGCACAAGGATGCGGCAGCCCTCAATGGTATATTGCTTGGCTTATGAATGGTGGAGGAGCAGAAGCGAGCACATGTGGTGCTAGAAACAAACAGTGCCTATGCATGTTGGATGCTGAATGAGAAACAAACGGTACCGGGAGCAAACGTCGATCCATTGCTGGACAACTGTATGAGGGTCATTGCTAACACAAAGATGGAGCTTAAAATTCAGCACGTCGAGGAATTGAACTCATCAATGGTACAAGCAGTGGCTGTTGCTAACGCCTCGTTCAGTATTGGATCTACATACAATGAGTGGCCAGCTCTACTCCCTTGTATCGGTCCCAATCAATCTAGTTGTATGAACAGTGAGGGTGCTTAATGCAGACGATCTTATTTTTTGTAGATCCCTGGTATAGTGGTATGTTTTTGTTGACTAAGATGAACCCGAAATGACATCATAGTTAAATTATTTCACTTGACTAAAGTGGTCGAAGATAATGAATGGTTGATCGTGCAAATGTGAACTTATTGAACAAACAGATTGGCAATGCATTCAAATCCATAGTTCAGTGAATCGCACGGAAATGCACAAAGACAGACAATTGAATACAAACCAAACAGTTGCGATAGGATTCAGCACAGAGGAAGTTATCTCTTATTACGACAGCACATGATTTTGTAAGAGATGCGAAAGCCGACAGCTGAGATCTGGCAGATCGTGGCATCTGTTAAGTCAGTAGGCAACAAGGGACACTTACTACTGCAACATTGGTTTTTTCGTCCTTGGACACGTCCTGGTGGTGTCCGGTTTCGCACCCTGTGCAAGGGTCAAAGATTGTGAGACAGAAGCGTGAATGTCCATCGTAGCCAAACATCAGTATGTGCCCCTTCTTAATACGGTACTGCTGGGTGAATTCTCTCCAGCCCTCGCAAAACCATAGGCTGCCATGTCTATTCTGCACAACCACTGAGTGGACAGACCCGTCTGGTGCTGTAATGTAAGCAAGTTTGGAAATTTTTGTTCGGTGTTGCCTTGTAAACAGGGTTGGTAGTATCTGAGTAAGCATTACAATCAATGAACCGCAGGTGAGTTGCAATGCAATGCGCTATGACACAGTGCAATTATACAAATGGTAGAGCAAGAATCGGGAATTACTTAAAAGAACACCAAAACAAGACAAACAACTCTGTAATTAGGATGAAAAGAACAAGATAAATCCATGAAATTCGATGAAAACCCACCCAAAGCGACTAAACAATCTATATAGGATGAATCTCTGTTAACACAAATCCCCTTCCCTGTTCAACCCTCGTATACCTTGTTGTACACATAATTATACCGGAAACCTTATGTCCCGCCAACAAACAGTGTGAAAAGAATGCTATTTGAATTACTAATCAAGCTGCCTTGCGAATGAACTGTTTGGAGTTGACAGGATGTATTCGAATATCTGTAGGCGAGAAATGCAAAAATATGGTGAGAAACATCTTACCAGGCTGTGCAATTGGACGGCTGGAAAGCGTATCGTCTTTACGAAGTGCCTAATGCTGTTCTTTTGAAGCCGGGAAATGGAACCCTTCATATTCATGGGACGCATCACCGATCTCGACAGGGTTAGCTAGGCTCCGTTCGGTATCAGCGTGTTGGACTGGCGGAACTGCGGACGCTGAATCGGCGAATTTCCGCTTATGGTGTTCGGCGAGCAAACGGCGGAGGTGTGGGAGATGATTTCCAGAGAGTTTAGGAATCACAGGTTGAGAGAGGGATTTGCGGGGCGGGATCTCGGTTTGAAAATGAAATGGAATGGATGAGCGGGATAGGGTTTAAGAACCTGTTTTCGAATTTATTACGTAAGTGAAGCTGGGCCTGGCCCATAATGAACTTACAAGCGGTGGGCAGGATCTCGGTTTGGAAATGCCGATTTGGGTTTTATTGGTCGACACAAAATGCCAACTTTAATTTTGTTTTTGGTAGTTAAATGCGTAATTTAGTACTCTAATTTTGAAAGGAGTATTAAACAGTATAATTGCAATTTTCAGGTTAGATGCTTCTTCTGTTAAATGCATGGTAGTTTCGGTTATAACCATAGATCAAAATTTCGTTTTATACGTTTTATATGTTCATTTATACTTTTTTAAAAAATAAATAAAACCTTATGGGAGGAAAATAAATAAAAACAGATATAACCAGACCCACAAATTAATCTTAAACCAAACTATATGTTCAGCCTCTTTGCAACGAATTGAACACCCTTATACTATGAAATGCAACTTCTATAATACGCCTTGCACACTCAACAACAAGTTGCACACTTATTCATATCAAAGTGAAATGTCATATTAGTACTAAATAAATTATAAAGCTGCTCTACTGATCGAGGATTGTGAGGGCTATGAAGGTCGAAACTGGGAAAGAACATCATATCCAATGGTCCGATGTTGCCATTCGAATGACACAGTAGACGGTTGCCATACGAAGGACACATCAGACGCTGGCACATATATACACATGGAAGGTGCTGTAATAATGAATTGCTCAATCAACAACATCACAACCATTTCCGCAAAATTTGGTCGACATGGACCGAAGACTTGAATGTCTACCCAGATGACAAAATCAAATTCACACATAGCTAATTATACAAGGACACAATCGCAATCAACTCTTGATGCCCTACATAATTCCGTCGCAGCAGCTATCATAACTCACAACGAAAGGTAGTGCATACGTCGCTAAAGACGGGCATTGGAAAACAAATCATAGTCCAAAGCTCAAAACTGACGATAGAAAACATACGAATGTAATGATGGAGGAACACGAAACGCAACAACGGAATCACACACGGACTATGCCCTGTTAGTGTTAGCCCGTCCATCAGCCAACCGGGGGGGGCGGGGGAAGTCCATTATCGACAATTTCGACGACATCTATCTGGTCACCGGTAGTCATCTGCAGCTGGAAATCAAGAGTAGAATGAATGAAGAAGGTGTAGTCAACGAGAACAGCTTCTTGGTAGACTCAAAAAACGGGGCCACTTACGGATCGAGGCGTGACCAAGCGGCTGCAGGTGTTCAGACACTCTCCATTGTAAAGGAACTGCAGAGTGCGAACGGACCTACCATGTATCCTACAATAGCTCCTTACGAGCTTTCTCAGTTTTGTGTCCGGTCCTATTCGGAAGTACCATTTCTTCTGGTCCTGTGATGAAAGCAACAACATAGTGGAATAACACTCACTCATATTCAGATTCTTAGTTACGGACCCTAAGGTGAAGTACATGAGAATGAAGAATTGTGCAGTATAGGTAAATATCGTCTACAACAACTAACAATAAATGGATGTTACTGACGTCCACACGTATGTGCACTCAAACTACATGATTCATGGCTCACGCGCAATCAGTGTTGCCTATCCTGCCTTGCACAGTGAATGTTGTCCAAAACGAAATGGTGGAAAAGGGATGTCTTCAACGCATGTATACACATGTACCTGTCCCACAACCACAAGTTGGAGGATGTCTTCAACACCGGACGATGCATCGCTTTCACTCCCTGGGTCCATGATGATGAGGAGAAGTCAGCAACGATTCACCGATGCAGATATCAAGCCCTTGTTGGTATCCTTAATTTTCCAGTTATGGCGTGACAGAGCCGGGTAATATTTGCCCAAGTAAAGGGGAAGTGGTGGATATATATCTACAAATGGAAAAAATGTTGGTAATAGTATAAATTAAATGAAGCATGGCCCCACTGTATGATGCTGCCAAATCAGTGCAGCAGCATCGGGTTTCAATATTTTCAATGTAGCTTTGAAAGTAGTCAAACGTAGCATCCAAAATCCAAATAGTGCGACCAGATTTATGTAGTGTCCAATTCTCAATGCATTACTAATATATTTTGGCTTCTTGTTGGTATCATTTATAGTACGAGTACTATTTATAAAAAATACTCCCTCCGTTTCAAAAAACATGGTCTTTTAGACAATTTAGGTTGTTTCAAAATACATGACCATTTTATATTTTTTCCCTCCTCTTTCCATTTATACCCCTAATAATTAACTTTATCATAATCATTACACTTTTTCATATTTCTCTAAACAAATAATTGAGTCTACATTCTATGGGGGTAATATAGGAATAACATGTTTTTCTTAATATATGTGCAATCCTCAAATGGTCATGTATTTTGAAACGGAGGGAGTAAATAACAACTTTTGGGAGGGAAAAAAATAAAAACAGATATAACCAGACTCAAAAATTATTCTAAAATCAACTATATGCTCAGACTCCCTACAACGAATTGAACACCCGTATACTACCGAAATGCAACTTCTATAATACGCATTGCACACTTCTATAATACGCATTGCATTTTCTTCTTCACCGGAAAACAAAATGCAACTTCTATAATACGCATTGCACACTCGTATTGTAAAATGCAAACTTATTGATATCAAGTTGAAATGTCAAAAATGAAGCAACTTCATAATGAATCTCATGGTACACGCGACATGCATCATAATGTATGACCAACCACAAGAAAAGACAAACTGCATACAAAGTTGCATTAGGATTAAAAAAACAGTAGATCGGACAAGCGGGGCTGGCCATCCTTGCACTTCTACGCCCAACCGTAGGCTTGGCCATCATGAGGTGCAATGGCCCCCGCCTCAGGCTCATTTATAGATGCGGCCATCAAATTATTAGCCATCTGCATTGCTTCGGTCCAGAGATCGGGCAACCCAAACACCTCCTCCCACAGATCATCCACTTCTGCTTGAACCCCCAGTGCACGAAGCTTCCGGGCAGCCGAACAATGCTGCAAATACACAAGCAAGAATATACACCGCATACCTCCTTTTCCAACTTCTAACCATATACAAGGATCGAGACATTGATTAGCATCTAACCTGTCTCATCCACGTCCACCAACCATTAGCCCCTCGGATTTGGCCAGTTGTTGAGTCCCATGCAGCTTCACCGCCCAAGTGCTTGAACCTCTTCCAACTCCTCCAGAGATACCTATTGTAGTCAACCTGTGACAGCAATGAATGTGCAGCCCGCCTAGTCCCATTTCTAGCCTCGTATTCATCAGCCAACCCCCTCCATGATATCCACACCCGCTCAACTCTAGTCCTCTCCTCCATCTCTCCATACAACCTGAGCAGGGCTTTGTTATCCTCGGTGTTGTGTGACCAACGCACCCTTGGCGCCATCTACACATGGAATAAATGTGTGGGGAGATATGGAGCCATTGGTAAACAGGGGAAAATTGATTTGAGAAGAAACATATGAGTGTGTAAAAAAGAAAACAAGTGGAGTCCATGCGTTTACCTTTCCAACTATACACAATTTGATTTAAAATCCTGAAAATAAGAACACAACAAAGGCAATCGAGAGCAGTGTTTATCCACGCAAGCTAATGTGTAGTAGCAAAGGGTGACAGATTATTATAGGCAACGAAAAGGGGGTGACATTTGATTTTGCAGCATTGAAGGGAGGAAAATTTTGACCAACAAACAACTTCATTTACTACACGTAAAACAATAGTGTTGTACGATTTAAAGGGTGACATCTATAGGCAGTGAAAATTTTGACCATGTCCAAAAAGTATTTTTATTTATAAATTGATACAAATTACATTGACTGCACAGTTCAGAGCGATTTCAAGGGAGGGACTGTCTTTTAACGTGCTACTGTATATATTTAAAGCTGATGAAAAAGGGAGAACCCAATGCTATAAATTCTGATGCAGTAAAGACACGGTAAACACCATTTATTGCCTTTGACTGCTCAGCCAAAGGCAATAAAGCGTAGACTGGTCACTTCAAGGCATTTAATACCTACAAAATTGAAATGCATGACAGGGAGTACTACCATGGAGAATGACAAAGTTTTGGCTCGGGATAAAGAAAACCTCCGATGGGAGATTTTGGAGTTCACTCGTCTGAATGGCTCGGCTGAATGGCAAAAGCCATTCAGCCGAGCGAACTCCGAAGGCTCCCATCGGCGGTTTTCTTTATCTCGAGACGAGGCCGTCCTTGCCCGGGGAGAGCACCGCCAGCAAGGGGCAGAGGAGGATTCAACAGGATTCGCTGCCGCCATGGTTGCTCTCTCTCTCGATTTCTCTCTTTCTGCGGGGGGAAAGGGGGGTAGGGTTCGGCATTTAGGGTTTGTTTTTTGAGCTCCGGCTACTACTTATATGCTGATGGAGTTTCTTAGGTTATTTTTGAAACCCGTTTCTGGGCCAGGCCGTAAAATCGGCGCAAAGTTGATCTTTTGATTGAGCCTGGCCCGTCAAGATTATGACTTTTAAAAGCAGTTTGATCGAGCCGGTATCAAGTTGTTCTATGGAGTAGAGCTCGTCCATGAGAAGCTTGGTGGTGATAACCTGTAGCTAAGCTAGCTATTATATAGCCGATATTACATGATCAAGAGTCTCAATTTATGATCAAAAGTGTTTAGATCTCATCACAAATGAAATTTTATTGTGAGTTATTCATTTTGGCTATCTAGCCATAGAAATCAATTTAGAAAAATGAGGAAGCCCTCGACCGTGTAGTCCGATGGCCGATAGTATAACAAGTATCGCTAATTACATATGTAGTCATGAAAATAGTAGCATCCATAAGCGTAGGAAAATAGTAACATCGAGCATTTAGTACACCAGAACATAAGAGCAACACCAAATGAAAATGCAGGGAACACATGGGCTACTACAAAACCTGAGCATCAAACCTAATATCAGACACGTGGTAGAATATGTAATTAGCAATACACCACCCTAGAAAAGCAGCTGCGAATCCTATCAAAAGAACCCTGAACCCCCCTGTTCTGTATTTTTTCATTCACCAAGTATTTTAGCCAACGCCTGCACACTAGCGTCCAGATATGTCCCTATGCGTTGCACTCTCAACAGCCTCCTGTTCAAATCGTGGCCCTCAGACTGGAACAACTTAATGTGGTGGACTAGCTTCGTTCCCCGTTCATCACGGCATTGCGCAATCCCTTACAGTTCCCCCTCAAGATCATCATCATCAAATAGCATGCCAGATTTGTAGATAATTTCGTACTTCATCGGGTCATCTGTCTCGTAGCAGTCCGTGTCAGACATACTGCATCCAAAATACCATTCAACAAACAACCCATCTCAACAAAAGAAATAACTACATGTTAGTTCATTCTTGGGTTAGGCAACATGCTTACACCCAACATTGTATGCATTCTAATTACCAAACCAATACAGACAAGGAGACAATATGGATATTTTACTGATCTCAGATTACTGCTAACATTAGATGCATTGAAATGAGCAGCATAGAACCTAAGAGCCAACTTCAATGCATGATTCCAAAGAATTTTTAATACACATTGGAAATGCTAGTGGTTGCACTTATTTACAACTTGACTGCACAGTACAGATCGATTTCAAGGGAAGGACTGTATTTAAAAAACGTGCTACTGTATATATTTAAAGCTGATAAAAAAAGTGAGAACCCTATGCTATAGTAAATTCAGATGCAGTAAAGACACGGTAAACACCATTCATTTATTGCCTTTGACTGCTCAGCCAAAGGCAGCAAAACCTTGACTGGTCACTTCAAGGCATTTAATACCTACAACAATGAAATTTCATACTTACTAAACTGCAGGGATTGTCCCGAAGCCGAACACAAACATAGAAGTGCTTTTAACATGAAGTTACAGACGAGAGCATGCAGTGGTTGAGCTTACTTTACTCGGAGATTACAGACGAGCTGATTACATGACAACATACATACAACACACAAAAAGAACCAACAACCTCATCAGACCAGCAGGCCCAACCCATAAGGCGGGGTAGATTGGGCGCTCGCCCCATGCCCACAAATTTAAAGGGCCCATATATATATATATTGTACACTACATTTGTTACACAAGGCCCAGATTTTATTTGAAAAAATTAAAACCTATGAAATGAGTAGGCTATTGTTTTTTTAGCTTGAAATGAGCAGGTTTCTACCCAGAATAACATTAATGACTGATTAAACAATCTCACAACTTTGGAATTGAAGAGATGTAGTGTGCTGATCACAGCCTAGGAACTAGGAAGGAAGGACTAAATCCCATCTAATTAAGTGTCTACATCCAACCAAAAAAAAAAGTGTCTACAACTTTATAATTCATTGTTTCTTCTTTCTATTTCTTAAACTACATCTCTATTGCAATTCAATTGATTCACACAAATGGTGGAGGGGTCATCTCAACTAAGGTAATGAAATCTCAATCTTTCTTTTTTTGAATTTGTTATTTTGATTGCATTATCAAATTGTTAACTTCATCTGTCTATATTATAAATCTAAAATCTCCAATCTAAAAATATTTGTGTTTCATATTCTTGGACATAGTTGTATTTCGTATAAATATTGGAGGAGAGACAGATCCCATTAATCCCCTTGACATTACAATACTACAAATTAAACAAGGAGCGCTACACGGCAAAGAAGACTTACGATGATACGGTATCCTCGTAAGCTATTCTTTGCCGCGTACCGCTCCTCGTTTGTAGTCAGTCAAAGCCAGGGTGATTAAACCTCCTTGATGAAGACATCTATGTCCAAGAAGTGAAAGCCATGTTCAAGTAGTATTGTAATCTGTTTTTTGCATAATTTTGTTACTCTTCTTAGTATTTTTATTTATGATGAGTTAAATGTATGTCTCTAGTGTATACAAGATCTATTAAGAAGCCTTATAAATTTCACTTGCCCAGGGGCATTTGATAGGTCAGGACCAAAAAATGCAGACCACAAACCCTAACATGACAAAACCATAGGCGACAACAGTTCAATTGAAAGGGTAAGTAGAGGTCCTTAGCTGGCTGAAGATTCAGCATCTGACGGGCCGCCATCAGTAATGGTTGTGGCCATCTCATGCGCGTCTGTCGGCATCTGAAGCACAACGCCATACCCGCCATTCCAAAACATTTCTTCCCATAGGTTGGACGTCTCCTCATCCACAGGCGAACTCCTGAACATATTCAAGTTCTCATTGGCTTGTAGCATCAAAGTGAATACAATAAGATGATGCAACTCTGCAAAGGCACGAAACCAAATGTACTAAGCACGAAGGAGCTCATGAGCCTGATGTACAATTAGATTCTTACCTTCACACCTTGTTCAAACTTGAAAGTTCGTCGCCACAGACAGAGCCTATCGGAAGCTCATGCAACTAAGTAAAAGTACCGAGTCCTACTCGTCTCCGGAAAGCACAAGGTGAAGACAGATGGGGCAACTCGGGAACCCTAGGCATTCACAACTGCTCGAGAAATGAGCAAGCTGCCGTGAACAAGAAACCCTAAGAGATTTTATACGGGTCTCCTATCCAGAACGACGTCGTTCAACTAAAATAATAAGATCAAGACGCTCCTCCTCATATGGGCTCGGGTCAATGGAAACGGCCCAAACAAAGAACCTCGGCCCATTCGATGCATTCAACAGAGTAGAGTCCAAGCCACCACCACATCTAGGACTTCGAGTAAGCATAATTTATCTTAACTAGCATCACAAACCTAAACCGAACCGTTACTCTCGGTTAACCGGAGATCGGATAACCCCAATAACGATTTATGTAATTTAGATTATCATAATATAAATGAAAGATCAATTATATTATCGGATATGATTAAACAATATAATCTAATTAGATTAGATCTTCAATATTATACTAATTTTATATGGCTTGATAGTTATAATAACCCAATGATACTTTAAACTATTATTGTATGTATTTCATTCGAACAATATATACCTATGCTGCAAACAAGAGAACTCAAAATGCTCCCTAAAACAACATCATCATTATTACAAAGGAATTTATCTGTTAAAGTAATGTGTCTTTATTTGTAGGATCGAGGCTCAACTAATTAACGTTCACCGACGAGTAAGAACATAAACCGAAACAATATTCGAACATCAAGAAGAGCCGAATTAGTCTTCTCAAACTCGAATGGGCCTTAGTGGGGCAGTAGGCCCAATAAGCGAGATCGAACTCTCGGTCATCTTAAACGTTCATTGAAGAGTAAGAACATAAACCGAAACAATATTCAAACGTCGATAAGAGTCAAATTAGTCTTCTCAAACTCGAATGGGCCTTATTGAGCTTGATGCCCAATAAGCGAAGTACTCATCTCGGTCATCTTAAACATTTACTGAAGAGTAAGAACATAAACCTAAACAATATTCGAACATCGAGAATAGTCGAATTAGTCTTCTCGAACTCATAAGGGAAATCGAACCCTCGGTCATCTTAAGCGTTCGTTGAAGAGTAAGAACATAAACCGAAACAATATTCAAACATCGAGGAGTGGTCCGATTTGGCCGGCCTTCTCAAAGCCTTATGGTATAGGCCCAATAAGACTCGTTAGGCCCATTAGGCCTAGTAAGACTCGAGTTAATAGTCATAGTGCACCTATTGTAGGCTTACACAGTGTGTACGACTCCACACCGCACGATGGGCGACACGTGTCCACAATTAAATTCAGATAAAAAAGAACACTAAAAGACGAGCCATTTAGACGAGTGAGCTCCGAAGGCTCCCATTGGCGGTTTTCTTTATCACGAGCCAAAGCTTTGTCATTCTCCATAATTTGTCAAATTAATAATTTGTCAAAATTTTAGTATACTTTATATTTTCAATTGATTTTTATAAAATTTGAGTTGCTAGGGTTAAGAAAAAGGTAAATAAAAATCAATTCAGAAAATTGAGGAAGCCCTCGACTGTGTAGTCCGCCGTGACCGCCGTCAAGTACACCGTCAACCCCGTCGTCGTCGCCGAGACCGGCGAGGAAGATGGAGCCGCCGGAGAGGGAGACGCCGATCGAGGAGCTTGACTATGGGTGAGCCTTGGAGATGACGGAGAGCCTGTCGCGAACGGCGCCGGGGGGCGACTTGCGCTGGAAGACGAGGGCGTCCTTGACCGGAGGGAGGCCGAGTGAGCTTGAGCGTCCCGTCCGGAATCGTCTTCCCTCCAGATCCACCTTGTCGAACATCCCACAAGTGGCTAGGGTTTCCAATTCCTTCTGAAGCTGAGCCTTCGTGTAGATGGAATCGTCCCGGCCAACATTCGCACGCCGACGATGGAGTGCAAAGGAGATAATCTCTGCATCAGCTTGTACCTCTTGAAACCGCTCAGCTTGCTCAATTGGACCACGATATTCGCCGCAGACACCATAGCAGTCCCAATCCGGCTGAGACTCGTCTTCCTTTGCAATCGCCACACGAGAGAGCAACCTAGACCAGAATCCACCATTTCCGCCACCTCCTCCGCGACGTCTCCCTCTCCGGTAGCTTCATCTTCCTCGCCGGTCTCGGTGACGACGACGAGGATGTCGGTGAAGTTGACGGCGCCCACGGTGGACTACAGTTGAGGCCTTCTTCAATGTTCTAATTTAATTTTTGTTTACTTTTTTTTTTAAACCCTAAAAAGCTAAATTTCATAAAAATCAATTGAAAATATAAAGTACACTAATTAGCCAAATTATTAATGTGATAAATATGTTTTATTTGGAATAGCAAATTTTATAAAGTATAATTTCGAAGTCACTGATTACACCTCCTTTGATTCTTGTGTCTTCTCTCACAATCACTGCCTGATTAAACCTCCTTTAAAAGCATTGCATTATTGAATTGTTATTCAAAATTACAAAAGGTTTAAATAGTTAACTCAAAGTAAAACACTATATCTTCTTTGTTCCCCATGTCTTAAACATTCTGTCGTTTTTGTTCCCTCTGTCATCCTCAAGAAGCTTCAGTGTACCCTCTCTGTTACCTATCAATAATAATCACCTTTGTATCCCCTTTCGCTATTCGCATTGTATTAATGCTCGGAGAGCATGCCCAGACCATCTATCCGCATGGATGTAAATGGGAATATTTCTTTTCTTCCCTACTTTATTTATTGTTGTAGTTCTGCACTAATGTAGTGTTTGAAAGGTGGTCTTTTAATATTGTATGGAAAAGCTGTTTTTATTCAGCACACCGGCCAATGTCTTCCCACCGGCAGGGTAACGGCCAATCGCTCCTAGTCGATCTCCAACGCCACACACCGCCTCCTTCAATGTCACTTAATGACGGTTTTTGTCTTGGAAAAAGATTTTTTTGTGCTGTCAAATCTAAAAATCAAGTCAATTCTTTTATATATTTTTTTGTTGTGCAAGATAGCTACTAAGATATCAAAAATTGATTTTTGAGAGCAGGAAGATCTGCTAAGATTCCAAAAACTACTTTTAGTATATATTGAGTGGGTGAGTATTCTAATAAACACCTTTCACCCAGTTGTGAGGTAGCGACTAGGGGTGGCAGCCTCACTGTATTTGTAACTTCTTGGCAAGAGCTCGGGTGAGTGGCCGATCGAAGAGTGGGTGGCAGCCTAGATGGTCCCTCATCAATTAAAAATAAATTATATAAAATAAAAATTAATACAATTTTTTACCCCAAATTTTATTTATAAAATGCCCCGATCCGGACCGGACTGGGACCGGACCGTAACCGGACCAGACCCGGGACCGGACTGCGACCGGACAGGGAACAGTGGAACACCCATTTCTGTCCGGCCGGTCCGGTCCGGTCCAAAAATCCGGTTTTTCACATATACATGCATCTGGATAAGGAATGTCGGCCCAACAAGATTTTGTTCCCCGGACGTGCGCCTCTATTTTTCATTGGTCCCCGCCTTCATCTGGTTTCCTCTATAACAAGTTATGTATATATAATTTCCTCTAGTTTTTATGCAACTCCATTAAAGTAAATTAGGAGACTAGCCCATCAAAACCTTCAAATCAATCCCATTAATGGTCTGCATACCTAATCAATCCCATTTTAATTTTTTTTCTCTACAAAACAAGATCACTCATGACGCGGCAAAAAAATGAAGCTTGATTAGAGCATATGCAATGGTGAGGAGGTTCAATCCTCTCTCACATTTCTCTCTCCTTTTCTCCTTTTGACACATCACTTTCTCTTTCATCCACATCATTTTCCACTATCTCATTCTTCTTCCCTTTCCTCTTTTACTAATTTTCTCTACAACAAGGAGTATCCTCATCATCTCCTCTCTTCTACATTTACATATACTTTATTTTATCATATATTTCATATCATCATATATTTTTAAATAAGTTATTTAAATTATAAATAATAAAATATATTCAATTTAATTTAGTTTGATTAATATAATCTCAAATTATTAATGAATATATATTAGCTACTAATAATAATAATAATAATAATTTATTAACATCAAGATAACTTTAAGCACATCCAACTTAAAATAAAAACAAAACTAAAGATAAATATCACAATTATCATTGTGATGATCCATTATCTAAGGGGGGGAGAGGAAAATAAAAGTTAGTTATAAATAGGGTAATATTGGATTCAACTTATAGACAATTTTTTTTAATAATCAATAACATTAACTTTTTTTTAAAAATGTCACACTTTATTATTACTTTTGTTAAAAACTTATTAATGGTGGAATGAAATATACTAAATGAAAGTTGTAGAAAATTGATTGGACACATGGTGAGCTATGATTAGCTAAAAGGTAAGAGAATGCACAAGAGCCCATGCTCACAATCCTCTACAGAAGGAGGATTTCCCCCATTCCTCTTTCAAAGAGGATCCTCTTTCATATTTCTACAACAAAGAGGAGATCCTCTTAGAAGAGAGAGAGTGTAAAAAGGAGAGTCAATCCTCTCCATTGTACATGCTCTTAGGGAATTACTCCTTCCTTAGTTGTCCTTCCCAATTTCATGTGTACTTGTGCTACAAAAGGGAGTGGAAAAGTGGTTTCTACTATTCATTCATTAGAGGTACCTCAATTAGTGTGAAAAAATGGAACGAGCAAGCTCACAGTGTTGGTGATGAATGGAAAGAGCAGAGAGGAGCAATAAATAAATAGATGGCGCCTTACTTAATGGGGAAGTTTGAGTGTATTCTCGTAAGTAATGGGGAAGTTTAATTGTTGTGAGTGTGCTAAGTCATGGTCTTGTTTGACATGCATGTCTGATATATAACAATGTGTATTCTTGTAAAAAAAAAATCCCCCTTTAAAATAGTGTTGGAAAGGTGAAAAAAAAAATGAATGAAGTGTGAGAATCTAAATATAAGATTGTGTTTTGCCACCATTTATGTTGAGCATGGAGCCTGATTTGGATTGGGCGGCTCTTCAAATTTATCTCTCCGCTTAAATGAAAATTAAAAGTAATAGAAAATATAAAAAAATAAAAGGATTTTACTTTTGATACCTGTAGTTATTGACAAACGTTTTTTTTCGTCGCAAGTTATTGACAATTCCTGCTCCTGGTACGGCCTCTCCCTCACCGGCTCCGTCGCCTCCCTCGCCGTAAACAACCTCTCCGGAGAACCCAAGATTGTGTTATTGACAATTCAAATTGTAAGGTTTCTGTCCAATCCATCCAAAGATATTGACAATTCAATTTTATCTCTCCTCTTAAATTAGAAGTAAAAGTATAATAAAATAATAATAATAAAAAAATATTCTCTACAAACACAATGAGAGAGAATATAATCAAGAAATACTATAATCAAGAAAGTTATAATAAGAAGAAATCATTCTCTTCCTCTCCCCACTAGTCCACTACACTTACCAGAGTTCTTTTCCAATAACTTTCTACAAGCACAATGAGAAAGAGTATGTGATGTGGAGGGGAAAACTTACCAGAGTTCTGTCTTCAAGGTTATGAGGCGGAATGATCTTGTTGAATTGTGAATATCTTTGGGGTTGTGAAGCGCTTCCTTTTTCCGTGGCCATTAATAAAGCGGAAGATTATGGCTTTTTTGTTGGTTAAAACAGGTGATATTATGGATACATTAGCTTGTATCATTTCGTCCCTAAATATAGATTCTACAGTTAATTTCGTACCTACTTAATACTAATACGGAGTAGTAGCATTTCCTATACATATATCACACCATTCCATACATATCACGGCTCTCTAACAAAGCCTCCGACCCCCGACCATGCCTTCCTCTCTCCCTGACGAACTATGGCGAACAATCTTGGAGCTGGGCGTCAAACGACAGCGTCTCACCTACATAGATCTCTGCTGCCTTTCTATGTGTTCCCGCCGTCTACAACGCTTATCCGCCGAACCATCTCTCTGGTACTCTCTTCTCTCTTCCGACTTTCCAAGCCAAACCTGGAATCCATCTTCTTCCTCTGCCCCGAAATTGCTTTACAAGGAAAGGTAATACGCTCTTACTTACTATCTATGTTGGTTTACACCTTCAATTAGGGTTCCAATTGAGAAATTAGGGTTTCAATAAGGTATCTCAAACATAGGCTTAGGGAAATCGTGGCTCACAGTCGGACTGTTTACAGAACAAAATCAAACAAACTGGGACTAGAAGTAAAGATGTTGTGAGGGCGTGAGAATACAAATGTATTAATAATGAGTCAACATAGATTAGTATTTCGTACATTAGCATGAGAATATTAGGGTTTATCAGAGTTCTTCTCTGAAGGGATGCGGACTGTGATATTGAACTCACTAATGAAATGAGGGCAATTGGTTATGAAGAAGTAGACAGTTACGCTTCCTGTCAGGATATCTAGGTCCTCGATTGTCAAAATTTAGGGGAGCAAACCTTATATGCAATTGAAAAGCTGCATCTATCTGTATATTGTGTCTTACATGTCCATACTTTGATGCTGTCTTTCATTCTGTTCTTCTAGCACATCTTTAGTTTCATTTTTCAGTTGCTTTCTGGTTTGAACTCTGGTTCAATTAACAACACATTTTCTGGCTTATACATATAGGAAGATAACTATGTTTGCAATTGGGAAAGATGTGGAGGTCAAGGGCTTTGGAAAGTGGCTAGATACTACCTTGCTTGGGAAGATAGTAGGTTACTGGAATGATGCGCTGTACATAGTGCAGCTGTTGGGTGTGGGCGTCGACGAAGAACGGGAATACGGCGCCCGACGAAGAGACGACGGGTATTACTTCAGGAAACAAGTTGAGTGGCAGATTGTTCACCCGCACTTTGTTCGCGACGCAGATCCAGAGCAGTCAGGCCGTGAATATACTATCGGTGATATAGTTGACGGGGATGAGAGTGAGCTTTGGACCAACTTGCCCGCTATGTTGGATAACCGAAGGAAAGGCGTGATCGTTGCCAAGACATTGCCCAGTTTTTTATCGTCCACCGCCCCGTTTTTTATCGATGCCGGTGAACCATGGATCTACACCATCGAGCTCGAGACCTCAGGTGAGATCGAGGAAGATGTTCTTAACTTCCGTATGCATCCACATCGTGTGTGGAATTAAGAAACGCTTTATGCGCTCAAAAACTGTCTTCTGCTGCTTCTTTGAATATTATGTTTTGATGACTTATTAATGGAGCACTTAGGTCAGCTACTACCTTTTTTGTATTCCAGCTACAAGAAGTATTTTATAGAGTAGTACATACTATAAACTAGTACTAATCTAACTGCAATCGTGGGATATCATTCCTGTGGGCCCCACTGAATTGGGTTTCAGAGCCTGTTGGTTCGAAAGTCCTGGAGTTTCCTGCGCAGTGCCGCAGTTCCGTCTTCCAAGATAGAAAGGCACGAAGACCTAAATAAATCGGCGGGGATATGGCAAAAAAATATGTACTGCAGCAGAGCGTGCAACTCACACCCTTTTGTTTAACACTCCACCTCCAAGTGGCACCCTTGTATTTATCACTCCACCTCTCGGTAGTATATTGTTTATTGTAAGTTGGCGGCAGAATACTGTAATACAGTGCAACACACTGTATAACCCTTAATTGAACCATCGAACCATTGAAGTGCTCAGGCAATCAATCGTGAGTTTTTTCCGCTTCTATGGGTTCCTGTTATTTGTACGAGCTCGAATTCGTATAAGCCGCCTGAGGCGCATTTTGTAGAGATTTGATAAAGGCTTTATTTTCTTAATACCTAATCTCATCACCACATGCCTCGCTTAGTCTGATGTGTTTGTTGTCTGCTCTATGTCGTGTATGGCCGGAATCTGTTGCATATTCTAGGCTTATTCATACATCAGCATCAATGTTTTCCGGGTTTAAATCTGTATTGAATGATCATGGGTTCCATGATTTGTTGTTTACATTTTCTGGTAAATTTACCTGATTAGTTCACTGGACTCATGTATCAGTTCAATTGATGATGTACCAACTTTAAATCTGCACATGGTTGACAGCGATATTCTATATGGTGAAACTTGCTGTAAGCTTGCATTTTCCAACGCGATATGTATGAATACCATGTCTAAAATTTGTTGATTCTATGTTTGGGAAAGCATTCATGTCTATATAGGTTGGTTTCTGCAGCAGTTTGTACTGTGTTTAAAGTGATACACCTGCTTTGGGCCCTCGTTGGTTGCATATATCAAATGCCTTGCTTTCCTGGCTGTTTGTGCTTTGTTGTGGCCAATTCATCCTGAAATGAACTGGTTGTCACTTTTAAAATCAAACTGACTTGTACTCTGTAGTGAATTGGGTGTTGCTGCTCATATTAACAGAATGTACTGATCATGTCGTTACTTCACACTAAGATTGTTCAGTGCTTTTTCTGTTACTACTATTGATAGGCAAAATGTCGTCCAGCTCCTCCGATTCCGAAATCAGTGGAGACGGACTCGAGGAATTCTTTGATGAAACCCCCACAAAATAGTACTCCTCCGTATCAAAGTGTGTCGGCGCAACGGGGATCTCATATGTCCGTTCTGCCCATTTTGGAAAAGATAGGTATATCGACAGGATCATGACCAAGTCAGTGTAGTATGTTATCGTTTTTAGATGTGGTGTGGTACTCGCTGGGCAGAAGGCTAATCAGTAAACCATTCTTATCATGTTCTATGTATATCATAAAGCATTATATTATGCGTTGAGAGTTGAACCACTATATTATGCTAATAAGACTATGATTGTCAGACTTGGTTGGTTTGATGTTGGCAGACTGCAGTTTATGGGATGTGTTTTCCTGTGATTAGTCTGGAAAAATATTGCCTCAATTCCCATTTTAGTTCGGCCGTTGACTATGAAAACAGCGCTTACATCTCCATCACTTGAGTTGCTTTTCCTTCTGTTGCCTGGTTGTCCATGCATGTGGACGTACAAGAAGGCCAAGAACAATTGTCGTTGTACCAGCAGATTTAACAAGTCCTTTCAACTCTGCATCTATAGTTCACACAATCACTTCATCTATAATTCACACTTGCTTACTCATATTCGAAACTAACAGTAGTAGTTTAATATTATCTTCACACTATCACTTAATCTGTTTGGTTGGAACGGAGGGAATTATAATATTATCTTCAAAGCAAGAGAGCACGGATGCCTTGGATCATCCTTTAGACGCCACGGATTCAAGCTTCTGGAGATCACAATACCCGAAACAACATCACTTGTCCAAGTACATTAAAATCTGGAATTGAAGATGATTTAACAGACATTGTACTGAATTTAATCGCACCTTTAGCATATTTAACCCTAGGATTCACTCAAACAGTATTAGTTGTCCAAGAACCCTAAACACGTTGAACCCTAAGACCTGAAATTGAGAATACTAAAAATTATACGTACTTCAAAACTTGAAATTGAGAATACAAACGTAAGAGATTACCCTTGCCACATTTCACTTACCAATGAAAGCAATTTTTTATCCATGTGTAAATTGAATTATGCAATTGGAATTTTGTTATCATAAATCTAGGTTTCTTTTCCTCTAAAGTCTTGAGGCCACCACCGGCCAAAGCAAAGTTATCTAACAGACGCCACGCAGGGCAGTAGAAAGTCATCATTAGAAATTCATCAATAGCAAGTCAGGCAGAAGGCTCACCAGGCTCTTCTTGGTCCGCCGGGGCCTTGGCAGAATGGGAAGATTCGAAGGAGGCATCAGCGGTAGCGGTGGCGGTGGCAGGAGCGCTGTGAGTAGTGGCGGAAGAAACGTCATCTTCAGCATCTGACCCCAGGGGACCTTCGTTAAAGAACCTCTCGCCTGGAATCGGCTGGCCGGCCGGAAAGTTGGTCGCCAGCCTATCGACCTCCACCTCCAAGCTCCAGACGCCCCTGGATTCCGCCGGCAGCCTCTCCAACACCTCCACCCGAGCCTTCAGAGCGTAGTATGCCGCGATGCTCCATGCTTCCTCCCGGAACGCCATGTTCTCCACCTCCAGCCTCGCCACATGCGCCCTAGCCTCTGCAAGCCGGCGGCCTTGCTTCGCCGACAGTCTGTCCGTCTTTTCCGCGATCGCATTGGCTTCGTCTAATGCGGCGCTGAGTTGAACCTCCCTCCTAGACACAAACTCCCGTTCCTCTTTAATCTTTTCGAGCACGGCCACCATCCCCTGAGCCACCTGGGAACGGACGAGAACGGAACGTAAGAAATAGTCTTGGATCAAAGAAACCAGAGCGAACCACGAAAGACAAGAACATACCTTGAGAGCCGACAGAGCCCCTTCGTTTACCGCATCGTCCAAGCTACCCGTCAAGAACCGCTTCCTGACCCCCGTGGTGACCACGCCCCTCAGCATTGCCCACGCCTCCTTCTGGGCCTCTTCCCCCGCCTCTAGGACGGACACTGGGACCTCCGCTGCACGCTTAAGCGGTGTCTCGACGTTGGGGGAAGGTGGCATTGGCAGTTTCCGAGCGGAGGCCCGTGTGCGCCGACGAACCGCCTCCTCCGCCGATGGAAGGCGGTTGGCGCTGGGCATCCGGAGACCCGAGACTGCGATCAAGTCGGACGAAGGGTTACTATCGAAAGGTGTAAAGTACGGTATGAGAAAAAGGAGAAACAGGGATTATAGGGCTCGAAGTCGCCTACCAGGCGTTGGAGGGGCAGGAGCCGGGATAGGGGTCGATATGACTTGGACTTCGTCCTCCGACTCCGTTTCTGACTCGGCCAGACAGGCAGCCAGGGTATTCTTGTCGGGAAAGTTGCTGAGGACGCGGTCTTCTAAAGGGATGTTCATAAGGGCGGCACAAGCTTCAGAGATAGTGGGGGCAAAGTTCCTGTCTGCAGGGACTGTTCAAAGAAAGATCTGGCGGTCAAGAGAGTGAAACCCTAGGAGAACGGAAAAAGATGAGTGAAAGGCGACTTACGATTGACGTTCCAGCGATCAAAGAGGATGGGTTTGAGTTGTTCGCCCATAGCACCCATGGTTTTGCGGTTGACGAAGAAAAACCTCGCTGCCCAGCCAGGGGTGTCGACTTGGGGCTTCCACACCAAGGGATTCTTGGCGTTGTGGGCTTGGAGTGTGACGCGCCCCGGCCTCTGGGTGCGAATCTCGTAGGCGTGGGCAAGGTCCTTCATGTTGAACGAGATGTCTAGGGCAGAGCACATCTCGTGGATGGTGGCCAAGATCTTCCAGGCAGCGGGCATGATTTGCGAGGGAGAAATCATCAAATCGCCTAGAAAGAGTTGCACCAGACGTGGGAAAGGAAACTTTAAGCCGATGGTGAACGGGAATTCGAGGAAGCAGACCCAGTCCTGCTTTATCCAGTCCAGAAGTTCGGTGTCCGGTTTTAACGCCTGGGTTCCCGGAGGAAAGGCGCTTGCCGCCACCAACGCGTCCACCTCTTCTTGTGTCATCGAGCAAACGTACTGATCTTGAGCGGTGAGAGAGTTGGACGGAACAAAGCCGTTGCGACTAGCCAACAGGGGAAGATGAAAGGGTTTCGGAGAAAGAAATCGCTTGAGGAGAGGAGATGAGAGGACTTTGGAAAGATTTTGGACAGAGGGTGGAATGATGATGATTGCGTCCGTTTCCACTTTCCAAGGCAGTTTCCGCAGAAAACCATCCCGTAGCCACGTGTCCACCGTCTAGTGGTGAGAAGGCTTTCGGCCACGTTACAAAATTTTTCGAATTTGCCGCCAGCCGTATACCCTTCTCAAGGGGTATTGTTGGGCCTCGTTTTTCCTCATTTCAGGCCCGTGTCACAATAGGCCCATGTTGATCAAGCGGCCCAACGGCCAGTTCAAATACGGCCCGTCTAAAAGGAGGAGTCTGTTGAAGCTATCATCCGAGAAGCCCGGAACAGTAGCGGGTGATCGATAGTGGGCGTTGGAAGTCGGCCGGTCTTCGTTTTCGATTTCTCTAGCCGCCAGCTCTGTACGCAGTCCATTCTTCGTTTTCGATTTCTCAAAAACCCCCGAAATCGGCGACTACGGTTATGGCGAGCGAGAGGTGCGATGGCGGTGGAGGTGCGACGCTGCGGGGATCTGACGACGGGCCGGCGGCGGACAGTGAGGCTGCGGGTCTGACGGAGACAGTTGGGTCGGCGAGCGACGGGAAGGTGGCAGGGACAGTGGGCTCGGCGAGCGACGGGAAGGAGGAGGTGGCCCAATACGGCCTAATTATGCCCAATAAGGCTATCTAGGCCCAACAATAAGGCCTTATTGGGCCCAATTAGCAAAATCGAACCCTCGGGCATATTACACGTTCATTAAAGATAAGTAAATAAACCGAAGAGTTGAATTAGTCTTGTGAACTCAAATTGGACCTATGGGCCCAATTGGGTCCGTTTAGGTCCAATAAGCGAAATCGAACCATCGGTCATCTTAAACGTTCACCGAAGAGTAAGAACATAATTCGAAACAATATTCGAACATCGAGAAGAGTTGGATTAGTCTTGTCGAACTCAAATTGGCCCATAGGCCCAACAAACGTCCGTTAGGCTCAATAAACGAAATCGAACCACCGTCATCTTAACGTTCATCGAAGAGTAAGAACATAAACCGAAACAATATCGATAAGAGTCGAATTGGTGTTATCGAAGTCTTTTTGGACCTATAAGACCCGTTTATCCATTTAGGCCCAATAAGACTCCACTCAATGGTCATAGTAGGGTTTAGGGATAGGGTTAGGGTTTAGGGTTTAGGGTTTATGGGTTTAGGGTTTAGGGTTTAAGGGTTTAGATTCGTGCGCCTAGTAAAGACGCACAATAAAGTAGGGAACCGTGCGCCCAATAAGCCTCGGCTCCTATCTAAAGCGCGCTAAACCGTAAGCCTGTCCTAGGCGCACCATTTAGTGTACATTTAGCCAAAAAATGCTAGAATAGTGTACGAATACCCAATGGCTAAGTAAGAAGTGCGGATCTAATGCTCCGAGAAAAGCGCATAGGGGTATGAAAAGTGCCTATGAAAAGCGCACCAAGGATTGTGTACCATATTATACCCTCTGTCCTTCCACTGTTCCCTTATATACTTGGCCCGCGTAAAGGGTAGTCACCTAGTTCTTATGTTAGCAAAAATAAAAATAAAAAAAAAGTCGGGAAACTTGTTCTATAAGCTTCAAGAGAACCTCTTTTTTTCAATTTATCTCTCTCACACATCACCTGTGTACCCCCTTTCAACATTTGCTTTGTAGTAATGCTCCGAGAGCTGAGAGCATGCTAAGAGCATCTATCCGCATTGAGGTCAATTCACCTTATCCATTTCTTCGGGCAATGCTAAGAGCATGTCGAGATCCACTCCCCATTTTTTAACTATTACAACAAAAAATTAAGCGATATTTCAGATTTTCTGCATGGAAACATTTAAAGCATCCACAATGTGGAGTATGTATATTTTTAAACCTTAAAAAAAAAACTTGTTTCTATAGTCAAAGGATCACCTTATCTTTTTCTATTTCTCTCTCTGCCACATCACCTTTACCCTCTTTCTCTATTCGCTTTGTAGTAATGCTCTGCCAAGACCATCTATCCGGATCGAGATTTGCTGGGAGTATTTCTTCTCCGTAAAGACGAATAAACCTTGGTAGCGAGCAAGAGACCGACCATGGGGCTGAGGCAGTCTCAACTGAATGGTCTTTGATCAAGGATAATTTTTAGATACCACATAACCTATTATGAAATGAAGAAAGATAGAAAGTTATTGATCATTAGTAGCACTTGCCCTTGGAGCCTATTGCCTAATATAACGTATTTTCACACCTGAGAATAGTACTGGCCTAGCTAGTGTCAGTGTCTCGGTAAAGTAGTGTTCCTTTATTTGCAAGATCGGGAAACTTGTTACATTTATCTTGACATGACATGACATGACACAGTCAAATCATTTATCTTGACATGACATTGTCAAATCAATACATAAAAGTAATATGGAGTACCTATTTACAAGATAAAATTTGCCGGAAAAAGATCAATGATTACAAACTCTTTCAGTAACCCTGATCGATCGATTATCGAGTCTAGATTGCGTATTAAAAATAGCAAAAAAACGTGAGAACCCAAATTACTAGATCTTTGAGGTTCCAATGAGCAACAACTAGTGTAACATTAAATAACCCACATTACTAGTAATTTGATTAGGAAACGAAAAGACAAAAGATATTAAAAAATTGGAGAGAGCCTATAGGTAGCGCCGATTGGGAGTTGGTATTGGTTGGGTTGCGGTGTGCTGATGCCGGCCAAGCATTAATAATTTCTCTCTCTGCACGTAGCCCTTGGTGAGACCGGATTTGGCAGTGATCAATCGGCCTGATATTAACCCCGAGTACGTAAAATCTGAGTTTAATAAATAGAGGATCCAAGTGCATTTATGGTGAAAGATTTTCCAAATGTTTCATCTCTTATTCCGGCCTTCTAGAGCTCAACTGTTTTATTTTTGGAGTAAGAGTAATATATATTTTTTAAAATTGTTTTATTTATCATGACATGACATTGTAGATATCTTCACCTTTATCTAGCTTTGCAGCTTTGCTTTGTCTCAGTTGTATCTCCCTTAACGTATGCACCCCATTTCAATTTTCCCTTTGCATATGTACCCTATTTATTTTTCTATCTCAAACGACGATTAAGTAAGGATATTTTCCACCCTCTCTTTTTCAATTTCTCTTTCTGCCACTTGACATATGTACCCCATTTCAAATTTCCCTTTGCAGTAATGTTCAGAGAACATGTCAAGAGCATATATTCCTTAGGCCATCCGCAACGGTGAACCCGAAAACGGATTCTTAACCCCCTCCTATCAATTTTTTTCACTCTTCCACCTCATTTAAAAACCTACTTCTACTTTACCCCCACAACCCAAATCTACACTTCATTCTTTAAAATCCACCATCTATATATTATTTTGATCTTTATTTATTTAATTTCATTATATTATTCCCATCATTATTTAATAATAGGGCATCACATTCAATTTAAATATCAATTATATTGATTTGAGTAATTTACATAATTAAAGTATGATATTTTGCATTTCTTACATATTTGTTTTTAATCAAAACATATATAAATTGGGTTTCCATAAATAGATAAAAACAGTATAAACACACTTAAAATACAATTTTAAAAAATATAATATCATATAATTATCAAAATATGATCCAAAGTAATTTATACATATCAAAAAAAGACCTAATTTATAACCATTTGATCAATTTACATCAAGAGTCCACAAGTTGCCATGTGTACATATACATTTACTATCCAACTTTAGAACCCAACTTTTCAGTTTTCAAATAGAAGGCTCAAACTTGGGTTTTAGTTTTTCAACCACCGTATAGAAGAGCTCAATTAATATTTTAATTTTAAAAACCCCCATTGAGGGTGGTCTTATAAGAACATTTTTAAAAGGGCAATGTTGTTTCCACCAAACACAGGCCCTTGTGTACACCGAGATTGGACACCAACTGATTGAGTTGACTGCTGTACCTCTACCTCTCTTCTTGGGTTGGAATTTTTATTATTATTATTATTCTTTACGGTAAGATGTACCTGTATATATAGATGAAATAATTTACATTTCAATTACAACTTTACGGGTTATAATCTACCTAATTTGGTTAAATCTATATCGTGTAAAAGAGTTTATCAATTTACTTAATTTGTTAATTGGGTAGGTCGGATCGGGTTATTTTAGATTCGAGTCCAGTCCGAGTAAGGTCGTAACGAGTTACATGTTAAACGGATTGGATTCCAGATCGGATCGTATTTTGAAACCGCTACTTTCCTAAATGATTCGACCTATTGGGTTGACCTTATTTATTATTACAAATGTAGGATATGTGAAATTTATTTTAAATATTTTATTACAAAAACTATACAAATAATATCACGTTAACAAATCAACCCGATCTAGAATCCAATTGATCCGATCCTGTACTCAACCCGAATCCGAAAGTACCGCACTCAAACCAACGGAACAGAAGCGTACAGTTCCTAGTTAATTAGTTAATTAAACAAATTAAATAATTAATTAACCATGAATTGTACACGGTTAGTTAGTTTGGTAAGCAAATTTATACTAGTTAATTTGTCAAGTAAAGAAATCTCACCCAAAAAAAATTAAATAAACAAATAAATGAAAATGTAAACCAAAAAAACCCATCAAATGTCAAATCAAGGTACCCATAGCAACCTGTGTTTGGTGGAAACAGCCCAGGCCTTTTTAAAAATATACTCCGTAGTACTCTTTTTAGATGGGACGCTTATGGTGGAAGCCAAAATTATACGAGTAGCATACATAGTAAAGCATCAGTGGTTCACCCCCCAGTTTCTCCCTCGTTTGACTAACAAAAAAGAAGAATTTGGGGGCCGTGAAATTTACATGGCAAGTACTTTTGCGCACTTTCCCATTATGCTTTTGGTTTCGATTGACTGATGCTTTTGTTTTCGTTGTCTAGATCGACGGAGCTCTTGCCGGTCTCGCCGCCTCATTGTTCCTACTCTCTGAAAGGGTACTGCTTTCATTTTCGTTTATTGTTATCGTAGGGGTTTCAGATTTTGAGCTCTCGATTAGCGGTTGCTGATGCCATCGTTTTAACTGCTTTGTTGTAAACGAATGTTTTGGATGTTTGATAGAACTGTGGATTTGATGAGAAGCTCTGATATAGTTGATGATGACGCGTCATGCTCTAAATTAGGCTAATGTTGGTTTGGGTATCAAGCTTTCATTTCTTGAAGTAAATGCTTTCAAATTTGTTTAGCCTATTTTCATTTCTATGCAATGTGCACTATTGACTTGGGGTTGCTGTTGTTATTGTTACCTTGTTCAAGATCTGGGCAACCCAAAAGAGACCAGTGAAGACCCAATACTGGTTACTTTAACCTTTTTTTTGATCAAGACTGGTTACTTTAACCTTGAATCCCTTGATTCACCCACTTACATCCAACTAAAAAGGTTGTTTAATACTTGTAGCTATTTACCAGCTTCTTATTTTGATATGAAGATAGGAACTTGTATACTTGTAGCTATTTACCAGCATCTTATTTTTTGCATTATATGTTTCTGTAGGTGAATAATAAGAATGGTCTCTCAAGATTCCTTCTCTGATGAAGATGGTTGCCTATCCCCAGACGTTCTTGGTTTTGATTCATTCTCAAGTGAGGTAATGTGCCCACTCGTTTGTGCTTTATGGTTTATCTGTGCCCATGAATTGTTTTAATGAAATCAAGACGTGGGGCATCACTCGACAGTATGAGACGGAGAAGATGAATGAGGATTTGGACGTGCATTTTTGGCAACGTCGTGTGCAGGAGCTGCAGGAAGCACTGGATGCTAACCAATCTCACAGACTAGGTTTGGAGAGAGAAGTGATTAGCCAGAGGGGAGTTGTTGAGAGGTGTATGGCAGCGATGGGGGACGATGCTTACACCATCGCCGCACTGTATGATCGCAAAAGGGAAATTCTTGCCCTCCGAAACGCCGCACTGAAAGATGCTTATGTGTGGAAGTTGTGCTCCTGTGCCCTAGTTGTCGTCATAGCTGTTTGCATTGTTTATGGATTGTGCTCCGGTGCACTTTGGTCCTCTTCTGTCTAACTATGAACTTTCTACTTGTATGACGGGTTAATGTTTGCAAAATTACTATGAATGGATTACTGTCTAAACTCCATCATATAACCTGCCCATTGGTGGAGTATGCATTATTTACAGTGTCCCTGCATCCATTAATTACGGGACTATTAGGAAATCTTCCCACAAAAACCAAAGGAACAAAAAAAAGTTTAGATTGTGTCAGAGGTTTGGGAGAAATTTATCCTGCACGAAAGCTGCTCTGGAAAATAAGAAATTTCTTCTACTTTTTTCTGACACATAAATAATTTTCCTTTTCTTGACTCCGTATTTGTTAAGAAATGTCCACAAATCTCTCCATTGTGGACAAGTATACCCTGAACACGGTATAGTGTTTGCTATGCATGGTATTGGTCCGTGTTTCGGTGTGCTGTCAGTATATGTTTCTCATTTTGTGAATAATGATTTTGCAGAACAACCAATCCTACGACTCTTTTCATTAGTAGTTAATTCTGAATGCTCACTATCAATGGATCCGAAGCGTTTAAATTAGCAAAATCTATGCCACTAATCCACTAACAACCTTAGTCGGATTAGGGCTAAAACTGAAAGCTAATCTAACGCTAGCAAGCAATAACAAAACAAAATGACTACTTCTTCCTTCTGTAATAAGGAACCAACGGCTTATTCTCCCAAGCTCTTCTCGGTGGACTTGTATCATGTTCCACCCTCAAGGGAGAAGTATCCTCCATGCTCAAGTTAGGAAGATCTCCACTACGCTTGGCTGTTTCTTCAAAGAGGATATGAGTCTCTAACCGACTACATTCCTCTGTCCCCTCTGTATCGCTCAGATCAAAAACTTCCTCCCGTTCAGCATCGTATAACTTCCGAAGAATGAATCCAGGAAACTGTCTGCGGTGTGGTAGTTGCTTGTGCAGAGGAACAAAGTTCATGACACACTTATGCATTACAGAGTGTGCATAGATCTTCTCCTGATCAAAGCTGTAAAACAGCTCTCGAGAATCAACTTCTTGCCAGGTTCCACCTCCCCTCTTCCTAGCTTCCCAGGGACGATAAAGACACTGGCCAATGATGAGCAACTCCCCGTTGCCAATATTTTTGGTAATACCCTGACACAAGTGCGCAATATATCAGCCAAAATGTATAGTCCAATTGATATCCTACCAGAATTATACTGTATATAGCATTGAAGGGCAAACCTAAGGCAAACTATATAAGAGCAATCAGACCAGAGATTGAAAGAAACTCATTACATCAATATCTTGGGTAGGATTGATTAATTTATCCATATCTTGGGATCAAGTTGCAGTTGTTGCTGGCCCTTTTCAGGGTGTTTCCTTCAATTATCACATTGTTGCAACTTTCTACATTGGTTCCATTATAGCAAACATATCTACACTTCTACAGATAAGACAAGTATCATTACCAATGGACTGTCGTTCATAAAGCCAGGAAGGACAGGTCGTTAACCGATGGTTCTATCAACAGGAAACAACGTTTTATACTTGTAGAAATATTTAGAATATATACCAGATGAGTTTCAACTAGAAAACATGACACTGAACAATATTTCCATATAACAGATCAACACCAACGGCTGCATAATGTCATGATATCAACAACAACCCACCCGGATTATTACAACAGAAGGGTTCTGAGTGAAAGACTCGGGGCTAACCAACACAGGATCTTCCTGCAGAAACAAGCGCCACGTTTAAGCAAGAACGGTAGCCAAAGAAAATATCATGATCCACCTAGTCAAGAAGCTAGCACAAGATCGAGCAAATTCAATCCAGCACTAAAGTAATCGGCCGGAAATTGGCCGAAATCAAACCTAGGGAAAGAAGCGGAAAGGCCTTACGAGTTGATATCGGCCCCCGGCGAACTCGAAGGCATTAAAGTGGTTAAATTGTTCTTCTCCCGAGAAAGAAACCCTAACGACATCCCCAATCGGCTTCGCCTCCTCTTCCCCCGACTCTCCGCTCCCGGCTTGGCTCGGGCGTGGCTCGATCTCGTCGACGTCTTCGTCTAGGCCTAGCACCCTCTTCCACTTGGAATCGTTGCTCCGGCGCGAGCAGTCACCGACTTCCTCTCTAGGTAACTTCCCCGGACTCCATGGCCTCTGGCCGACGTCGGAGCTCGGCGAAGTGTCCCACCGCCGATCCATGTATGTATTTATGACGCTTTCCAGATAGTTTTGAAGAAAACCAGTTTAATTGTCGTTTACACTTTACAGCTATAAATCTTTGTTAGATTTAAGTGACGTTGATACACTCTCTGATCAAGTAGTCCATTGTCCCAACGCTTGTGTATTAATGACAAGGCTGAATTTATTATCTCCAGAAGCGTACTAGGCTGTTGAAGGACCACATGCATGTATACCTGTACTGTGCTTGAATGTGTTATTTTTTACAGTAGTACTTTAGTCTTATGGGGGAGTGTAGAGGGAAGTTAATTCTCTTCTTAATCTATGTGCATATTCCTCTAACGTCCATTATAAATGGGCAGAAAACATATATAGACACCCGAACTTGTCACTTTTGGTCATTTAGACACCTCATCTTATAAACGGATCTATCAAACACTTATACTTGTAAAAAGCTACCTATTGAGCACCTCCTCCATAATCCATCTATTGCGTACCAAACACGCGCTATGAAGTGAAATTTTTTTAAATAATAAAAAAACCACGTAATGCCACATGTGCATGCCACATATGATAACAATAAAGTATATATATAAAAAAATTCAATAAAAAATAATAAACCATTCAATTGTACAGCCTTCGTGCTTGAGTTTAACCCATCGTCTTCCTTGCCGAATGAGGTCTCTTGGCAAGGTCCGAACTGTTGATGGAGAACCGACGGGGAGAGGTTGGAGGCAGGTCATGAATTCGGAGCCTACGATGACTGTCACCACCGTGAAATTCCTCTGTAGCTATGGCGGCCGAATCCGCCCCCGCCCCTCTAACGGCCAGATCCGCTACGTCGACGGCCACACCAGAGTCGTCTCCGTTCTCCGATCCGTCTCGTTTTTCGGTGAGCACTCTCTCCGGTCAAAATTTAGGGTTAATTGGCTCGATTCGGAAACCGCCGGCATTGCTTGACAACGGGCGGCCATAGGTTTTTCTTGAAACTGCAGATCTGATTTGAGGGAGAAAACCACCGGATCCGGGAAGAAGATGCCGATCTGGACTGGCCTGGAACCCACGCTAAACAGCTGGCCAAAAAGTGGTGCGGGCCTGAATCGAGAGGGCAGATCCGGGGTAGAACGGGGGAACAAAGGTGACGGGAGGTCGCCGGAGTCCTCACCGGTGGTGTTGGTGGTGCCCCAAGGTTGAAGAAGATAGAAGTAAAAAAGAAAATAATAACATAAAGAAAAAAACCCAAGTCAAGTGACAGGAAAAATGGAAATGAAAAAGGAAAGTGGAAAAAAGGAAAAATCAAATAATATGACCTAACTTCTCTCACTCTCTTATGAGTGCGTGTAATATAATCACTTGTCCATGTCAGCCTTTAGGGGTTTAATAGGATGGAATATACAAGTTTAGGTATTCAATAGGTCCAAATCGAAGGTGAGGTGTCTAAGTGACCAATTTACACAAGTTCGAGAGGCTGTATATGTTTTAAGCCATTATAAATGTATAATGGATCGGAGGGAGTATAATTTATATGTATAGCGCGTGCAACTATGCAAGTTTGAACGAATTATACAAACGACTAACTCGAAATTATGAATGATTGGCGGTAATTTTAAATAAATGGCGCCACAATTAGTCCACAACAACGCCCTTTCAAGGATTGTCAGATCTGGATTGGGAAAAGATATATTGCACCAGGAGAATATCCTGCAGACTGCCCGGAGAGGCGGAGAGTGCATTTAATGCAATGCACAGCACTATAGTACCACCGTCGTAAAATGTGTGCAGTTCACTTACAGTTCCGTCCAGCTTTAACCTAATTTATGATTACGATTTACTGTATTTTGTTCAATTTATCTTCTTCGCGTACATCGCGCCAACTTCACTTATGACTCGGCTAGTCGTCGTGCCAAGATCAAAGATAAAAAACCCAAACTAACAAACAAGTATAGCATGCAAGTAAGGGGTCGAACCCAAGAGAACTGTGGCTTCTAGTATTAATATAACTATCAACTAAAGATAAGGGGGAAATCAAAGAGAAGAATCTAAACTACACTAACCTAGGAAACAAATAACAAACAAATAAACAAATAGATAGGAAGTAGGTTCATTCAAAAGATCCACTCATGAAATAATCACTCGATCATAGATTCATTCATTGATTTCATTCACACCTATGGTTAATTCCTATCCCGATCATTAACAATCGCAAGTCCACGGTCCAAGCAATTCTATAACCCTAGGCAAGGACGCTTAACCTAGAATTAGCATAGAGAACAAGGATATTAGGAAATCAAATCATGCAATCAAGCTACGAGTCTCATGCATAATTAAACCATTGAATACTCTTCCCTAAACTAGTCCACGGTCCTAGAATAGAGTTGTTTCGAGAAATAGGAAAGATGCATATACAACAACCAATCCTAAATCAAACGATAGGTCTAAGTCAATCAAACAAGTTGGCCAGACTCATAAAATCAAACATAGATCATGGGATGAAGCACAAGAGAATCAATATCAACCAAAGGATAGAAATCAATTACCAAAACCTCACAAGTTCATACATCAGAGCTTCTCCCTTGAGCAAACCCAAGGAGACTAGCTCTCCATAACTAAACTAAAGACCTAAAAGAGAAGAATTGAACTATGAATTGGAATTGTGAATAAAACCTAAGGCAGGCTCCTCCTTATATAGCCCAAGGAACAAGCTCCACGAGATAGATAAGGAAGGAGGCAAAAGATAGAAAAGGAAACAAGATAGAAAGATTTCGGCCCGCTTCGGATTCGGCATCACCGCGGTCGCGTCGCTCCCACCGCGCTCGCGCTATCGCAACAGAAAGGAACAATTCGTCTCGGCGACCACCGCGGTCGCGGTAGACAACCCGCGGTCGCGGAATCTCGACAGAATCGCTGATGTCACTTCGGAGGCTGTTTTGACCATCTTAGGCTTGGAATCTGACTTCGGTGTAAAACGATGAATTGAAGCCCTTGAAGTTATCTTTCCAATGGCACCGGAATCAAGTCAATACGACCCCTATAGCTCAAGATATGGCCTTCGCAAGCAAGTGGTGTCACGCAGACAGCTCAAAATGCCTTAAAACTCTTGATTCTTGCATCCTTGTGTCTTCGGCCTTCGTATTACAATAATGCTCAAACTCTAACCTAAACACACTCAATATAGCCCTAAAATACAAGAGTTAACCTATACAAAATAGAGCGAATCAACTTACCATTACCGAGTAAAATTTGGCAGATTTGCATTACACTTGGCCTTAGATTATTTATTCAATTTTCGACTGTACACGTGCAATATGGTATAAACCTAACTGTTTACCGAAACGTATATTACTAGAAATATGAGTATCTTGTGTTGGTCCAAAAACTAGAAATATGGGCCCTTCAATACTCAGTATCTTGTGCGGGTCCAAAAACTAGTGAATTGAGTTGACAACCATAGATTATCAATTAAGCCCAACTTCCAAATGAATTGTTCTGTACAAGATGTGCATTGCACACATTGAAATTTAACATTGTAGAGTCAATATCATAGCTCCTAGTTACTTATCTATACAACCTATACTATACAGCGGAGACAATGTCTTCACAAAAATGTGCACCACGTGTCATTTCAATTATAAAATAACCAGCCGGGCCCTTCTTAATAGAAATTAGGTAGTTAGAGTCTCACATTATCTTATCCCATAGAAATTGATTACAATTTACCAAAAAGTTATGAATCATCCCGATAATTATAATTATCAGTTACCAATAATTTTTCCCATAAGTATTACTATTTAAGCAAACGTGATAGTTATCATAAAGTAATTTTTAAACAATTCAAGTTATTTATACTATGAGTTGGTTTACTATTCGTAAAAAACACAAATTAATCATAATACAAATATAAATATATAATCCCATAATTTTAACATGATCACTGACATTACATTTCTATAATAAATTGGATTTATAATCACATTACCCCTACATGGTACGCGAGTTAAACTAGTAAAATCTAATTAGTGGTAACCTTGCCAAATGTCCCATTTTAAAAGTTTACCTACAAATTAAAATATCATCATACAGTTTTTTTTCCGATGTAGTAAGGCAAAATAAGGATCACACGCATATTTAACTACTATTAAGGTAGCTATTAAGGTAACATCACCTTAAGGTCATTTCCTACGTTTTGTTATTTTGATATCAAACGAGGATATTAGCTATATGCCTATATCGATCTTTCTGTTGTGTGCCCTTAGGGCACATGAAAAGCAACTAATAATGGAAATATTTGGTGGATTTTATTCTTTTTGTTTTCTAAACTTTTTTGTGACGGGTTCGCTCTTTCCTTTTTAGGGTAGGTAATTTCATGGCGTGATGTATAAGATAAATGTGTGATGTATGGTAGTGATGGCCAACAGTGCGGGCCGGCCCGGCCCAGCCCAGTGTCATGGGCCCAAAAAGCCCGGCCCGGCCAGCCCACGGGCCAAGCCCGGATGGGCCATGGGCTGGGCCCGGGCCGGAGTTTTCTAGCCCAGCCCGGCCGGGCTGGTAAACGGGCCAAGAGCCCGGCCCAGCCCGACCCAGCCCAGCCCACCCCGGCCCGACCCGGACCAACCCGGTGCATATTAGTTTTATTTTTTGTAAAAATAAAATTAATATGCACCCTATTAATTGTATATTTGTAAAAATAAAATTATTTGCACCCTATAAATTATATTTGTGCAAAAATAAAATTAATATGCACTATAATTATTAAAATTAATTACATATGCATCTTAATTATTAAAAATTTGATAAGTAATTATTAAAAATAAACTATCGGTCCGGCCCAGCCCTGTATGTGTGGGCCAGCCCGGCCCGACACCAGCCCGCTCCCAGCCCGCCCGGGCCTATGTGGACCGGCCCAACCCAGCCCGGGGTCCGGCCCGGCCGGGCCTGGGCCACGGTTTATTGGCCCAGTCCGGTGGCGGCCCGGCCCAGCCCAGCCCGGCCCGGCCCGGTTCCATGACATTGTATGGTATAGCTACTCCCTCCTGAAAGAGTGTTGTCGAGATTTGTTTGTCGTAAGCAATCAAAGTTTAAACGCAAAATTTTCAATTGTTTGGGGTTTATAGTACCAGTAACTGTTATTTTGTTGAATCTTTAATGCATAATTAGATTTGCTTCCTGGTATTGTACAATGAAAGCGAAAGAGACAATTAGCTTGTACTGTAGATGGTACAATGTAAATGGCTGAATTCGTTTCCATTTTATTACATTTCCTTTTACCTTAATGTGAATATACTAGCTGGTTGTTTCATTAAATTAATGTAAAACAGTTTATCATGGCCTATGCCAAAACATTTATCATCGGAGCATTTGTCCCGTAAATGTGAATACAAGCCCAACAAATGTATGAACACGTAACAAACTAGAATTCTTGACCCGTGCTACGCACGGGTTTAAAAACTATTTTGAAGCTTTATTAATCGAATTGCATAAATTTGCATGAATGTAAACAATGGACCAAGATATGATAATATAAAATATAATAGATTATATTAAGTATAAAATAAATAAATATTCCATAAGGAATAAATCGATTGAAAAGATAATTCACTTACGAGAGAAGCACTCCTTATTTGTATCTAAATGCAATTAAGTACATATGAAAGATATAGAAAACTATAGAAAGCATATGAAAGATTAAAATAATATTGTTGACTGTTATAAATATTTTTATATACATGAAAACTATAGAAGTTTAAAGAAAAAAAACCCAAAATTTATGATTTAGGGTATAAATACTTTTTATGATTTTCGTTCAAAAAATACAAATATTATATGATTTATGGTATTAACATATTTTGTTAAGAAAACATTCATATATACACATATTTCAACAAATACCCACAGAACACGTTTTAAAAAATACACATATTTTATGATTTAGGGTATAAACATAATTTGTGATTTACGTTAAAAAATATGAATTGTTGATTTATTTATATACTTAAATCATATATACAAATAATACAACAAATACACACAAAACACGTTTAAAAAAATACACATATTTTATGATTCAGGGTATAAATATATTTTGTGATTTACATTAAAAAAATACACATATTTTATGATTTATGGTATTCACATAGTTTGTGATTTACGTTAAAAAAATACACATTAAGAAAATATGCAAACAACACAAAAATGTTGCTAGAGAGGTTTGAACCCCAAACCTTTAGGTAATTAGAGGAAGGGTTTACCACTATGCTATTGTGATTTATTTAATTATAATTGCATAGTGTATTATATAAGGAGGATTACAACCAACACTAAATGGATCATTTAATGAGGACACTACCTAACTTTTATGTATATATAGAATATAGATGTTAATTAAAATTCCTAATGGCTCATACTACTAAAAGTACGTACATAATAACTTCTTCTTCAATAGTCAAGGCGTGGGTTGATTTTTGTAATTGTAATATTTGTATCATGATTTATGGAGTATATACATTAATTTACATCAGATAGTAACAACAAATTAAAGTACAATTATATTGAACGAAATCAGAATAGGCCACAATTCGACGACTGGGTGGAAGATCACGTCAGAGAATAGGGCAGACTGGCAGAGGGTGTGATGAGTGGCCTACTACATTAAAAGCAGCTTCCTGAAATCCTTTACGTACGTATCTAGTGCAATTGGCCGGTCAAACGACGGTGAAGACCAAAGGCTTAATTGCGTATAAAAGAAATCCAAATACTGTAGTTGCACATCACTGTCACAATGAGGTGCTTCGCATGCCAACCAGCAGACGTCGATTTGACTTCGACCTACACCTACTCCGCCTAGGCCGTGCATTTGGCAAACACAAAACTGTACAGAGTTTACAAACCAAGCTGTGTATGAGACACTAGTTCAAGGGACCGTACCTTTATTTATTTATTTATTTATTACGCTTTCTATCCTTGTAAAATCAGATCACAAAGCTACTTAATGGTCAATTACCTATGATTTATATTTACAGCATGTGCAATGGGAAGTATGAATGAATCATACTACAAAGTACAAACTGCTAACTCAACTACGGAGTATTACACAATATACACTATTACCCTATTGAAAACATGTACAGTATATATTTAGAAAAATGTTGCTCAACTATAATAGACTTCATGAAACGTAGGAAAAAATATCCTACCAACTCAAATTTTAAAAAAATCAATTGAAAATATAAAATACACTTTAACACAACAGTTTTCAACCAAAAAGATCTTTCACCAAGGAAAGTGAAACAAGCCCAAAGCCTCGGACCCCCGACCATGCCTTCCTCTCTCCCTGACGAACTATGGCGAACAATCTTGGAGTTGGGCGTCAAACGACAGCGTCTCACCTACATAGATCTCTGTTGCCTTTCTATGTGTTCCCGCCGTCTACAACGCTTATCCGCCGAACCATCTCTCTGGTACTCTCTTCTCTCTTCCGACTTTCCAAGCCAAACCTGGAATCCATCTTCTTCCTCTGCCCCGAAATCGCGTTACAAGGAAAGGTAATACGCTCTTACTTACTATTTATGTTGGTTTACACTTTCAATTAGGGTTCCAATTAAGAAATTAGGGTTTCAATTAGGTATCTCAAATATAGGCTTAGGAAAATCGTGGCTCACAGTCGGGCTGTTTACAGAACAAAATCAAACAAACTGGGACTAGAAGTAAAGATGCTGTGAGGGCGTGAGAATACAGATGTATTAATAATGAGTCAACATAGATTAGTAATTTCGTACATTAGCATGAGGATATTAGGGTTTAACAGAGTTCTTCTCTGAAGGGATGCGTAATCTGATATTGAACTCACTAATGAAATGAGGGCAATTGGTTATGAAGAATTAGATAGTTACGCTTCCTGTAAGGATCTCTAGGTCCTCGATTGTCAAAATTTAGGGGAGCAAACCTTATCTGTATATTGTGTCTTACATGTCCATACTTTGATGTTGTCTTTCATTTTGTTCTTCTAGCACATCTTTAGTTCCATTTTTCAGTTGCTTTCTGGTTTGAACTCTGGTTCAATTAACAGCACATTTTCTCGCTTATACATCTAGGAAGATAACTATGTTTGCAATTGGGAAAGAAGTGGAGGTCAAGGGCTTTGGAAGGTGGGTAGATTCTACCTTGCTTGGGGATATAGTAGGTTACTGGAATGATGAGCAGCTGTACATAGTCCAGCTGTGGAGCGTGGGCGTCGACGCAGAATGGGAATACCCCGATGGACGATTCGACGACGAGTATTACTTCAAGATTCAAGTTGAGTGGCAGATTGTTCACCCGCACTTTGTTCGCGACATAGATCCAGAGCAGTCAGGCCGTGAATTTAGTATCGGTGATATAGTTGACGTGGACGACGAGTATTACCCCGTAGAAATTGATTACACTTTATGAAAAATTATGAATCATCCCGATAATTATAAATTATCACTTACCAATAATTTTTCCCATAAGTATATATGACTATTTAATAAAACGTGATACTTATCATAAAGTAATTTTTAAACAAATCCAAGTTATTTATATTATGAGTTGGTTTACTATTCGTAAAAAACACTAATTAATCATAATACGAATATAAATATATGATCCCATAAATATGCGTGTGATCCTTATTTTGGCTTATTATATCGGAAAAAAACTGTATGACGATATTTTAAATTGTAGGTAAGCTTTAAAAATGGGACATTTGGCGAGGTTACCACTAATTAGATTTTACTAGCAACTCCCTCCTGAAAGAGTGTTGTCGAGATTTGTTTGTCGTAAGCAAGCAAAGTGTAAACGCAAAATTTTCAATTGTTTAGGGTTTATAGTACCAGTAACTGTTACGGAGTATAATCCTTAATGCATAACTAGACTTGCTTCATGGTATTGTACAATGAAAGTGAAAGAGACAATTAGATTGTAGAAGGTACAATGTAAATGGATGAACTCGTTTCCATTTTATTACATTTCCTTTTACCTTAATGTGAATATACTAGCTGGTTGTTTCATTAAATTAATGTAAAGCAGTTTATCATGCCCTATGCCAAAACATTTATCATCGGAACATTTGTCCCGTAAATGTGAATACAAGCCCAACAAACGTATGAACACGTAACAAATGTTAATTAAAATTCCCAATGGCTCATACTAATATAGAAATATTGTCATTTGTTCAATGTTTTTTAAACGTACGGGCATAATAACTTCTTCTTCAATAGTCAAGGCTTGGGTTGATTTTTGTAATGGTAATATTTGTATCATCATTTATGGAGTATATACATTACAACAGATATTAACAACAAATTAAAGTACAATTATATTGAACGAAATCAGAATAGGCCACAATTCGGAGACTGGGATGAAGATCACGTCAGAGAATAGGGAAGACTGGCCGCAGAGGGTGTGATGAGTGGCGTACTGCATTAAAAGCAGCTTCCTGAAATCCTTTACGTACGTATCCAGTGCAATTGGCCAGTCAAACGACGGTGAAGACCAAATGCTTAATTGCGTATAAAAGAAATCCAAATACTGTAGTTGCACATCACTGTCACAATTAGGTGCTTTGCATGCCAACCAGCAGACGTCGATTTGACTTCGACTTGCACCTACTCGGCTACTCCGCCTAGGCCGTGCATTTGGCAAACACAAAACTGTACAGAGTTTGGAAAAGAGAGGGTGAATGGGAGGCCGTGCATTTGGCCAACCAGCAGACGTCGATTTATTTGTTAAGGGTCTCTCCCAAAAAAAAAGAAAAATAAAAGAAAGTCTAACATTTGGTGAGAGCCGGTTGGCCAAATGGAGAGCCGAAACAATATTGAGGCCGCTTAAACCGAAAGAATATGACTATTAAGTCGAGTCTTATTGGGCCTACCATAGGCGCGCCATAAATAACAGCAAATGACAGCAAAGTGAATACATCAAATACTACTCCGTATGACTTCATTGTTTTAGGAGTATTAATTTTATAAATAACAGCAAAGTGAATACATCAAATAGGTGTGGTTTTAAATGGTTTTTCGCACTTGAAATATAAAGGAATTAATGAATGAACACCCAATCGCAAACTCAGTCTTAGCTTTCTTTGTCCACACAAATTTTGTACTTTACTTTTCAATTAGGTTTTTGTCTTTTGAAACATAACAAATATGATTTACCCTGAACAAAGTCAATCAAGGAGCACATGCGCAAGTATAGTATATTATTCGACGTTACTACTAGGTACGGTATAGAAGTATATCATTGCCTAGCTATACAAAGCATACCATTACAAAAATCAAACCAAGTCTTGACTATGGAAGACGCGGTCAATAAGTCCGTACTTTTAATTAACATTGAACAAAAATCAAACCAATTCTATACTTAAAACCAAGTCTGAATAATTGTGAGCACTTTGTTTGCATCAAGGTGTTATTTGCTTCGTTTAGTTGATTCTCAGCGTACACCGTAAATTCTCACACATTTCATGTATATATGTTGTACATGTTCAATTAACCACGGTTGATCTCATTGTTAATTAACACTTCTGACCAAACGCAAAGACAATCCTCACAATGTTACTATTAGTAGTGCAATGCAAGGTTAAGGAACTAACCGATACTTCCACTTAGTGTCACGTGCAACGAGTGACAGCCGGACAGGATCATTCCAATTTCACCTACGTGACAACAAATTTCATACGGAGTAGATAATTAGAAATCAGATCAATTTCAACCATAATCTAGCCTAGCATGGGATACCATAATGAAGTTCAATGAAAATAAAACCCAAACAAATAACAAGCTAATTAATAATAACCCCAATAGGTTTACGATAAAATAGCACAAATTGTTGGCATATAATTCATAACAATGCTTTAGAATATAAAATATAAATATGCTGTACAGAATGTAACACAAAAAGCATGAATTAAACAAGAATATAATTTGTGCTCTGCAATTCGGTGTTCTTGTTCCATATAAAATATAAATTATATTTACATTAACTATCTATACGGGGTCGAACAGTATTATGCAATTCCTATAAAAGTAGTGACGTAGTTGGAGTTAGAGGATGTGGTTACTTGTGGGCCTGTGGCATATAAATGTAGATGATTCAATAATATCGTGGTTCAAGATCCTTATGTCAAATGTAGATGGAGTTAGAGGCAAGTCCAACAATATTCTTACCCTAACAAATTAATAGATTGAATAAATGTTATAGTAAGTAACTATGGAAAAAAATAACTAGACTTATTTCACTCATTGTCCCTTTTAAAGAAACTCTGGAAACAAATAACTACGCTTATTTTAAAAGCGGATTGTGTTATTACAAAGAAATACAAATTGCACACCTACGCGTATCTGTGTGCACAGACGGAGGGGACGGGGAGTGGGGACCCCTCCCGTTTGTTTTTGTTTCTTTGCCAGTATGTAGGAGCACACAAGCCATTAGCCCATTTAATTTCTACGATTGGAATTGGATCCTTCATAGTCATACTCTCTCTCGAACTCAAACCCAAAACACAGGGAGTCAAAGACCACGATGGCGGACGTTGAATCAGTGCAGATCGGCCTGTGTTTCATCCAGTTGTTGCCTTCCGACCTGATCGCCGAAATCCTGTCGAGGGTGGCATCGTGTTCCCTGAGAGATTTATTCTGCTGCTGGGCCAGGTAAAGCCGGGAACCGTGATTTCCACCTATTTTAAGGTGTCGAGTGTTGGGGACTAATGCAGCACGGTTTGTTGTCTTGCAGTTGCAGGGCGTTCAACAGGTGCGGCAGGGAACCTCTGGTATTCCGCCGTGCTACCACGGAGGAAATCTACTTGGGCCGATACCGACTACAGGAACATCAGGACGCTGCCTACACCTTCTTGACCACTTGTGCGCAGAGCGGCAACCCGGGTGCTCTATACGGGGAAGGAATGGTAAGATCAATCATCTGTGCACCGTCCGATGGCACGAAACTTGTAATCATTTTGGTCTGTTCTTTTCCGGTCCGTTTAGAATTTGCATGCATAACCAATCCTATCTGCGTTCCCAGATGAACTATTTCTGGGGCATAAACGAAAGGATCGGCCTCCAATGCTTGGAGAGATCCGCCATGCTAGGCCACACTCAATCGGCTTATGTACTTGCCATGCTGCTGATGTGCTGCCAATCTCTGGGCCAGGAGGAGAAGGGTTTGAATCTCATCCGTGGCGTCAGGGCCGTCAACGGTCCATGCATAATGGACTTGCGTCTAGAGTTGGTCCGGTTCATATTTAACAACTGGCGGCGTGTTAGAGTCGCCGCACGGTTCACACCGATTCAATGGAATGCGCACCGTGTAGGATTCATATCGTTGTGCAGAATCAGGAACCCATGGATTGCCGGTGTGCATTTGATTCCCGACGTGACAGATGCACACGCTTGTATGTCCTGCAGCTGTGATTTCGAGTCGCTTTTCTTCTGTGCATTGTTCTAAGCTCGGACAGTGGGACATTAACTTCCCGGAAAGCAAGCATACTTCTGTGGTTAAGTTGTCCGGTGGTCGTTGTGTATGGACCGAATGATTGTATAACCGATGCATCCTAGTTTTGTAAGTTGCAATGCGTAGACCGAGATGTCTTGAGGGATGTAGTTTGTTCAAGGTTCACGTTTTGGATGTGCTCAAGTTGTTCAATGTTGACGTTCAACGTTCACGGCCTGAGGAATATATTGTATTTCAGATTCTACTTTGCGTTACATCCCACCTCCGCATTATGATGTTTCGACTGTTAGGCTCTCCGGAAAAACAATTATGAAATGTACACATGCAACCGGAGGTAGAAAAACACTTAAATTGGAAGAGCAATCCTACAATTTTATTAATTCCACAAACCGGTGTCAATTGCACAGTGTATACCACGGATTGCACAGTAGTCTACTAGTATCACATGCAAACTCTTTTATACGAATTGCAATATACTATCACAGGCCGAGGAAGCTTCCATTATGTGACGGAGGGAGGATTATGTTGTTTTGCGTATTGTGTCGCGTCCATGATTTAGTCTTATTAGATGTGGAAGTACTCTCCAAAACTTGGGCAGATCAGTTTCAGATAGGCACTGATTAACTGTTCCTTTTAATTGCCGGAATTTTGATCGTCAGCTTTGGGAGGGGGGCTAAACCACCAACTATAGCTGGTGAGAGCACATCAAGGCTTTGATGAATCGTATCGTTTTACCAAATATATCAGTTGAGATACTTTGGTGAACAGAGTCAGCGATATTTCGTATAAGACAAAAGGATTTAGACATTTATACGAATAAATGATATTAGTAAACATAATCCACATCATTCTTGTTTCGAATGACTTCTAGTCTTTACAATCCCAACATGGATGCCGATACCGGCCATATACTTGTTACCAGCTATATACACCCCAATAAATTGATTCTTCTACATATTAGGCCAAAGATTACTTCTTCACTATGTATTATCCGTGTAGCACATTCCTAAATGATTGCTACAAACCAATGTTGGGAAAAATACGATTGTATAACCAGTATATGGCCACGTCTATATTTTAATAATCTATGTATGCAAATCATCAATCAATAGCCGACCAATTGCAAACTGGTGCACTATATGTTATGCCAAATCTTTACAGTAAGTAATACTGTTTGTACCTTTGTACACTCGTACCGTAAAAGGAACCCTTGATGCATATGAAAGTGGAATGGCAGCAAATATTTCGCAAATCAAGGTCTCAACGACACCATTTACTACAGGAAACAACTTTGTATAACCACACACGAAGTATTTTATATAGTACAGTAGTATGAATAAGGCATACTACAAACTACTCCACTAATCTAACTGCAATCGTGGGATATCATTCCTGTGGGGCCCACTGAATTGGGTTTGTATTCTGCAGAAAACGACGCTTTCACCAGTTATGGCTGCAAGTACTGTTCCTTTCAGAGCCTGTTAGTTCGGAAGTCCTGGAGTTTCCTTCGCAGTGCCGCAGTTCCGTCTTCCAAGATACTGTTCCGTCTTCCAAGTACTGTTCCAAGGTACATGCACCTAAATAAATCGGCGGGGATACGGAAAAAAATATGTACCGTAGCAGAGCGTGCAACTCACACCCTTTTGTTTAACACTCCACCTCCAAGTGGCACCCTTGTATTTATCACTCCACCTCTCGGTAATATATTGTTTATTGTAAGTTAGCGGCAAACGACTAACCGACCGGTTTTCATGGTTAACCGAAATCGGTTAACCGGTTCTTAACGGTTCGGTAATGGTTATCATAATTTAGTAACCAAATATCCGGTTAACCGTTATCCGGTTAACCAAACTTCCGGTTACCCGTCCGTGCCCACCCGTAATGTTGGGTACACTAAGCAAATCGTATGCCAACACATTAGCTCCGCCGTGTAGGCTAACACAAAACTAATAATAATCCTATTTCCCTTTATTAACAGATATGTGAAAATTGTACTCCGTATAACATCTTGGGCCAAACTACCAAATTGGTACTGCATTGACCAAATTAAGGCGTCAGGTAAGCAATTTTTAATTTTCGCACTTCCTTATTCTCTTGAAGCATCCAATTGACAATTAATTCGAAAATTTTGAAATTGGCAGAAATGAAGCATGATGTAATCGACCGAAAGTGGGGCTTTTCTATCTGAATTTTTAATTAGCTTGCTTCAATTGGTGCTTGCGTTGAACCGGGTTTTATGCTTAGTTTGCACCGGTCATACAAACACGGCTTCCTTTTTTGTATCTAGTTCTCTAATTCAGAAACATGGCGCCCTTAATACTTATTACACCATATATATTGGTTAACCAATTTATTTTGCCATCAAAATAAAATAGTGTACTTTAGCATTGTCTCTTTTTAAAAATTCATTTTCTTTTTCATATGTTCTTCCTCATGGGACATGTGTCACCACCAAAATTTAAGACCATAACTTCATTTTGGCCTTGGTGGTGACCGGTCATGACCAATCAAATTAGAGTGCCTTTCCATCTTGGTTGATTTGCACTGGAATGCTCTGAGCCCCGGAATTGACTACTTGTTGCATCAAGTTGCTTTGGCTTCATCTTGTTTCTTCTTTGCGTACAGCGTAAATCCTCTCACATTTTAAGTATATTTTTTTTTTGATCAAAGAAATTTAGGGTGAGGGGATGGTGCCCCAGTCCAAGGTCAGGGAAGACCCAAGGGCTCAAAGAGCTCTTACAAGGGGATTTACATATGCCTCACCTCAAGGAGACTAGGGGGGATCGAACCTGCGATCTGTCAGACCGATGCCCTGTCATGCTCCACTAGACCAACCCCTTGTGGTTACATTTTAAGTATATTTGTTGTGCACCTTTTCAATTAACCACGCTCGATCTCTTCATGACATGTTACTTCTGACAATTTTCAGCATCCTTTTGAACTCCATTCCAATGGACCGCCCATACGCAACGACAATCCTCACACTGTTACTGTTGGTAGTGATATGCACGATTAAGGAAGTATCCAATGACGGAACGTGCAATAAGGGACAGGATCAAATTTCTGCAACTACGGCAACAACTATACAAAATGCAAACACTAAAATCAGCTACAAAATTACTACTCCCCCGAGCATCAGCAACGGTGGGGTACTCCCCCACCCAAATGCATTCTCTCTCCTCAAATGGGTAAGCCCACCATTGTAGAATGGTGCCCAAAAATTGGAGGCCCCCAGGTTTTGAGACACCCTCCCAAAATTTTTTGTGGCCCCCACTATTCTTACTACTTACACGTGAGATGCAATTTGTAAAGCTTTGTCTCTATCATTTATGATGTGGTCCAATAGAATGTTGCCACATGGAAAAATTATGTGTGTTTTGTTTTAATGTAACTGTCTTTATGGTATGTAATATAATTTTTGTCATTATTCAATATTATAAATGATGAAACTATTATAATATATTAATTGTCAAATTAATTAATTAAATTTTTGTATTAGGTAAATTTTATTTGTATATCAATTAATAAAAGAAGAGGATATAAAAAAATATACTTAAAATAGAGACATAAAACGAAATGCACACTCTAGTAATGAAATGCACGTTATGGGTTTTATATGTAGGATGCACATGATTTTGGGACCTACAACAATCAATATTTAAATGGAGTTGGGCAGCCCACCATTGTGGGAACTCTAAAATAAATTGGAGAGGGTAATAGTGAAATCGTCTGTCCCCGCTATATGTCCCCATCACGTGTCCCTTAAATTTAATTGGTCCAACTCAACATCTTTTTTTGTTTTTCCTAAAATTCAATGTTTTTTACGGTAATTTGATAAAACCCCCAAAATATTGAGGCTTCTCCTCTTCCCCCCGTCCCGTTTCTTCCTCACCTTACAGAGGAAATCTTCATCCGGCGCCGGCCGTTCAACGGCGGTGGTTGATACCGTGCCCGTGCATCTCCGTCAAGGAATTTCGCAGCCTCTTACGCCGTTGCTCCAAGGCATTCTCTCTCCAATTACCGAGCGAAAACCGTTCCATGTTCTCACCTTGTAAAGAACAGAGGTTTAGGTTATTTGCAAATCCATTGCCAATCCGTTGCCAATCTAGGAGCAATTAGGGTTTAGTTATTTGCAAATCTATTGCCAATTTAAACCAATCTTTTGCCAATCAATGAGGAATTAGGGCTAAGTTTCTAATACAGATGGTCAATTTATGTGTTTAGAGTTTCTCTAGACAATTTGTATCTCTCTAATCTACAATTTTCTTCCCTAATCCTCTTACTTCTTGCTTTAGCCCTTCTCACTTTGAGCTAATCAAACTTTGATATATCTTAACTTGTCTAAAATCCATGTCACCGGAGGCCCCGAGCAATAACAATGATAATATTCAACTTCTGGGGTTTACAGAGTTGAAAAATTGAATTTTAGGGAAAATATACAACAAAAAAGATATGATGAGTTGGAAATTAGTAACACATGGACCAATTAAGTTTGAGGGACACAAAATGGGGACATATTGTTGGGACAGACGATCCGAACCGCCGTTACAGCCCCCATCTTCGTAGGTAGAACAGTGAACAGAAAAACTCTACTTCGAATGCACAACTACAGGGCAAGCAAGATCCTGCATCGACCTCGTCGCGCACCAAAAAATCCCGGACACTGAACTGGTTCCTCACACGGAACTGACACCGTCCTGGTTCGCGGTGCGTAGACGACCTTGGTGGTTTGAACCGTAAGGCGACTTTAGGGGTAGGCGGCCTGGCGCATAAGAACTGGAGGAATTCGAGACGGCATTCCACGATGCCAGAGCCGGGTGAATCCCTGACGGCACGGAGCAGATTCATAGCCCTCCCGTCCTGGTCCTGTTCTTGGGAGTAGAGCAGCAGCACGGCAAGCACATACGCAGCTAGGGTGTGCCCTAGCTCAGCCGATCTCTACAGGCAGTCTAGACCGTCCGGCTCATCTATGGCCCCGAAATACTTGAGCTGTGATCGGAACATTCCTGTTAAGCAATATTCCACAACATTTCAAGCCAATCAAGTGCACATACAAATCAACTTACCAAGCCTTGGCCGTATAAAGCACCAGGGTTCCCTCTTTCCGCACACCGCCGGAGGAATGCATACGCGGCTTCCCGGTGCTCTTCTTGTCTGAACCGTCGCGTGTAGATGTCCTTTGTTGGCGCCTGCTGGAGTACCAGAGAGTCCTGCCCGCATCGCTTTAAGACCTTGCAACTACGAGAGGGATCTGTGTGGTTTGAACCCAGTACATTCCGGCCAATAGGTGAAACCAAACAAATATAAGGCACTTGGATTTACCTCTGCCTGCAGTTGAACAGATCTCGCAGAGAACAAGATGCCACCCTCGAAGCGATGTCGATGATGACCTCGTCTGGCAACATACCTATCTCACATCTCACTGGCCGCACTGCTCTGTCGTTCCCCATCGTCGTCCGGGTGGTTGGAGTTTGTTTTGACAACAGAAGGACAAGGAAAAATTGATTTCTTATCAATGGTTGAGTGCTGTGTAGTATGTGCAATGCTCTGTGTGTTTAGGGGATGCACACTTGTTTTTATGTAACTTTGGTATGAACCCGAATTGTGGTTGGCTGATTAGGGTTCGAGTTCGAATAAATATTATTTATGGTTTATCTCTTCAAATTAGAGCAAATGTCGAACAATTAACGTCACTTCGCAGTCACGTACTTTTTGTTGTTAATTAATTAGGGATATGGGTTGTTTCATTTGTGGCTTGCCGTCCCCGTATTTTTAGATTCGAGAAGTTCCCTCACTTCCAATAAGCAAGAAAAGAAAGTGGTGAGATTTTCTGTGAACGACCTCTGAGAATATATATTTGGTACATTTTGTTTTTCATTTTAGCCGATAGACAAGCTTTGAATAAATTAGGGGTAAACATTGTAGTCCAATGGGTTATATTTCCATTAAATATTACAGTGTGAGGTAAGGGGTAGTACCTAGGTCGGGTGTGTGGGGCCATTTGGCCGGTTCTTTGGGCCCATCGTGAGGATTGAATTTTGCCTTTCATGGAGTTGATTCATTTAGGTGGAGTGGAAGGAATGTTTTGTAATCAGGTGACCATGATGAGCGTAACTAAGGATTGAGTGTAGCAAATGAAGGATGTAACTGAACGACAGGGTTGTCTCAGAGGAAACAATAACTTATATCAAAGTACCGTGAGAATTTAATGAGTGTAGTAAATGTAAGTTTCCTAATATAGCATGGAGATATGAATGAGGGTAGCAAATGTTTACATATATAGTCTCCTACGGAGTAATATATAGTGTCCAAGGATCGATGTATCCATGTTTTCTTTCTCTCACACTTGTTCTTCCATGGTAATTTGCATTACCATTACCTAGGCATAACTGGCTGCACATATCAATGGATTCATCCATTTCGTTAACGTGTGGCCTTGCTTCTTGACGTTTTATTGGTCTATGCATCGGTGCTAATCTTAAAGAAATGGAAGGATCAATAACATTTAGCCAAGCACTACATCTACATGTATCCTGTTGACGGTTTTTGGTAAAGTCTCGATCACATTTACCAATATACTCATGAATATGACTCGATCTGTGATGCTTCACCACATTATGTTTTTGCTCAAAAGAGGTTTCACCACTTTGCAGTAAATACGTTTGAAGAATCCTGGACAACGTGCAACTCATACAGAAATGTGCACTCTGACTCTAAATGTCCACCGGTTGTTGCGGGTTCGGGTATCATGTATGAATACAAAGTTGAAATTAACAATATCTGCTCAAGAACAACATCAGGTGCAACCCTTTAATCCCCACATCAACAGTTCCCTAACACATCGGCACTAACACCATAATATTTTAAATTTTGGTCAAAACCAACACCCTAATAAGGATTGGGTATGAAATCTGATGAATACCTGTACTATAGGTTGTTTAACAATTGAGTGAGGACTGTTGAGAGACCCATTACAAGACTCATGCGATATATGGCAATGGATGTTCCGGCAATTTTGGGAATAAGATTCCCATTCGGGCAGTATGTATGTACTGCATTTCACTCCATATGGGTTATGCAAAGAACACTACATGGGATATGCAATGAACAGTTGAATTCATAATGAGCGATTCTATACAGAGCACACAGCATCGTTAACGGGACCTCGTCTTGCAAATCAGTTTAATACACAAAAAACGCACGTTCATACACCATAATGCAAATATCTAAATCACCAAAAGCAACGGCCAATTAACACACTTACGAGTTACGGTCCTGATTCATACCAAAAAGCGGGGCGGGGGAGGGGGGCAACGCTGATTACCCATTATAGCCGGAGCTCGAGATCTATGCTCGCTGCCTTGAGTCTGTTTAAGACATCCTGGCGGAAGTTATGGGCGCGCACATCGGTCGGTCTACTCTTTCGGACTTGCTGCTGCGGCCCGATATCGCCCGGTGGCCTGGGCCTCTTGCTAGCGTTGAACATCTCTTCTATGTTCTCCGGCTTGCTAATACACTCTTGGTAAGCGTCCTCCTCACGGAAATGTTGGGCTACGGTTTTGAGAGTTGGCCATTTCGCGAGGCACTTCCTCACCGCAACCCTTCCAGCCCCCGAACGGACGAGGGCACGTATCACGAGCCTCATCTCTTCTTTCAGGGACTGGAGCTCTACAACCTCCTCAACCCATAGTGGCTGGTTTGGACTTGGGTGGAATACGGCAAGGCACATTTGGGTGTAGTACGGCAGCGGCAGGGGATCCCCGGCGTGGCGGGCCGTCCGAAGAGTGTATCCGATATTGCTGCTGTTAACTGCTAGCTTCCTTAAGAATAGCTCCTCGTCCATAATGCTATGGAAGGAGGGAGCTTTGCTAGCCCGCTGTAGTGCCTTGAGCAAGTCGTCCGGCCCGACGAAATCCGCATGTATCATCGTACGAACGAAGAGCCTGACGGCAAGGAGCTCCCGCGCCAGATGTACGTTTGTGTAGCCACAAGCGGCCATCGTTGTTGATGGGTGGGGATGAGAAACTGGGAATGTATTAGATTGTCGAAAGCTTGAATTGCAGAGAAATTTTGTAGCGGGTGAAAAGGCTAATCACACAGTCTAATCAACCCTGTGTGAACTGTGATATATGACTACACAGCGCCTCCGTAAAAAAAGACTGAGAGTTCAGGTCTCAGAGGAAGGCTATATCATTGCTCCGGAGGAAGTGCACTTGTACTGTGCTCTGCATAATTCTAACTGGTGAAATGCACACGTTTCTAGTATATGACGCATATATAATAAACATTGTGGAGTAGTACTCCGTTTTTTTTTTCGGCCAAAATAAAATTATATTGTCATGATATATAATATTGTACTAATCAAAACATTTCAACACGTATGGGTAACATACGTACTGTAATAAATCGAAAGACGTTTACTCCTTTGTGTACAAAGATTAGTGTAATATGATTACAAGCTTAGCAGAAATATCGTTAAACGCCCCTAATGATATGGATTTTGGCAACACATTACACAGTTTAAATCACACATTCCCACAACATTGATCCGAAACAATGTGTGGTATATTGGACACTTAATCAAGGTTTGAATGGGGGGTATTATATTGACTAAAGTGTTATCAAGAAGTGACGACCATAACAAGATAACATGGGAACTTTTTTCCGGGTATTAGTTATATCCCAAATCTATTGTTCGCTAAAATAAGTTTGGGATATCAATATATATGACCCTTACAATTACTTGAGGTTATTTTCGCACTAACAATTCATTGTTATGGGAAAGGTGAAACAGAGGGTGTGATGGGCTACTGCATTAAATGCACAGCACTGTCGCAATGTGTATACGTACTCACCAGAGCTATGCTTTGTTCACGTGGAAGAATAGATACAACTGCACAGCACTGTCGCAATGATGTGCTTTACACTGACACCTGCACACGGCGATTTGATATCGGCCGTCATTTGATACAACTTGGGTTGATTTTAGAGGTAGGGAGAGGAGCGAAGGGAAATAACTGTTGAAGGGAAGGGAAGGGAAGGGAAGGGAAGGGAAGGGAAGTTGAATCAACGTCACATCCAAAATCGGTGGTATGGAGAGAAAAGTTGTATTTAAACTAAATGGTACTACTACAATTTTATTTTATTTTTCAACTCTCATCAGATATGTAAAAAAACTTCCTGTTTACTATACATTTTTTAATTTCTATGTTTATAGTCCAACAAAATGTTGTTACTAATGTGTATATACAATTGAGTTACGTACTGCTCCTCCATATATATGTTCCACTACGCATTTGTTACCTATATATTTTGTATAGGCTCCTTTATATATTTGTTACGTACAACAGCGTTAAATATCAATGCAATTTTGTTCTGTTACGTATATCTAATATAGATAAGATTGAGTTAGCCATCACATGCGTTAAATTTGTTTGAGTTTGTTACGTTACTTGCGTATGTGCTCCTCGAATCTTTTTCCTGACCAAAATTGTCTACAAGTAGTAACTTTTTGCACCTGTTTCTTCAAAATCTCTCACACCCATCATTTTTTACAAGTATAAACGTTAAATTGCACCCTCTTGAGTGTTGACTATGAATTGCAACAAGTTTGTTTACTTTTTAGGGATAGGTGTGACAGTGTTAAATCACGTTGGATTAAATATACTACTGCCTGCAAAATCTCTGTGCTTACTCATCCACGTTGCATTTTTTAATTTGGTCAGATCCACGTATAAAATTATCCAAACCAATTGTTGCATACCACTGTCACAATGTATGCTAAGCACGGCAACCTGCAGAACTCGATTGACATCGTCCTTCACCTACTCCACCTAGGCCTAGCATTTGGACCAATTAGGGGGAGAACAGAGCGAAATCATGCTTACCGCATGCTTAAAAATGATAAACCTTCGGAAAGATATCTTTAAGAACGGGTTGGGCCGGGGGATCTATCTTGCGACTAGTACGGGTTGGACGGAGTAACTTGTAATCTTGTGAAAATAGATTGCTACAAAAGAATGAAAGTAATTTTTTGTGTGAAAATAGGATTTTCGACAAATAATTGCCTTATATAAATCGGAAAAAGAAAAGACAGGAATAAGGATATGAAGATTTGGTTAGATAACTAAGACGAGAGAAGATGATCTAAACACCTAAAATAAAATGAACACAAAAGTAATAACACACCTCATTGCCGACTTGTTGCCAAACGAATGGGGTAGTCTACCGAAACGTTAAGACTAACATTTGGCAAATGTAAAACTACTTGACAGTTATCCTAGGGTCTCCATTTGTCTACGTAAATGTATATACGCTTATGAGTTTATTTTGTAAGCTATATTGCTTTAGCGATTAGAGTAACGGAATGTACCATTTCGTCCAATGCGTCCCTACATGTTGGTAAACCGTTTGGTCGAATGTAATGACAAATCAAGGCCGCTCGTTTACGCTTGTTGGTCTTGTATTCTGACGTACGTGACAATTCGGCTGATAAATGTATTATCATAGGGCGCCTGATATCGAATTATTTGCCAATGGATCGTATCATACCACTCGGCTGGGGTCGATGGAATCCAATGGGTCCTCGGAGCATATGATATGTATTTGTAAGATAATCAGCCATTACGTATGTCACATGTGTCACATTTTTTTAAATAATACTGTATGCTTTACATATGATTTAATGCCCAAATTATAGTAGGGGGGTATACTATTGGACGTCATTAGTGAAACTAGTCTTGTGGTGCATGATATACTCTGTACCGACAGCACACCGAAACACGGACGTATATCGTGCATTGCACGTAATGTACACTGCAAGCCAAATTTCCATACCAATTACACAAACCATAGCCAATTAGCCATGGATAGATCGTGATGTCATCACCACCAAATGAATCACACATGCAAAACTACAATCCACAAATTAAATGAAACATATTGTCAATTCAAGCATTTACGTTGGGGATTCACTTTTTTGGGAGGGAAACGGAAGTCAAATGGACGGTGGGGATTCACGTTTTTTGGATGCATTTGATTTAAGCGTATTTTTTGACAAGAAACATGCACCCAATAATATATCCGTTCTATCACCAAATTAATATTTTCACATGACACAAATATCACCTCCCCCCTCATCTGATTTGATAACTTCCTTTCATATTTCTTAATGTATTGACTTGACACGTTTTTTTAGTTATTCATATTCAATTCAAGTCCTCCCCAACCAACAAACCCCTCTTCCATCAAACATAAAACCCAGTTCTTCCATCTTCTTCATCATCAAATGGATATAGTTAGAAATCAACTTTCTATCAAAAAAATACATAGTCAGAAACCAACTGCGCACGTACGTACTTGCCATCATCAAAGGATTTGTGAGATCGCGCGAGAACTTTCTGATCGATCGAGTGTTGTTCATTCACGTCAAGGTACAAATTACGGCTTTCTTGTAGTGGGTAAATTAGGGTTTTCTAATGTGGGTAAATTATGGTTTTCTTGTAGTGTAATATTGCGTACTAAGTCCAACAAATGCTAGTGCATTTGGGGATCTTATACCAATTTTATGGTCCAACAAATACTTCATTGCCTTCACTATTTTGGAGAAGCTCTAAAAAAATGGAACTCTTATCTCTAAATTTGGGGATATCCCTAAAATTATTTGGAGATAGGATTACAGGTATATTAAACCAAGGCTTCTTCCAAGTCCTAATTGGATAATGTCTCATGCAAACTTCGGGACCGACCTATTGTTGGAGCTCTTCTCATGGATGCCGGCCAAAGGCGTGATCAAGTACTTCTCCTTGGACAGAACCCTATCCAGGGTTCTTTCCGAGCCCTTCTTCCACTACAAGCAAGCCATCAACTCGTCTCGCTCGAACGGCGGCGTCTTCCTCCAGCCCGAGACAAGCTGGGCCGAGTGCGACAAACTCGACTTCCACGTCGTTGGAACCGAGCAACGGTCCCTCTTCGACATCCCCACGGAGTCCGTCTCCTTCATAGAGAGCAACGGTCGTGTCTTGGCCTCCAGCCAAGGGCTAGTCCTTCTTAGCAAGGTCGTCAGAGGGGTCGCCCAAGGATTCTTGGTTTGCAACCCCGTTACGAAGCATTGGACACGGCTTAATATACCCGACGAGATGCGAGTCATCCGGGTATATGATTTCGGGCTCCTAATTGGGTGTCGTCCAATAAAGCTTGACGGGTCCTCGGAGGGCGACTTCCCTAACGACTACATTGTTACTGCCCCGGTACTAGTCGACGACGAGACTAACGGTTGGGGTTGTAGCCACCGCCTAGCCGTGTATCGTAATGGGAGGTGGGAGGACGAGTTGTGTGATTTGAGGGAGCCAGACAAGCGCCAAATTCGCCTTGATATGCCCGTTGGAGTCTTCAATGGACTGGACAAAGGCCTTGTGATACACTACCTATGTGACAGGTATACGTACGTACTTATGCCGCTAACAACATTGTGGTAAACTTAAGTTTTAGGTATTATGTGTGTTGTACATGGTATATATAAACCGCTCTATACTATTACTACGTGTGACTTGCAGCTTGCCAAATGCATGGAGGAGGGTGTATTTCTTGGAGCCATACGTGGTGGCTTACGACGTCGAGAGGAAGGGTTCTTGTAGAGCGTGTAAGCTGCCAAAAGGCGCGTGGATGGAGGATGGCGACCATTCGAAGCTCCAGATCTTCAAGTGGGGATGTCGCGAAACTCTGGGCCTGGTGAGGGCCGACGGGAGAATGCTGACGGTGTGGGAGTTGGAGGACTACGACCGAATGTCGTGGAGGAGGGTGGTGGCAGCGACGACAGAGGGGATGGGTGTGCCTGAGGAGGAGGGCAATGTGGTCGGTTGTTGTGTCGTGAACGGGAAGGAGTTGTTGTTTGCGACGGAGAATCAGGTCTATTCGTACGAGATGGAAGGGCCAGAGGCCGGGAGATTGGAGGTGGTCGGAGAGCACGGATGTCGGGGTGTGTCGCGGGTGTTGTTCACGGCCTATGCTAATACTTTCCGGCCTGTTTGTGGAGAGGGCAAACGTGTGGTAAGGTTTTGATCGAACGATGTGTGCTGGTTTACTTTTTGTTTGGCAGTTTTTTACCATTCCTGCAGTCTTGTAGTGTGGCGTAGTTGATGTACCGTAAGATTGGTTTTACAAAGCTTCATACTATGTTTTTAGTGCTCTATCATCACGGATGTCAATTGTGCAAATTGATTACAATTACAAATGATATCTTAGTCAATCAAAAACAGATCTATATATATTTCGACCAAAAAAACAGATCTATATATTATTGATTATCTTAATTTTAATTAAGAAAAAATAAAAATTCAGAAACGATGGTTTAGTCTACTCCAATTTTTTTGACGGAAAATAAAATGCATAAAACTCAATTGTAAAAGCCGTTGCCAATATTTTTTAGAAAGTCACAATATGTAATATTTGAATACATAATATTTGGTAATAAATATATCTCAAATAAAATCAATTATCAGTCAAATCTTGCTAGATTTACTTATCTACACAGTATAGGCTGTGAATAGATTATCTTTAAAAATGAATCTCATCTCACTATGGATCAAGTTGAAAGAATATTTCCTATAATTGTTTATGGTCCATATGACTTAGGTTTAATTATAAAAAGATCAAGTCCATATATATATATATATAACATGGTTTTAATATTAAAAGCCGATACCGTGATGGATGGTTACTTTGTCCGTTTGTGGTGGAATATATATGCCACTAATGGTTTATGGTTACATGCCACTAATGGTTTTAATATTAAAAGCCACTATGGTCCATATATATAGTAACATATTTTATACAGTAGCCTGTTTGTCCTTTGTCCGTTTGTCTCTAGTCTAACATAATGTACTTTTCACCTGTACAAACTTATATTGGCGCCACTTCTTCCATTACCCAATACAAAGGTGATTTCTATATACCCTTTATTAAACAGATGACAGCTTATGGAAGGGTAATAAATGGGAGCAATATATAACCACACGACATTATGTTGAAGTCAAATACTTTGATATGCACCTCTTCAGTCTTGACTATAAATTGCAACAAGTATGTATACTACTGTATCAACTGCAAACGTTAAAAAAGGCATGGTTTTATAGTGTGAGGTGTGATTGTGTCAAATCACGTTGCATTAAATGCACCCCCTGCAAACCACTGTCACAATGTATGCATTGCACGCCAACTTGCAGAAGTCGATTTGACATCGACCGTCACCTACTCCGCCTAGGCCATGCATTTGGTGCAATTCGGGGGAGACCGGATCGGAGAGAACTTTTGTAACCAACCCAAATTTGAACTAGGAATTCCCTACAATTTTTTGTGACCTCTTGTGCTCAGAGTTTTTGAATCACCCCTTCATTCAAAAAAGTATCATACAAAATTTATTTGTACTAGTTGAAGACCCGTACCATGTACGGGTAATGGTCATTTTTTCCGTTAATTTGAGTACTACTATAATCTATACTATATATTAATTCTTATATATAAATAGATTAAAACGGGTATTGAAAAGTTAAGTTAATTAATATGTATCTTTTATAGAAGGAAATTTAAAAGGTAGATAATATTGTTTCAAAGATAGATATTAGATGAGTAAGAAAAGGGATAAAATTAAAGATTAGATAATTAAAGAAATTTTAAAGATAAACAATATGCCTTTAAAGATAGATATTTGATGAGTAAGAAAAAAGATAAAGTTAAAGATTAGATAATTAGGAAAAAACATATAAAATTGTTAATAAAGTGGGGCCAAAATTAACGTGGAGGCTCGAAATTCTCCGGCTTTAATATATAGTATAGATTAGAGTTATTAAATACTTATAAGAAACTTTAATTTGACCACATAGGAAAAAGTTGTTTTTTGTAATTTTGTCATAAGTCACAGAACGGAAAAACAAGTACATCAAATGAGGAGTTTGCATTGGCCCGGTATCGTACAAACAAACAAATCCAAAAAAAATGTCCACTCCCTATTCTTTTCCTTTCCCACATAAATTAAGGATATTAATTCGGGAGTTCTATTAAGGTTAATAAATTCCCTCTTCCTTGCCTTAAAAATTATATATAACTAGTTGAAGACCCGTACCATGTACGGGCAATGACCATTTTTTACATACTCATAAAAAAAATTTACGATGATTATTTTTATAACTAAAATATATAAATTATATGAGATGTGTCTAAAAGATAATTTTTTATCCTCATACTTCTAACGTGTATATTGAAAGATATAAATTAAAGCAATTATTCGTACAAAACAATATTTATGTACATAATTTTGAAAAAATAATTTTGGATATCTTTGATATCTTCCTTAATTTTGATATGAAAATATAATTTTTATTTAAATTTATTAATTTTAGGTAAAAGTGATTTTTTCATTTTTATGAAGATTCTACATAACTAATTAAAATAATAGATTTCATAGTTGAAATAAAATATATATAGGTTCGAACTTGGATCTATTGGACTTGAATTATAAATTCTCGAATAAAAAACAGGTTCGGATCAAAATTCGATCCCAAATCGATTAATTCGGGTTTACATAATATTATTTACCCTTCATACGAATAATTATGTACATAATTTTATAATTATGCAATTTTATATTTATGTACAAAATAATTATGAAATTTCTCCACAATAGTTATGTACTTATAAAATTGATCTTTGAGATGTACAAATGTATAAGCAATATTCTAACTACATATACGTATCTATTGTTTAAGGGAAGTGTTTGGACAATATCTTCCACATGTACATAATTATGTACGTATCTATCCGAATAATTATGTACATGACTTGTAGTCTTGTACACAACTTTTACCCGTAATTGTATGAGAATATTATGTCTATTGTTTAAGGTAAGTGTATGTTTGGAAAATAATTATGCAATTTTAAAAAAAACACGATCAATTCAACATTAATATTACCCGTAATTATGCAATGTCTATCCGAATAATTATGCAGTTTTTTTATAATAAGTGTATGTTTGGACAATATTACATGTACGTATCTATTATTTAAGGGAAGTGTTTGGATAATATATAAACAATATTCTAACTACCTAATTGGTGCATATATAAGCAATTTCAAGATCATTCATAGATTTTTTAGTATTTTTTTATAATTTCGGGATCATTCATATTTGTACAGTATTTTTTCCTAAAATTGTTGAGGTGGCATTAATAACATTTTTTTATGCAGGGTTGATGAGGTGGCGCAATTTTTTCAATAGAGATGAGTTCTGCTTTATACTGTATTATAGTAGACTAGTTTAACCCCCGTACCATGTATGGGTAATGTCATTATAAACCCAATTTAATACTGATATATAACGTCAATGATTTCTTATGCAAATTAAGTAGTTAGAATCTCATATAATCTTATCCCGTAAAAATTGCTTAAAAGTTATCGAAAATTATGAATTATCCCTTACCAAGAACAAGATGTAATCTTTTGATAAATATTATTATTTAGTAAAATATGATATATATCGTAAAGTAATTTTAAACAAATCCAACTTATTTATATTATGAGTTGATTTACTATCATTGGTAAAATAAAAAACTAATCAAGATACGATGATAAATATATATGATCCTGTAATTTTAATGTGATCATTGGCGTTAGATTTCTATATTAAATTGAGTTTATAATCACATTACTCGTACATGGTACGGAGCAAAATTTTCTTATCTAGAATGTACAATAGATTGTACGTATATTATTAATAAAATTATATCTAGTGAAAATTAAACTGATGTATGTACGTATATTATTATATCGTTTTGTACGTATAAAAAAAATGGACTAACCAAAAAACATCATTATAAACCCAATTAATATTGAGTTACTCTTTGCTAGTGGACGTGCATAATGCGCAAATTGGATCTCTTCAAACTTTTCGAATTATATATATTTATTTCGGGGTATAATATAGATCTTCCTTTGTAGATATAGAAATTTTTATTATATATTATGTCTTTCTAGTGTGGCAATGATCGTATGAAAACTATATCTTTCTATAGATATCTACCTATATGGTTAAAATTATCAAATTATATATATTTATCTTTTTATTGTGATTAGTGTTTTTTTATATACGCAAGGGCCGAGTTGATTATTTTATTAAAGATATAACACGTTGTGCAATTTTTTGTGAAGACTTTGTCCCCGCTTTATACTATAGACGGTATAGATAGATAGATTATCTCATATAAAAGTAATTTACAGATGTGTATTAAAAGGGAGGTTACTTTTAAGTAACTACCACACATATATATATACGTTGGAAAAGAACAAAGAGTCAATGAAGGAGTTCTCTTCTTCTCTCTGAAAAATAAACTTAATATGGGGATACAGGGTTTCATCCATCAGAGACCAAATCAAAGGAAAATGTTATGGAAGAGAACAAATCGTAGTCCAGGATTCCGCTGCAAACAAGATCGAACGCACATGGATCAAGGTTTGTGTTTCGATCTTACTTTGTATGAAAATAGGGTTAAATTAATTCAAGTCTGGATCCGAATTGGGGCCGATTTCATGATCCGAAATCAATTAAAGTCTTTCACAAGTGTGTGATTTTTTTTGAGCACGATCAATTCAACATTTGCAAAAGAAAGATTCCGTAAAAAAGATTTCCTTTGGTTCTCATAAGAGATGTATAGTAACTAAAATAGATTTTAAAATACTTTATATATAAAATTCAGTTTGGTCAATTTTCAATCTTTTCTTTCTTGATCAACGTTACTGCCCGATACATTATATGACAATTTAGTGCGGTTTGTATTTTTTCTTTTCATTTACTTGGACTAATATATACGGAGTACTTTCTTATATATCTCATGTTATATACGGAGTAATAGTGATCAATTCCATTTAAATCGAGAAAGAAAAGGGGGCTTAAAAAGAAATGAAACTTTGGCGCATAATTTCCTTGTGTGGGTTTAGGGTCAGTCCAATCCAAATGCATGATTTCACCCCAATTCTTCTTTTTTGTTGGTGAAACTTGTGTGAAACTGGCGGGTGAAACCCCCACTGCTGATACTCTTATCAAAAACCACACATACTAAACGATGTCGTTTCTCTTCCGTCTTCTCAGTGACCATTAAACGATGCCGTTCTGGGGGCTTTTATTAAAGAGAAAGATATCCTTGAGTCTTCAACCTTTCACTGAACCCATTACGCCGGCCCTAGATCGAGAGAGAAAGTAGAGGGGTCACCGAAGGTGAAGTTCCAGTTCTCTCCTGTAAATAAACGATTGTCCGACGGATTGAGGGGTCACCGAACCCATTCAGCCCAATGTTCGTACCCTTGAGAGAATAGAGGGTGTAACTTCTACTCTGTGTAAAGCAGTACAACGTCAGAAGAGAAACGTCAACGAATCCGCTGCAATCAAGACCGACCGAACATGGATCAAGGTTAGCGCTTCGATCTCACTTTGGATCAAGGTTAGCGTTTAATAACCAATGTCAGGGTTGGAATTTTCTGATATTGAGGATTATAATATTAATAATACTAAAAATAGTAGGATGGATGATAAAAAATGTGAAAGGTATATGGAATATTTGGTCGCACGGTATACTATGTGAAATTGCTCCGTGTTTGGGTGGTAATTGGTAAGACCGCTGGCCCCCAAAAAGGCAAAGGCAGTAATCCATCCACTCCCCAGTCTCCGTTCACAATCCGTCAACCCCCAAAACCAGCTTCCCTCCACCAACACCTAGTAGTCTGTCTTGATGGATCGCTTTGATGTTTTGATGCAACAGGAGCTGGTGATGAGCAATTTCTCGGGGAAGTCGTGGCTAGAATGGCGTTGGTTGAGATGGCCGAAAAGTGCCATCGCATTCGCCGGGTGGAAGCAGATCTTAAGTCGAAGGCACAAGGCTTAATGTCACGTATTACGACAGCCGAACGTAAACTTACGAGGCTACATAGCGAGGAAGAGGAAGTGAAGGAATATTGCGAGCAAGTGAAGGAATTTTGCAAGTTCTCGGAGAGAACCGAGAGCGAGGCGGCAGGCTCATCGTGCGGCTCATCATCTTCCGCCCCAGGTTTTCCACTGGACTTAAACCTCATGCTCTTCTTTCATTGAATTGGTTCCAAAAATATTCTTGTCCATTCTGATCGATATATATTTCGTTCCAATACGTGTGTATAATCCAGTACTATCCGACGTCATCGGACAATTCCAGGATACCGGCCATGCCGGGCCAGGGGTAGAAACGCCGCCCGAGAGTGGGGGTTCTTCCGATTTAGAGGCTCGTATACAGCGCTTGGAGTTCATATTGCAGGGGGAGCACACTGAAAGGGATCACAGTCGGACCTACGAGGATCTCCTTGGGGAGTACGAGTCCATTAAGGAAAGGGTGTCCTATCTGGAGGACGGGACATTGCCCATTTTGGAGTTGAAGGCCGCCACTCTTGAGCTACATGTGGTGGCCCTGTCTGGAGGACGGGACTTCTGTAGGCGTCCGGATGCATCGAAGTGATGAGGGAACGCAAGAAGGATGGTTTGGAGGAGGAAGAAGCCACCCTGTTGGCTGAGTACCAGGAGTGGCCCGGGATGCCTCCCTGTTGTTCCCTCATCCTCGTCATTACGCTGCGTTTGTTCTTCCCTACATAATACAATGGTCTTCACGGTACTTTTGGGCATGAACTTAAGTATGTTTATTTTCCATGACTTTTTGTCTGAACTTAATGGTACTATACTACTACTACTGGGTGTGAACTTTAATGGTACCCAAGGATGTGTTAGTATTTTATGTAGTCTCCTGTTGCGATGCCATGTTGATTGTAATTTACAAGAATTTCACTTAGCATGTATTCTCCTGTTGCGAAGCCCTGTTGCCCTCCCGTTTTACCAAAAGGAACAGATACATGTTCTGTACAAGTTGTGCATTGCACACATTGCAATTTAAAATTGAAGCCAATTGTCAAATCTCCTAGTAATAAAATCTGATCTCTTGGTAACCTCACCTAATGTCCCAGTTATAAAGTACCTTAAATAAAAACATCGACTTTGCGGGTTTTATTTTCGATAAAATAAGCCAAAATATGGATGAAATGCATAATTAGGCAAAATTAGCTTTTGAGGTAAGTATTCAGGTCATTTCCTACGTTTGTTTATTTTAATGTCAAACCTCTTAAGAGGATATTAACTATTTTCATGGTGTGCGGTATTAGATAAACTAGTTTAACCCCCGTACCATGTACGGGTAATGTGATTATAAACCCGATTTAATATAGATATGTTTAATGAACTTCTTCGATAAGAAATAATATAGGTATATTGTTAAATGGAAATTAAACTTTTAGATATAGATATAGATATGGCTTTAAAGATTATTAATGATTTTATCTTCAATGGTTGTTTGAAAAGATAAGAAATTTTATTTTAGTAGATAGGAAATTATGAAGTATCAATATATAGTCTAGCTATTAGTTTTAAAAATTTTATTTCAAAATTATAAAAAAATTCCAAACAAATAATCTCATAGTTGTATTTTTCGATTTTATCTTAATCTTTATAATTTTGAAATATAATTCGCATTTAAATTATAGAATATATCTTTATTTCCTAATTTCCTACCTAGTAAATTCAAATTTCCTATTGTGATTAGTATTTTTTACCAATGATGGTAAATCAACTCATAAAGTAAATAAGTTGGATTTGTTCAAAAAATAATTTATGATAAATATCACATTTTAGTAAAATTACTATTTATTAGAAGATTACAATTAATTCTTGGTAAGAGATAATTTATAATTTTCGGGATAATTCATATTTTTTCATAACATTTAAGCATTTTTTACCGGATAAGATTATATGAGATCGGGATAATTTTTCGGGATAATTTATAATTTAAGTATTTCGGGATAATTTTTCATAATTGATAATTATACACATTCCAGGAGTAGTATAGAGTAATAAAAATAGCATGTTTGATTAATTAAAATAATACAAGGTGGTTATAATAATAATAATACTAACAATAATTATACACATTCCAGGGATAATTTTTCTATATTAGTCTCATAAATACCCACCCGACTCTACATGAGTGTAAACTTAATTTGTTTGGGCCCAACTCTTTAGTGATGAGCCAATTGAAAATTTGCTTTTTTGTTTACCTTTTTTAAAATTTAGTGCCAAGTGCACACTTACCGATCACTAAACGCACACTGACATACTATATTCATAAATTAAAAAAGATGCACACTTACACACTACACAAGTGTACATTTGTCTACGCAAATGTATAAACGTTTATGAGTTTCACTTTAAGCTATATTGCTTTATGGATTAGAGTAACGGAATGTACCATTTCATCCAATGCGTATTTATGTTGGTAAACCGTTTCGTCTAATTTAATGACAAATCAAGGGTTATACTGTATATTGTATTTGCACACATGTTGCGAACCAAATTGTGTTAAACCTATGTACACGAATACAAAATGTGGTAAAGTTTCCCACGTGGTGGTCGAGTGTTAGACAAAGGTCTAAAACATACGCGGCCACCTGAACTTGCACACATTAGTCATTTCAGCGCCTCAATTCATCGGGTATTCACTTTGACACATAAACTCAATGTTTTGTGACCAATCAGACACTTAGATGCTGATGGGGCAAAAAATATTGCCACTAGGGTGCCACATCACATGCCACATCATTATTAAATAAATTAAAAAATCAATAAACCCCATAATTAAAAGAAAAAAGGAAAAAAAAAACAAAAAACCCCTAATTAAAAGAAAAAAGAAAAAAGAAACTAAAATCCCCCAATGACAATGAGGGTATGGAGGTCCTCGTCCCCAAACCCTCCTCCGGTGGTCTGACCGCCGCTTCCCCGCTTGTGCCGGATCAACTCCGTCTCTCCTCCCTCTCCAGCGCCAAATCGCTTCTCCTCTCCTTCATCGCCGCCGATTCCGACCACCGTCTGCGCAACTATTTCCTCCACCCTCTGCAACTCCGGCTCCCCTGCTTCTCGCCGGCCACCACAGCCTCGAGTTTGGAGATCAAGGTCTCCGGATCCGGCTCCCGCGACACGCGCAGGCCATCAAGGCGTGGACGAGGCGTACACCGGCGTCCTCCGAGTCTACGACGACGATAGATCGGGATTTCTCCGACGACGAGGTCGTCGGGTCGGATTTCATCCGTTTGGAGGAGGTGGAGGAGGCCTTGGTTGACTACGGCGACGGAGAGGAGGCTTGTAGGCGGCGATGCCGGGGACGGAAGCCGGAGACGGGCGGCGGTGTCGGGGACGGAAGTAGAAGGTGGGCGGCGCCGGGGACTGGAGCCGGCAGAATTTGGGGGAAATTTGTTTGGGGAATTTGGGTTTTGGGTTTTTTCTTTAGTTGCTTTTTTCTTTTTTCTTTTAGTTAGGGTTTTTTTGTTACTTTTTTCCTTTTTCTTTTTAGTTACTAAGTTTATTGATTTTTTATTTATTTAAATAATGATGTGGCATGTGATGTGGCATCCTAGTGGAACTTTTTTATGCCCCGTCAGCGTCCAAGTGTCTGATTGGTCACAAAACGTTGAGTTCATTCAAGTGTCAAAGTGAATACCTGATGAATTAAGGTGCTAAAATGACTAATGTGTGCAAGTTCAAGTGGCCGCGTATGTGTTAAGCCGTTAGACAAAGGTGCGAGTTGCACATGCTGCTGCAGTACAATGCTTGTTGCCATATCCTCACCGATTTATTTTGACTTGTGTGCACCCAGTATCTGTCTTGGAAAACGTTACTTGGCAGATAACTTCCGGAATTTCGACCCAACAACCACTGACCGAAACAGTACTTACAATAGGCAGGAATAAGTCCTTTTGCTGCACAAAAGAGACCAAATTCAATGGGACCCACAGGATTTTTTTTTTGGTAAATACAAGGGCTAGAGCCCAAGGAGACTAGTGTCTGACCGAGCGAGTTACCGGCCTCCCACATAAGTCAAATTCAAGCAGCGAGTGAGAACTTGAAGGGGGATCGGTAAGTAAATGGAAACCGAGAGGTAAGGCATAAGCATGCCTGGCAAGGGAGACCGCGACCGTGTTCGCTTCCCTGAAGACGTGGTTGAGACGAGCATTCCATTCTCGTCTAAGAAAGCCTCGGCAATGGTTAACCAGATTTGCAAGAGGATGGCTAGGCTCCACCCCCTTCACGACAGCCTTGACCGCCATCGTAGAGTCGGACTCGATCCACACATGACGGAAACCCGAGTCCTAGACCAAAGTGAGGGCATTGAGAATACCCCAAACCTCAGCCGCATCCACCGAGCAAATACCAATCTTGTGGGCGAAACCCGTAATCCACGTACCGTTAGCATCACGACCCACACCCCCAGCCGTAGCCATCCCATCATGTCTCACAGAACCGTCGGAGTTAATCTTGATCCAGGGGTTGGTAGGCCGCATCCACGACCCACAGGAATTATTTCCCAGGATTGAAGTTATATTAATCTACGGAGCATTGTTGATTCTAAGCTTGGGTATTACAAATTTGAAACGGAAGGAGTACGAGATAGGACAATGGCCTCATCAAAACCTATCATTGTGTACTTAGCATGAAGAGGGTTGAAATTAGAGGGGTTTTCACATAACGCAAACCGTGCATTGCACAACTTAAACCCCCATACCATGTACGGGTAATATATGCATCGTCAATGACCACGTTAATAGTATAGGGTTATATATATGTATCTTCGCATTTAGTGCTTTTCACTAGTAGTATATCAACTCATACTATAAATAAGTTGGATTTGTTCAGAAATGACTTTAAGTTAAATATCATGGTGTATTAAATAATAATACTTATCTGAAGATTACCGCCGATTCTTGGTAGGGAATAATTCATTATATATAGTATGATTGCTATATATTTGTCTTTATATTGTGATTAGGGGGTTTTATATACGCGAGGGCCTGCTTGATTATTTTATTAAAGATATGACACGTTGTGCAATTTCCTATGAAGACTTTGTCTCCACTTTATACTATAGACAATATAGATTTTGAACAAGTGTTTAATACAATATTCCAAACAAACTACTATCTCTAAATTCATAGAATTATTTTATCTATCTCTACAGGTATGTCGTATGTAGATTTTTTGGTTTATTTTAGGATCATAAAAGTTTCGTTTATATACTGGCTATAGTTCGTGTATACAGTTTTGTACGTTTTGTTATGGTCACCAAAGTACACCCAAATTCAATTTTGTTATTATCAATCTGTAACTAACAAATTGGTTTATACGTACTTATAAATGATTGTGTGTGAACAACAAATACCTACTGACAAACGTGGAATATGAAATTGGGGGAGGATCAGGTGTAAAAACGGAATAAAATACTCCCTCCGTTTCAAAATACATGACCATTTGGACACTTTTTCTTGTTTCATAATACTTGACCTTTTCATATTTTTTTCATCTCTTTCCATTTATACCCCTAATAATTATCTTTATCATAATCATTACACTTTTTCATATTTCTCTAAGCAAATGATTAACATTTCTACATGGTCACGTATCACTTCAGTGTACAATCAAGTTGTTGTCAGTTAACTCTACATTTGATAGGGGTAATATAGGAATAACATTTTTTTTCTTAATATATGTGCAATGTCCAAATGGTCATGTATTTTGAAACGGAGGGAGTATCAAGCAAGAAGTGAAGGTGAAAAAACTGATGAATATTTTACTGGGTTTATACTTTTTGGGTTAAATTGATGAGTGGCTTAATAGGTACAGTTCAAGCCATTGGCAATGCTATTCGCGAATTGCGACTTCAATAACTTTGACAGTAGAGCGTAAACAATTCGATCCATCTCGAGCTGCGAGGAAACAAATTCCAACTCTCCCCCACTAGATCAAGTTACACATCATTTGCGTCAATGGAAGATTCTCCTGCTCCCGTGGAGTACCGCTCGTCGCACGGCTCTGCTTCGACCAGCGCAAGTAGGGCGCACAATGACTTGGAGCACCAGTTCCGGCGGTTGAAGAGGGCACACGAAAGCATTGTCAGGGCTTACATCGGTCTCCAACGACAAAACTATCGATTGCAGCTAGAGAACGAATTCGCCCGCAAGAAGCTTGTGGGCGTGAGGGCTACTTGGCCCAAGATGACTGACTACTACAAAAGAGTCGGCCGCTTGCAGGTGTTGCACCAGCTGAGCTGTGCAAGAGACGCACACCTGTCAGAGCTTGTGGAGAGGTACCCCCGCGGGGGTCCAGCACTGGAGGATGTTCTGGACCAACAGTATGAAGCTCCCACAGCACTGCAGCTCAACCGCTCGGTGCACGCCAACTCCAGGCTATCCCTGTGATGTGGGTCGATTGAACCAGGCACCTGTCTAAATCCGTTTACTGGCTAATCTCCTCTTATGGGAAGTTCAGGCTACAGATTAACATATGCCCCGTCTTGCTTTTAAGTAATGTATGTAGTTTGTATGTCCGTGTCTTGTAATTTCGTCTGCACTATATCGATTCGTATGGATTTAGTCGTTCACTGACAACAACTCGATTGCACACTGAAGTGATATCCACAATATATATGAACGAAAGTGCACAGCACACATTCAATGACAAGGGGGTCAATATAGGATCGATTCGAGAACGCATAATCTGAATAAGGGTTCAGATCCGCGTCAGCATACTCAGGCCCATCTACTTACACTTCATCTTTCCCGTTTAGTTTCACCATTCAACCTTCTCTGTTTCATCTTCTCTGTTTCATCTCTGTTTCACCTTTCCCAAAACAAGGAGTTGCAAATGTCATTATCTTTAAACAATGAATTGTTAGTGCGAAATTAACCTCAAGCAATTGTAAGGGTCATATATTTGATATCCAAAACTTGTTATAGCGAACAATAGTTTTGGGATATAACTAACAGCCCGATAAAAGTTCCCAATGTAATCTTGTAAATGGTCGTCACTTCTTGATAACACTTTATTCAATATAATACCCCCCAGTAAAACCTTACAGTAATTAAGTGTCCAAGAAACCATAACATTGTTTCGGATCAATGTTGTGGGAATGTGTGATTTAAACTGTGTAATGTGTGGCCACAATCGATATCATTAGGGGCGTTTAACGATATTTCTGCTAAGCTTGTAATCATATTACACTAATCTTTGTACACAAAGGATGTAAACCTCTTTCGATTTATTACTGTATAATATTACCCATACGTGTTAAAAGGTTTTGATTAGTACAATATTAAATATCATTACAATATAATTTTATTTAGGCCGAAAAAACTACTACTCCACAATGTATTATGTATATATCGTGCGTCATATCCTTGAAACATGTGCATCTCACCAGTTACAATTAAGCAGATCACAGTACAAGTGCACTTCACCCGGAGCAATGATATAGCCTTCCGCTGAGACCTGAACTCTCAGTCTTTTTTTACGGAGGTGCTGTGTAGTCATATATCACAATTCACACAGGGTTGATTAGACTGTGTGATCAGCCTTTTCACCCGCTACAAAATTTCTCTACAATTCAAGCTTTCGACAATCTAATAAATTCCCAGTTTCTCATCCCCACCCATCAACAGCGATGGCCGCTTGTGGCTACACAAACGTACATCTGGCGCGGGAGCTCCTTGCCGTCAGGCTCTTCGTTCGTACGATGATACAAGCGGATTTCGTCGGGCCGGACGACTTGCTCAAGGCACTAAAGCGGGTTAGCAAAGCTCCCTCCTTCCATAGAATTATGGACGAGGAGCTATTGTTGACTAGGCTAGCAGATAACAGCAGAAATGTCGGTTATATTCTTTGGACGGCCCGCCCGACCGGGGAACCCCTGCCGCTGCCGGAATGCACCGAAATGTGCCTTGCCGTATTCCACCCAAGTCCAAACCAGCCACTGTCGATTGAGGAGCTTGTAGAGCTCCAGTCCCTGAAAGTAGAGACGAGGCTAGTAATACGAGCCCTCGTCCGTTTCGGGGCTGGAAGGGTTGCGGTGAGGAAGTGCCTCGCGAAATGGCCAACTCTCAAAACCGTAGCCCAACATTTCCGTGAAGACGACGCTTACCAAGAGTACCTTAGCAGGCCGGAGAACATAGAAGAGATCTTTAACGCTAGCAAGAGGCCCAGGCCACCGGCCGATATCGGGCCGTAGCAGCAAGTCCGAAAGATTAGACCGACCGATGTGCGCGCCCATAACTTCCGCCAGGATGTCTTCAACAGACTCAAGTCAGCGAGCATAGATCTCGAGCTCCGGCTGTAATGGGTAATCAGCGTTGCCCCCCTCCCCCGCCCCGCTTTTTGGTATGAATCAGGACCGTAACTCGCAAGTGTGTTAATTGGCCGTTGCTTTTGGTGATTTAGATATTTGCATTATGGTGTATGAACGTGCGTTATTTTGTGTATTAAATTGATTTGCACGACGACGTCCCGTTAACGATGCTGTGGGCTCTGTATAGAATCGCTCATTATGATTTCAACTGTGCTTTGCATAACCCATACAGTGTTCTTTGCATAACCCATAAATAATATTTATTCGAACTCGAACCCTAATCAGCCAACCACAATTCGGATTCATACCAAAGTTACATAAAAACAAGTGTGCACCCCCTAAACACACAGAGCATTGCACATACTACACAGCACTCAGCCATTGATACTGCACACACCTAATTATCACCCATATCTTGTTCATAGTCGCTTTATACAAAAGCCCTTTGACTTTGCCCCAAGTTTGCACGAAAGATTAGCACTCCTTTTTATTAAAATGCTATATTTGTGAGAGGGAATCCATACTTATTATCAAAAGTGTAAGATTTTGTGGGTCTTCTTATCCAAAATGGTCATCTCGATCGGTTTTGGAGCGAAAAGGTGAGGAATATGGAGGGAAAGTATAATCAAAACCAATCACCCTCGCATATAAATTTAACCCCGTACACCCTCCCACTCCCTGGTTCAGAAACTAATTAAATCCTCTATTTCACCCCCCCCAAAAAAAAACTAAATCCTTTATTCAACAGAGCAACAAACTTCAACCAATGGGTGCACCGTCAGGCACGAACATCCCCCTGGCCCGAGAGCTGAATGGTGTCCGTCTGTTCGTGCGGACGATCAAAGAGCCTGAATACCTCGGACCGGTTAGGCTTGCCAATGCCTTATCCAAAGTGAGGCGTGCGCTGTCCTTTCTCAGAATCCTAGAAGAGGAGGTGAACATGGACTTCCTCTCGCGCAATGAAGAACTCTGGGTGGTCGTTCGATCCGGCCTCCTCAGCATCCCACTCCCTGTGGCAGACTTAGCCATAGTCCACCTGTCGGAGTTCCATCCACCCCCGATGCACGTCCTAACGAAGCATCATGTGCAGCAGCTGGAGGCCCTCAACACAGAGATAAGGCATGTGTTACGCGCGTTGATTCGAAGCCCTACCGTGGGCCGCAAGCTGGTGGGAAACTGCCTCACCAAATGCGGTTGCCTCAACACGTTTGAACGGATTTTCTACGAAGAGTTGGACAACGCTCAGCTGACGGCGCAATCACTCCGCGTCGTGCGCATGTTGACTGGATCCAAGAGAGTTCGAGCGGACGATGATCATGCCATCGGGGCGGCGGTAATGATTGCACCCGGATTTTCCCGCCGTGTCGTGAACCGGCACAAATTGATGGCGCGGCTTAGGCCGAGCGCCTGACCGACGACGTCGACCCTATGTTGGGAAGGTTACTCATCCTGAACAAATTCCTCTGGTCCAGATAAATGATGTGTTTTGGACCTTTTGCTGTGGATGATTTGTGCTTGGTTTGCACACAATGTAGTCTGCTTTATTTTGTAGGCCTGTGGAGCCTTAGGTATTTCCCTCCGTGTCTAAAATTTGTCTCTCTGTGAGCGACACCCTATGCAGCAGTAATCCATATGTAGTACTGACGATTAAGTCTGGTTATGTAGCGTCCAGTGTGCCTTGCACACCCTATAAAATTACCCCGTTTCGAACTACATTTGCTTTCTAAAGGTCAGGCTGTTGTGCAATGCACCGGTACCGTACTTATCTTTAACGGTCACTACCTCCGACATGGAGTATAGGCTAATTTCATTATCGGTCTTAGTTTCGAGGGGGGCTATTTTTATTTCTCAATTAAGCCACGTTTATACGCATACATTGTTACGTGGGAAACGTTGTTTCATATGTACCATCTCCCACCGTATGGTGCAATGGCCCAATACTCCTAAGAGCATGAATATCGGAGTATCAGCCATGGGCTGAAGGTCGGGTATCACACAATTTCACCCAAAAAATAAAAAGAAAAATGGGGTGATATTTGGCTGAAGGTTTCGTCGACCGATACTAAAAAAGGCAAGAAGCAAATGGAATGGAGGAGCCCCACATTGAAAGGGGATGATTTATTTACTAAATGAAATAAGTGTGTGTGTTTGTTTTTTTAATTTTGACTAAACTTTTAATTAAAATAAAAATATTTTAAGTATACCATCATTCATAATTTTCTTTTATCTATCCATAAACACCAATTTTGTATATATTTTTCTATTCTTGTACAAAATGTTAGTTATTAATATGCATTGAATTAAACAAATACATAATTGACCCTTTTAAAATAACTTGATTTGAACAAAAAAAATTATCATGTTTTTATATATTTTAAATCTACTACATGTTATTATCTAATTATTAAGTTACATCTATCTTACTTCAAATACGTAAATAAAATTAGTCAAATAGTAATTTTTTAAAATTAATATAACATGTTTTATTAGTTAAATTAACTACAATTAATTAGTGATGTTTAATCAGGTAAAAAAATTAGACATAATTAATGATGTTTAATTACATAAAGAAACATTGTGAAGTAATTAATCAAGGGTACAATTGAAATTTTATATAGGTAAATAAATAAGGGTTGAAAAGTGGGAAAGTGAAAAAGTGGATTTTAGGGGTTCATTGATATTTAAGTGGGTATCACACAACCAAATGGAAGGAGTATGAGATGACGTGGATGAGAGAGAAATGATAAAAGTGGTAGATTTTTGGGTATTAGGGCCTAATACTACAGCATATAAGCATCTTCCACCATAAGGCATATTTGAAATGCTATATTTCAAATTTTAGCGAATGAAGTTCCACCATAAGGTATAACTACATAAGGTATATAGTATTAAAATTTGTGTTGTTTACCAACCATATATATATATTAAAATATGCATCTAATTGGCTTTAATTTGAAATGACTCCAAAATGCACGGGTTGTGTATTAAGTTAATCAGATTATATTCAATATTAGGCTCAAATTAACAAGAGTGTTATGATTTTTATAATGGTATAGTTTTTATAATTTACAAAATCTTATTTCCCTGTCAAATTAAAGGACAAATCAAAATTGTGTGTAAAAGTATAAAGGGTATATATGGAATAGATTGTTTGTTTATAAAAGGAAAGGGTAGGAGAGGAATCACCGGAAAAGGCAAAAAATTATTGCAAGCGGATGAGAATTGGTATATATGGCATACCACTGTTCACAATATGTATAAACAAATAAGAACTAATTCCCAAATAGGTGGAATTTGAGAGGAAAATCGAGGGTGAGATGCGTACACCCGCCACAGAGCAACACCGTATTTCAGTTAGAGAATGAATCTTTGCATAATGTGGTAGTTTAAATTTCATGGCTGAGCATCGGCTCAAATCCGAAATTCAGGAATTTCGCCTAATGTGGGCGAAATACATGGCTGAGCATCGGCTCAAACACATTCGCCCAAATAACTTAAATTGAATATATATTACGTTCAATCTCTTTTTATTTTTAAACCATACGTTCACTAATCACTATCACGTTGTTAAATAAGCATATATTTTTTTTGAGATCATAAATAAGCATATTTTAATGCAACCAAAACAGAGCATAAACATTTTTTCAATTTGTAGACAGAAAACACATATTTTTTTTTGAACTCAAGCAAAAAAACAAATTTTAACATATTTTGAAGAAAGGGGCGGTTACTAAATAACTGCTCACCATTCGACCAAAAAAAAAATCTGATCACCATGTGTGTGTGTGTGTATATATATATATATGTACATGTACCCTTGAGAGAAAAGAGTGTGTAACTTCTACTCTATGTAAAAAAGAATAGCGTCAGAATAGAAACGTAACGGAAGCCGCTGCAAAGAAAGACCGATCGAACATGGATCGAGGTTAGTGCTTGGATCTCACCTTGGATGAAATTGGCCGGTGCCATGAGAAGATTTTCAGATCCGAATCGGGGCTGATTTATAGGTTACAAATCGATTCATTTTTTTCAAATCTTTCTTGATCGGACTCAGAAATAAATCTACTCATGCAACTACCCTGATTTCAGTTTATTTTGTTCTATTCGAGTTCAATATAACTTGTATATGTCGAAAGCGTATGTTATGTAATTGGTTAGGCGTAGTATTGTAATATCCTCCGTTAAGAAATACTTCGTTTTTCGGTTGATTGATTTGTTAAGAAATACTTGTCATTTTAGATATTTTAACACCATTTTTCGTTTATTATCCCACTAATTGAAAACAATTACTTAAATCTATACTAGAAAAATAAAAGATCTTCCAAAAGTGGAGGATATATAAGTCAATTCAGTTGAATTCTTAATTTTCCTGACACATCCTAAAACGACATGTATTTATTAACGGAGGGAGTACAAATTAAATCCATAGTGTGCCCGCGTAGGAAGATAGTCAAGATCATATGAAACCAACTATTAAATGAAGCAATCGTAATGATTGTGAGATGCTTGTTTGGTTGCTTTCAAAATTCATGGGAATTGAAAAATTAATCCCAAGAATTTGTACTAAATATAGGTGTGTGTTTGGTTAAACAAGTTACTATGAATAACAAACACTTGATTTTAAATTCCTCCATATCGTAGGAATGGCAAAACATAGGGATTGGTGGGTAGGATACACTTCCTGAGTTTTTTTTCCACCAAATCTCCAGTTTACCCATGAATTCCAGGGTTTATAAATTTATACTGTAGGTGTTTTAATTAATTTTCTATTTTAAGGCTATAATTGTAAGTTTATTTAAATTCCTACAAACTTTCCCCATTAAACGAAACAAAACACACTATTTGTATTCCTGTGAATTTAAACATAACCAAAGATGTATTTTAATTCCCCATGAATTGTAATTCCAGGAAGTTAAACATGGGATTTGAATTTATAGGAATTGTACTTCCTACATCCATCCAAACAAGCACCCAGCATATTTGGCAACGTGTATTGTTTTGATTAAGTATTTTCTAAATAAATTCTGAAAAACAGATAAGCATGCGATGGTTAAGATTTACTTCTCCCTAATTATAAAAAACAAACATCTAGGGTTTCAATGCACTGTATACCAATATGTTCAATGCACGGTATTTGTAATCACTGTGAGCCGTCAGTATATGACACCTTGATGACATTTATTGCCATTAATTTAAAGACCACTCGGCCCCAAAACCAGTATATACCTCCCCATTCCCCGTACACAATCATTCAACTCCCCCCAAACCAGTTTCTCTCCACCAACACATACAAGTCCGTCCTGATGAATCGCTTTGATGTTTTAGATGCAACAGGAGCCGGTGACGCCAACCTAGGGCGGCCCTCTCGCCAGGCGGATGTAGATTTAACGTCGAAAACCCATAAGTGCATGTTACGGATTAAGAGCGCCGAGAGTAAACTGAGGAAGCTACATGGCGAGCAAGAAGAAGTGAAGAAACGTGGCCAGAACCTGGGGAGATTAGAGATGCAACTGGAGATAGACTATCCAGGTATATATAAGAAGGCGGATGGATCATCGAGCGGCCCCTCATCTTCCGAGCCAGGTTTTCCACTGGACCTAAACGTCATGCTCTTTTATTGAATTGGTTCCAAATATATTATGTCCATTCTGATCGATATATTATTTCGTTCAAATACGTGTGTATGTATCCAGTACCATCCGACGTCGTCGGACAATTGCAGGCGCGCGCCGCTGGCGGGCCTTGGGTCGGAACGCCGCCACCCCCGCCGAATTGGAGGCGGACCTACGAGGATCTCCATAGGGTGGACGAGTCCCTTGAGGAAAGGGTGTCCCGTCTGAAGTCCAGATTGCCCTATTGGGAGGCCCATGCAGCCAGTACTGAGCTACAAGTGGTGTCCACCATGGAAGTGAAAACGAAGATGGAGGACTACTATAGGCGTCGCGGACGCATCGAGGTGATGAGGGCACGCAAGAAGGATGGTTTGGAGGAAGAAGAAGCCACCCTGTTGGCTGAGTACCCGCAGTCGCCCCGCATGCCTCCCCCTGCCGTTCCCTAATCCTGGTCATTAAGCTGTGTGTACTCTTCGTTACACAATATATACAATGCTCGTGTATGAACTTAATGCTACTTTCGTGTATGATGAACTTAATGGTTCTTTTACTTTCTTTTGGCGTGATTGCAAGGCCATTCTGATGTGCGAACCAGTTTTATGTATGTTTGGGATGTATATCACAAAACTTGATATGCTAAACACTGTTATTGTACGACACTTGCAAAACACTTATGCTTGACATCACATATGCTTAATTCTTCCGAAGTCATCCTCTAGTAATTATATTCCATATTTCAAACGATTTGCATTTCTTGTTGTTTCGTTCGATGTTCACTGCAACTGATCATAGTAATATATTGTCTTACTTGATCACTAATCTCAAATGTATAAAGTTGATAACCACACAACAATTTTAATGCCCATTCCAAAGTCCAATTTTAACCTAATACGAAGTTCCTAGAATGACTTATTCCAGCAGCATATACTAAACACCAAGTTTCAGTGTTTCACCGAATGACAGAACAGGATTCCTGGCATAAAAAGTTAGAAACAAACAGGCCCTAAAGGGAGTAAAGGGGTTTCATCTATAAAAACTTAAATTCTGCCATTAAGCAATACAAAAGTGATTTATACATTATATACCCTTTATTAAACAGATGACATCTTCTGGAAGGGTCCTAAACGGGAAAATATATATAACCACACAACATTATGTTGAAATCAAATACTTTTATATACACCCTCTTGAGTCTTGACTGTGAATTGCAACTAATTTGTATACTACCAAGCATTGAAATAATATGCATGCTTATATTTTTTTTTAAAGTTGAGAAAACTCATGCTTTAATAGTGATAGGTGGGAGTGTGTCTAGCAATCACGTTGCATTAAATGCGCCGCCTGCAAGCTAGATGAAGAACAAAAACGTACTGCGACAAATAGTTGTAAATACTGTAATTGCATGTACCAGTACCGGGGCGGGAAGCTTGTCGAAGAAGGCAGGCCTTTAACTTAATTGCATTTACCGAGGCGGGAAGCTTGTTGCAGTTGCCCACTGTCGTACTTCTTCTTCATTGGTCCGGTCTACTTGTTTTTCCTTTTAGAAGAGTAAAGGGTTTAGTGTTTAGTATCATAATCTTCCACAAGCAGGCATCTGCAATCAAAGAGGCAAAAAATGGACTACATAAATGGAGCCTAATTCTATAACGGTATAGTTTTATTTTGTTGACAAAATCTTAATTAAAGTCAAATTAATGGACAAATTAAAATTGTGTTTAAAGGCAAAAGGGTATATATGGAATAGATTGTTTGTTTATTTGTTTATAAAAGGGAAGGGTATGAAAAGAATATCCCTTTATTCTTTAACCTATAAGAATGGTTACTTTAAACAACTATTATGACTTCGTTGTTTTATAGTATTAATTTTAAACATATCAGCAAATTGAATATATCTAATAGGTGTGTTTTTAAATGAGTTTTCGCAGTTTGTTACATATAAATGAATTAACAAACACCCAATTTCAAACTCAGTCTTACCTTTTTTTGTCCACACCAAATATTGACTTTACTATTCAATTTTGTTTTGCCTTAAACGTAACGAATTGGATTTATACGTTACAAACTCAGTCAAGGAGCACATACGCGAGTAACGTAACAAACTCAAACAGATTTAACAAATGTGATGGCTAACTCAATCTTATCTATAGTTGGCATAGGTAACAAACATGTATACAAATAATGAAGTTAATTAATGCTTTTGTACGTGACAAACATATAAAGGAGCCGTAAAAAAGATATTGGTAACAAATACGCAGTATATATACACAATACGAACAGTACGTAACTCAATCTTATCTACATTCGTTCGACCAAAAATAAAATCTTATCTACATTCGTAACAAACTTTGCATTGCCTTGATACTATTTAAACTCTTATTTATATCTTTTGGGTAAGATTTCATTTTGTGATAGAAATTAAAAATATACAATACGTAGGAGTAGTAAAGGATGGTTTTTTTTACATCCTTCATACTAATATAGTTTAAATACAACTTTTCTATCGAAATTCCACCGATTTGAGAAGATTCACCTTCCCTTCCCTTCCCTTCCACAGTTCATTCCATCACTGTGCGACTGAAATGTGCCTGATTGTCAAGCTTATTACGGACGATGTCAAATCGACTTCTGCAGGTGTTAGTGCAAAGCACCTAATTGCGACAGAGGTGTGCAAGTGTATTTAATCACTAGTACACATGTAGGGGGTGGATACCAGTTTTTGTAGGAAACGGATACCGGTTTTAGTTCTGGTATAAACGGAGGTGGTATCTACCCTACGCATACCGGTTTTTATTTATGTGGTATGTGAAACGAACGCATACCAGTTTTTTTAAAAACCGGTATCTATGTTTTTCACCCACAAAGAGTTAAACGCATACCAGTTTTTTTAAAACCGGTATCTATGTTTTTTCCTCTTTTTTCCATTTCAATTTATACGCCGAATATCCGTTTTATGTTATCTTTGAGAAGCAAAACCACCGTAGCTATTCTCAATTCTTAAGAATTAATCAGGTCATTCTTCATTAAACAAAACCAAACACAATCAAGAGGCAAAAAGATAAGATCAAACCCAAGGCACACCAATCAACAAAAACAAAAGCACTAAAAAAACAATTTCTCAACAATTACAGAAGAACACTCGAAACAAAAACAAAAATAAAAATTGAGCAACTCACCCTTCAACAGAAGAGAGAATTATTACACAAAAAAACTATAGTTGAAGGAAGCAGACAAAAAAAACTATACTTAGATAACAAAAAAATAGCCACCAATTGGAGTTTGGCACACCGACTTTAGAGTACGGCAGGAGAAGATGGTCGGAGGTCGTCGGATAGTCGAATAGCCATCAATCGAATAACCATCAGTCAAACAACGGAACCCAACCGCAGGGCTTCATAGGGGGAGGCGCGCGGTTGAGACAATAGCCGGTTGAGCTTCAGACGAGGAGGTGCTCGGGAGAGGAAGCGGGTTTTCAAACAAGGAGGCAGGAGAGTAGGATTCTATAATTGAGATGAGGTGGGAGTTGATTTCTACCAATTAGAGGAGTTAGGTCAAATCCCCAATTTTGAGAGAGGTATTGACGAAGGAGATAAAGACGGTTTTATCAAACCCAAATTTGACGAAGAAGATCGTGGAGGATCGAGGGTTTTGAAAAAAAATTATAAACTTCGCATACCAGTTTTTTGAAAAACTGGTATGCGTGGTTTTTAGTTTTTCTCGGATACCGGTTTTTCATAAAAATGGTATGCGACTTTACATATGCATACCACTTTTTCGTAAAACTGGTATGCGACTTTACGCATGCATACTATTTTTTTCGTTTAAACCGGTATGGCAATCTTATTTTTTAATAAAAAATACAACATATACCGATAATCTGAAAAAACCGGTATGTGAGAGTGAAATCGGATACCAATTTTTTTGACCGGTATGGAGGTTTCGGTATCCACCCCCTACCTATGTACTAGTGAATGCAGTAGGCCATACGTATTTGTTCTTCAAAGTGAGTTTGCGAATTGCACTGGTGAGTACGTACACAGTAGTAAGTTGCTTTTAATGCAGTAGGACATCACACCCTCTGCCCGACTGCCGTATTCTCTTCCGTATTCCTCCACCCAGTGGTCCAATTGTCGCCTTGCTAAACTCTTCTTATCCACAATGGCAATCTGTAAACATATAAAAATAATAAAGATCTTGTAAATAGTGGCTTTTACATAAAAACTTGTGCCATGAAGCTCTAATCCAGATTCTTGAACTAAAAACACAAAAGTAGGAGAAGTTACACGGGAGAAGGTGGACTCCACTAGAAAAAGTAAAGTTTAAATAATTCTAAAAAAGTAAATAAGATAGTTGAGGGGTTAAAAATCCAAAAGTTTGGATCAGCGTTGTGCATGAGTACTCTTTCTACCAAAAAAATCAAACCAAGTCTTCACAGGTGACGAGACAGTTAATAAGTCCGTACTTTGAATTAACATTGAACAAAAGTCAAACCAATTGTAAATGCTCGGCCAATTCTGAATTATTGTGAGCACTTTGCTTGCATCAAGGAGTTATCTGCTTGGTTTTGTTTCTTCTCAACGTAGACCGTAAATTCTCACACATTCCATGTAAATTTGCACACATATATTATTTGCTTGGTTTTGTTGTACCTGTTCAATTAACCACGGTTGATCTCCTCGTCACATGTAACTTCTGACCAAACGCAAAAGCAATCCGCGTATATCATGTTACTACTAGTACTGCAATGCACGGTTAAGGAACTATCGAATATATCCAAAATGGAACGTGCAACGAGGGACAGGATGAAGGTTCTCTAACTACGGCATCTATGCCACGAAAAAATTAGCTCACCCTTCACTCAATCCACGCCAGAAAACACAATATAATAACACAAAACGATACGTTTATTTCAATACAACCTCCATCTTATTAGGTAAAACAGGGAACACAAAAACATGGCTTCGAATTCACAACTGCCGAGCAAGCACGCTCCTGCATCTAGGGGTGAGCATCGGTTCGAAACCGAACCGAACCGACCATAACCGAACCGAACCGAAACCGATTTTTTACAAATTTTTGAACCGAAAACCGAACCGAAAATTGTCGGTTCGGTTTGGTTCGGTTTCGGTTTTGGGCGGTTCGGTTTAGGTTAAAACCGAAAAAACCGTTTGATTTTCCCATCTTGAATGACCGATCCGAAAAAACCCACAAAAACCGAACAATGGTTGAGTTAGAGTGTTAGACATCAGTACACGTTGAAATTGGATACACTCAAACACATTTACACAAACATCAGTTTGGAGAATTAGGAATACATAGATGACGAATACATCAATTTGACAAATACTGGAATACGTACAAGAAGTGAAGAAGAGTGATTAGAGTGGAGTTCAAAGAAATACACTCAGGGCAGCCCGTAGATTCGAAAATTTGCCATATTGATGTATTCGAGGACGCCGGTTGCCGTTCGAGGACGCAGAGGAGAGGAAAGGAGTCTGAAGCGGTTCGGTTTTTGTGTAGAAGAGAGGAGCCTGGAGCCGTTCGAGGACGCCGGCGGCAGGCCGCCGGGGAGACTTCACTTCAGAGGAGGCATCGAGGCGGAGATCGAGGAGGCGGAGGCCGACTTCAGGGTCGTTCGAGAGGCCGACAACGGCGGAGGCTGACTTCGACGGCGAGATGAGACGGCGAGGGAAGACGACAGGACAAAGGGATGGGAGAATCAAGAGGCCGACAACGGCGGGGGCCGAAAACAGTGGCGGCGATGGCGGCGAATCTGGCGGAGTAAGAAGTGAGTCGCCAGGAGTCGGGAGGCGGCGGAGAAATGAAACATTGAAATGGAAATTTTGACGGCAACTTGAAAACCTATGTACGGCCTAATCTCACTCCCAGTAGACAACCCACCCGGCCCACTCTATGCACATTTTTTTTTTAAATTTCGGTTTAACCGAACCGAACCGAAAAAAAACCGAACCGAAACCGAAACCGAAAATTTCCAATTGCTTGAACCGATACCCGAACCGACTATCCTCGGTTTCGGTTTCGGTTCGGTTCGGTTCGGTTAGTTCGGTTAAAATTTTCGGTTTTGTCGGTTCGATGCTCAGCCTACGGGCTGCATCGACGTCGTCGCATCTACTGAACGGGTTCCTCGCACGGCACAGACACCGTCCTGGTTCGTGGTGCGTAGACCATTTTGAGGGTTTGAACCGTGCGACGAGTTTAGTGTCGCAGGGCGGCGTGTTGTATAAGAGCCGGACGAAGTCGATACGGCATTCCATGATACCAGCGCCGGGTGAATCCCTGACGGCACGGAGCAGATTCATACCCCTCACCTCATGGTCTTGTTCTTGGGAGCAAAGCAGCACCACGGCAAGCACATAGGCAGCTGGATTGTGCCCTAGCGAAGCCGATCTCTCCAGGCACTCTAGACCGTAGGGTTCATCTATGGACCCGAAATACTGAAGCTATGTTCGCAATTAGTCGCAACCTTCATGGGTAAGAAAACATTCCATAATATTTCATGCCAATCAAGTGAACATAAGAATCAACTTACCAAGCCATGGCCGTATAAAGCAACACGGTTCCCGCTTTCCGCACAGAGTCGGAGGAATGCATACGCGGCTTTCCGGTGCTCCTCTTGTCTGAACCGTCGCCTGTGGATCTCCTGTGTTGGCGCCTGCCGGAGAACCAGTGAGTCCTGCCCGCATCGGTCGAAGACCTTGCAACTAAAAGAGGGATCTGTGTTGTACGAACCGAGTACATTGCAGTAGGTAAAACCAATCAAATTTAAGGCTATTGGATTTACCTCTGCCTGCAGCGGAACAGATCTTTCAGAGAACTAGATGCCACCCTCGATACGATCTCGATGATGAGCTCGTCTGGCAACATACCGATCACACACCTCACTGGGTCAAATGGTCCGTCGTTCTGCATCGATAGGAGTTTTTTTTGATAACAGAATAACAATGAAGCCTAGTAATGGGGACTTTGTTCGGAAATTACGCCGGACTTCTCTTTTGTTGTGATAATTTTTTTGATCAAATCTTTTGTTGTGATAATACCATCTCCCACCGTAAGCTATAATGCCAAATATAGCATATTTGTTCTCCCACCATATGCTATAACACAACTCCCCAAATTTTTTTTTACAGATTGTGAACAGTGGTATGCCATATATACCAATTCCCATCCGTTTGCTATAATTTTTTACCTTTTTATTTAATTCCTTTCATACCCTTTTATAAACAACTAAACAAACAATCTATTCCATATATACCCTTTTTACTTTTAGACACAATTTTAATTTGTCCTTTAATTTGACGCTAATAAATTTTGTTAATGACAAAAAATATACCATTATAAAAATCATAACAAGCTTGTTAATTTGAGCCTAATATTAAATATAGTCTGATTAATTTTTAATTAAATACATAACAAACCGTGCATTGCACACTTTTCAAATTAAAGCCAATTATATTTATATTTTAATATATACATTATGTAGTTATACCTTATGGTGGGAGGAAGAAAAATATAGCATACATGGTTTTTTGTCCTCTAGCAACTTCACTTGCTAAAATTTGAAATATAGCATTTCAAATATACCTTATGGTGGAAGATGCGGCCTTGCTTCTTCTATGCTCCCCGCCCCGGTAAATGCTATAAAAAGATGTTTGACCGTCGGCAACTGGAGCAATAATACGGAGTACTCCAACAGAAGTAGGGCCTATTTACTTGTTCAAAAAAAGTAGGGCCTACTTAATTGTTTTTTTTGATAATGATAGGATTAGACGGACCCACCTTACGGGGGTCGGACTAGGGCATCCTGACGGATGAGAACCATAAGTTCTGAGTTATCAGCAATGTGATCAATAGGGTGATTGCGGCCCCAGTTTAGCAATTTTGTCGGCCACGGAGTTAGCATCCCTATTCACATGTGGGATACGTACCATCGAAAAATGACGGAGTAGCATCTGGACGTCAGCAATAATCATATCAATTTCCCACGGACTTTGTCTAAACCCTTGGGTCGTATTTATGACTGTGTGGTTGTCACCCTCAATTTCTATTTTATGAAGACCGAGTTTTTTTGCTTCTAGCAGCCCCTCTCTAAGAGCGCGAGCTTCTAGCAGCCCCTGGGCGGCTGGGCCTACTTACTTGTTTTCTTTCCATTGATCATAAAAAAAAACTTGTTTTCTTTCCCTTTAATGTATGTGGGAAAAGAGTTTGACCATAAAAAACTATGACAGTGTCGTACAAATAGTATCATTGAACTTGGTCAAAATACGTTTGTGGGAAGTCAGGATAAATAAATTTGTTTATTCATTGAACTTGGTCAAAATATGTCGATGGTTACCCATTTCTTGGGCTTATAAAAAGAAGGCATAAGGAAAACCGTCCAACATCATACACTTCTCTTTCGATACAAGTACCATAACAAACCCCTCAAAACAAACCTCCGCCGGCACACCATGGCTTCCTCTCTCCCTGATGAACTATGACACAGGATCATGGAACTAGGGGTGCACCAGCGCCGCCTCGGCTTTGATCGGTCCGGGATCGGAGGGTCTCACAATTTAAATTTATAAAACCGAACCTCAAATTGTAGTAAAGAGGTAGGGTGTCGAACACACGGGAGTTCGTGCGTCGAGAGTACCCAAAAAGACTAAGAAAAGATGAAAGAAAGGCAAAACAAAGGAAAACAAAAGAGATCGCCTCGGACCGACACAAGTCACTTCGGTCCGAGGGTGGATCGAGGTTGAGTTGCACGGGACCGACGTGGTACAAGTCGGGCCCGATGTACTGGGTAACTCGGTCTTGAACAATAAGTAGATCGGTCTCGGGTTTTTGGGTTCCACCCCTAACTAGACTTGGATATTCTACCCCAATTCAACCAATAAGTGTTTGATCCTTGTGAGATCGAGGTTGTTAACCTTCAATCCCTCCAATCTACACCTCGACCCAAGGGAGTTTTCACTCTCCTTCGATGTTAGGTCTAGTGATTTGGTTCGAGATTGCTCTCGCTTACTCTTACCAATCACAAGCCCTAAGCCCCTTGTTTTCACAAGAGAATTTAAGCTTAGTGTAGAGAGGATTCATAGATCAAGCACTCAAAGGTTATGGAATTGAGGTTTTCTACCCAATCCTAGCTAGGGGATTCCCCCATAGCCCAAGACTATGGAACCTACTCCATTAAGTAAGAGAACAAAGCAATCAAAAGGGAAATCAAGCAAATCTCAATCATCAACATCAAACCAAACTCAATTTGCATTCAATTCCAAAGTATCAACAAAATCCAAGTCTCAATTCTACTAGATCAAAGCAAAACAAAGTACAAAACTCACTAATCCTCCTCCTAGCTCCACCGATCTCCTCTTCTCTTCCTTCTCCTTTCTTCTCCTTGCCCTCCAAGTCTTCCTTTGAGCCTTGAGAGGGTGATTTGAGTGTGGTCTATCCAAGAACCTCTCCCCCCCCCCCTTTATGCTCTCTAATCACCTCTATTTATAGCCTCTCATGGATTGGGGACCAAGGAATCCCAATTTATAAAGGGGCAAATGTTGGATCGTTAGTCAGAAATACAAGGGCGTCCTTAACAGAGTTAAGGTCGTCCTTCACCAGGATGTCCTTAATAAAAATCAAGGACTTCCTTGGTTCGCAGCGGAAATCAAAAGACTAAACAGGTTAAGGAAATACGTAAAGAACGCTTTTGATTTATAGAGGAACCACTCAAGTACCAACTAGTCCTTGAGTGTAAACCTCTACCTCCTTGGAGGATTTTGTAATAGCTTTTTCCTTTCTTATTAAGTTTCCTTACAATACACTGGCGAGTGGTTACACTTCTCTGGCACTTAGACTGGCGTCCCTAAGTCCACTAGTAACAACTCCTTTAAGCCGGTAGAGTAACCTAACTTAATCTCTAAAGGAAACTATCACCTCGTCCTTACAGTTCGTCGTAAGGACTCTCTCACTCTTTTTGTTCTTTTCTATTACAAACAGTTTGTGGTTTTGTTGAACGCTTCTCGCTCGATCTAACACCTAAGTCTCACTGGTTCTTGAGTTTGTTCTTGGTGTTCTTGGTGTTCTTGAGCGACTTGATAAATTCTCTGAATATTCTCTCAAGCGTCACATCACAATAAATACTCTAGGAAGTATTTATAGTGGCATTGGGAAAGGGCAACTTTAACTCTGACGATCATGCCCTTGGGGACGTTGCAACAGTAATCGGCTTCCACGTGTTGTTCTGATGATCAAGGAAGCCTACTGGCAATTCCGTTAGGCTTGGATGCGGGATCTTCTTCCACGTGGAGATCATGATCAAAGCTTGTCTGGTGATGTCACTTTGTCGGCCAGCTTTGAAGGACTCCAGTGTAATGATTAAGGACGGTGTCCTTGTTTGTATTTTACCAAGCCGTTCACTGAAGGATGTAGCGTCCTCACTTCCTGAGGACGGCTACCTAATCCTCAACTTGTTGTCCTTTTCAACGTGCGTTCCTGAAACACTTTGGACAACTTTATTAGATCAAGACGAGTTTGTCATATCAAAACTAAGGGACGCTAGGCACAATGTTAATTACTGAAGGCGTCCTTAACATTGTCCCAACAGTTTCCCCCTTTTTGATGATGACAAACTCTGGGCAATAAACAATTTGCACTTAAGCTCTAGCATGCTTTGAAAACTCAAAGAGCGTCCTTTCAACACTTAGAAATAATCTATAGGCACAAGTTTTCAATACTTGATCTAATCTTCCTTTTGGATTTTAGGGAAGGGACGGCTTTCTAGATCAAAAATTTCTTTCTTAAATAGCGTCCCTGTTAAACTTAGTTCCTTTCACTGAAATTTCTCCTTAACACTTGTTTATTCTAGATAACTATTAAGAGCGCATCTCTGCAAAACTACACTTCCCCCTTTTGGCATCATCGAAAAGGATAACAAGTTAGCTTAAGGACGATAGCACAAAATCACAATTAGAGGCAAGAATACGCTTAAACACACATATGCACACAAACACAAGAGTTGCCATTGAAACGAAATATAGTCATTACAGACAATCAGACAAGTGTTTGAGAAACAAAAGAAGCACAGGCAAAATAATGAGGGAATAAAGGGTTAGGTGGGAGGTGATCCAGCAGGACGGCTTTGATCATTGACATTGGCGTCCGTCGCAGCAGGTTCCTCTTCTTCTTGAGTGTCTCCCTCTGTACTATCCCTGTGAATCGACTGAACTAGCAGCTTAATCAAGTCGTTCTGAGTCTTAACTGCTTGAAAATAGTGGTAGTTCTGTTGCATGGCAGCGTTGTTCTGTTGAATGATGGCGTTCCCTTGTTGCGCTAGAACATTTTGATTGTTAAGGATGAGGGCGTACAGCTGCTTTTCAGAGTAAGCTTCTGTATTTGACGGAGCAGGGGAGCACTGAAAGTAGGACGGCTGTTGAATAGGAGGAAGATGAGAAGGCGAAAAGTTGAAGTCCATCTGATCAGCGTGAAAGAAGGACGACAACTGATCAACTTCAGCATAGCGAGCAGCACGTTCTTCCTCAGTGTCAACTATTAGGGGAGGCTCAGGAGCAACAGTCTTCCCTTTCTTTGCGGCTTCTTGACGAGCACGCTCGTCCTCAGCAGCTTTCTTAGCAGCTTCCTGCCTTAGTCTTTTCTCTTCAGCTCTTTTCGCAGCCTCTTCTTCTTTCTTTTTCTTCTCAGCTTCTTTTCTTTCTTTCTCAATTTGCTTCCTGATGGAGGGAAGCTCAAGGCTGTGCTTTATCTCCAGGACGCCATACTTTTGATCCCATGGCAATCCCAAGGAGATTTCCTCGCCAGGTGTGTAAGCATCATTTTCAATCAGCAAGGCTTTCACCAAACCTGGGTAGGGAAGAGCATGATTCTTCTTTGTGCACTTAGCCATGTGCTCGATCATTATTCTGGCCAAGTTGATCTTTCTGCCTTGAAGGAAGGCGTCCAGCAGCAAGCAATCGATGGTCTGAACAATAGATTTCTTCTCCTGCCTGGGGACGATAGTCCTGCAGATCAGATAGTGTGCCATAGCACCAGTGTGAGACAGGACGGAGGCAACCCGGTCATTTGCATCTGGAGTCTTCCCATTGAAGATTCTCCGAAATAAGTCATTTAGTGCCTCGCCTTCTATGCCAAAACCACTTGCTGGGACTCTGTGCAAGGCCTCAGGTCCAGGACGTTGTTTGTCAAGCCCCATCAGCTGGCGGACTGTCTTCTCAGAGAAAGTAGCAGACTCTCCATTTGCCAAGAACGTCCCTGTGCCATTCTCGATGTTGATGTTGAGAGAATCATAGAAATCCTGCACAAGTTTGGGATCAACTTTGACGTTCTCTTCTGAAAGCTTGAGCCACCCTTGAACTTTGAGAAGGTCAACTAGATCCTTGGCCTCAGAAAACTGGCTAAGGAAGGCTTCATCATAGACAAGAGGAGGAAGAATCTGCTCAGACTTCTTGCTTTTCTTTTTAGGCGGACCTGAAGTACCGTCCTCGTTGTCTTCTTCATCGTCCTCTTCTTCTTCTCCATCATTATCTCCTTCCTGGAGATTTTCATCAGCTTGTCCCTCAGATGGACCAGCTGCATCCTTGGACGCCTTTGTTTTTCGTGGACGCTTTCCACCTTTTCCTTTGGGAGCAGACTTGTCTCCCGCGTCCATTGGGACGGCTTCCCATGGTGGAGTCTCAAGAGCGTCCGCAGAGAGTTGCTCATCGAGAGAGAGAGCGTCCTCTTGTACAACATTGTCGCGTTGATTTGCGATTTTGCGACACAGCTCTTCGTCCTCAGCAATCTGTTGTCGTGTGAGCTTATCCAGGACGACAGTTGTAGAGATCTCCTCAGATTGAGCAGAGCCAAACTCCGCTTCTATAGAGTCGTCCCTTTCAGCTGAGTGGCCCCTTGATATGGGAGTAGGAGGGGCAGAGGGGGAAGGGGAATTTTGAGGAGATAGGGAAGGGGAGATGTCCACATCAGGGAAGGCCTGTTGTAGTTGGAGAAGGGTAGGGTCAGGCATGGACGGGTCGAGAATATCGATTGGAGAAGGGGAGGAGGAAGGGGTGTCAAGAGGAATGGGATTTGGCTTGGCCTTGGCGAGCTTTCGCCTTTTGAGGGGTTTAGAGTGGGGACGATCATGTTTGAACTTTGTTCGCTCCTCCACATTGGTTGGAAAACGGTCAAAGATTTTTGTGGGTTGGGAGGAGGAAGCCTTTTGTGGGAGAGAGGAGTGGATAAGACGAGATGGAGGGGGAGTAGATCGGGGAAGGGAAGAAGGAGAAAAAGGATTGGACTTAGGTTTCACTAACCGTTTCTTTGATGTTGTAACGGGAAGATCCACAAATCTGGCATTTGAAAGGTCGGGGATGGATTCAATCAAGGGGATCCTCCAGTCTTGACCTTGGAACGCCTCTAAGAAGATATTGGTGCCTCCACAGAAAGGGGCGTCCATTCCCCCTGTCTTCCTTAGAACGGGCACCACAAATCGATCCAAGAACGTCCTCAGATTTCGAAGACGGACTTGATCCTTGCAGTCCTTCATGTAGTTTACTACTGCCACATAGAGAGTGCGTGGCTTTGTGTCGATGAAGTCCTTCAAGATTTCGTCGATCTGAATTTCTGGAGGACCTTCGACATAAAAACTCCTTTTAGCAAAACGTTTTCGCTTCCCACTCAAGGACGAACCAGAAGAATTCATGACCTTTGACATTCTGATCTGATCGGAGAGAGTTCGTCGGACACTGATCGGAAAGCTAGAGAGAAGTTGCCGGAAGTCTAGAGAGAAGTCAGAGCAAAACGGAGCTTTGAGATTTTAGCGTGCGAAAGTTCTGACAGCCGTTTTAATCAATGTATATATAGGAGGTTGGTGAGGGGCACGCTGGTAACTTCCTCATTTCAAAATTCAAACGGCAACTGTTCAACTTCCAAAAAGGGCGCGTTCCGAATGAACCTGTACTGGCGTCCTCAACTCAGATTATAACTGGCGTTCACAGAATTTACACATCCTTCCTGGGATCACCTTAGGAACCAATTTGAAAACTATGCAAGTACGTCCCGTAAAGAAAAGTGAAGATCATAGGACGCTTTTGCAAAGTTCTCGGCTAGGGAAAGCTTAGAGTTCCCATCATTTCGGCTTATAATGAGGGTTGGGTGATCAGGGCAACTCTTTTTCAAGACAAATAGAGAAATTCAAAGGCGTTCTCATGATATGCACACAGCAGTTTTAGACTAGCGTTCTTGCAAAGGTGAAATTAGTGCATAAAGTACTTAGCAATTATGTAATCAACTAACCATAGCCAAGCATTGAGGGAATAGCAGAACGGGACTTGCTACTTAAAGGTTATCATCCCTAAGAGCAGCCTGAGATGCTCAAAAGGACGTCTATCAAGTGCTTTCGTAAAAATATCAGCTATTTGGTCCTCAGTCCTTACATGTCCCATGCTAATAATTCCTAGTTCCACATTATCACGCAAGAAATGATGTCTTATATGAATGTGCTTTGTGCGAGAATGAAAAACAGGATTCTTAGCAATTTCTATGGCACTGGTATTATCACACAAAATAGGAATAGTTTCAAGAGATATACCATAGTCCTTAAGTTGATACTTGATCCAAATAACTTGTGAGCAGCACGAGGCAGCAGCAACGTACTCAGCTTCCGCAGTTGAAAGCGCCACAGAGTTTTGTTTCTTAGATCCCCATGAGACTAGGCATGAACCAAGAAACTGTGCCATTCCTGAAGTACTTTTTCTATCAATGACATGTCCAGCATAGTCAGCGTCAGAGTAGCCAACTAGTTTGAAGGACGTCTTCCTGGGATACCAAAGGCAAAGATCGTCCCGTCCTTTGAGGTAGCGAAAGATCCTCTTGACTTCTTGCATGTGGGACTCCTTTGGATTTGCCTGGAAACGTGCACACAAGCAAACTGCAAACATGATGTCTGGACGGCTTGCGGTCAGATAGAGCAAAGAGCCAATCATTCCTCTGTATAGCTTTTGATCCACATCCTTCCCTTGTTCATCTGCATAAAGACGTGAATTTGGCGAACAAGGTGTTGCCATTGGCTTGGACGTATTCATCCCAAATTTCTCCAGCATTTCACGGACATATTTTTGTTGATGAATGCGCGTCCCGTCTTTGAGTTGGTTAATTTGAAGTCCCAGGAAGAAGGTGAGTTCTCCAATAAGAGACATTTCAAATTCACTACTCATTAAGGACTTGAACTCATCTACAAGTTTCATGTTAGTACTACCAAAGACTATATCATCAACATAGACTTGGGCAATTAAAATGTCCTTGTGAACTTTCTTAATAAACAAAGTTTTATCAATTGAACCTCTTGTGTAGCCATTAGACAGAAGAAAGGACGCAAACCTGTCGTACCATGCACGAGGAGCTTGCTTGAGTCCATAGAGAGCTTTGTCTAAGTAGTACACATAATCTGGATGAGAGGCGTCCTCGAAACCAGGCGGTTGAGCAACATACACCTCTTCCTTGAGTTTTCCATTTAGAAAAGCAGTTTTGACGTCCATCTGAAATAGCTTGAATCCTTTGTGTGCGGCAAAGGCAATGAGAAGACGAACGGCCTCAATTCTAGCAACGGGAGCAAAGGTTTCATCATAATCAATGCCTTCCTCTTGCTTGAATCCTTGAGCCACAAGTCTTGCCTTGTTCCTTGACACACGACCACTTTCATCGAGCTTATTTCGAAACACCCAGCGCGTCCCTATGATGTTTTTCCCTTTGGGACGAGGGACGAGTGTCCAAACTTTGTTCCTTTCAAACTGGTTAAGTTCTTCTTGCATTGCTTGGATCCAATCAGCGTCCTGAAGTGCTTCTTTGATATTCTTTGGTTCTATCATAGACACAAAGGCGTTGAACGCACAGAAGGCTAAATTTGCACTTTGGGACTTGCTTGCAGCTGATCTGGTTTGAACTCCTTGAGCTGGATCGGAGACAATCTGAGAAGTTGGATGATATCTTGAGAAACGGGACTCTCTTTGAAATAGTTGAGCAAACCTAGGATCAACTTCATCTTCTGAAGAGGCGTCCTCGGTGTGTTCCCCCTCAGAGAGAGCGTCCACACCTTGACCTTGCATACTTGATTCAGCCACATCTTGTTGAATTGGAGATTCACTTCGAGAGAGAACTTCTTCAACAATACTAGGAACGTCCACTGAGACTTCTTCAGGATTTGGAGTGCCGTCCTTGGGAACATAATATTTTCCAGAAGACCCAAAATCAGCTTCGTCTTCAGAATCGTCCTGCTGTTGTGAGGAAGAGCGCTCTTTCTTATTTGGTTTTTCTTTATGAGAAACGCTCTCCTTGAACACAACATGAATGCTCTCCTCAAGCTTTAGAGTCCTTTTGTTGAAAACTCTATATGCTTTGCTGGTTAGAGAGTATCCAAGAAATATAGCTTCATCACTCCTTGCATCAAACTTTCCAAGTCGTTCTTTGTCATTGTTGTGAACAAAGCACTTGCATCCGAATACTCTGAGATAATCAATGCGAGGCTTCCTTCCATTCAACAATTCATAGGACGTCTTTTTGAGCAGCGGACGGATCATGGCACGATTGATGATATAACAAGCTGTAGCAATAGCTTCCGCCCAGAAGTACATAGGGACGCTATTGGCTAAAAGCATAGTCCGTGCCATATCCTCCAGCGTCCTATTCTTTCTTTCCACAACACCATTTTGTTGAGGAGTCCTTGGAGCTGAAAAATTGTGCGAGACACCATGTTGATCACAGAAGGCCAGGAACTCTGAATTCTGAAACTCCGTTCCATGGTCTGATCTTATGGCTTTAAGAGGCGTCTCCAGGGCAACTTCCACTTGTTTGATGAAGACTTTGAACGCATTGAAGCAATCTGTTTTGGAAGCCAAGAAAAGAACCCAAGTGAAACGAGAAAAATCATCTACAAGAACGTAAATGTACCTCTTTCCACCATGGCTCAACGTCTTTACTGGCCCACAAAGATCCATATGAAGGAGTTCCAAAGGTTTCTTTGTGCTGACTTCGTTCTTAGATTTGAAGGACGTTCTTGTTTGCTTCCCTTTAATACATGCTTCACATTGTTCAATCTTCTCAGGATCAATTTGAGGAAGTCCTTTCACAAGATTTCTTTGATGCAGTTTGAGGATTGTGCTTAATCCAGCATGTCCAAGACGACGATGCCAGAGGTCAGCGTCCTCCTTTGAAACAGATAGGCACAACTCAGATTTTGGCTTGAACTCTTGATTGAAGATGTAGACATTGTTCTGGCGAACTCCTTTGAGAACCACTTTGTTTGACTTCTTGTTAATCACGAGACACTCCTTTGAGTCAAATGTGACTAAATTTTCACCTTGGTCACACATTTGGGAAACACTCAGGAGATTGAAACCAAGTCCTTCAACAAGACTGACATTTGTTGCTTTGATGGACGGATTGAGAATAACAGTCCCCGTCCCTTTGATCTTTCCCTTGCCCTTATTGCCAAACGAGACCGTCCCTCCCGTGGCACTACTCTGGATAGAAGTGAGATGGATCTGGCTTCCTGTCATATGATTTGAGGCGCCACTATCAATGATCCATGGGCGTCCCCTCACTTCCACCTGCCAAAACAAAGTTAGTTTTTGGCGACCCAGGCAAGGTGTCCCTTACCTGGTTCGTTACAGAAATAAAACTCTGGTTCTGGCATGTAGTCATTTATGTTCACATCATTTGAAGTAGTATATCTGCGGAAAGTACTCTTAGAACGTCTAGAACGCCTAGACTTATTATTAGGGACGGACTTATCATTTTCAATGTTAGTCCTAGCAGCTTTTCCCTTTTCAATGTCGTCCTTCAGTTTCAAACACTCATACTTGTAGTGATCTCCTTGACCACAATACCAACACGTCCTATAGTAAGTACCGAGGTAGTACTTCTTATTGGGACGTTGGATCCTGTTTTGTTTCATCTTTGGAGGGTTGCAAACTTTAGAACCTTTCTCTTTAGCAATTTTCTTGTAAATCCTATGACCAGTGGAGTTAGTATAGTAGTCCTCTTCTCCTTTCTCTCCACTCTCTAGGACTCTAATTCTATCCAGAAGATTCCTAGTTTTCTCCCTCTCTTGCTCAAGTTCTGTGGATTTACTAGCCTCAAAGTCACTTGGAAGAGAGTTCTTAGAATCAGACTCATATCCTAGTCCCCTTTTGGCTGGGACAAACATCATAGGTCTAACTTCTTCAACTACAGGACTCTTTCCTAGCACTTTGATTTCATCCCTAAGATTAGCGTTCTCTAGCTTGAGACACATTACTTCAGTTTTCAGAGATTTAACTTCTTCACATGAGGACTCTAGTTGAATAGACATAGTACTGTAATTTTCACATTCAACAACAATGTTTTCATTTTCAAGTTCCAGTTCATCCATTCTCTTTTGCATACACACACTTTCTTCCATGATTTTTCCAATGAGTTTTATGAGTTTAGTTTTAGAACAACTTTCTAAGGATTTCATCATAGACTCACGGGTTACCTCATTTTCAGATTTAGGAGCGTCCTCCTCATCAACTGTGGCGTCCTCCATAGCCATGAAAGCCACTTGATCATTTTCGAAGGCGTCCTCAAGAACAATGTAGGCCTCTTCTTCATCGGGTTCTTCATCATCAGAACTCACGTTATCCCATGCAGAAGCAAACGCTCCAATGAGTGCCTTTGTCTTCATATCCTTTGAAGACATTCCTGTTGTACACCTTTTAGCAAAATGTCCTTTCTTGTTACATTTATAACAAGTAAGTTCCTTCATCTCTGCCTCTGTGTACTTGGGACTTTCCTTCTTGGGCATTTTGTGCTTGTTGAAATATTTGCTTCTTTTTCCAAAAGAACGCAGAACTTTGTTAAAAAGAGCAATTCCTTCCTCTTCTTCAAGCTGTTCCTTAGACTTGCTTTCTCTTTCTTTCACAGCTTGAACTCGCATCTTTTCACGGTTCTCATTCTTATTGGCTTCCACCATCATAGCAAGTTCTTGTTGACGACGAAGATACTCAGCGTACTCTGGTGTTGAGGTCATCAATGCAATATCTGTTTGAGGATTTCTTGCCAATTCAGCCAAATCGGCTTCCCTTCTTGCTTCATAACCCCTAAGCTTCCCATAGATCTCTTCCATATCCAGGGTCTTGTTAGCGGTGTTTTCTTTGAACGTGGTTCTATCAAAGTTCCACTTTCCTGTGAGTCCATCAATGACTATTCCAACTCTGTTCCTCATTGAGACTTCAGCTTCTGGGATACCCAAGTTTCGCATTTTGGTCACAAGGGCTTCAAAGCGACTTGAGTAGTCCTTTACAGATTCATTAGGCAGCATTCTGAAGGCATAGAACTCCTTTTTAATTTCAAGCTTGACATCTTCCTTCATCTCAGCTGTTCCTATGTGGTACTTTTCGAGAGCTTCCCACTGTTCTTTTGCTGTAGTCAAGTTGCTGACTCTGATGGCGTCCCTTTCACAGAGAGATGCTTGAAGGAAACATATGGCCTTAGCGTTCGTTTCCATAAGCTTGAATTCATCAGGACCCCATTCATCCTCCTTGTCTTTCTTGTCTTCAGGAACTTTGAGATCACCCTTCATAATTACCTTCCAGCATTGATAATTTGTGCTTCTGCAGAAATTCTCAAATCTAATTTTCCAGCGGTTGAAATGGCCGTCCGTCAGGCGTGGAGGCTTTACGAATGAGATTCCAATGGGTTCCATGTCCACCATCTTAACCTGCAACTCAGTAAGAATCTAGAGCGCCTGCTCTGATACCAATTGTTGGATCGTTAGTCAGAAATACAAGGGCGTCCTTAACAGAGTTAAGGTCGTCCTTCACCAGGATGTCCTTAATAAAAATCAAGGACTTCCTTGGTTCGCAGCGGAAATCAAAAGACTAAACAGGTTAAGGAAATACGTAAAGAACGCTTTTGATTTATAGAGGAACCACTCAAGTACCAACTAGTCCTTGAGTGTAAACCTCTACCTCCTTGGAGGATTTTGTAATAGCTTTTTCCTTTCTTATTAAGTTTCCTTACAATACACTGGCGAGTGGTTACACTTCTCTGGCACTTAGACTGGCGTCCCTAAGTCCACTAGTAACAACTCCTTTAAGCCGGTAGAGTAACCTAACTTAATCTCTAAAGGAAACTATCACCTCGTCCTTACAGTTCGTCGTAAGGACTCTCTCACTCTTTTTGTTCTTTTCTATTACAAACAGTTTGTGGTTTTGTTGAACGCTTCTCGCTCGATCTAACACCTAAGTCTCACTGGTTCTTGAGTTTGTTCTTGGTGTTCTTGAGCGACTTGATAAATTCTCTGAATATTCTCTCAAGCGTCACATCACAATAAATACTCTAGGAAGTATTTATAGTGGCATTGGGAAAGGGCAACTTTAACTCTGACGATCATGCCCTTGGGGACGTTGCAACAGTAATCGGCTTCCACGTGTTGTTCTGATGATCAAGGAAGCCTACTGGCAATTCCGTTAGGCTTGGATGCGGGATCTTCTTCCACGTGGAGATCATGATCAAAGCTTGTCTGGTGATGTCACTTTGTCGGCCAGCTTTGAAGGACTCCAGTGTAATGATTAAGGACGGTGTCCTTGTTTGTATTTTACCAAGCCGTTCACTGAAGGATGTAGCGTCCTCACTTCCTGAGGACGGCTACCTAATCCTCAACTTGTTGTCCTTTTCAACGTGCGTTCCTGAAACACTTTGGACAACTTTATTAGATCAAGACGAGTTTGTCATATCAAAACTAAGGGACGCTAGGCACAATGTTAATTACTGAAGGCGTCCTTAACATTGTCCCAACAGCAAATGTGGAAAGTTACTAAAAATATGCCTTGGGGAACAATCCTCTCAATTGCCGACTTAGGACCGACACGGATGCACCTCGGGCCCGACGTTGGGAACGTCGGTCCTGGCTCTGGTTGCTCGATCTCGGGCCCGACGTCGTGGAACTCGGTCCTGGGCCTCGATCCTTGTCTTCTTCTTGGGTTTCCTTCGGTTCCACTTCACTCTTAGCTTGGCTCTTGCACTCCTTGACTTGGCTCCTTCATAAGCTCCTCCAAAATGTCCTCATTCTTGCCATTTTACCTACAAATCAAAGCAAACTCGCATAGTTTCCGAATCTTCAAGAAAATCGGGAACTAAGCTAGAAAGGAACGAAACTAACAAAGAAGGGAATAAAAAAACACATATTTACAAAGGAAAGACCGAAGCACAATCTTCAAGAAAATGGGGTATTCTGATGTACATCAGAATACCCCATACTTAAACTTGCTTGTCCTCAAGCAATAACATTGTAAGCAAGACCGAAGCACAATTTTCAAGTAAAGCCTCATATGAAAACTCTAGTAAGAACGCACAAGTGATAGACATTCAAGCAAGATTACATCATCACACATGATCAAGTGTTCAAGGAATAAAGTCTAGTGCAACAAAGCCTCACTTTAGGGAAATAGAAATGTGTATCACTCATCATGTGCTTAGGCTTAGCAATGAACACTCCATACTCAAAAATCATGCAAGTAAAGACTTTACAATTGAAGCTAATATCACCAATTCCTCCACCTAGAGATGCCTATTACAATGCACACAAAGAATATGAACTTGGCTCAATGGAGGTCCTCAAAGAGGTTCCATTTGGCCGGGTTGTAATGGGGCTTTTGGTATTTCTCAAGGTAGGAATCACTTTGGTCTTGTGGTGCTTACAATGGGGATTGAACTTTCTAGTCTCTCACCAACTTCACCAAATTATTCCACTTTCAACTTCACTCTCCCAAAAGACTTTGATTTTTCTCCTCTTCTTTCAACTTTCAACCCACTTTTTTTTTCACTAAACATTCCACTTCATCTTTGCATTTAACTTTTTGTTGGATTTTCACACTTTTTCCACATAGGATCGACTTGCACTATACATCGGGCCCGATGTGCTTTTGAACTCGGTCGGTGCCCTTTTCTTCACTTAAGCACTTTGCTTTCAATCCACTATTTTTTCCAACTTTTCTTTCTTTCTTCACAACAAAGATGCACTACCCACTTGGTTTATAACTCCATTTCTTGCCCTTTTCACCCAAGAGAATCTCAACTCTCCAAATACATTCCAAAAACCTCTCACTAAAGTCCAATCCCATAAGGGTCAAGTCATATAGGCTAGGAATCATATTTTTGAGGAGTTTCAAACAAAGGTCTAAGGCTAAAACGGGGCTACAAACAACGGTTTATCTTCAAGGTAGGATATGGAAGATTTTGTGACTAAATGAAATAAAGTTCAAATCAATGTGACAAAGCATAGAGCAAATCTCATATTGGTTTTGGAAAATAGATAAACACCTCAATAACAAGTATTACTTAGCATGCATGAGCTAATTCACACAAGAATGATAGGGATATGCAATATGAACAAACATCCCCAAAATGGCCAAAAATAATCTCACAAGGTTCACTCTAGCTTAGTTGCATCAAAACTCATCCAAGAACTCATGTGCTCAATAAAAACATGCAAGATATCATATCACATCAAAAACAACATCCATTTAGAGGCTAAACTATCCAAAAATATGCAAAGGAATTTACATGCTCACATCATCATTAGCCTTCATATGGACATCTAAGATGAGAATTCCTAGTCCAAAAACAAAATCTTTTTGACTTTTCTTCAAATCATTTTCGAATTTTTAGGAACTTTTGCAAAACATTTCTCAAACAAAGAACAAACAAACTCATCCATTCATGCCATAAAATTCAATCATCATTCATCATCTTATCATGCCACTAACCCAAAATGAAACATCCCATTAACAAAACAAGAACAAACACACTTAAACATGGAATTATGAGCTACTAACCCACCCCATACTTAAAATTTTGATGTCCTCATCAAAAGAAATCAAAACTTAAAAGGTAAAGAGAAGAGTAAAGAGAGCTCACAATTTCCTTATTCTTGCATGGCATGTTGAGGTCTAATTCGGAGGTGGACCGCGGCGTCTCCTTTGAAGCCGGGCATGCCGCTCACGCTCATACACTCGATCATTGAAGGGGTCTTGACTTGGCGGTTGGATTGGTGGTGTGGGACGTGTCCATTAGTCTTCACGGGATGAGAAATTCCCGGACATCCACTCATTGAAACTTGCTTGGACGGTCCACCTTTGATCCTCGGCCGCCCTCAAGTCTTCCACTTCACGTCTAGTGTAGGTGATGTGGCGGTTCACCTCATCAAATTGCACTTGGAAGTCCTCTTGGTGGTGGAAAAGTTGTTGTTGTTGGAAGTTGAGGTTTTGTTGTTGAAGGTTGATTTGATGCGCCTCTTGAAGCATTGATGATTATTGAAGTTGGAGATGTGCCATTTGGTTGGCCAAGAAGTTCATGTCCACCGATTGGTTAGGCTCGGGGAACATCATTCCGGGGCCGTACCATTGGGCATACCCCTCATACCATCCATAGCTTGGTGGTGCTTGATGTGCTCCACTTCCCTCACCCCGCTCGAAGTGGCTCGGGACCGGATCGGGCAAGTAAGCCTCGGACTGACGTTGGTGAATGTCGGGCCCGACTTGTGAAGCACCTCGGTCCAAGAGTGTTGGGGCGTGGTCGGTGAGCAAATTGTGGTAACCACTTTCTTCTCCTTCTTCTTCACTTCTAGGCACGTCCACCTCCATGTCGTCCCTCCTTACAAACTCGTATTGATTGGGCTCCTCTTCTTCGGTGTCCGGGGAAGCTTGAGGTGTAGTGAAACGGATGTGTTGTGCTCGTCTCCTAACCTCGAGTGTCCCCTCCGGCTCTCCATGAGGATTGACGTTCCCCGCCCACACTTGATACCAATTGTAGTAACAAGTGAGGTCGAAGAGTCGAGGCCCCAAAGGGATGTGCACATTGTTGAAGTTGGAGTGTGGCATGAGTCGGTCTATGAAGCCGGGAACAACTTTCTCCTTGATAATGTTGGCCTTCTTGAAGTACTTGAGGTCCATGAACTCCACACCATTAGAGGCCGGTGTGTAGGTAGACAAGTCCACCTCAAGACGGTGAGCTAGTCGGGCGATCATGCCTCCGAAATAGATCCATGAAGAACTTTGGAAGTCCCTCACCATCTTCACCCATTCCCATGTGAGGTTCATCGACTTCTCACTCTTAAACAACATCTCGTAGAGTAGCATGGCCTCCTCCTTCATAGGCTTGCTTAATTCGTGCCTTGCAAAGATAGAACAACCCAAGGCTCGGATCATGACTCGGAAGAGTGGGTTGACTATCTCATTTGTCGATGCTCCTTTCCTCATCTCACTCTTCCCGGCTACAAACTTACAAAGGTAGTCGACCTTCTCATTGTCAACATAGGCCTCATCTCTCGGAAATGGGAACCCAAAGTAATGTGCCAAGTTCCGGAGAGAGAGTTCTTGCAATTCGTTGCCCATTTGGAAGGAGATCATGCCTTCACTCTCGGGCCCCTCATAAGTGCACTTGAATGTCGCCATGAACTCGGACGTCAAGGCGGGAAAATGAGTGTTGTTCCACCTTAGCAACACATTGAGCCCAATGTTAGAGTAGCACCGAGTAAGAGCCTCATCCATGCACATCTTTTGAATTGACTCCCAATCTAACCACCGGGTGTGGTGAGATAGACCCATGAGACGCTCATACTCTCTAGCATCATCCTCATCGTCAATACGCACATCATCCATCCTTTGGACTCTCTTGGATGACTTTTTAGACTTCTTGGTGGCTTTCTCCATCCTTGAAGAAGATGCTCGGGTAGACATGATACCTATGCAATCAAAACCAAAGAACTCCAAGATAAAATCTATACAATCACAAAAAGAGCACAAGCTTCCTCAACAAACAACTCATCATGCAAAGAGATGACCCCATACTTATACTTAACACACTCAATCCACAAAATTCAATCATGCATGAACTAAGATTCACATATCAATGGTCTAGCCTCAGGACATATCATGATAATCATGCATTCACACAAGAGAAAGTCAAACACTACAAAAAAACTGTGAATTACCGAGAACATTTTGCCGAGAACACACGCTCCTCGGTAATTAGCGAGAACTTACCGAGGACTACACAACTTTCTACTTTTTACCGAGAACTTACCGAGGAAAACGAGTGTTGTCGGTATATTCTGGCGGGGAATTTTCGCGGGTTAACGTTGGCGATACTTTACCGAGAAAATGGGTTCTCGGTAAATTACCGAGAACCTAAGTTCTCGGTAATATATAAAATAATCTTATTTGCCGAGGGCTTAGGTTCTCGGTAAATTACCGAGAACCCAAGTTCTCGGTAAAATATGAAGAAAACTAATTTACCGAGAACTTGGGTTCTCGGTAAATTACCGAGAACCCATGTTCTCGGTAAAATATGAAGAAAACTAATTTACCGAGAACGTGGGTTCTCGGTAAATTACCGAGAACCCATGTTCTCGGTAAAATATGAAGAAAACTAATTTACCGAGAACGTGGGTTCTCGGTAAATTACCGAGAACCCTCGTTCTCGGTAAAATATGAAGAAAACTTATTTACCGAGAACTTGGGTTCTCGGTAATTTTCCGAGAACCAAAGTTCTCGGTAAAATATAAAGAAAACTAATTTACCGAGAACGTGGGTTCTCGGTAAAATATAAAACATTTATTTACCGAGAACCCATGTTCTCGGTAAATTTGACTATATATAAAACCCTTCAGCATCACTTTCTCCGCCGCACCATTTCACTTCCAACCCTAAAGCTCTATTACGAGAGTGTCTCTCACAAAAGGTTAGTTACTCATTTTAAGTTTAATTATTATGCTTATAAATTTGTTAATTGAGAAGAAATTTAACATTTGTATGTTGTACTTTTGTATTTTTTTTATTTAATAGGATAATGTGAGTAATTTAGGTCTTCTCAATTGATAGCAAACATTATAAACTTGTGACTATACCAAGTTGTTAATGTGTTAAGTTTTACAATTTTATCAAATCTGAGGTTTAATTAGCTAGTTATATGCATGGATTTTGTGAAAGGATTATGTTGTAGTGCAAAACATATTATACAATTTTTAATATATATATAAATATTTGATGCTTGAAAGGATTATGTTGTGACTATACTAAATTGTTCTAATGTGTTAACTTTTACAATTTTATCAAACTTGAGGTTTAATTAGCTAGTTATATGCATGGATTTTATGAAAGGATTATGTTGTAGTGTAAAACATATTATACAACTTTTAATATATATAAAATATTTGTACTAATATGTGTGGATATTTTTGACTAAAATATTTAATGCTTGATACATGATAATGTAGGTTGATAAAATGGATTCAGATAGGTCATGGATGTATAAAAGAAAAAATCAAAGAGGAGCATACAATCCTGCATTTTATGTTGGTGTGGACAAATTCCTTGATTTTGCTGGTAGTCAGCCTGCATTCATGGATGGGTTGAATATTAGATGCCCTTGTAAAGCATGTAAAAATCTGGCATTCTTATCAAAGGACGAGGTGAGACTGCATCTTCTTAGAAAGGGATTCATACCTAATTACCAAGAGTGGAGATTTCATGGAGAATCGACCTCATCGTCGAGTTCATCTTGGAACGAACCGCTGCAATTTGATTCCGGAAATCCATATAGACAGATGGTGTTTGATGCAGGTGGTAGATTATTCCGTCCTCAGGAACATTCATTTGAGAATGAAAATTTTGAACAAAGTTATGAGTTTTTTGATGATACGGATGCTCATATGGAGGAAATTCCAAACCCTGAAGCGCAAGAGTTTTTCAATATGTTAGAGGCTGCTGAAACGGAGTTGTGGCCTTGTTGTGAGAACCATTCTCAAATGTCAATGGTTGCTCGTTTGTTGAACATCAAGTCGGAGCATCATTTGTCAGAAAGGTGTTATGATGCCATATGTCAACTATTGAAGGAGGTTTTGCCTAAAGGAAATAAAATGGTTGACAACTTCTATGAAACTAAGAAATTGATACGAGCTTTGGGATTGCCAGTAGTGAAGATAGATTGTTGCTTGCAAGGGTGCATGATCTTTTGGGGAGATGACAGAGACTTGACTTGTTGTAGAGTTTGTGGGGCTGAACGATTCAAAAGATGTGGAGGGATACGTAGAGGTAAGAGAGTTGCATATAAGAAGATGTATTATTTCCCTCTTACCCCCAGATTGCAGCGATTGTATACATCTACAGCAACGGCTGAATCCATGAGATGGCACAATGAACATGAGACAAAAGAAGGAGAGATGTGTCATCCCTCTGATTCAGAAGCATGGAAGACCTTCAATGAAACACATCCACATTTTGCTCATGAACCCAGAAATGTTAGATTGGGATTATCCACAGATGGTTTTCAACCTTTTGGTATGTCGGGGCAACAATACTCCTCATGGCCAGTAATTGTAACTCCATACAATTTACCGCCATGGATGTGTATGAAGGAGCCTTATATGTTTTTGACTGTAATAGTCCCTGGCCCTCGGAATCCGAAGCAAAATATTGATGTGTATCTGCAACCACTGATTGATGAACTGAAAAACTTATGGGAAGTAGGGGTTCAAACATATGATGTGTCAAAAAAACAAAACTTTCAGCTTCGGGCAGCTTTGATGTGGACAATTAGCGACTTCCCCGCATATTCGATGTTGTCAGGTTGGAGTACATCAGGGAAACTTGCATGCCCATACTGTATGGAGTACTCGCAAGCGTTCACATTGAAGGAAGGACGGAAGACTAGTTGGTTCGACAATAGCAGGAAGTTCACCCGGCGTAATCACCCGTATAGGAAAAACAAAAGAAACTTCATCAAGAACAAAGTAGAGATGTCTCCTCCTCCTCCGTTCCGAACTGGACATGAAATACTTCAACAGTTAAATGACTATGGCTTTATGAGGGTAATTGATGAAGGTTCCAAAGCTGTCAATTCAATTTTGTGTAAGAGTTGTGGGTGGAAGAAGAAAAGCATATTCTGGGATTTACCCTACTGGCCTACAAATTTGATTCGCCATAATCTAGATGTCATGCATATTGAGAAGAATGTGTTTGACAACACCTTCAATACATTAATGAATGTGAAAGACAAGACAAAAGACAATGCAAGAGCACGACAAGATATGAGTGTGCTTTGTAGCCGTCCAGAGTTAGAGAAGGACCCCCGAACGGGGAAATATCCTAAGGCTTCTTACACACTTGATAAAGAAGGTATGACAATCTTGCTACAGTGGCTTAAAACTCTAAGATTCCCAGATGGATATGTATCAAATTTGGCAAGATGCATTGATATGAACAAGCACAGGTTATTTGGGATGAAAAGTCATGATTGCCATGTGTTCATGCAACGGTTGATACCAATAGCCTTTCGTGAATTACTTCCAAGTAATATTTGGGAAGCTCTTACAGAGTTGAGCTTGTTTTTCAAAGATCTGACATCTACAGTTCTCAAGGTTGATGATATGCGTAGGTTGGAGACAGAAATTCCAATAGTGTTATGCAAGTTAGAGGCGATATTTCCGCCTGCATTCTTTGATTCAATGGAACATCTTCCAATACACTTACCATATGAAGCTAGGGTTGCTGGAGCCGTGCAATATCGATGGATGTATCCATTCGAAAGGTACGTACTTGGCCAAATTGTCATTATTTTATTACATCTTTTTAAATAATGTCACTTTTATACTTGAATGTTTTATTAAATAGGTATCTTCGACATTTGAAGCACAATGTGAAGAACAAGGCACAAGTGGAAGCCTCGATATGTAATGCTTACTTGGTGGAGGAAACTTCAACTTTTTGTTCTCACTACTTTGCGTCACATGTTAGGTGTAGAGGAAGAGATGTTCCTCGTAATGATGATGGAGGGGATTATTATGGTAATGATGGGACTCTGTCAATCTTTACACATCCAAGTCGATTTTATGGAAGTCACAAAATAAGACCCTTATCAGATATGGAATATCGAGCTGCTCACACCTATATTTTACTCAATTGTACAGAGGTTAGGCTATACGAGAGGTGAGTAATGTGTTTACTTTTTACCATTCATAATACAATGATTTCATATCTAGTCTGACATATATTTTGTGATTCAGCATGTTTGTTGAGGAACTACGTTGTTCTTTTCCTGGAATAACTAATGAGCAAATAGACAAGCAACTTGAAGATAACTTTGCCCACTGGTTTGAAGAATATGTAAGCTCACCTAATATTAAACTAGAGTTATGTATTTACTTTGAAGTATATGTAAGCACACTAATTCATTTTTTGTTTTGTATATATAGGGTCAGAGCAACATGCCTCCTGGTAGCATCTTGCAACAGCTATCGCAAGGACCTTTGAGAATGGTTAAATCTTACAATGTATGCTTTGTCAATGGATATAAATTTCATACAGATTCTTATGGGTCGGCTAAATGCACCATGAACAGCGGAGTGTGCATAAAAGGTTCCAATTACAGTTATGATGAAGATGACTTTTACGGCCGAGTAAAAGAAGTTTTGGAGTTGGAGTATCCTGGATTACCAATCAAGAGAGTTGTGTTGTTTAATTGTGAGTGGTTCGATCCAACTCTTAACATTGGTACAAGGGTTCATCCACGATACAAATTAGCTGAAGTAAATCAACGCAAGAGGTTTAGAAAATATGAACCCTTCGTGTTGGCCAGTCAAGCAGCTCAAGTTTACTATGTCCCCTATCCAAGCAAGAGGCGAGACAAAGTCGATTGGCTTGCAGTGTGCAAAGTAAGGGCCAAGAAATTTGATGCAAGTTACAATAAGAAGTCCTCTATGGATAATGCATTTCAAGAAGAAGACTTAGATGCTCATGAAATTGATATGTACTCTGATGTCCAACAAGGTCAGGAACTTCGTGATCCAAGTGGAGAAATGATTGAAAGTGACAATGATGATGACATTGAAGAAGAAAATGTTGATGAGGTAGTGGAAGAAGAAAACACCGAACAAGAATCAGAATTTGTATCCGAGGATGATACTGATGACGACGACAATTATGGCTACGATTCACTTAGTGATAGTGATGGTTAGTTATTTGCATGAGTATTTTATTTAATTTAAAAACACAATATATGATATTTAGTGAATTAGTATCTCTTTTTCATTATCTTGTTAAAAAAAACCAAGTTGGTACTACTAATTTGTATGTTTTCAAATTTACTCTGTGTGATTTTTACCAAACTCAAAAAGAGAATAAAATTGCCTAATGTAATTTTATTGAAAAATTGGCGAAAAAATGACGAAAATAAGGCGGGTTCCAAATATTTGACAAAATTTGGCTGAGCGCACAAAAATTCATTTCTGCCCGCCTCCCCCAAATAGAGCTCTAAAGTTTCAAGGTTCCAAACCTTTCCGCCTCCCCCAAAAACCATTTCAAGTTTCAAGGTTCCAAACCTCTCAAAACCCATTTCTGCCTTCCCCAAAAACAATTTCCGCCTCTCAAACCTATCCGCTTCCACCAATCCCTGAAACCTTCCCGGCGGCCAAATCGGGATCCTTCCCGACGGACGTCTCCAACTCGTCGGCCTGCTACCCCGCACGGAGCAATCGGCCGTCCTCCGCCGCTTAGAGAGCTTCTCCACCGAACCCCGCCACCACCAAGGACGTCGTCGGCTAAGCACGCCATCGGCTTCTTCATCGCTGGTGCGATTAGGGTTTTCGGGAACGACTCAGCAAGCTTTTGGGTAATTTCTTCATCGTCTCCATTGAAAGGGTTGATTTCTCTGGACACTATTCTTCATGCTCGAACTGTCGTTGCTGATTTCTCTGGTGCGATTAGGGTTTAGTTTTTCCTCTTTGTGTTGGATTTCTGTCACTTGTTGGCTAGTTCTTGTCTTAAAACCTTCATGTTACTGTCTTATGCTCGGTGCTGCAGCTGATTTTGTTCTTGTCTTAGGGCTGTGACTTATGTTGCTAATGTATTGTTCTCTGTGCATTGTTCCAGAGTTCTAGTGTCACTATCTAGCACTGTAGGGTTTAGGATTCTTACCGAGAAGCTGAGTTCTAGTGTCTCTATGTGTAATGATTGTAAAGCATGAGATTTGTGAAAGTGGCCATACAAATTCATTCTTTTTGTAATCTTTATGGTATACGTGTATGCTGTGTATATCTGATTGTGATTTCTGCGTAGTCAATCACCAGTTGTAAATATTGATGAACTGTTCTGTCTTGATGTACTATGTTAAGAATCCCATGGTTGAATTTGCTTCTGAACTTTTTGTCAAGCTGTCATACATTGTCCAAAGAGGAGGAGACTCTATGAACACAACAAATTGAGAAGCTTGGCAATTTGCCTCTGATATTTGTTTTGCCTCTGTTTTCATTCATTGATTTTTTGTAATTCACCTTGCTTATTGTTGTGTGTATTCTTGTGCTTTCTTTAATATGAATATAGCAGTTTAATATGCTATTTTCTGCTTCTAATTTTCCTTGCTTATCTTCATGCTTGCATCTTCTAACATAGCTCATGCCTCCTGTTACAACAAATTATTTCATGATACTTACGTATATTACATAGAAAGCTTCCAATATCTATTGTATATCTAAATACAGTGCTTAGGGTTCAGGATTCTTACCGAGAAGCTGATTCTCTGTGCATTGTTCCCATCTTATAAGTTATATAGATACTACACCAGTGTGCCTAGGCCCAAAAATCTTTTAACTCTTAAGATGTGCAATATGATTTCCATCCTTGATGTTGTGGACAGGTGAACTTGCAATATATATATTCAGCATACTCTTGTTTTATGTATTGAGTTGTTGAGTGATTCAATAAAATTCATTAGCACCAGAAGTATTGTCTTTGACATTCTAAGATATTATTTTTATTGATAATAGTTTTATTGCCTTGTTCTTTATGACATTCATGTTCTTCGGACCTTGTTCTTTAGGCACCATATTGATAATAGTTTAATTGCCCATTCTAAGATAGATATCGTGGTTAGAGATACAGATATGGATACCTAATGAGTCAGCTCAGCTTTGCTGTGTTTTGATCAATATATTGGGACAAAGATGTGCTTTATTTATCCGTTTGTAATACTTGAAGTATTGTCTTAATACTACTCTGTTGTGAATGCTAAAATGGTTTGTTTGATATTGTTGTGGTTTTCAGTTCAGGCCTGAGATTACAGATTTTTGTACTTCATGCGATAGTAGTTGCAAATTCATTATTGTTGTGGTTTTCAGTTCAGGCTTGAGATTACAGTTTGAGTTTAGATACTAACAGTCACTTTTTTTTCCTTGGCTGGAGTTCAGAAATCACATTGTAGTATAAATGAGAGGAGGTAGTAGTAGGCGGACAACTACAAGGCCACAACGTCAGCAAATCACAGCAAGGCTTCGAGATGGACCAAGAACAAATGAAGTCGATAATATTGATTCTCAGCCCGAGGAAACAACTAATCTTCAGCAAGATGAACAACAAGAGGACAACGGTGTTTCTGCATCACAGAGAAATGAACAACAAGAGCAACAAGAAGAACAACAACCTGCACCTGATTCATTGGGTAGGCTTCGAGCTACTGTTGTGGCAGATTGGTAAGGAGTGAATAATTATTCTATTTGTGTAGCTATATTATAATTTTTATCTATGGTATGTTATAAGTTTAATGACGTTATCTATGTGAAGCCTTCAACCATCAGAGAAATGTTCTCGCGTGATAACTACGATAATTAAGCAAAAGTTGGACAAGCAAGGTGCATGGTATGGATTAGTATCTAAAGATACTAAGAAGTTGTATTTTGAAGAATTTAAAGTAATCCTCTCTTCATACTTTGCTGTTTACATATTTTATCTACATTTCTTAAATTTTCTTAGTTATTTAATGTTGTTTATCTCAATTCAGAAATTCGTTATTTGGGACCCTGCGATAAATTCTCTTGTGGAAAAAGCATTCGATAAAAAAGCTAGGACCCGCTATGGTGATTTCATATCCCAAATAAAGAAAAAGCCAAAGCCTGAGTATATCCAACAAGTTATTTGGGATGAATGGGTGAAGCTTTGGAAATTACCTAAGGCTGATGCGGCTTCCAAAAGAAATGCAAAGAACCGTAGGTGTGGAAAGGAGAATGAAGCGGCACCTTCAACTCATGTTTGCGGTTCAGTCACATATGCCACCACAGAAAAGAGATTGGTAACGTCTTTTATCCATATATGTTTTTAGACAGCTTTATGTGATTTTTTTACATTGAAAGACTCATAAATGAAAAGTCAGTCCATATTTCTTAACATGTGATTTCTTAGACAACTTTTGTTGTCTAATTATCTATATTGGTTGTTTGACTTTCAGGAGGAGCAAACACAGAAAACACCAACAGCATACCAGTTGTTTCTACATTCCCACACTATGGGTCATGATGGACAAAACTTTATTTCAGACAAAGCAAGAGATGTGAATGTAAGTATATAAAATGTTTAATATACATGTGATTATCATTTTTTGGGAGTATTTTTCAGTTTATGATCATTATTTTTTTGCTTGAGTTCAAGTTGTGAAATTTGTTGATGCTTTTGATGATGAAATTCTGGTGTACAATATGTTGCTGTTATAATAAACATATTGTACTCCACTGAAGTTGTGAACTGCACTGATTTAAGCATACTGATGTCCTTGTTAGATTGCATATTATATTTACGGATTTGATCTTTTGAATATATGTGTGCTATAGGACTTGTAGCTTCATTTTGATCTAATGAGTAGGAAAACTAAGTTTTCAAGCTGTGTGTGCTAGGGGTTTACTATTGCAAAACAGGAAGAGCTTATTGCTGAATCCATTGATCATGCTAGTTGACTGATTTAGTATATCCTATGTCTTGGTTTTGTGCAGCATTATAATCTGGCTACTTCATACTGGTTTCCTTTTTTAATATTAGTGCTTAATTCGTGCGTGTTTGTTGACTTAATTATTAATAAAAAATACTCAGATCAGGATCAATGAAAATCACTCTTGTGGGTGGTTCACTAGCACACCAAATCTGCTAAATTATTAGTCACATGTGGGTTGGATGATAGTGTTCTCTGCATGATGTTTGCATACCCTGCATATAGAATGTTGCTATGCCATTGAAGTATGTTATAATAAACATATTTTAATACCTCAATGGCTACATTTTTCAGTTTAGATTTTTGTTTATGAAGTGTACTGATTTAAGCTTTTCTTTGTCAAATTTCCAAGCTGTACAACCTCATTTGTAAAAACATATCCTGCCCTTTTACATTTTTCAGTTGTGTCTTGTTTCAAATTTGTGAAGTGCACTGATTTAAGCTATTCTTTGTCAAATTTCCAGAATAAGATTTTAGCTTTGATGGAGGAGAAAAGGGCAGCTGGGATAGTAGACATTGATGAAGATAAGCTATTCTTTGATGTGGTTGGTGGAAAGAAGAGGAAGAGAATTTATGGGATGGGACAAGCTGATCACATCTATTATCCAGAAGTTTGTTCACCATCTTCTGTAACGCAAGCTGATATTGATGAAAGAGTGACACAAAAGGTGAGTGAGCTCCTTCCTACACTTGAGGCTAATATGCGAGAGCGTATTACAAATGAGGTTCGAGGGTCTTTTGAAGAAAAAATAGCTGAACAGAATCGACTACTCAGCAAGATGGAAGAAAGGATGGAAGAGCATTTTCGCCAACAACAACAACGGAATGGCCAATGAAATGATGACTCTAGTTTAAATGTAGTTAACTAATGCTTATTTTGGGTTTTGAATATATTACAAAATGAGATGATGACTCTAGTTTCAATGTTGTTAGCTAATGCATATTTTGTTTTTTGTATATTTGTAATATATTGCATACTAAAATAGAACCTTTCAACAATTAAAAGGTAGTATTTTTGGATCTTTATGTGTTTGTAGCGTTGTTTTAAGATTAAATATATTAATGTTTGTAGGCATACTAAATAATATAATAATTAATTATGGAAAATGGTTCGTATTAATTAGCGAGGATAAAGGTTCTCGGTAATTTTGAATACTATCAAATTGCCGAGAACACATGTTCTAGCTAAATTAACGAGGTCGAAGAGTTCTCGGTATTTTTGGGAACGACTTATTTAGCGAGAACACATCCTCGGTAAATGTTCTCGTTAAAAATGACGAGAAAGTTGCTTTGACAAGGAAATACCTACAACATTACCGAGGACTTTTGTTCTCGGTAATCTCCGAGAGACTGAGTTCTCGGTCAATGTTCTCGTTAAAAGTGACGAGGAAGTTGCTTTTGCCAAGGAAACACCGAGACATCACCGAGAACAAGTGTTCTCGGTAATTTACCGAGAGACATGGTTCTCGGTAAATTTAGCTAGAGGCCAATTACCGAGAACACATGTGTTCTCGCTAAGTTTTCGGTAAATTACACTTACCGAGAACTTAGCGAGGATATCCGCCCTCGGTAATCCTCAGTTTTTTTGTAGTGAAATTGCAAAGGATCGTCCAACTCAACACATCGGGCCCGAGCAACCTCGGTCCGACTTGTGGACCGACATTCAACATCGGTCCCGAGGTACTGGGTACCTCGGACCGACTCTATTCCGACTTCTCTACCTCTTTTCACCCATAAAACACACTATCATGCTCCTAAAATCCAAAATCAACCAATTCTCATCATCAATCGAAGTTCCAAGTGGGTCTAAGCAACAATTAAGCACAAATTTCACAAAGCATGCAAATCACCATGGATGCTCAAGGTCTAAGCTCTCTCAATCATGGCATATCTCAAATCTAGCAATGTAAGCATGAAATTCACAAGGAATCAAGTAGAAATTGAGATT